>CM056377.1:38597340-39322580 GCA_029718625.1 Synaphobranchus kaupii | reverse complement strand
ATTGACTGTTGGAACCGCTGGATTCAGATAATACACATTTTACCTAATCCTCACTTACCCGACAAGGAAGACATTACAAGTATAATCCAATTATTTTATATAATCTTTGTATAATTATAGCAAATCAAATCAGATTATCACTAAATACAGTAGCCTTTTGATTTTTAATACCTACTTTTTGATATATCCTTTGTTAATTCAAGGAAGTATTAACTAGTGTAGTGAGGTTTGGTCCGTTTTATTCAGAATTAATTAAGTTCAACACTCAATTAGAATTATATACGTCAGTAGAGCCCAACTTAGTGAAATAACGTAGACACGACAATGGGTTGGAAAATTGACATATGTTTTATTGGCTCCAACTATGAATATGTGAATAATAGAAACAATAATTGATATAACATTCTATGACTTAATCTTAATCAGTGGAAATTATAATTATGTGACGGCTAAATATAGAAGCTAACAGTCCTACCATTAACAAAGGTTTGTGTTATCGGTTAATGACACGCTAAACTATATTTTGTGATTAGCTCGTTTTATCAGTCTCATACATATAAAGTTTTAACAGTGTAAAACTATAAGGTCAAGGAAATTGGCTATTCCCGACCGAAACGCACATAGCAAAACAAAATACAAACAAAAGTAGGAACCAGCAGTAAAATTACCTCAACAGGGTATTACAGGTTTTATGCTAGCCTATCAATTGATGTCAGTGCTAAATAAAATGCGTTTCAATACTTAACGGTAACAAAGGGAGGCCAGTCCCGATTCCGTAAGTGATGTCAGCTCGTCAGCTCGTTCAAGGTCCTGGCAGGTGCGTGGACTCCTGGGGAAGTCGGGTCGCGACAGGTTTCCAGTCAGGTCGACGTGGACGTGCACAGATCTCCACTTGGGTCCGGCCGCAAGGGAGACAGTAGAGGAACAGTTTGAAGAAACGTGTCCTCAAAACAGCTGTTGAGAATAAACCAGCTTGGGTTATTCTGTGGACGGTGGCAGGCCAACTCTGTCTCGGTGATCAGGCGAGACGCGGGTTGGGAAACGCAGAAGTCCGTCAGGGTTTCAGTACTGCCTCTGGTAGGCGTAAGACAGCATCTTTACCATCAGAGCCGTCCGGGTGTGTCTGGTCAGGGTAAGGCTGTGCCTTTCCCATTAGAGCCGTCCGAGTTCAGTGGTGCGTCTGTTAGGGGCCAGACTGCGTCTTTCCCATCAGACCAAAGTTGGTAAAGTTCCATGGGTTTTTATGGTCAAAATTCCTTTGATCCAAATTGGTAGATGGCTTTAGGGCACCCATACATTTGATTGGCTCATTTCCTTGGAACCACCAATAAAAACAGATGGATCAGCCATTTCCAATCACCTCAGGGTGTGCGTGCGTGTGTTAAATTGGGGTCCCCCCTCTCCTTCTCAAAAGAAGGGGGAGTTCCTGCCCAACCCGGTGCCTGATCGATCAAGCAGTCTGTGTTCATCTCAGAGTCACATGAAGCATTTGGACAGTCACGCCATTGTGCCTCAGTCTGATCAGGAGTGTTAATTGTGAATGACTCCGCAGGGGGCCCAGTCTCATGATCAGAAAGCCAGAGTCTCAAAATGTCCCTGTGTAACCATTACACTAGTTAAAGTATAAACTATGCATGAAACTAATCCACCACAAATGTTTATTTTTATCATACAATTGAAATGTCATAACACCACCGGGTGAGACATCAATAAGAGAGTGTGAGACCAAATGGTCTCAAAGGGGGGAGTGTGGAAGTATCAGTAATTATAAAAATTTAAAATATACCTGTATAACCTTAGTGCTTTGTGACCTCGCTCTGAGCCTAGTTTGTGTGCTGCCAAGAGGGCTGAGAATTGTGAGCAGGATAAATTAACTGAAGGAATGCTTTGAGTGTGTGAGCAGATGGAAATGCTGAGAAACCGAAACCATAATAAAACTCTTCTCCCACTCTGTGTCTGTATGAGTGTCTGGAACCAGGGCCGTAAGGCCTTGCAGGTATCTTCTATCCTCCATGCTTAGGCTTGGGATAATGGTTCCCTATCAACAAGGAATGCATCTAGCATCCCCTGTCAAAACAGGACTGTCTCCCTCCTGTTTCCCATAGTTAAGCAAGAGTTGTACCCATAACAATAGATAAGATAGATCATGCTGATGAACATGTGGGAGAATAAGAAAAAATAAGAGAAATGAAGGGAAATTACATGGTCTGATTAAAAGGCACATGAGGCTAAGTCACAAACAACTTTATTTTGTAGATCAAGAGTGCCCCCAAGCGTATAGGGTAGGAACTGGTTATATAACATGTTTATTTTCGCCTCTGCTATTTCCTTCATCTTCATCTTGAGAATTGTCCAGCTCAAAAACCCATCTCAAATTGAACCTAATGAGGAGAGAGTAAAAGGACTGCCCTTCGCTCTACCTATAGTGTTTTTTTTCTAGCTTAATTACAAATATATAGTATTGTGAATATACACATTAAGGAAATGGCATCATACACTAATGTGAATAGCTTGTAATGTGGTTTCTGTGGCGTAGTGTACTGTATCTTCTTTTCAACTAGGAAAGGTATCAAAGCTTATGAAAGAAATTTATTTCAGGGTTAAACCATTAATGGTTAGAAATAAAATACATGGGAAGAGATTCATGGACACCGTCCTTACCTAAATACACTCCATTTCCCACATGTGTATGTCCAAAAGAAGGGACAGCATGGAATTAGCTGAAAATGGTTTCCATCAATCAACTACATCATGGGTAAGTCGTAATTGAGACATTATGTCCAAAATTCCGAACTATCCCTAACAGTCAAATGCATCAATCAATCTGGCACTTTGAGAGGAAAATTATGAGGCTAGATACGTGAAGAATTGTACTGTGCTTTTGTAAACCCATGCAGTAGGCTATCAACTTGTAAGATGCTTGATACTACACTTGAGCCATCAAATAAATTAAATGAAAGCTCTCACGTTTATTGTACTGGTTTATTTAAAGTATTTGGAATCACAGTCCAGTTTTGGAGTAAAATAATTAATTAATATATTTTTTGAAAGGACATCGGTTAACGTTAAGCATTGAAGATTGCGTTTCCTAAACAAACTGAATGATATGGGAAACAAAAACGTCAATAGCCTAATATTATGCTTACACATGTAACTAAAAAAAGTAATTTTCTACTCTCAGAAGTCAACAGAATGAACCATTTCCGAGTGCTGTTGGACAAATTCTCTCACGGGGGAGCATGTCCCCAGACCCCCGAGTGATAAGCCTCCATGGCATAGGCTAGCCTTGGCTACTGTCGGGCAGGGGTGGACAAGGACGTCTCTAGGCTATCCGTTTCAAGATTTCATATACTTTTTACTTGGCTATAATTAGCCCAGCCATTTATGCCATCTCATTTTAGCAACATTTGTGAATGACAATTTAGGACGTGAAAGCATAGCCTACTTGAGCTACTTGGGCGGCAGTGTAGTATAATGGTTAAGGAATTGGCCTTGTAACCGAAAGGTTGCACGTTCGATTCCCAGGTAGGACACTGTCATTGTACCCTTGAGCAAGGTATTTAATCCAAATCGCTTCAGTATGTATCCAGCTGTTTAAATGGATAATATGCAAAAAAAAGGAAAAAAAGTTGTGTAAATCGCTCTGGATAAGAGCATCTGCTAAATGCCTGTAATGTAATGTACATAGAAAATATTTTACTTAATCTACGAGTGAACCAGCGTGGGAACCTGTGAATCAGTCTTTCAGGCAAGGAGGTGCCCACCCATAATTAATTATGTCTTCTATCTCCATTTGGCATGCGATTTTACCGCTTTCTATGGGGCTTTACCGTTACATGGGAATTAGGTATAGCCAACCGCTGTTCTCCAGCCATAATTAGCAAATTAGTTGGTTAGCTAGTTTCTGTGAATGCACAGGTGGAACCTTAGTGGAAGCTTTCATATGCTTGCAGTTGATTGGAAAAACCTGTGAACTTTTAATTTGGAAACGTTGTTTCTGAGACTTCCGATTTTTAATTGTGGCTTCCTGGTCTAGGTTTGCATTTCTCTCTTTACGAATTCCAAATTACGGTTACAGTTCTATTTTGGTGCCAACCATACTGACAAAACGCATGTATGTAGAGAATAGAGTGCACACTCCTATAATGAGTTCCGCATGTACAGATAAAAAAATTACGTACATGAATCAGGTTTTACATTTACACTATAATAAATTTTAGATTTTACATTTTCAATTTGACTTACATTTGCGAATCTCAATTTTACGTTTACAAAATGTTTTGGCAGCTAACTCCATACCAGCGACACTGGCAGAATTGCACCTAGTCGCCCTCTCCATTGGAATTGAATGACTTCCAACTGGAATGAGGCGGGACTGCCACTCTTGGTATATACAGTCAAGCCGGAAAGTCTGCACACCCCTTTCACCTTCTCCACGTTTTATTACGTTACAGACATATTCTACAATAGATTGAGTTCTACACAAAATAGCCCATAATGACAAAGTGAAAACAGGTTTTTAGACATTTGTGCTAATTTATAAAAAATCAAAATGTAAGATATCATATGTACACAAGTGTGCACAGCCAAAAGTGAGCTGAGGTGCATTTTGTTTCCACTGATACTGCTTGAGATGTTTCTACAACTTAATTGGAGTCCACCTGTGATAAATTAAATTGATTGGACATGATTGGGGATTGCCAACACCTGCCTATATAAGGTCCCACAGTTGACAGTGCATGTCAGAGCAAACTCCAAGCCATGGGGTCAAAGGAATTATCTGCAGACCTCAGAAACAGGATTGTGTCAAGGCATAGATCTGGAGAAGGGTACGGAAAAATCTCTGCAGCTTTACAGGTCCCAAAGAGCACAGTGGCCACCATCATTCATAAATGGAAGAAGTTTGGAACCACCAAGAATCTTCCTAGACCTGGCCGCCAGGCCAAACTGAGCAATCGGGGAAGACGGGCCTTGGTCAGGGAGGTGAGCAGGAACCCGAGGGTCACTCTGACAGAGCTCCAGCGTATCCTTGTGGAGATGGGAGAACCTTTCAGAAGATCAACCATCCAGGCAGCACTCCACCAATCAGACCTTTATGGTAGAGTGGCCAGACGGAAGCCCCTCCTTAGTAAAAGGCACATCACAGTCCGCTTGGAGTTTGCCAAAAGGCACCTAGAGGACTCTCAAACCATGAGAATCAAGATTCTCTGGTCTGATGAAACCAAAATTGAACTTTTTGGCCTGAATACCAAGCGTCACGTCTGGAGGAAACCAGGCACCGCTCATCACCTGGCTAATACCATCCCTACAGTGAAGCATGGCGGTGGCAGCATCATGATGTGGGGATGTTTTTCAGCAGCGGGAACGGGGCGACTAGTCCTGATAGAGGGAAAGATGAATGCAGCTAAGTACACCGAGATCCTTGAAGAAAACCTGCTCCAGAGCGCTCTGGACCTCAGACTGGGGCGAAGGTTTACCTTCCAACATGACAACGACCCGAAGCACACAGCCAAGAGAACAAAGGAGTGGCTTCGGAGAAAGTCTGTGCATGTCCTTGAGTGGCCCAGCCAGAGCCCAGACCTGAATCCAATTGAACATCTGTGGAAAGAGCTGAAAATGGCTGTGTACCGACGCTCCCCATCCAACCTGATGGAGCTTGCAAGGATATGCCAAGAGGAATGGGCAAAAATGTCCAGAAACAAGTGTGCCAAGCTCGTAGCTTCTTTCCCAAGATGCCTTGAAGCTGTAATCGCTGCCAAAGGTGCAGCAACCAAGTATTAGGCTAAGGGTGTGTACAGATATGTAACCCCTAAATAACCTATTTTTGTCAGTAAAATTAAATTGCATATTTTCTAAAAACCTGTATTCACTTCGTCATTATTGGCTATTGTGTGTAGATATTTGAGGCAAAACATGAACTCGATCTATTGTAGTATAAGTCTGTAACGTAATAAAACATGGAGAAGGTGAAAGGGGTGTGCAGACTTTCTGGCTTGACTGTATATATCAATGTAAAATTTATTCTGGACTTTCAGTTCCTGTGAGCATGAGGCTAATTCTGATGAGCATAATGTTGGTTTTATTGAATCTAAAAAACCTTCTTTGATTGAATTGTATATATCCATGAAGTGAATAGTGCATTTGATTCTCGGGTTACTTTTAATGTTAACTTCATTGCATGGATGACGGAAAGATGAAAAAATTGTTATATTGTAAACAAACAAAAAAACAGCCTTGCTTCACTGCCAGGACCTTATCCCATACCCTTCATGGGCAAATTCATTTCTGACTCCCTCTCATTGTACTTTGATCAGGCTGTATTCTGTGCTGGGGTTATTCTGGAAGCAGCGCACCAATTTAAATTGACACACACTGCTGCAGGGGTAAAATTAGACAAAATCTATAGATACTGGTAGAAGAAATAAGCATGTATTGATCTTGTATAATGCAACAGATACCTGGGAGTCAGCGACAAGGCAGTTATTCAATTGAGGGCTTCTGTTGACGTCATTCAACTGGAGAACCAATTTCCTAGCCATTTGTTGGCCATATAAAAATTGAATGCTGTGCACTGGGGAGCAGAAATGCAGCACATGGAAGAAAACTATGAGTAAAGCTGTAGAATCCTGGAAAATGAGCACACAGTCCATGGCATATTTCAATAGTCACAAACATGGAGAGACATGTATTATGGTAAATTTATTGACCTGTTTGCATGCACTGCCTCTGTGTCATATATTGTAGATAATAAGACATTTTTGCCTATATGCATGCTGAAGTTAGACTGCCAAACAACACATATGCTGCACATCATACTGTATCTATTAACATCAGATGTTATCCATTTAATGTTTTCAATGAATCCCAAAACATATGTTGCTCTGCAGTCAGTCAAATCACTTCTTGAGAGATATATGCAGTTGGCCATTTCATGTTATTGCTTTGTATTTTTATTTCAGGAAATAAGGGACAGGCCTTTCTCTTGGCTGTATGGGTGAAGGCTATTCACTTCACTATTTACTGCCTGGATGGAAAAGCGTGAGCCTATAGCATCATAAATCTTCTATCTCTCACAATCATCCGATTTGCCACCAAAATAAATAGAGAGAAAAGCAGAGGTACTTACCCATCATAAATCCTCAGATACTTCCGTTGGAAAGTAATGTTCTGTTGAACCGATGGAGTGTCGAGATTTCATTAAGCAGGAGTCCCAGACCAATACAAAGCCCATCTTTTACTTGGTGGCTTGGGACTATTTATTTTCAGAGAATAAGGACTTGAAGGCCATTGGTAAAGTGTGTTCCATCTCTAAACACACCACTCAGCTCAAGCCAAGGAATCTTTCCATGTGTTTATGTGCCAGGGCAGAAAGTTTTATGTGAAATACTTCCCTCGCCTTGGGATAAAATGCAGTGCTTCCATACAAGTAACACAGTCTGTTTTTTGCAATGTAGTCACTTTAAAACCAAGACAGTGTTCCTTGATAGTCAGCACTGGATATTCATTTTAATATGTTGTCCAGAGATTGAAGCAACCAGTTTGAGTTCTAGTTTCCACAATTATCTTTCCACATTTCACATCCACAAGTCAGAATATCAATCACAGAAACATGTTTTGAGCTGAAAGGACAATACTATTGTCTAATTTAATGTTTTTAACATTTTTTTTTGCTATTGGTGCCATGTAGGAAGCACGTACAGAATGACTGTGTCCTTGTCTGTGGGAGTAGTGGTGTGGAATTGCACCGACTGATATATTTTTCTAACTACCACAATATATCTATAGTCTGCTGTATATTTATTATGCATATCTGGTATATCTGAGGAAGGAATCTCAGGAGAGCCATAATGTGTCCTTCATGTTTATAATCATTGTGTGGAAAATGTACAGACTGTAGTGCTTTGATGTCAAATGGAAATTAGTTTAAAAGAGAGGCTTTCTGAGGAGTATTCCATTTCAAAGCTCAGACTTTATTTGCACATTTGCTTAGGATTTAACTTGATACCTCTAATGTAAAATCTTTGAGTTAATTTGAACTCAAACCAATAAGTAATTTTAACAATCCAGATAGTCAGCATAAGGTAAACAGATCAGTATTGATGGAATTTTATGATGCAGTCAGACGCATACAACAAATATACAACAAAGTCTTGGACATGACAGGTGGACGCCAAACAGCTGCAAGAAAGACCTAATGGCTATAGTCATCATTAAAAGGAAGCTCCTAATAAATTGAGACTTTACCAAAGGTCTCAATTTATTTATTTATTTAGGCATTCATTTGAGGGTTTTTACATCCATATTGGGTGAACCGTGTAGCAATTGTAGCCATTTTAGTCCCCCCATTTTAGGGCACCAAAACTAATTGGACAAATTAACATAAACTTAAATAAAGTCATCATATTCAATATTTGAATATCCATGCCATGACTTCCTGATGTCTGTGACCCAACAACATCAAAAAACTCTTGATATCTTATTCTCAGGTACTCCTACCTGAGCAATACTATAACCTCTCATTTGAATAGATGTCTATGGGAATTGGGGGGTGGGACTAGATTAAGCTGCAAATTACACAGGAATAGTATGGAACACATGGCTGGTTAAATGGTTGTACGTCATCAAGGGTATAAGGACAGCACTCGAGTAGCTTACTGTTTGGTTTAATTTGCCAAACTATCTTTAGGAAACAACGTGTCAATGTAATTTTCTGACATAATAAAAGGTAAGTTAACGATAGTTAACGACATTGTAGTTGGCCCCGCCCCTCAACTATGACAGAACACCGACTGAATCTATAGCTAATCTTGGCCCCGCCCTCCACTTTCAAAAAATAGTTGCGCCAGCAGAAAAGAGAACCGCGAGCAAGAAAGAGAAACACGAGCAAGAGCAGTAGCTGTGTTCCGATAACAGTTTTGCGTTCAGGTTATGTGCGCGCTCAAAGCCTGGATTTCTCCTTAAAGGCTACAATATTGCACTCAAATACGGACTTTACTCGCACGCGAGTTCTGTAAAAACACACGACAAAACTATTTGCATGCGCGGAGTTTCTGGCTGTGCACACGTTCCTCGATTTCCACGCGTAGATTTTATTTTCTCTCGCGGTTTTTGGCATTGATATGCCGCTATAGAATGAAGAGGTCATTTGATTGCCTCTGACTGAATCCAGCTGTAACACACACATTGATAAAATATTCAGCCTAATCCAGCCCATTTTCCACTTCCCCTCTGGTCACGAAAACACCAAAATTGTGTAGCCACGCCAAATACACCCATGCACTGTGGCATTGACTGAGCCCATGCACCGGGCACCATTGATTCAAGAAAAGAGTCCTTTGTCACGACTTTACATTACTCCAGAACCCTCTGTTAAAGCAATCACATTTTTACATGTTGTAGTGCTTTGCTGAGGCCCCCAGTTCATAATGATAAATAAGCGATATACTGTGAAACCTATTATGTTATGTTGCCATAAGCATCCACATTTCTAACTCATTTTACTTAATCACATCACGATTCACACATTCATTTGTGATAACCCCAGTGCATATGCAAGCTGTAGTGCAACAATTCAATGCTGAGAATCTGCACACAAGAAGTCTCTTGTATATAATGCAGATTTTTCACATTCATGCAGATGCAGTTTTTTCACATTCTTATAATTGCTAAGATTTATAAATTAGAAGTGCTAAAAAATACAGGGTGATGCAATTTCTTTTGGATTTTGCCACATTTTTGTTATATATACATTAAGCACCACATAGATTGTTCACTATAAGCACCCCAGAGCATATGAAGCTTTCATCAAAATGAAATGATTATGGGCAGATTTATGCAATGGTTATAATGTTATGTCATGATAAATGGTCTTTGCATATGTGATCTGAAGTGAAACAAGAGTGTACTGTAACCAAGTGTAATGCACAGTATTCTTACGGACAAGACGTGCAAATTAAATGTATTTATGCAGAAAATACAAATCAGTAATTGTTTTGAAAATCTGATTGTTAATCACTGCCCAACCGGACAATTTTGGAGGTATTCACCGTTGATTTAGTGAGGTATTTAGCATGCAGCTTTAATTTCCCTAGTTCCTTCATTCACACAATAATTGAAAAAGTATCGTTTACATTTCTCCAAGATAGGCCATTTGTTCAGGTTATCATATTATCATATGTTTTTGTGCTTCATGGATCTTTGTGATCTCTAGTAAGAATGCCATTTAGAAAATGTATCCATTGTATCCATAAGCTTTCCTCCTGTCTTTAGGTACACTTACACACCAACTTTTACAACATCATTTAAATTACTTTGAAGCAAGTGTCTTAGTTACAATCATGTCTGGCCCAAATCACTTGGTGTATCGGTGTATCCGGTGCCTTCATTTATTTTTTTTAAATCAAACACTTTCCGGTCATGGCAGCTAGTTAGCCCTTTCCAGATAATAAGGAGATGAGAGGACAAGGAAAAAAGATGTATCCTTAAAATATTCAGATGCAGCCACTTTCTTATTGCTGGGGCATGGATCTGCTTGTTGAAAGGCTGAGCCCATCTTCAAAGTGTGACAGTGGGGGACCCTTGGGAACATGGTGGGACTGGCAATGGACAACTCTATCACCAAAGATTAATGAACAGATACAGGGGCCAACAACATAGCTTAGCCATGTGGAATTCATGTGGCCTGTAAATCAGAAAATAAAAATGTCTACTTGAAATTGGCTTGGCGCAATGGGCGGGTGGAACAAGGGTCATTTTGGAATCTGAGGTGGGCTGCCGTAATGACCTGTGCTTTCCAGGGAGGGGAGAGCTCTCAGTCTGTACAAGTGAAGACTGTAACTGGTAGATGGAAAGGTTTTCGTATGTGGGTGTTCTTGGCTACTCCCGGAGGGTTGGAAACCCATTTGTGTAGGCGGCGGCATGTTTAAGCCGTTTGTTTGGGATTTTATTCTCCAAAGCAGCTTTGAATGCTTTTAAAAGTTAAATATCTGTAGCTAATAAGCTATTGGGCTTCCTTTCTGTACTACAGTTATTCATCTCTGTGTACTGTATGTTCATCTTAAAACGTCATGTTTCCCTAATGTCAGTTTTACTAATTTACTAGTACCTTTCACTAGTACCTTTCATGTTGTGAAGACATAAATCAATAACATTTCACGATAGTTACATCCTTCTTTCACCATTTATGGTTGCTTCTAGGTAATTACTGCTGCACTGCCAGGAGAGGTACGTACATCTGAAGCACTAGGCCTGATCCATGCCTATAAAAACACAATATGGCCGATTACAGCATGCCCACCCTTTGAATAGATGGATCATCTACAAGCACTGTTTTAAGATTAATAGGGTTTGACATACTTTTGTATGAGTGTGACATAATTAGATATATTGCCTGAAATGTAAATATATAAAGTAGTTTTACTATGGCAGTGTAGCAACACATTTAAAGTGAACGCTGCATTCAACTCTTTATAGTACTAAAGAATAAAAAAAGGAAAACATATTGTCCATACACGCTATACTGCATGTTGAAAGAGGTTCTAATAACCCATGATTATCAAGCAAGCAATCAAACTACAGAAAATTAACTCTCTTCAAAGCCAGCTGACCAAATTCCATCTAAGAACTTAACAGCCAAAAGAATCGCCATAGATAAAAAATTTTAAAAATCACATAATGTGTCCCCACGTTCAGGTGGAGAGTCTGTTTGTATAAAATTAACTGTACATTTAACATATAAATCTGCAATTGGGACAAAGGTGAGAAATAGAAAGGTAGGATCTGGTATCCCTGTGACTAATAATACAAATGGACAAGTGAATATACAGGAAACAACCAATCTCATCCACTACCCTTTACAAAAATGAAACCAGTCGTACATAGTGACAAAAGCAAAATAAAATACTGAGTTCAGCCAATCAGGGCAGGTTGTGAGATTTCAACTCATTAAAGGCAGGTTTCCCAGATTCAGTTACACACCTTTGTGTGGCCAGAAGTGTATTCTTATGTTATTTGTAGGGATGGACCGAGTACTCAGGTTTGGGTACTTGCTGATACTGAGTATCGATACAAGAACTTTTCATAATATTTCATTTTTCTATTACCATAAAAGTGAGACTGCTGGTTTTGAAGACCTTGGAGTGTTTGTTATTTTTCATAGATTTTTGTATTCACTCCTTTTTCAAAAAGAACACAAAAGTCTCACTGAATTCCATTAAAACATAACATGTACTTGGAACCAAGTTTCAGTAGGCTAAAACAGTCTATGAAGCTGTGACCAAGTTTCTAGAATAGATTATGAAACTCAATTTTCATTAAAATGTTGCCTATAGGCCTATAGTCAAGCCAAGCAAGTCATTTCACAGATGCAAAACTGTACGCACGGATTGCAAAACGGAGAGTACGGATTTCCACGTTGATATATATTTGTATTACGTTGGGTGCTGCATATAAATGTGATTATGTTAAGAGTTAATTTACTGAAAGGCATCATCTCCAAGCCAAATTTATATTTTTGGTGCCTTCTTCAACTGATGACATCGCTCATCCAATATGAGAAAAAAATGTTCCACTGAACGTTAAAAATGAAGAAAATTCTTTGGAAAATCAAACCTTTTGTGTTTGTATTGTTTTGTTTCCTGTGTGCGCATCAGCATGCTATGGAGTCAATAAGGTTCTACAGTGTGATTTGAGTTCAGAGGTGAACACCCAATTGAGGTATTAGATGAAGTATGCTTTCCAGGTTTAAGGAAGGTCAAAGGAATTATGGAGTTTTGTAATGCCTCTAGGAGACAATAATCTGTTTATGTACCCCTAGAGCTGACCTATTGTCATTCCTTTAATAAATTATTAGATGATAAAGGGCTATGGTAAAAGTGTCAGGTTAGGTCAGATCTCGTCTAACCCGAGGTTTAACGTCAGGAAGAGGTGAACATCTGGTCATCTTATGAAAAGCATGCCAACAGAATTCATGGTGTAACTTCTGACAACTTTAATATTTCTACTGTAGAAGGTAAGTGTACTTTAATGTTACTGCAACATCTGGCTACCAAAAAAAGGTAGGCTACAGAAATATCTGAAAAGCAAACTGCATGAGTAAATCTCAGCGCAGAGTTCAACTATCCACAAGTGATTTTTCTCTTCAGATTGGTAACAGCTGAGAAGTCCATCAAATATCTGGCCTCTTGACATTTTTACACACTTCTTAGAATATCCAAAGTTGAAAGGAGCAGCTAAATAGTTTAGTACCAATAATAGGGGACCATGGCCATGACAATTGAGGATACTGTGGTATTTTGCGATATGTATACGTATACGTATATTGCAATACGCATATCTGTATGTGTGTGTGTGCGCGTGTGTGTGTGTACATATACATTCAGTTCAGTGATGCATATGCCATATCTCCACATTTTGTTTATGGAGAGGTTGAAACAACTATATGTAACTTCTTCAATGCTCAACAGCCAAAGAAAGTGAATTTGTGAATGAGCAATCTGAAGTAATACAAAGCAATTATGTGGCCCAAAGCATATAAGTACACAAGGCATTACAGAAACGGTCAAAGGATAAGGCCCAAAGAATATAAAAAAGTACTACATCATTAATGGCAAAATATTTGAAGATGACAGGATGGACATGACGTCACAATCCCAATATGGTCAATATGCTCCAAGCAGCACTTATATATAATCACTCGTTGAGGATATGTTTGGCAGAAGCTTGAAAAGAAACTTTTATTCAAAATGAAAGGCTCTGAAATGTATACTCTGGGAACTGGAAAGATACAGAACTTTTTGTTTTTGCATTTTACCTTATCAAATTTTCAAAACTTCCCTCTTATAATTACTGGCTCATTAGAACACTGTGGAGCCAGGTTTGGAATATGGTAGTAACTTTGTAACTTAAAAAACAATAGCGTTGGGATTCCAACAAGAAGGCTGGTAAGGCATACTGCTATAAAGAGCAAGATCTTTTATTTTATTTAATGATGGCAGCGTCACCTTGGTAACGGCCAAATACAATTGAAGTGTTTCTGAATATTTTCCTTTATGTAATCCTACACATGGCTTTCTCAATACACATCTATCCACAGGTGTCTTGCTATTGTATGGGGAACCAGGATATTTTCATACTTTCCCTTTAACTCCCATTCCCTTCAATTCCTGGTACTGGTTGGATTTAGATAGAACATCTGGTGGGCACAGGGCTTTTGTTCCAATATTCTGATTTGGAATTCATTAACGGACAGTAATTTATTAGAAGCATATTCATAATTGTCTCTGCCATATGGTACTCACTGGAAACATTGATATATTAAACCCCAATGTCTGCTCCCATAAATAACACATTACATTCCTTTGGAAAGGGGAATGAGTTTGATGTCTACATTCACTCCTATAATTGCAATATTACCTTTGGAGGTACTGGGGAACCTACACTGAAATATTGTATATCCATAAGTGATATTTGTAATATTTTTGAGGAGGTAAAGTAATGTATTAGAGAGGAACATTCAGCATAACTGTTAAGTGGAAGCTTTGACTGTCAGTTTCAAGAATGGAATTCTTGAAATTCCAGTGGGTTAGAGAGAATTGTGCTAGGAATGACAACTGAAATTACCTGTATTCAGAGCTGTTCAGAAAATTTGTATTTTTTTTCCTGTAAATGACTCTTGTTTTGTTTTTTGACTGGACTGGTTGCTTGACTAGCTCTTGCTTGCATGTAACAATCGCAAGTTACCTTTTCCCATTCTTGTTAAAATGTCCTTTGTCTGGGAAGGAAAACAGTGTTCTCAATGTGGAAATCAACATTTTTCTCTTGAAAAATTCATACAGCTTTTCATCATTATTTTGCCTTAGGGGCGGGGCCGGCTCTCTCTGCCCTCTCACACACACGCACACATATGGGAGAAGAGGGGCCCTATCTTACACCCGGCGCTAACCCAAACGCAAGTGTCTTTGCTATCTTACACCCGACACATGGCTCATTATAGCGCCCAGCACTCAATCTTGCACCCATAGCAAGTGAACTGGGCATATTGGTCTTAAGATGAGGTGTGGCCAGGATAATTTTTGGGGTATTGAGCCAGCAGAAAAGCCAGCAGAAAGCGCTTGCGCTAAAACCACCACAAACCTGGTCTAAAGTCATGTTGCAGTTATCAAAAAATGCATAATAATAAAAGGGTCCATAGGTCAAAGAGTACATACCTGTCCCTCAGCGAAGGGGAATGCCACATTAAATTGCTTTCAGTCCACTCCATCAACATCCAGGCGATGTGCGATGGTCCGTTTAACCCCTTGGCGCACATGGCAAATTTCACCTATTTAGGGGGGTGCTCTGTTTAAGGCTTTATAACTCCAGGTGTGAGCATCACATACACTTGGTAAATGGCTTAAATGAAACAAGACAGGTGTACCATTTACAAACTTAGATTAGTTTATTTTTATAATTTAAGTCAAAATAAAGTGCCACAAATGTTTTTCTTTAGTTTGCAAAATACTAAGCTACATAAGTGAAATCAGTAATATATATACATTTCCTGGATCATAAACTCCATGTCCACAAGTTTTGCTAAATCTGAGGATGAATGCAGACCTACTAAAGGTCTATGGTGCAAAATATAGGCAGTGTACCCTGTTGTCCATTAGTGTCTCCAAATCTATCCAAATGGCTACATTGTGCACTGCTCTAAATAAAAAAAAATTATGTTATATTTAACTACAAATCAATAGTTTTGGCTCACATTTGCATAATTTTCAAGTGAGAATTACTATATTTTCATCAGTATAGGGGGTAGATATCTATGGGTCCAAAACCCCTATGCAAAACATGTCATAAAATTAATAAAATTAGTTTTGTCCATTATAAAGCATATACATTTGCTCCTTCTGATGACTTAAGATAAAAAACATGATACCACAGTGTTACATACACTCAAATATGTTGCCTAATCATTCATTCTTCTACCTCAATAAAACATCACTTTTCCGTGTACTCTACATTATGTATACTTTTGTCCTAGGATTGCATTTTTCTGTAGTTTTTAAATGTTTTAAATTTTCCTATTCATAATGACTCCAAGGAAATTTTTACCTTAATCTACCACATATCAGCGCACAGTAAATTGGAATGAGCATTTGTCATGCCCTAAGAAACAAGACACGCCATAACCTATATTATGTACGATAACATGAACATAAAATAGTATTCCACCATCTGCAAAATGCTGCCAATTGTTCTATCTTCAATGAACATCGGTAGCCTACATCAAAAATAAATTTAACGGTTGCATTACAGTATGTGAAATGCACTCAAAATGCGAAAATAACAATAGGGCTATCAAACATATTGGAAAGACAGTGCTCGAGTGGAAACACGAACGTAGCTACATATGTAGCCAGCGAGACCAACGGCATTTACCTGGCATATACCGTTGCTAAGGTTATAATGTACTCTATTGGATAAAAAATGCCGACAATTAAACCAGAATGAACTGTAATGAAACAGGCTTACAGGGCATGAGTCGATGTTTCAGATAGTGTAATATAGCGGTATAAAGTGTTGTATATTTCTCAAACCGATTGTACCAGACAATAAATGACCACTAAGGAACATCTCGATGTGTAAAACCAATGGTAGGATTGTATATTTATTTAATATTTAGTAGCATATATTGCTAGTAGAATACATGGTAGAACTTTCACAGTTTATTTTGCATTTGAGTGAGCAGGGCTTTTCACAGCTTTTCTGGCATACGATCAGGCTATTGTTGGGTTTATCTTTGTTGCTATGATGTTATTTTAATTTTATGATTAATAAATGCATTTATGAACTCAAATATAGACGCTATTGTCCACTACGTCACGCATGGGTAGGTATAGACTAGGTGGGGGGTTGCTTGTTAAACGGACTTGCTACGGGGAAATAGTGACACTTAGAAACTCCGTATTCGGCAGAAATCGTCACAAACCGTCTACCAATAAAGTTAAAACACAGAGTTTGTGATTTCCACTAATAGTTTGGCTGCAGTAGCAACGAATGTCTCAGTTGAGCAAAAAGGTCCCGCCGGCGTCACCTTCTACGTAAAGGAGTTAAGGTTACACATGTGGACTACTCGCAATTATCCTGGATCAAGCTATGACTTAGCCTATATTTGCCAATAGTTCCTGTAATCTTCTGGGGGAGACAATCTTCTGTTACAGGACAATGGTTATCCATTAAAAAATTTGCTGATAACACCTATATAAAGCCTAATGCGCAAATTGTAATTTACACCTAATGCGTGAATTGTCATTCAGTGGAAAACTTGCGCACTGCAATAGACTGACATTTGTAGTGCTTCAAATGTCATTACAATGAAAATGCGCTTCAGATATCATTACAATACAGCTCTCTTCATCTAGGCCTACAGCCTGTAAGTAAATAGAATGGTTTTGACTGAAAAAATTTCAAAACCTTGTCCAGTGAATATTGCATTTATTGTTTTTCAAATAGCCTAGGCTAAAGTCTCCAGGATCCGTTGTGCATAAGGTTTTTTCGATAGCCATACGGTTAATAAACAGAGATTAATGTAAATTTCACCATTTTAACAGAATTTTAACCTTATTCTTCGTCCTTCATATTTTCTTATTACAGTGACCAGGTTTCCATAGGCCTACTTTCAGCTTATTAAAACCCCGGTGATTTCACCTATTCCATAACTGAACAAAACTAAGGAGAACTAAGAATCTAATTAGAAACAAAAGCAAATTTGCAGCACATTATACAATTCATTCACAATAATTTTAATGCCATTCTCTGCATGTGCACTTTAAGTTTATACATGAGCAGGTCCGTTTCACCTGCTGTAAATCGCACTTTTCACGGTCTTCCCGGAAAAGTGGTCTTGTTTTTAAAGCATTAAGCTACTAGTAAAACGTGTTGGTCACATTTCCATAAGCAGGACATTATAAAACAAGGGAACATATGCATGAACCTATGGGTGTTACGATCCTGATACGGGACGAACCCAAGTGCAACGACCAGGAGGCAGATTCAAATAAAAGGAATATTTATTAAGCGTTGGGGTAGTCCCAAAGCTGTACAGAAAGGAAAACAAGGTTAATACACAGAACATAAATAAAGTCCTACACGGACTGCTCCAAGCCGGAGCTGGACTTGAAAACAAGGTGGGTTCCAAGCCGGAACCGAAAGGAGTGCAGGACTGGAAGTCCAAGCCGGACTAGCTGCAGGGAGTGCCCTACTGTTCCAAGCCGGAACTGGAAACAGGGACTGGACTGGAACTGGACTGGAACTGGACAGGAACTGGACTGGAACTGGACCGGGAGGTCCACTCAGGAAACGGGTGCTGGAACGGAATACGTTCCAAGCCGGAACTGGACAGGAACTGGACCGGGAGGTCCACTCAGGAAACGGGTGCTGGAACGGAATACGTTCCAAGCCGGAACTGGACTTTAACGGAATGGTGGGCTATACACCGGGACTGGACTGGAACGGGAGTATTCACTCTGGTGCAGGTTCTGGAACGGCGCGAATGTTCCAAGCCGAAACTGGACTTTACTTTGGCGGAGTATCTCACTCCGGGACTGAACAGGAACTGGACCGGGTTAACAACTTGAGTTAGAGGGTACAAAGCAGAGGTTAGCAGCAGGGTTCTACAGACAGGGTAACGACTGGGAGGTTTCAATGAAGGTTAAGTCGACAGCCAGGGTAAGCTGGCGAAAACCCGACGGAGCTGGGAGGTGAGGTGTAGCTTGGGTAGATCTCGTCGGAGCCGGCTGAACTCCAGGGATCCTGGAACCGTAACCGAAGTACAGGAGGTAGCTACGGCCGGACAGGAACAACAGCGAGAGATAGCCAGGCAGATTAGACAGCGGATCTATACCCGAGCTGGAGGTGGGAGTACCGCAACACACTCACACAACATTAAGGGAAGACAAACACTGCTACAGGGAGGCTGGAACCACGGCGTCTGGAGATTTGAAGGGAGACAAGTAAGTAGCATGCAACAGCGAATGTTACGGGAAGATAGCTACCAACCGCAGAACAGGTGAACAGATTAAACACAGCGGAATGCAAAAACTCCGGACCAGAAGCGTGACAAGACATAGACAAGGTAGGTTAGTTAACGAACTGGTGCCGACTAGCAACCAGCCAGGGGTTTAAATAGTGCAGGGAATGAAAGAGTGAATGAGAAACAGGTGTGATAATTAACCGGGAGTGATTGCAAAACACAGAGGTGAGGAATGCATGCAACGAGTAGGGAGAGCGATAGGCGGAAACAAAAGTGACAATAAAACGAACAAGACAGAGGAAGACGCCCAGACTGCAGCAGCAGGGAAAACACGGACAAAGGAATCCAACATGACACGGAGGGAAAACAGGAAAACCCGGAAAACGGACAAGAAGGGAACGGAACGTTACAATGGGTTCCCAACCTACAGCTCTATTTAGTGTCATCATTTAGGCAAAATAACGGTATTTATGTTATTTATGTTAATCAATAGTCTAGAATGCACGTAATGAACTTCGGATGAAGCTTGAACTTCAAGAACTCCATGAGAACAGCCTCATGGAATTTATGTTTGACAATGCTTAATTGTATAATCAAACGCAATTCTCAGCTGTTGCAGGTGTTTTTAACAAAATTAAACCGCATATATTTTCTAAAATAACAGCACTGTCGGGAATTACAGAAACCTGTGCCAGTGTTAAACCTAAATGTTAAAGATTATTATTGTGTATATCAAAAAGCATCATAATGGTTAGTCCGAATAATATTGATCATACTATTGATCCATATAGCCTATTCCTTGCTCGCACTACACATGCACGAGCATGTCTGTTTCGCCATCATATACACAATCCACCAAGGTGGAAAAGCAGGCTTTTAAAGGGAATGGGGGTTAGGGGTTAGGATTGTAAGATCAGATTGTTTTATTGCATGTTACACCCAAGACACACCTATAATTAATGAAGAGACTAAGTTCAGCCCATTTGGACCTTGCACCATACTTAGCGCTCAAATGATACGCCATCTAACTAGCAAAAGTGGACTTGGACATGCCCTAAATGCACTTGCGCCATGCGTTTAGACCAGGCGCTAAGATCGTCAAGACAGAGCCCCATGGGGGTTCGCTTCGCATGCCCACAGAGAGACCCTGCTCTGAGTGACAATGGCGGAGAGAACTAAACACCTGGTTGAGTCGATGCCGACAATGCTCGTGCAACAGGTCTTTTGCATGTATGGGAGGGAACACAAGCAATCTTTCCAAACATCTAGCGAAAGTAGTCTACATCACATACTGTACATGTGAAGAGATGTGCCGTTTTCGATTCCCTTGCTCGCAGTTCATCTCTCGCTGGCCCATCCACTGCAGGTAGGCTATGCTATACCAGAGCCGTTAGCCCTCTGTGTTAGATAGCTAATATAACAAGGACACACAGTGACATATATGTGAAGCACTAATGTTATGGAATCGCATTAAGTGCGAGAGTGGGTGAATTAGCGTTCAATAAGCTACAGTGTATATATGTACAGTAAATAGGCCTATAAGGCTTGCTTTTCAGCTCTGAATGTTGGGTGCAAACAGATCCTTAGAAACGTGTTTTGTTGATGAATATGTTTTATTTTTATTATTAAATTGGTACACAATCAATGCCCTGTTAATGTCATACAGAAACCGTTTGGAATAGGCGCGGCACCAATGTGCATATTTTCGTAAGTGGACAGACTGAATAAAACCATTACGATGCAATATGTATAATTTTATTAACACAAATACAATTGCATACATTTTATTTATTTTTATTTGATGGGGAATGATCGTGATTTCTAGACCAGTTTTGAGTTCTATTTCGTCCATGCTTGTGCGATCTCTGAACCACCTTCCCCCTACCCTGCTTTCCCCGGAGATCTAGGCCGTGTCTGAATCGGCGTACTTGCCCACTATTGAGTATGCCAGTTGAGTATACTTTTTTTAAAGTGTGTTAAGTACGCGACAGTTCTGAAAATGGAATGTTCTTAATATCCCTGAATGATATACTTATTTCTGGGTTTTCTCTGATAATAGTATGGATATATTTTTTGCATACTGTATATCACTAAACAGGATGCACTAGATAGGGCTCAGATTTGGACACAGCCCTACACTCATTTTATAGGCTACGTTCCCTCTTGAATTGACAACAAAAATCCATCGTAGCGACAGAGAACTTTAATCTCTGCATGTCTATTAATAATTTCTATTAATAAAAATTAAACATTTCCCCAGTCCGTAATATTTTGTGCACTGTGGAAATTAGAGGGTATCTAGGTATCGATATACTTAAATGAGTAACTTATCTCACTCTCTCCGCTCAAGAAGTCATAGTGCAGGGAACAATGGTATGCCAATGTCTTTTCTTTTGCTGTGAATATTGTTTATTTTATAGTATAATGTTTATTTTATTTATTTTACATTTTCATTATCACAACATAATAGTGATATATTGAAAACATTGCTGTTGTATGCTTTTGCTACTGAAAGCGATGATAATTCTGTTCTTAATTTGTCTTTTTTATTCTTAAAAAATGATGTAAAATTATAATTTTTTTTAATAACAAAAAGAACCGATAAGAGTACCGTTAAAGTACCGGATCGATAGGCAGTATCAATAAGAGCAGTAGCATTGTTAAAATCGTAATGATACCCATCCCTAATTAGGAATGGCCAGTCACATTAGCCCATCCCACCACTGCACATCCTTTGCCAGTTCAGCAGGGTGTGAACCAGCATACGTATCGCCTGAAATGAGTGCAGCCAGCTGCTCTCTGTGGACACTCTGCAGTCCTCCAACTAACAGACGCAGGTATTGCGCCAGAATAGCTTTCACAGCTGATCAACTAAAACAGTAGCTCTTGCATGATGAGGTGGGAAATACCCTGAAGTGAACCCCCCCACCCCCCTCCTCTCTGGGTAATGATGTGGCCAGTTACGCATTGCTTGATTTTACTCCCAGCCACACTCAGCTCTGGAGTGCAGAGGATTTGATTACGTGCATGCGGTTTCATGAAAATCCAAACAATCGTCATGTAGGGACAACAAGTATTCTTCAGAGACCTTCTGTTTGCAGTATATTGTTTCATAGGCATTATTAAGCTTGATCGGATTATATTTTGGTGAATATTAAAAGACTGTTATGTTGGAAACCTTTGTACAATATAACACATACTGAAGCTACATAATGGTATGTTAATATGTTAAAATTCTATCACACTATTAAGCCCAATTTATTTTCCGAAATCACTCCATTAATATAATACTGAGTCACTGCAAAGTTATTTGTATTTGCTTACGGTTTTTATAATGTGCAGATTATTTCGTATAATGGCTTAGACTCTCCTTCGTGAATTTTAATGGGACAATATTTTTTTTTTCTTTTGGAAACTAATAAGAATTAAAATACTAATCGATTTGTGATCTTCTGGATGATTATTTGAGTAACTGGTGTCACTTCAACATTACAGTCAGGACAAATAGCTCACCTTCATACGTCATATTTATCTGCAAACATATCATTTCTTTAAATTATTCCATATCCCGATAGTAAAAAAATGCATGACTATATGTGGGCAGGCAGGGCACTTAATTTCAGCTGGTAACGCCTGTTAGTGTTTAGGAAATGTTCAGTCCATATCGTTACGGAACAAACTGAGGGGAAGCCACATGGGAGCACGCGATGCATCCACCTTACGCCATTCAAAAACCTACTTCTACCACCGCCTCTTCTTGCACTCAGCGGATAGCTGCTACGTTATGGGAAAGATGTGCTTTGTCTCATCTGTTCTGTAGTTACTTCGATTTCTGTATGCACTTATTGTATGTCGCTTTGGATAAAAGCGTCTGCTAAATGACTGTAATGTAATGTAATGCCTCAGTATTCTAAACCACTTTCAGGCAAGTGCGCCACTGCACACCTGATCACGGTGTCAGTTTTGCACTCGGCCCATAGCTGATTCTCACAACAATGCGTAGAATGTGAATTGGACCTTGCAATCTAATGGATGGCAAGGGACACCCAACCTACATGTGGAAATGTGCTGCATTTGCTTCATTTCAGCGAATGCAGTGAGCACACATACTGCAGCACGGCAGAACAGGCCACTGAAAGAAACAGCTTGAAGAACACAAGGGAACAGGCTTAAAGGGAACAGTACTATTAAAATTGTTCTGTAGGATATGAAAGTAAATCTTTTGCAGAATCTTGTAGTCAACGGTGTACATGTATACCCCAGATAAATGGTTTATAGGATTAGATCATTTATCTTTTTCATCCAAAATCCACAACTGTTCCAATGAAGCCCAGCACACCCCTATTAAGCCCACTTAGTTCGTTTGTATTGAAACAAATGGTAATTGTGTTTTGTGAACCTTAGCCCTTGTGTTCTGTTTACTTATTAGCACCTGTGAAACGGTTGGCCTGGGTCAAATATACACAATATATTATTGGGATTTTAAATCAATACAGAAATAAAAGTTATGGAACCCTAGACAATATATATAATTTTTTTTAAATCTCAATTCCAAACAATATAAACAATATACAGTATATGATTAATGGTTGCCATTTACCTCTGCTAGATCGCATTAAACAATGAAAGTGCCATTCACTTGTGATAAAGATGAAGAACTCGAGGTGCGGAAAGTGCTGCATTTTCTTCATTTCAGCCAATGCAGGGAACACGGAACACACATACCGCAGTTAGCAGAACAGGCCACTGAAAGAAACTGTCTGAGGAACACACTGGCAACCTTTGTGACTTTAAATACTTCCCTTGCTTTTCAGTTCTTACGTGAATGCAAAATAATAAAATAAATACAGACTGCTTTTGTCTGTCATGCATTGCCATAATCATGAAATAATTTAATGACAGTTCAAACTGTGCTTGCTCAGAGATCTCTGCCAATGGTGTATAGTTTCCTTTCATCAGAAAACCAGAATATGGTATTGTGTTTCAGACTAAAAATGACCTTTCTTCTCAATTATTATTATAATATAAATTTCTCTTTTGCCTCTTCAGCCTTGGACAAATAAATTTTTGTGTACTGCATTTTTCATTTCCGATACTGGCTAGATGGATGGAACAACCAGTTACTGACTGAAATTACAAGGATACACATACCAATGTCTCTGTTCTCATATCCATTCATTTAATTCACCTTTAGTTCAATAAGTGAATCAGTTAGTAAACCAAAATAAAATGCAGATTCCATGAGGTAAATATTAACAAAAGTCGTATTGCAAGATGATTGCAGACATCGTCAGCATAAATCTTACATTTAGAAATCACCCATTTTTAAACAATTCTAAACTGTTTTACACAGTAGAATGATATTTTTCATAAAAATGTACTCTTTTTTATCCAAGTGGGTTCCATTGAGATAAAAATCTCTTTTACAAGGGAGCCCTGGCCAAAACAATTGAGCACAAAGCATAAAATACAACATAGCACAGCACAATAAAAAATGAACAACAACCATAAAACAGACAGAGAACCATAAAACAGTCTTTGACACCGCAAAGACTAATGCTAAGTACGGATCTAAGTACGGATCTAGGTTTCTAACACTGTGACTTAATTCTAATTATGTTGACATTTTCTTTGATAATCATTTTGCTTCTTGCTGTTTTACGGAATGTAATAGTTCACCTTTGAGCACCAGCTTTTTTTAAAAACTGCTTTACACAAAAAGCAGCTATTTGGCTCTGCAATTAGGTCACTGTCCCTTGAAAATATACTATGCAAAGTCATTTGCACATGCTTGTTATTTTTTGGTATTATGGTACCGCATAAGATCAGTTTGTGAAGCAGAATGATGAAAACACATTCGCAGATGTAATCATGGAAACTGTTTGCATTGAAAATACTTTGAATGATATCCAGTGAACCATTACTGAGCAGTAGTTTTCCTTAAAGAATCTTCCTAACAAGAGGTACAGCAACTCAGTAACTGCTTACGCTTCAAAATTCTACATTTTTTATCTTTGTGATGTCGTGTATTGCCACCAAATCAAAAATAAATGCTTAATGACATACAGTTCAACTGAGGACATCAGTACAATACAAAATAAAATTATCCAGTGATCTCAGGTCCCCTCCTGTTTGCAAAGCACATTTATGGTGAAGACCAAATAAATAAGGACTCACTGCGCAATATCAAATCCAATTAAATCTACTAAATCTACATTTTGACACTTTTTCATATACACAGCCTTGATTTCTAGCAGGATGGTGAAGATAGAATGGAAGGTCAATTTATTATCTATATCATGTTGTTCCTATTTTCTTAAGAAGATTAATGCTTTTGTGAAAACTGGCCTGGGCTTAATGGATACTTGTGTTCTGTTCACTTTTTGGACGCTTTGGCTTAAGTACTGTTCACTGGGTCAAATTGACCCAGGACATTATTGGGATTTTAAAGCAATACAGAAATAAAAATGTATGTAAAAACGTAATATATATTTTCTTTATCTCAGTTCCAAACAATATACAGTGAGCACCATAATTCAAGGACACATTTTTTGTTATTCTGGTACTCCTACAAGCGGTACTATAACCTCTCTGCATTTGAATGGATCGCTATGGGAATTGGGCAGTGGGACTAGATTTAGCTGTAAATTACACTGGAACAGTATGGAACACATGGTTTGCAAAATGGCTCTAAGTCATCAAGGGTCTGACGGGTCACTCTGCTACCAGAAATGCAGTAGATATGGATGGATAACTTCAAGGGTTTCTCCTCCTGACTTATTTTTCCATAGAGTTCAATAGGAAAGTTTGTCAGGAGAAACAACCCTTAAAGCCCCAGGGAACACATTTTCGTCATTGCCTTCTATTTAGGTTAATTTGGGTCTTGTGGACATACAATATGCATATACTTGTATTTGAAATTATTACTTTCTGAATTCCAGAGATATTGGATACTTTTACCCTCGTTTTTGGATTGGGCAGTGCTATAAGTGGGAATAGTGATGTCACTAATCCCAAACCAATCACAAGGCTGAGTCGCTTTTCCCTCCCACCAGCATTTGTCAAAACGAATGCATTCCCGCATTAATGCCTTATTATTTTGAACACAGCCAATGTGTTAGCTAGCCCTGTGGATTTCAGTAACGTTACGCATATCTTGGCTAACGTTGGGTGTGTAGGACTAACGTTAACTGATAATGACACATTTGCCTTCTCATCGCTGCGCTCGCCGGTGCTGTACAGTGCAGTTGGTTTTTTTTAACACAGAACTGAAGTGGAGCTTTAGTTGCCTGGGTAACCAAACAAACAATGCCGTGCATGGCATTCAACATGCGAGCTACCCAACGTCAACTAGCTCGCTAACTAGCAGCAATACCCACGTCTTTAATGTTTGTTGGAAAAAACAAATGCTACAACAAAGTTAAGAAGTGTGGTTTATTATTACCATATCTTGAAGTATCTTGAACCCCACCATTCCTTCACCACCTGTGAAGCTAGAGAATGCGGGTAATCTGGTTGTGGAATTTCTACACTCTCAAATTCAGTGTCGGTAGGTTCGTAAATATTGAATATTAGTATTTTATGTTATGTGTGATGCCCAGTGTCGTCTTGGACAGAGGAATGTCAATCAAGCGTGTGTATTACAATATTACGACCACGCCCCGACCGTCCTAATAGAGGTCTCATCAGTAAATTCAGCCGTTTTTGAGCAGTGTTTAATCATATTTATTTTTATTTTTTTCATTCAAACTTTGGTGGATGCTTAATAACACACTTAAGTTTGATATCATACATACATTTTAACGATTTTAGGCTTTGTTCCCTGGGGCTTTAAAGTGATCCATCCATATCTACTGCATATCTGGCAGCAGAGTACGGTTTGAGGCTCGTTTGACACCTCAGACCCTTGATGACTTACAGCCAATTTGCTAACCATGTATTCCATACTATTCCTGTGTAATGTACAGCTTAATCAAGTCCCACTCCCCAATCCCCATAGAGATCCATTCAAATGCAAAGAGGTCATATTATCGCTTGTAAAAGTACCTGAAAATAAGATATCAAGAGTCTTTTGATGTTGTTAGGTTACAGACATCAGGAAGTCATGGCATGCAAAGGATATACAAACAAATATTAAATATGTCTAAATATTACTGTGACAAGACCAGTGGTAGCACCCTGGTCTCCAATTGAAACTGGAGGTAAAAACGTGAATTACAAACGGGCAGGACCACCATAACCATTATCTGCGTAGACATTTATACTTCCAGTTGATTATTTCAATTAAATGTCACAGATTGGCATTTAGCCTGAAAATCAAAAAGGAAACCATAAACATTATGGTGTTCTAAGCCAGTGGTTCTCAAACTCGGTTTCCTGTCCTGTATGAGAGGTAATAAAACCGGCAGTATTGCCATCCTAGATCTGTGCACAGATACTAAGCTCAGGACATTTCCTTTGATGTGTGTGTGTGTGTGTGTGTGGGGGGGGGTCAATCTCTCATAGAAAAATGATTTTAAATTCACACCTCAATTAATTCTCAATGGTGCTTCTGGGAGACTAAACGACATGTTGTGAAGATTGATTAAATGGTGTGATACCAATACTGTCATTATTGTGCTACATGTTGAGCATTACATTTGTAAAGACTACTATGAGAGGTGTTGTCCAAGGTGAGGCGATGAGACTGACTAAGGGAATAAATGGAAACATCAATGTGAAAATGTGTCTTATTGACTCTGTAGAGGATATCAAAATTGCTGTCATGGTGTGGCTCTAAAACACTGAATTAAATGAAAATGGAAATTAATTAATATTGAAGAGTGTGGTGCAATTCTGCCACTGTTGTGGAGGTACTGTCCATGTTGGGATTATGTGAAAGAACAAATATAAATGACATTTGAATTTCTGCCATAATTAATGTATGTTTTTGGGCTATCCATGGTCAGAAACCCAGATGTATAGCTAATGTATTGTTGTATGTCTTTAAATGTTTATGGCCTACCCTAAAGCAGTGGTTCCCAACCCTGGTCCTGGGGACCCCCTGTGTATGCTGGTTTTCGTTCCAACCACAATTGCAATACCAGAATTTTAACAAGCTGTTCATTTTTCTTAATTAGGTGTTTTTAATGTTTAGAGGGATTATTTACGTTCTTAAGCCACATTATGTTAGTAATAGCTATGCATGCCATGAAGACTAAAAGTCCAAGATTCACATTGTGTTGTATTGTAAACAATTAAAAGGAGGTAAAAAATGTTTTAACTGATCAAATTAAAGACTGAGGTGAATCAATAGGCTCATAATTGGTGAAATTGTGGACACATGGCCAATAAAACTAACCGTTTGGTAAATAATGAAGAATTCAAAGACAAAGCAAATGATAACGAGCCAAACCTGCATTGTGTTAAGGAAAAAATTATGAAGGAACTTAAACTTGCGTTCAATTACCTAATTAGGAGCCTAATCACCTGAGTTGTTACTTCTTCTTTGTAATTGTTTGCAATATAACACAATGAGCATAATGAACATGGGTTTTTTTTTCTTCATGGCATGCATAGCTATTGCTAACATAACGTGGCTTAAGAGAGTAAATAGTTTAAAGTGTTCTCTATACAATAAAAACACCTAATTAAGAAAAAATAACAGCTTGTTAAAATTCTGGTATTGCAATTGTGGTTGGAACGAAAACCAGCATACACAGGGGGTCCCCAGGACCAGGGTTGGGAACCACTGCCCTAAAGGATGTGTTACAAATATGCATGTGACATTGATTTTCATCAATTGCTTGGAAATAATGGGATTTTCTTTTTCTTTTGATTTGTGAATATTTGTCTGGGGAAACAGAAGTCACATTTTTTGTTGTTGCATAATTGATTGATGAATGTATCTTAAGAGCAGCAGTAGGCTGGAAGACTGTAAGTGGGACTAGTAGACAGGTGTTATGGGAACTAGGCTTGAGTGAGATACTCAACCTAAATCTCACCAGTAAACATCCAGCGGTATAAATGGATCGTATGTAAATGTAGTTGGTGAAAGTCAGCATGACTAAAAGCATCTGTGCAATGCCTAAAATGTAGTGTAAATGATTATTTCAATGCATTCTCAGAAAAAAAGGTAAGGAAAAGTAAAAAGGTTAAACGGCTTGTCACTGGTGTGGTACCCTATAGGTACATAAAATTGTACCCCTAACCAGCAGTACATCATTCAATTGTGCATTTTTGGCTTGTAAAAGGTACTTATTAGTAGCCAAATAGAGCATTATTGTACCTGCAGGGTACATTTGGGAAATTTCCTCCTTAAATAACAAAGATTTACCTCCACTGTCTCTTTATTTCTAATAGTTTGACATGAGTCATGGTGCTATGGCAGTTAGTCTGTCCTGACAGAAATTCCCTCAAGATGAAAAAAACTTCCCACTCTCTCTTCTCTGGATTTATAAAAAACCCTCTAATGTTTGAAAGGTCAAATGATTTATGATAATGAAAGTGCAAATTTACAAAACCAGATTATCTGTTAAGAAAGAGAAAACACAATAGACACAATAGACATGTAACATTGTCCAACAATTATGATGCATAAAGTATGATTCCCCTCCACAGACACCACACTTAAGTACAGAGACCCCCCCCCCCCCCCTCAATTTATGTTTACAAATATACATACCTATGGCATAGTCATATTTTACAAACCTACTCTAATACGGGCCATCAAAGCTAGAAATCTAATGTATCCGTTGTCACAGAGTAGGCTACATCCCTGCATATGAATGTGTTACTGAATCAGTCTTCTACTGCTCCACACAGATTTAGCTGTAACAATCGATTGCTCTGTACACAGCTTGTGGCATGACTAGAAATTAAAATCTATGATAAGTTAGATTTTCTTATTGGCCAGTTGTGACAGGTGGCGTGTTGGCTTTGGCAAGGGGGTCAGATGACTGTTTTCCAATTAACATGCCTTATTATGGAATCCTAAAGGTGACAAATGTCACAAATAGGTTATCTGGATTGTAAAAAATAAAAAGCTTTTAATTATTTCCTTAGCCTCCAATCAGTCGATAAAATAAATTTCAAATTATTATTTGTATGATATTTACCACATTTACGATCTCCTCATTGCTCATATGATAATGAGAAAGGCGTGTCTAAACCCATGCGGAAGACAGTCGACGTTTCACGTCACTGCCCCGGCTGCTCCGTTTCTGAAGAGAAATTTTCCCATCGATTGTTGTCATCAGTACAGTCCTGTGAGTTTTATGTAGCTCTAATGCAAAAGATAAGGTAGGCCTACGTTAGGTCCAATGTCATCCCAAATGAGCAGAAGCAAGAAAAATCTGCGCTGTAAACCAAACCACTATGGCTAAACACACTCACCCTTCATGTTGCAGTCATGTTCTTATAGCTAATGTATAAAAAAGCAGTCTGTAAACAAGTTTAACGTTGCCAGTGTGGTGTAATTTTCTTTTAGGTAGCCAGCAGTTGTAATGGCTAAGCATATCATTTGTCTGTCTAAAACAAGGGGCCAAAACCAGGCTTTCTTTTGAAGCTCACTTCCTGGTTGGTTTGGGAGCGGCTATAGTGCCGTTGCTCACCAGCGCCACTGTGGTTGGCTCCAGTATAGGTCTCTCACCATGTAAGTCAATGGCAGCAATGTTGTCAAAATACAAAGTTAATAAGTTTTTTCCACAAGAAAATGTAGTCGCAATAGGTGCTTTTCCTTCGTCTAATGTGCCGATTTTTTTAATTATTGTGTCATTTGGACAGGGTATTAACATTTGTTCAGGACCAATCAGAGGGACAGGTTGAGTCCTGGGGTCACTGCCTAAGATAGGTTCTATAGAGTTCTCACTGCCCTCGGAGGGGCGGGACCAGAAAGGGAGACAACAATCATTGGTCTAAAACGCGCTCTGGCGTCTTGGGACCTATTTTTATACAGTCTATGCTTGGGACAGGGAGACACGCTGTATTTTTGAGTGGAAGTCGATGGAGAACATCCCTTAGTAGCCTACAATGAACAAAAGCTGTTGTTTTGTGGACGCAGTTCGTGACATAATAAATTTACTTCCTTGTCGCTCATCTTCAACATGTTTGTCATCACATATTAATTTTGGAGCGAGCTATGATGTGTCTACTATGAAAAAAAATACTGTTTTGTGAGATGAGACAGCAAGGGATGTTGCAGCTACACTACAGGCCCAGTGTCTCGGAGCAAGCAGCTAAACAAACTGGATTAATTAAGTATCTGAAATCAATTGCTCCATACCTGTATAACCATATCAATTTAGATATTAATTTAGCTATTCCACCCCCTCCCGTACGCAATCGCCGTACTCCCCCTGCCATGACCGTTACCACTGCTTAGCAATGCTGGGTTAGCTAGCTAGCAAGCTAACAATAGCTCACGGCAAGTCGTTTTAACATTTAGCTAGCAAGCTAACGATAGCTACCATGATTGCCTAGCTAACGTTATTAGCCAGCTTCTCCAACTAGCTAGGTCCTAAGAACAGCTAATGTTAGTTTAACTAGAACAGACGGCAGCTAGCCATAGACTGTAACTGGTGGGTATTCAAATTTTTTAATAAGTGGATAGGTTCGGGCGGGTATTATGAAAAATAGCCTAACGTTATTAGGCTAAGTTATTTGGTTGTTTAGGCCTATATGCGGTCTATGGAACGAGCGAAACCTAACCAAACCTACGCCTGGATAATTTTTTTCCGGTCCCAAAAATTAAGAAAATGTGCAGGGAATAGAGCCAACGTGTTAGCGGTATGTTTGTACCGACTCGGGGATGTTTAAAATAAAACCAACAATTTTTCGGAAAAGAAAATACGGAGTGTACGTTTGTAGGCTAAATGTTTGCAATGTTTGTTTGCAATGTTTGGTGTTAGGTTATAGGATGCAGATGAAAGTTAATGCCAGGTACGATGTAATGCAGGCTACAATGCTGAACAGTTTTCAGAACGGGGTGTCATGCTGCAGAAAACCGTGACAGACTGCTCTGTCACAGTCTAGTTAATTAGCGGTTAGTATGGAAGTAAATCTGTGCCATCGGATTTTGAATTCGAATTTTAGCACTGAATTATTTTTACATCGAATTTCTAACACTGAATTTTTTTTTGCATCGAAATCAGACTTTGAATTTTAAAAGCCATCGAATTTCTAACACTGAAATTTTTTTTGCATCGAAATCAGACTTTGAATTTTAAAAGCCATCGAATTTCTAGCACTGAATATTTTTTTGCCTCTGAAATTTTTTTTCAATGTTTAAAAAAATTCGGTGTAAAAAATTTCGCCCCATCAAAATATTCAGTGTAAAAAATTCGCCTTCTCAAAATATTCAGTGCTAAAAATTCGCCCTCTCAAAATATTCAGTGTAAAAAAGTCAACATCCGGGTAACCAAGAAGAAGCAATCGATCCTTCCATCAAATCATCCAACATCCAGCCAATCAAGTTACGCTCCATTGGTCATGTGACGCCGAAACAGGAAGGCGGTGAAGCTTTGGTCAGAGGTCAGAGCATGGCTCGTTAGCAGCTGCTCAGCTATGTCGGTAACAACAAACAGAAATGATGGCGCTTCGGTGAGTGTATTTATTCTTTATTTACTATTTGTGTTCGTAAAATTCAGTAATAGATATTACCGGACACGTTGCACATTAACAGAATTTATTGAACAATATCTACACGGAACTTTTAATGAGGTGGCGTTCGTTAAAAGTGTGTTAGCAATTAGCTAACGTTATGTTAGCATGGTTTATGATGTGGCTGACAAGAAATATCTGACTGACAGTTTGTTTAACAGCTGACTGCGGACCTCGGCACCGCACTTCTGCGCACCACAGGGCGAATAGACATGTTGCTACATGCGGACAAAACATGTCTATCCGTCCTGTGGTGCGCTGTGGCCGATGCTATTAATTAAGTGCTATTTTTAAATATTTGGTTACCTGTTAAAACTATGTAGCTGTATAAATGTCTTTTTGAAACCTAAAGGTTGGCAGGTATGAATAAAGTCAAAAAAGATTTTTAATTCCTTTTAATCTACTCCATAGCAACACCGACTGAACTGACCAACCTGGTCAAATTCTGGACCGGATGGGAGATTCTACCACCTAGTCTCTCCGTAGAAGTGGTCGAGGGCAGATACCCCACAGCCTCCACCTGCTTTGAGACCTTGCGCATCCCAGGGCATTACAAGGATTACACATCTTTTGAATGTGACATCCTGGCCTGTATTTCCACTTGCCATACAGGATTTGGTCTTGTGTGAGTGACATTTGGCCTGTATTTACCTTTGTCAGACAAGATTTGATCTTATAGTAAAATACAGTGCCTTGCGAAAGTATTCACCCCCCTTGGCGTTTTTTCCTATTTTGTTGCATTACAACCTGTAATTTAAATTGATTTTTATTTGGATTTTATGTAATGGCCTTACACAAAATAGTCCGAATTGGTGAAGTGAAATGGAAAAAAAGAAAAGAAAACTTGTTTTAAAAAATAAAAAACTGAAAAGTGGTACATGCATATGTAAGGGTAAACTTTAAGGGTTTCTTCTCCTGACTTTTTTCCCCAGAGTTTTATAGGAAAATGAGTCAGGAGAAATAACCCTTGCAGTGAGCCATCCACATCTACTCCATATGTGGCCGCAGAGTGATGGTTTGGGGCTCGTTTGATACCTTAGACCCTTGATGACTTACTGCCATTTAGCCAGTCATGTGTTCCATACTGTACCAGCGTAATTTACATCTGAATCTAGTCTCACCCCCCAATTCCCATAGAGATCCATTCAAATGCAGAGGTTATAGTATCGCTTGTAACAGTACCTGAAAATAAGATATCGAGAGTCTTTTGATGTTGATGGGTCACAGACTTCAGGAAGTAACAGCATGCAAAGGATATGCGACCAAATATTAAATATGATACTTTAAAAATACATTAAAGCAAAGGGGGTGAATACATATGCACGTACCACTTTTCAGTTTAAAAAAAAAAATTTTTAAAACAAGTTTTCTTTTTTTTTTCCATTTCACTTCATCGATTCGGACTATATTGTGTAAGGCCATTACATAAAATCCAAATAAAAATCAATTTAAATTACAGGTTGTAATGCAACAAAATAGGAAAAATGCCAAGGGGGGTGAATACTTTCGCAAGGCACTGTATGTTTGTTTTTAAGCTTGTTAGTTGTTCTGTTAAAATGTTTTAAAGACTTGTACAACTGAAGGGAACTAACTTGAGGGAGTACTTCCCACAAATATTCCTTGTAAACTATCTCTACACTCAAAGAAAACATTCAAGAAGTTCTTAATGTATACTGAATTTATTTTCGCACTGTTACTGAGAGTCCTTTGCAGTATTACAAAACATCTGTCAATCTCAGCTTTCACATAAAAATGTGGTATACGTGTATATCTTAAGTTTTGCAGTTTAACATGTTCCTTGTAAACAATCTCTGCACTGATATCATTCAAGCAGGAGTTAAGTGTACTATAAGGGGATGAAAGCCCTTTTTGTAACTTGTGTTACATTAAATAAACAATTTTTGCAATGTTACTATGCTGTACCTTCCTCTTTTTCTTTCTCTTGCCAAAGCAATAAGAATAATACAATTAAAACAACATAACACAATTCAGATGATGCAAAAATACAAAATATGACTCATTGTCTCAACTCAAAACATAAGTCATTCTGATTCTCTGATCAGTTCTTTCACAGACCAAGAAACTGCTCACAAAATTGAACAGCAGCAATGTAAGTATCGCAGCCAAAGGACTGGGATGCAGCTCTTGGGTTAACTGCATCTCTTAAAGCTGTCATTTGTCCATCGGTCAGTGGGCATGCTGTGTCTGGAACAATGATGCTCGAGTGGTCATCAAACGGAAGTCCGCTGTTTTCCCACTCAATGTCAGGAATATCCATGCCCTACAAATAGAGCATTTTGAGTTGTATGCAGTAAGTAAACACACTTTCAAATACTACAGTATGTGCTCTTGGCTTCTAATTAAATTGCTTAAGTATGTGAACCACACTATTCATTATAGGAGTTTGGTGACAGTTACATTATTGGCTGTCCATTTGTACCATTTTATTACACGGCTTTGTTGAATACTCGATTCTGATTGGTCAATCGCGGCATTCAGCGGTCTGTTATTTCTGTAGAACAGACCGTTGCTATGGACGGAGGACCACATCCTATCATATGGTCCTCGGCACCGAGGAGCCGCACCTCCGGGCATCGGCCACAGCACACCACAGGACGGATAGACATGTTTTGTCCGCATGTAGCAACATGTCTATTCGCCCTGTGGTGCGCAAAAGTGCGGCTCCTCGGTGCCGAGGTCCGCAGTCAGCTGTTAAACAAACTGTCAGTCAGATATTTCATGTCAGCCACATCATAAACCATGCTAACATAACGTTAGCTAATTGCTAACACACTTTTAACGAACGCCACCTCATTAAAAGTTCCGTGTAGATATTGTTCAATAAATTCTGTTAATGTGCAACGTGTCCGGTAATATCTATTACTGAATTTTACGAACACAAATAGTAAATAAAGAATAAATACACTCACCGAAGCGCCATCATTTCTGTTTGTTGTTACCGACATAGCTGAGCAGCTGCTAACGAGCCATGCTCTGACCTCTGACCAAAGCTTCACCGCCTTCCTGTTTCGGCGTCACATGACCAATGGAGCGTAACTTGATTGGCTGGATGTTGGATGATTTGATGCAGGGATCGATTGCTTCTTCTTGGTTACCCGGATGTTGACTTTTTTACACTGAATATTTTGAGGGCGAATTTTTAGCATTGAATATTTTGAGAAGGCGAATTTTTTACACTGAATATTTTGAGAGGGCGAATTTTTTTACACCAAATTTTTTTAAACATTGAAAAAAAATTTCTGAGGCAAAAAAAAATTCAGTGCTAGAAATTCGATGGCTTTTAAAATTCAAAGTCTGATTTCGATGCAAAAAATTTTTCAGTGTTAGAAATTCGATGTAAAAATAATTCAGTGCTAAAAATTCGAGTTCAAAATCCGATGGCACAGATTTACTTCCATAGGTTAGCCAAAAAGACGGTGGTGGTTTGCTCATTTAAGACTATGGACACAGCTTGCTACCTTTCTAGCGGCGGTAGGGACATTTATAATAAAAGTAGTCTTGTCAAAATAACATATGTGATTGATTGACCGTCAATATAGTTCATGGCACTAGTGTTACCCTATGTTCGTCTGTGTGTGGTGATGCAGTGTGTCAAGCTTGGCTACCGAGCTCAGCTGGTATGCTATCTAGCTAATCAAATTAGCTGATGTTAGCTGAATATAAATTGAAGATAACTGAATGAATGTTAATTATGTGATGAATACCACACATTCAATGCGAATAAATGACACAGTAAAATCGAGGATGAAAATTAAATGTTATATTATAAAAGCAACTTAAGGAAGTTTACCGTGAGTTTGTTTTGCAAAATGGTGGGTTTGGTCAGGTAATGGGCTTTATAGTTATGTGGCTTCTCCACCCCGAACTGTCAATCATACTGTGCCTGGACCATGAAGACCATATCCGTTTGACCCTGCTCCCAACAACGTCACTTCGGCTCAGTTTGTTCGGCAAGACGCAGTTTGTTCAAACCGGCGGCGAAAAAGTCTTCCAGAGACTCAAATCGGGCTTTTACGAGGCTGTGGGAAGGCAATGGGTGACGTGTCCATATTTTTATACAGTCTACGGTCTAAAATAGCGAATGCTAGCTAATAATAGTAGTCATTTTGCAATCCAGCTAATTAAATAGGCCTACATGAAGCAAGTTCTGTAACTTGCTTTGTGTTAATGGACAGTGCTAGCTAGCAAATGCAGCTGTTCTGGCGAGAGAAGGGCCATAGATGTACAACATATTGAAGTCCTGTAGTTGTACTGAAAACAGGCTACTTTTAATCTAAGATTGTATAAATCACAATGGGAAAACTCATTAGGGAAATTTACTTACGGAACTGAACTCATATCATATAAGTGATGAGGAGAATAGTAAATGTGATGAGGAAAAATGGGATATGTTGCATGGGGAAAATTTGAAATGGACAAATGATTAAACGCATGCTAGGACCGAGAAAATAAGAAAAGTGAAGAGTTGAAAAATAAAAAGAGCCAGTAAATGATAAATGGGAGAGTAAAATAAATTATTCTTAAATTTATTTTATCGACTGATTGGAGGCTAAGGAAATGATTAAAAGTTTTTTTTTTTTTTTTTTTTACAATCTAGATAACCTATTAGTGACATTTGTGGCCTTTAGAATTCCATACCTTATACGCACGAGGACTGGTCCAGAATCAACTTAGTTCGTGTTCGTATATGTGCTAGAAGTTTCATTTTGAAACCGTTTTAGCTGCCCTATAGAAGTGAATGGAGAGCGACAAATACCCTATTCTGGATTATCACCCCAGGGGAGCACAGAGCAACTATCAAACATATTTCACCAGCATTTGGATTCATATAATGGCCAGGTAACTACACAACCCAAAGTTCTACCAAAGTTCAGTTGTGCTTTAACATTATGCTGTTTTTTTCACACTATGAAATCATTTGGTCAAGGTCTGTCTATAAGTCTGTTCTTCACTTTCTTTTCAGTTAACTTTCTCAGTTCTATTACAGTCTTATGGCTGCATTTATCTGAGAATGAACTTTTGGCATATTGTTAGTTCCATTCAAGATGGTTGGTTGATTGTATTTTATTTAGTGATAGACATAATAGAATAGAACTTTATTTTTCCCAGGGGGAACTTCAGGAATCATGTATTCATGAATGTATTCATGTACATACGTATGTTCTTTGGTTGATAACCAGAGCTGAGGATAACATTAGCCTTTTCCCATTTCTTTTATATATTTTTCAGCATTTATTTTATGTAGGGAATCTTCTGTCCTTCACAGCCTTGTTGGAAGTCCAGAAAGTCCATCCCACATTCAAAGCTATTACTCAGTTATGATGTCTACACGATTGTCTGTGGGTTTCCCTCAAAGTTCACAGGAGAATCCAACATGATGCAATGACCTCATGCTACAATTTTGAAATTGTTCAAACATTCCCTGTATTTGATAATGCCAAACACACTTCCAGTTCTTTTGAACACATGAAAGGTTCAGAAATTTCCACCAGTAATGTGATGCCTGTGGTGCCCAGGTTGAGACATTTTACATTAGAACTTTGGTGAAATGATTTTGCTGCTTTCAATGGGTTTATATAATTCCAAACCATTGAAGTGATGCAAAAAAAAAAATATATATTTTTTTTTAATTCCTAAAATAACATTAACATAACATATTTTTACTTGCCCATCGTACAATTCTGTCACCTGCACTTACATGGAAATAGTTGTTTGAACCCTACCTGATGGAAAAGGTTTGGTCTTGTCTCAGTTGCTAAATTCATCTTGTGAATTACTCATTGTCCTGGAGTTCTCGAGGACCAAGCTCTAGCCTCTCATTAATTGGAGTCCTCAAGGAGCCTGGACCAGGGCTACTCAGCTGCATGCCGCAGTGTCTGCAGGTAATTGCTCCAAATATGCACTACACCACCTAATTTCAGTACTGAACTTATTTCTTGAATGGAGTAATTAGTGAAATTAGGTGGTGTAATGCATGGTTGGAGCAAATGCCTGCAGACACTGCGGCCCGCAGGACCTGGTTTTGAGTATTGCTGGACCGTCTGCTTCCTCCCCACACAGGCACCTGGAGTCGTCGTCACTGCTCATCCTTGCAAAGATCATGTTGTAGCCTGTATGGCCTTTGACGATGCGACTTGCACCCTTATTGACGGCCACTGGCTGGTAGGCCATGGTAGGCACACTGAAATGTCACCATCTGGTTGCGCAATGTCCAAATGATATCCATCAAAGGGCTCTCAGTGTGCAACTTGCTCTCTAAACTATCCAAAGAAAAGAAACAAACTCACTTGTTCACTGCTGTGTCTTTTCCCCCCCAAGGAAACAATTCACAATGTGATGAGACAAATTAAATGTGACTTTAGGCGGCTTCACCAATCTTGCATTAGTTAATCATTGAAGGTTTATATGCTAGTCTGAGTAAGCACAATATACTTCAATAAGTCCATAAAACTGCACAGAACTATCACTGAAATCTGTTGGGAAACACTTGCATTTATGCAGTATAATTAAATATGAATATATCAGCAACGAGGAGGGCAAGTAATAGTATTTTTCTGAATGATGTCACCTATAATAAGATAGGTAGAGCACACAGGTCGCTGTGTATAAATTGATATTTTTGTGTATACAGAATGTTTTACGGTGTGTCACATCTGGCCTTGTATATCGCAGTGTCTACATGGGTTGGGCTATGGGCTGCATTGTAGAGCTCTGTTGTCCTCTCCTGCCCTCACAGTGAGGGGTATTTGAGATACAAGCAGCAAGCATCCCAGGGAAGCACAGAGAGCATTTTTTTAATTGCTTCTGAACGGACAATGAATACAGAATGAAGGAAATTATATAAACTGTAACTTTCCTGGCTTTTCCATTAAGTGGCTTTGTTTTTGTCCTTTAATCTTCCATCCAAAAAATGAAAACAATGCAATCATACTTATATATTATCATTGCCCTGTAAGCAAAAAATATACTAGGTCAATATAACATCATTTGAACGGACAATGAATACAGAATGAAGGAAATTATATAAACTGTAACTTTCCTGGCTTTTCCATTAAGTGGCTTTGTTTTTGTCCTTTAATCTTCCATCCAAAAAATGAAAACAATGCAATCATACTTATATATTATCATTGCCCTGTAAGCAAAAAATATACTAGGTCAATATAACATCATTTGATTAAATAAATTTTCAAATCGACAATTGTACTTTTCTACAGGTAATATACATATGTACTGTATATGTAGGCCCTATATATCACAAGCTCATACTTTGTAGGACTGCCAGCTTATGAGACGAGAGTATTTTAGAGCTCGCTTTTTGGCTGCATTCCAAGTCATTGTTTGATGTTACCTCACCTGCTCCATTCAGCTCTATCCCTCCTTTTGAGCTGTGCCTGAAGAAAAACTGTCTTCATCTTTTGGGCTGTGCCAATCCACAAGAGAGTTAGTGAGGGAAGCTTCATTAGCCTCTAGCACTCTGCTTCTCCCAAATCTCTCTGCAAAGCAGCACTCCAGATTCAAGGGATTTTTCTATATTGTCATCTTCGCTGCCTTAAAAAGTTTGAAATTCTGTCTTTTAATTTAACGGAAATGGCAGAATATCTCACAAATACTATGTAGAATACTCCCCAAAATAAATCAAGTGGCAAGTTCTTCAACTCAATACAATGTTGTTCAAATGTATTCTTCTTTCTGCTTTGATATATTTTAGATGCATTGCTAAACATATCTAGGTTGCTTTATGCGCTTTAAGGATTGCCTCATCAACTCCATCAAAATAGATTTCTAAACCGTTTTAATCCTAGCTTTCTAAGATTTATTAGTAGATTAGATATATTTTATGAATAGGGCTATTAGTTTTTCTCAACTATGTCATTTGCAGGGATTTAATCTGGCATTTCAGTGGTTATCCTCCAGGGGTCCTCAAAGGCACTCCAAAAGCACGGTCTGGGACTGTAATCATACAATTGAGTTTCTAACAGAGACATTTATAAAAACAATTAGTTGATCTAATATGGGGAGAGTCAGGTAGGAAGGTGAACATGGATGGAAGTTTACATGCTACGAAAAGCATGTCAGGAGTGAGCCAGTTCTTCTCACTCCTAGTCGTGGAGACCTGCAGGGTCTGCTGGCTTTCGTTGTTAGTAGCACAGAAGTAGCACAGAAACTGATCGGTTAAACCAGTGGATCTGGGTCTGAATCAGATGCGGATCTTAAGGAAAAAACAAAAAACAGCAGATTCTTGTGGCTCTCCAGGACCAGGATTCGGAGTATCACTGCAGTTTAAAGGAATATTCATCCATATAAAACAGGGGTGTCCACTCTTATATGAAAAGGGCCAAGGTGGGTGCAGATTTTTGTTTTAGCCCAGCACTAATACGCCTGATTATAGTTAAGGTCTTGATTGAAGACCATGATTAGTTAAGTTGAATCATGATTTTTTTTAAAACTTTTTTGTGCAAGTTATATGTCATATAACTGCTCTTATTTTTAATGTCCATTTCTCACTGCTTCTAAGAAAACCTACCATGTACAACATTTTAAAAAACTGCAGCATGTCCATGGTAGTAAGTAATCAAACTGAATTTAACGTGATTGTCACTTGTAAACATCGCTGTCAATCATCGTCTGTGCTTAATTAGAGCCAGTTACTTTATAAACTTAGATTACTGAGGTGGTGCAAATGGGATAATTGTTTGAGAAGTGGCTTGACAAAAAGGCTATCGGGACCTCTGGCGGAGGACTGAAGTACCATGTGAGAAAAAAACATGATGGCCCTACTTATGAATCTTATGTTCCATTTTTTTCAGGAAACAGGATGTGTACAATGAAGTATATTTAATGAACAGAACCTTTTTTTGAAGGGGGGGATGACTAATCTTCCACTTTTCCAATCATGACTCACTGCATGTACTTTTTTTTTCTTTTGCCATGAACTTTATTATTTTTTTATGTGTATCTCCTGGATTTTGGTTCAAACCTTAAAGGAGCTATATGTAACAAATTTACTGTACTAAATCATAAAATGATCATGATATGTCATCAGAGATTAAGGAAACTTGCTAAGTCGAAATACTGGCTTCTCCGACAACAATGCTACAGCCAGTATGTTCTCCTTTGAAATTTCCATTCCGGGTCGGAACATCTGTATTTGTTTTGGCCTGTGTGATTCACTATTCTCCGAGTTGACGCCGCCCACTGCCCATTATGAACAACCAGATGTACTCCGGCACTCCGACAGCCGATTTACAAATGCCTAAGCTAAGTTCAACATCGTTTTCATTTAGCTAGCTAGCTAAAGATTTAAATATATATATGTATATAGTTACTAGCTAAACATACCACTAACGTTAGCTTATATCTGTGTGACTGTAAACATAGCCAGCCATGCATCTAGCTAACATTGACAGAGTGAGCTGAGCTGGTTTATAATTTGCAAACAATAAATAAATTGCAAACGTATACATTAGCTGATCAACTTACAGTGTAGGAATCATCGTCGCTTGTTATTGTCAAAATAGAGTAAGCTCGTCTCAAAATATAATGTTGCGCTCGGCTCGTCTTGCGCTCGTGTTTGTTCAGTGTCCTCAACCTGGCAACCCACGTGAGCTTCGAGTCTGGGGAAGAGGGGGCAGGCGGAGACAACTCTCTAATATTGTGAATTTGGACTGCAGTACCCATTTTAAACGCTCGGCGTCAATGTTACTTATAGCTCCTTTAATGACCATGAACACCCATACATATTGAGATCAGTCAAATATATGAATGCAAAGACTTCCTTTAAAGAAAACCTTTTTTTTGTACCATATAACTGTAATTGAAAATATGTAAGCCCTGTTTAATGTTGATTACAAAATGCCTATATATTAATTAATGCTTATATTATATTAATATTGTTCCTCATGGGGGTCAACATAAATGATTTAAAAAAATTATAACTCCCAGAACCACAGGCTTTTTTGATAACTCGATTTGAAAGAACACAAGGAAAAAGAGAAGCAAGCATAGCTTTAACCAAAGAGATCGTCTTACCATGTAATCCTTCCATTTTTTCCCCCGGGCAATGAATCCACTGGCGCTTTGCCCACATTTCAGTCTTCAAAAGGAGCCAGAAAAGTTGCAGGTTATTCATCCGTGAATGGTATTACAAATAATTCAAGTGTTATACCATCTTTTATTAGACTATTTCTGAGCCATCTTTTTCAACAGAGGTACATCAAGGTGAATATCTTAAAAATCAAAAGATCACAGGGTCACATTTTTATGATTTATTCATAGTTTGAATATAAATTTTAATACCTTTTGAGGGTGCTGCATTTCATCGCATAAATCAGTTTAAAGTGCACCATAACATAAATGTCATCTAGGAGACCGTGAACTCCCAAATTGGTTGAAGAATAATTCATTATATTGTGCCACTGCAGCCAAAAGCAGGTGAGAAACAGGGATTTCCACAGCTTATAAAAAGTCATTAAAAGGAGCGTGGTCATCTCAGCTGTTTTCAATGTAAATGTGCCAGTGTCTCAAACCCCATCCTGGGGACCCACCATACATGCTGACTCTGGATGTGTATTTTATGTGCTATCATTTTGTTTATCTCTCCCCTGAATAAATTCAACTCAGTCTGTTATATTATCTTTTGAAAGGAACCAAGCCGATGTGATGAGCTAAGGAACATAGTTCTGATTAATTTAATTTAATTTTCCAAAAACATAGGACTCCGAAAACTGAGGGGGCATGTGCCCTCCAATCAAAAATGTTGCCCTCCAATCTTCTTTATCTGTGACAGTGAGAGGAGAGCAGTGAGAGGACAGTACCCCAGTACCCCCCCCCCCCCCCCATCTCTCTCTCTCTCTCTCTCTCTCTCATATGAATAATACATGCAGCTTTTTCAATCGAGTTGTGACATTTTCCCCCAGGAAGCTACCAGGGCGTGAGATCAGGGACCTTAGTTGGGTCAGTGAGTTAAACGCAGGGCCCACCCACAAGTTGTCCATGGCCTCACCCAGGTGGCCTCATCAGGTTCCCGTCAGTGTTGCACCCTGTGACCGTCACAGGGCAAGGTGCCCCCAGGCTCCTCAGAGAAAGCAGTTTTCTCCACTTATGCGTTTCACCTTAGCAATAATTTAGAACAAGGAATTCTCTCAGCCATTTGCTACTTATTGAATTTAAACAATACCAGTCTTTAAAAATGTGTATCTTTTTCAAAAACACAATTTTCATCCCTACAGCCAGTTCAAATTGGATTAAATGTGACTGGAGAAGTGTGAATTTGACAGATCCCAAATGGATAAAGTAATTCATCTGGCCAAGCAATTACTACTGAACTAATTTCATGTGTGAATAAATCAAACTACAAATGGGATCAATGCATCATCTTTGGTCCATGTGATCATATAATAACTTCTAAGGTAAATACAGTAAATAGCTGTTGTCCCACAATTCCTGTGTTTTTAGAATCCTCTCAGGAAAGCACAATTTCTTTTTTGAATACGATCACCGATTTCTGTAAGAAAACAAATCTAATCGATATTTAAATGTATAATAAATGAGTAAGTTGTATGGAACATATCCACCGCACATTATTACACCAGCCCACTCTAGGACCGCCACCTCTGGATGTTTCATACGATTTCTCCTGAACCAATCAGACTGATAATTGATCTGACCCCGTCTTGTTTCTAAGTTCCCACACCCTGAACCCTATTGAGTCTTGTTCCTCCTATAAGGCCTATAATAACCCATCGAGGGACTTTATCCTTGTCATTGTCGCTTCTGGCTTTCTTTGTGGGGGTTTAGGTCAGGGTATACTGTGAAGCGTATTATGACAAATTCTTTGAACAATATGCTATAGATATAAAATCTCAATTATTTATAAGTCACTGTATTATATTTATGTTGTTTATGAAACACTCACGGTGTGACGTTCTCACTCCCGTCCTATTGTTTCCTGTGTTTTCCCTTTCCCCCTGTCTCGTGTTCGTCTCTCCATAGTCCGTTTTCCCCCTTGCTGCAGGTTGGACGTGGTTTCCTATTTGTGTCACTCTGTTTCACTTCACTTATCTCAGCCTATCCCATTTCCCCGTTTCGCATGCATTCCACTCTCCGCTCTGTTAATCACTCTCGCATACAATCGCACGCGGCACCTAATTGATACCAATTAATGTTTGCATTTAGTCACCCGGTGTTCTCTGTCCTGTGCCAGTTCGTTAATACTCTTTGTCTGAAACCTCTGGTCCTGTCTTGAGTCCTAGTATCCAGTCTAGTTTGTAACTCTGAAGTCTTGTTCTGTGCCGGCGTTAACTCGCCTTGCTATTCTGCCTAGTCGAAGTATGCTCCTGTCTGGAACGGCATTTCCCGCTGTTCATTTGCTCATCCAGTTCCGGCTTGGAACTTTAAACAACCTTTTGCCTTTCTCCCCATGCTCAGGACTGCCCTGATCATACAATAAAATATTGAGTTTTGGCATTCCTGTGTTCGAGTCGTGCATTTGGGTCCAGTCCATTTCCGGGGTCGTAACACACGGTTGCGTAATCTAATGTAAGGTACAGCTCGTATTATTATTTTATTTTATCCTTACATTAAAATCCAACTAACACTGTAAAAATACAGTGTTTATTGTCAGCAGCTGGAATGTCAGTGATGACATTTACGTATCTCAACACTTTATCTCAAAATGTATAATTAGGCAACAAAGGGACATGCACTATTTTATGCCATGTATTCTGCTGGGAGATATCTGAAAATAATGTCTGAACAACATTATCTTGAATAAGGAGCTGAATAAATAAATTAGAGTTGTTGTTTTTTAAATATCCAATTTTAATAAACTGGGTCAGATGAAATATGGGAATAGTTCCAATATTTTCATTGCCATTTCTTCAGTGTGACTGGATACAAAATACATTCCTCTGTCATGAATTTACTTGAGTACATTTCTGTAGCATCCGCCGTTTCCCTCCAGTTCACCTCCCTTTCGTTTCCTATGTATTCCCATTCCTTGTGTTTCGTCTCAGTCTGAGATTACTCCCGGTCTTTTACTATTTTTGATCCCGCTTGTCCCTGTTAACTTGTTTGTCTGTTCTTTAATTCAGCCCGTCCAGTCTGCTTCCTGCCTGCCCCAGCCAGCCCTGACTCCTCTCCTGCCCCGCTTTAGTTCGCCCAACCCCGTATCCAGTCTTCCTCCCTTTTTGCCTGTTTCCTGCCCACTGCTTTCTTGCCCAAAATAAATATATTCTCCCGAGCTGAGTTTTTTTAATCTACGTTTGGGTCCAGTCCTGTACACTGCCGCAACACATTCCTCATTTATCTGCTGACTTAAATTGGTTTGTTTTCATTGGTTTCTTTCATAAGCTTTACTGAGGTCTTTGAGGAGTCAGGAGGCTAACCTAAAGTAAGGCCATAAAGGGTAGATGAATAATCCGACATCATTGACCAAAATATTCACAAGTCCCGCCTCCTTATGTGCCTTGTATGACAAAAGCTGATGGAGATGGGGATGGGTCCGCTTGAGTGAATTACAAGAAATTACAGCTTTGGTTTTCCGACTGAATTTGCTGTGCTAACATTATTCCCAGCATTTACAGACCTAGCCAGCTAGCCACCCCAGCTAACAAACTGCCATTGTTAGCCTCAAACACATAAAATAGATAGCTAGGTAGCTTGTTTAATTTGTTGGTTTTTTCAGTTATGTGCTAACCAGTTGAGCAGGTACATTATGTGATCTGTAACTAGCTAGCTAGGTAGTTACCAGTACAATCTGGGCAATTTCCTGATATTTGCAGTTATCTAATCTGCTAGCTAGTTAAGATAGGCTCATAACATGCAACAACACATTTTCACCAGTGAAATGCGTTAATTTAATAATAAAATTTGTTTTAAATTGACATTATGGTATTACAATGGTAGAGCTACCTAAAGTGATGCAAAATTACATGGTTATACACAAACATGAGATCCCAAAGGCACCTGCGGACATGTTTTGTAGGGGGTCCTGATTTGTTATGACAACGGGACTTGACTTGTTGTGGATACGACCAAATAAATAAATGTCTGCTAATGAATGTATATATTCAGGCTATATGTACTGTTTATTACTGAAATTGGAAGAACTTCTTTGGTTGTTTTTCCGCCATGCTTTTATTATTATTATTATTTTCTTTTTTGCCATTGCTTCCTTGACGCTTCTGACTCCTCTATCCTTTATCGTTGAATCCTTTACTTTGTGCTGACCTATATTCTCTGTGGAAGTATGGCGGCGGAGCGAACGGGGCCATTGAAACTTGTTGCTCTTCTTTGTTGTTGTAGATGACCAGTGCCAGCACTACATTCGTAGGTAACGTAAAGTATCACTCCGCCGCCGTACTTCTCCGTATATTCTACTTCCACAGAGAATATAGGTCAGCACAAAGTAAAGGATTCAACGATAGTTTGACTTAAAAAATTATGGTATAAAAACTCAAATTAACCCCGATAGACTGTCGTCGTATTTAATTTGCTTTGGGTGCACTGTGGAGTGTTTAAGTGCGTTTGGTAGTGGATGCTACCGGTTACCATAGAGTTACGCTAGCATTAGCAATGTGTGTATGTCCACTAGAAGGACAGCATGGAATCAGCTGAAAATGGTCTCCCATCAATCAACAACATCATGGGTAAGTCGTAAATGAGACATTATGTCCAAAATTCCGAACTAACCCTTTAATCATCTCCAGAAGAAGCTCTGAAACTTGTACCTAAAGTTTTTTCTGCTGTCACCATAGGCTATCACCTACAATGTTGTAGACAGTGTCATACACAGTAACCTTTTCTAAACCGGGATTGGTGGACTGCAATGTCAGTCATAAAGTTAGGCAATTGCAGGTTTCAATTACTCAGTGCATACAGTACAACCGCCCATACAGTTTTTTACATGGTGAAATCACTGACACACAAAATTGTGTTTTCAAACAAACAAGAACTGCTCTGCTCATCTGTATTGACAGCTCACATTTGAGGTTACAGAGCATATAATTCTTAACACTGAGTCAGAGTTTGACAGTAGCTGCACATTCAATACTAAATTGATACTAATTTATTAAAAAATGGAGTGAGTTTGCTTTTTCATTACACTTATCGACTGTGTTCATTTCCCAGATAACCTTGGATACCTGTATGGAATTTTTCATTTCAGTATTTACTGTGGGAGTCCTAAAGTTGGATGAATTCGATTAGGCTATTCTATCCTTGTTATATATACCTGTTGTTAAAACTGGATCACGGCAGAGGACGTTTGACAACACTGCTTGGAGGGATGGCTGCACAAGTTAATCTAAATAAATGTTATATGTACATATTTTGAATGTAGGGAGGGGCTGTCATAAATAAATCTTGCAATAGCTGATGTAGTCAATTAAGCTGAATATTAATTACCTGAAGTAAATGTAACTTCCCCTGGGCTTCCGAGGGGGGCAAATTAGTCAAAGAGGGACTAATTAGGATGATGTAATCTCACTTATGAAGAATAGTGCCACTCGAGCAACAGTGATGATCTAATTGCAGAATCTCATTAATTAATGCCTTGTGAAATTGACTGATTAAATGCCTCTCTGAATGCCATATGAACTCAAAGGGACAGTTCGGCACTCTCTCAGACTCTGTGTAGACAGCACTGGCGACAGGGTAATTAAGGTTTAGTGTTGCTTGGTGCTTAACATCCTTAACCCTGTAATAGTTGTGGGTTGACAGATTTGCACACTGCAAGGAGTATAGCGTCCAACGACTCCCAAGTTGTCCAAAGTGAGAGCCATTTTTCATCGTTCGACAGAAGCGGGCACAGAGGGCAAGGGAGAAAGACAACTCCGAGCTGACAAAGGGAATCATTCTGTCCTCACCATGGAGGCGTAAGGTAATTTCTCATTAATCCACGGGGGTTACGGTAACCCCCGTGGATTAATGAGAAATTAATGCATATGCACTCTGAACATTACACCTGGAATGGCAGTCAATCAAAGCTAATCAAAAATGTCAAACTTCACGTTGGCTTATCGCAGTTAAAATGATTATTTTCCAAACCAGGTGGCTATTAAGTTTAAACTGTGCTTTTAAATAATTGACAGTGGACTGTAGGGAAAAATAAATTTCCTGCTTCAGTGTTCTTGGATGGTCACTTAACACAATCAGGCTTACTCGATTACCAAGGGGGGTTAGAAACAAAGCCTGGTGACGACGGCACCACTAGGATGTGAGACGGGAGTTAGCCAGCATACCCAGGTGACAATAACCATTTGGTTCCCTCCCACACCACATACAATGTCCATTTGTTTGCCTGTCACCCAATCAGGGACAAGAATCTGCATTTTATTTCTGCATTTTATTTCAGGTTTGATGTATAAAGCTTGTACCCCACACAACACTATTTTGTGATTGAACTGCCTTGCTATTACCCGGTATCTTGTATACTGTAATGAAGACTATTTTGCATTTTAATTAAATTGCTATTGACCTAAACTTTGGAACTACAAGTTTTACTTTACAAAGGACAGAATACCTACAGGACTCGCATATCAAAGTTACATGTGTTTGCAGAGTCTATGATGATCCAGTGCTGCCCTGGATGTCAGTCAGAGTCAGTGGGGACATGATCAGTGTCAAACCAATACATACTAGACCACAGAGCCCACCCACACACTTCAACAGTGTCTTAACAAGATGGGCCACCCAGTAGCCCCATGGGCACACTATATTGGCTGAGACTGAATGAATCTGAGAACATACAAAGATGATTATAACATGATTATCATAGAAAACATAAGATTATACAAGCCAGCATAGAACAGAAATGAAGAGAGCAGCTTAAAACACTACCCATTCGGGGGAGAACAAGTGGCACAGTCCATGTAGGGCAGTGCTCGATTCTCTACCATGGCACCCTCTTCATTTTAATCTCATCTATATCTGTAATCCCCCTCTAAGTTTCCCCCTGTCTGAATGAAGGATAGTCCGCTCTCCTATTAATAACAAAAAACACAGCATGGTCTTTCATGCTGCAGTTTAACCCCTTTGTGCAGATCCCCTAATGGCCATGGCGCCAGCGCCAAGATTTTACTCAACTCAGATATTAATTTCTCCTGCAACCAAACTATGAGTGGAAACAACAAACTCAGTGTTTTAGTGTTATTAGTACACGATTCCTGTCACTATTCAAATCAAATCAATATTTATTTATATAGCGCATTTCACAACTAGTTGTCACAATGCACTTCACAGCAAAACCCAGCCTAAACTCCCCACAAGAGCAAGCCAGAGGCAACAGTGGCAAGGAAAAACTCCCTGGTGTAACTAGGAAGAAACCTTGGGAGGAACCAGACTCAAGGTGGGAACCCATCCTCCTCTGGTCGGCTCAGGGTCTAGGGCTTAAAGACCAGCATGGTCAAAACAAACAATGTCCATGATAATAGAATTTGTAAACTATTGTCCCATAGCAAGTAAGGATGGGTATCGAGAACCGGTATTAAACTGGTACCGGCTCCTGATTGGTCAGGACCGAAATACCGATAAGCTCCTGGACAAATGGTGCTGCTATCGATATTTGAACGTAATTCACTTTAATTAATTCTAACATAGATGGCAGGCATTTTCAAATGACCAACCGTAAAATATATGCTTCTACTCGGGTCCTAACGATGACGAGTTTTTTATTTATTTTTTTCTAATGACAAGTTGCACGCGTCAGGCGATTACATTCGACGTTGTCTGTTTACGTTCTGCGCACTCCGGTCATGTAGCACTGATGGCAGACAGGTTAAGATGTTCAAAAGTGTGGGCTCACTTTGCCAAAGCGAACGTAAACACAACAAAATGCTATTTATTTAAAAATAAATAAAAAAAATTTAAAAAGCTGTTGCATGTAAGGGGAGTAATACTAGCAATCTAATGAAACACTTACAAATACAACATGCCATAAATCTGAAGCAGTGCAGTGTATTTGACTGCTTGAGCAAAGCGGCCGCTGCGCCATTCCCTTCAGTGCAGCCCTCGATATGGCGCCGAAGCTGATGCGATTCCCCAAAATAACGTGACTGCCTGGACCTCATCAAGTCAAGGTAACATTAGTTATAAGATAAAACAAGTCCATAGTTATTAACTTCGGAAAATAACATCGTCAGCATTTACTAGATGGCCAGCCACATAGTAACAGCGCTAGACAACGATTAGCCTATATGTGAAATTACCTGGAACGACGACAGTATTCATATTTTGTTGCTCCAAAGCATTCCGTTACCTGTTGGTAATGAACATGGAATTTCTTCCCTGACAATTTACTGAAAGGTAGTTTAAATAGTGAATCTTCGGTCTGACGTTACCTAGCTAATTCGCCTGCATTACATAAACCCAGAGCTAAAATCCTAACGATACCCATAGCAAGTCCATTTTACAAGCAACCCCCCACCCAGTCTCGCCTGCAACCATACTTACTCATGCGCGACATAGTGGACAGTAGCGTCTATGTGTGAGTTCATAAATATATTTTTTTCAGATAAACCCAACAATAGCCCGATCGTTTGCCAAAAAAGCCTTGGAAAGCCCTGCTCACTCAAATGCAAAATAAACGTGAAATTCTTGTGTAACTATACCACGTCATTCTATTAACAATATCTGCTACTAAATATTAAATAAATATCCAATCCTACCATTGATTTTATGAATAAAGATGCCACTTTCTAAATCCAGTGGTCATTTATTGTCTGGGACAATCCGGGTGAGAAATAAACAACACTTTATACCGCTATTACCAGAGGTGGAAAGTCCAGGTCAGAAAGTAAAAGTCATTGCATGTTTTTCTTCCATCCACAAACTCAGCCAGCTGATTTCACTAACTATTTCCACCTCCCAGCTGAAGAATTGTGCTAATTAGCAAATCCAGATGATTGGAACAAAATACTGGGGAGGACTTTTACTTTCTGAACCTGGATTTTCCACCCCTGGCTATTACACTATCTGAAAGGTCAATGTGTAATACCCCCCCACGCTCTGCAAACTCGTCTCATTCATTCCCAATTCATTCTGGTTTCATTTCTTTTATCCAATATGGGACATTATAGGCTGGGTGTTTGTCACAGAGCAGTCACTGCAAAGTTGTTAAAAATAACAGTTGACAAAAATACGGACGGTCGTGCCAAGAGCGACTAACAGCCATCTTTACACTGCCGGTAAAGAATTCCGGATTTGAGTCGGAAAAAATTAAACTATTACTTGGGCTGTGTCCGAATCAGAGCCCTATCTCCTGTGCCCTGTGAAAGGGTTTGTGCCGAATTGCGATGAGCCAAACGCGATAACAGAAAAAAGGGATAGAAAGTCCCTGGCAGTGCCAAATAATAACACACCCCTATAAAACGGGCTAGCCACGTAAACACGGGCACAGATAAATCTCAAAATAGCGAACGCTAAAGAGATAGCGAAAGAGGAACAGAAAAAACAAGACACCTTCGGTACGTGGCTATAACGCCCGATAAATGGTGAAATAAATTAAATAAAAATAAAACTCACACTCTCAGAAATGAGAGTGGGAGCGAAGGAGAGGGAAGAGCAATAAGGGAAACTAAACCCTAATTCCCCTAGGCTTCTAAGTAGAAGAATGTCTGCACTGCGTAATAAAATAAATCTTAATTCTCACAAAAGCAGAGAGACAAAAACTTACTAACCCTAACCTCGTGAAAACACGAAATGACAAAGAAGTGCCAGGAGGCGGAAGTGAGGGGTTTAAATACCTGAGAGGTAAAAGAACAGGTGAAACAAATAATTAGCGGGGAGAAGGAAAACTCCGAAATGGAACGCAGAAAAATCCGATAGACTGAAAAGAAAAAATGGGAAAGAGATAAAAACCGTAGCAACAGAGGGAAGATAGGTGAAAACCATGACACCCTGTCTCCTGCGAACAGTGCACTGGCAGAAGTGTGTTGTTTAATGGGCACTGTTTAGCAGTCCGCAAAAAATATCCGCCATACTATTTTCCAACAGCACGATGGAAGTGTCGTAAGCAGGTCATAAGACGTCCTACCAGTGTTGCCATGTCCGCGGTTTTACAGCTAAATTGGGATAATTTCAAAGTGCAGTCACTGGTAAAAATGAAAAGTCGCAAAGCACGCACTTATTTTAAAAAGTAGATGATTTCTATTTAAAATACGCGGTTTTCAGTTAAAAATAGGCTATAATTTGGGCTAGTTTTGAGTGGCCATTTGGCTGGAAAGTCTTACAAGATCTGGCAACCCTGCGCCCCACTCTTGCGCTGCCATGTCACGTGTTGTTTTTGTTGCCTTTGAAGGAAAACATCAGCGAAGCTGCGCCTAATTTTTTTAAAAATGAAGCTTCAGGTCATATTTATGTGCCAAAATGTTCGTGTACTTCTTGAAAAGTGTGCTCTCGAATGTACTCAGCGAAACCCCGGAATAAGTGTGTCATCCGGGTGTTTGAAGTATACTGCAATCGCCCTATCTACTCACCAAGGCTACTCAGCAGTGTGGAAGAGTGCTGATTCGGACAGGGCCCTATTTAAACTAACGTTCTTTTATGACCTTTTACCCGGATTTGCACTTTTTTTGTTTTTACATGGTTCTAGATGGCAATATTTGAAGTTATATTTAGCCTATGTTTTAAAATTGATCTAGAATAACAGACCACCTAAACCAACATCGGGGCGTGGGAATAACGTGTCTCGGTCAATTTGTAAACTACCAACACGTTTCTGCGCCACGTTGTTTTGCCTTAGATAACTTTTTTTGTTGAACAGTTTCTGTTTGGAACTGTTGATAAAAACTCACGCAGACTCATTTTTACATACACTACTCACAAAAAGTTAGGGATATTCGGCTTTCGGGTGAAATTTCAGGATGAACCTAAAATGCACTATAACCTTTACAGGTGAAATTAATTTGACCTTCTCTAAACTTTTGAATGCACATGTCCAACTATTCAATGTTTCAGTACTTTTTGCACAACTTGCTGTTCTCTAACAAGGAGCTGAACGGCAAAATTCACAACAGGTGTTTGATCCATGAATCGACCAATACATTTCCTGGTTCAATTAGAATTGGTATTTAAACAGTCCTCTTCATCATGCTGTTCACATTTTGACATCATGAGACCAAGACGACACCTAACAATTGATCAACAGTACCTCGCCATTGCGAGGCTTCAAACAGGATGTTCTCAGAGGGAAGTGGCCACTGAGCTTAGAGTGTCACAGAGTGTCATCAGCAGGTTGCAACAGAGATACAGAGAGACTGGAAGAGTCACAGAAAGGCATAGAAGTGGACGTCCTTTGGCCACATCCCACACTGATGACCGCTTCATTGTGAACAGTGCCCTGCGGAACCGGATGATGAATGCCACTCAACTCCAGGCACATTTAAGGGAGGTGAGAGGCACCCAAGTGTCACGTCAGACCATTCGAAACCGTTTACATCAGCGTGGTCTGCGTGCTAGACGACCTGCAAGGGTACCTGACCACACCACCAGGCACAGGCGTCATCGTCTTGCATGGGCCAGGGAGCATTTATGCTGGACGAGGGACCAGTGGGCCTCAGTGCTGTTCTCTGATGAAAGTCGATTCACGTTGAGCAGAAATGATGGCCGCCAACGATGTTGGAGACGTCAAGGAGAGCGCTATGCCTCAGCCACTGTTGTCACCAGACAACCCTTTGGTGGTGGCGGTGTTACAGTGTGTGCAGGTGTGTCTAGTCAATACAGAACTGCCCTACACTTTGTGCATGGTACAGTGACAAGCCCATACTACCTGAATAACATCATTAATCCAGTCATTGTGCCCCTGCATGAACAACACAGGCCTAATTTCATCTTCATGGACGACAATGCTCCAGCTCATCGAGGTCGCATCATTAGGGAAAGGCTGCTGGAGACTGGGGTACCTCAAATGGAGTGGCCTGCACTTTCTCCAGACCTGAATCCCATAGAAAACCTATGGGATCAGCTGACTCACCGTGTAGAGGCTCGTAACTCTGTACCCCAGAACCTCAATGACCTGAGGGCCGCCTTTCAAGAAGAGTGGGATGCCATGCCTCAGCAGACAATAAGTCGACTTGTGAACAGCATGAGACGTCGTTGTCAAGCTGTAATTGATGCTCAAGGGCACATGACAAGTTATTGAGACATTGACATTTTTGTTGTGGTATACCCACCACTGTTGTTGGCTTTTGTTTCAATAAATTGTTTGAGATGAGGAAATCACCATTGCATGCTTCTACTTAAATGCCCTACTTTCATGATACGTATAATATCACTGTAGCGTGAACTTACATTTTCCATAAATTTCACCCGAAAGCCAAATATCCCTAACTTTTTGTGAGTAGTGTATCTATACAAATTAACAGTGATTATTTTTATTGTTAATTCTTACATATCTATAGATATGCAAGGGCTGATTTTTATGGAAAACTGTTTTCACTATTACACCTCACTAATGTAATTGTCCTGTTAACCAAACTGAAAAGCACTGAAAATAAATTATTTATATTACCATCAATATTTTTCGACATTGCTCTAATAGTGAACTGAATCAGCAGTTGTGTCATCTCATGCCATATATCCTCATTAAAATAATTCTGTTCGATAGGTAAAATAATGTGTTTTAGAAGTTTGCACATTGACAGGATCAACTTTAAAAATTTGAATGTCAGCACTCAGCAGCCATATTGGCTAGGCACTGCTGAGGCTTAGTGTTCCAGAACACTCTGGCATTGAATTAGTTAATTATTTAATTAGCTCAGTCTTCATCTGACAAACACCACATAGCAATCATACTACTCTGAAATTAAGATATCATGCCGCTTGTTTTCCTGTGAAAAATGAGTCTTGTGTGTGCTGATGTAACTAGGAATATGACAAATACAGACCATTGCCTAAATCTCTTTTTTTAATCAAATGGTACTTGTATTAAACTTTGCCCACTCCCTGTCTTAATCCATAATTGAAATAAATGGATGCAATGAACAATTAAGATGTCAAAAAGGCTATTGTACCACAGTCCTTATGACCATAAAGTGAGCCAAGGATGTAATGACAATGCATTCTACTGCAGGACCAGCGTTTGTGTCTTTTCAGGGTATTTGCAGCATATTTCCACTGTAACTAAGCTGCTTTTCAAAATGTGTCAGTGTGTCTTTAAAAGGAGTGGTTCCTGTAAAAGTCAATAATGATTAATTAAGCATGCCTTTGTCTGCACTAATTGCACTAAGCATGCCTTTGTCTGCTGATTCTTTACATTACATTACAGGCATTTAGCAGACGCTCTTATCCAGAGCGACTTGCACAACTTTTTAGCATTTCTTTTACATATATTATCCATTTATACAGCTGGATATATACTGAAGCGATTCAGGTTAAGTACTTGCTCAAGGGTACAACGGCAGTGTCCTACCTGGGAATTGAACCTGCAAGCTTTCAGTTACAAGGCCAGTTCCTTAACCATTATACTACATTGCCGCCCACTGATTCTTGCCCCCTTTGACTGAGTGGAATACTTATTTATTTTAGCATTTATTGTCATCTCTCAAGATGTAATGGCATGAGAGTAATGCAGTAACATCAAGCTTCACTGGCTTCCATATTTTTTAATAATAACTAAATACAAAATAAAGATTAAAATTTTGCCCATTACATTGAAACAGAACATTCATGTGAAAATCAAATTTACACAAATCATTATTTTGTCCCATTTAAGCTTTTATTCAGCTGCACCCATAGATAAATATTGGATATTTGAACAAAAACAGGACATCTGTCCAGCCTGATAACATCTTTACCAGCTGATATACACAATGCATTAAAATATTACACTAATTTTGATGTGCTGAAGAAACGTAACTGGAAAGGCACTGAAGCAAATTTAGGTAAAATGTGTATTGAAATTATGTTTAAAAGAGTGGTCTGGACATGCACAAAAGTGATTATGAAGCAGGCCTTGTGTCAGGAACGACGAGTAGCAAGGCATTGAGTTTAATATCTGGAACAAGAGGTTCCTGGCCCTCTCTGCTGATGTTTGCATTCCTTTAATAGGACTGAACACAATTTAAAGGAGAAGCTGGTTCTCTGCCTTCAGTTGAAAATAATCTGTTACGCAGTCATACTGTGGACTTCCATCTTTTGGGCAACCGTGACCATTTCTGTTTCACGTAACGTTGCTAAATTATGCAGTCAAGCAAGGTGCACAGCATGAAATAAAACTGCCAAGCAGATGATGTTATTTACAGCCATGGCCTGCTCCTCTGCCTTACATCTTGAATGTTGCTTATTCAACAATTTGAACGGTTTATGATTCCTGTTTATTTTTCCTGCTAAGGGAGGTTTTCATGTTCTCAGTAATTTTTCTGGCTTAAACAGAGTGAAATAATAAGCTAAAAGGAAATGACACCACAAAACTTGCTGATGTAGGCAGTCACAATAACCCATGTCTAATCCCTCACTGAAGCCCTAAAGCACAGCCTGACTGACCATTTGCAGTAAACCTAATCATTTATTTATGCACACACGCATGCAATTAGATACAGTAGAAGCTACTGGATTGAGCTATCTTCAGCTATGTTAGACCTGCCTGTATCCCTGGTAAATCCTTATTTGCTTTTATTGCCTACAATATATTTGGAGGCACACTGACAAAAACGAAACTGATCAAGAGGGTAAATGTACATTCACTGTGCAAACATATATGCATGATTAGACAATTAAATCTATTTGTGAATAATGTAAATCACTGAGACAAACATCATTTCTCTTACTATCGGAAGACTGATTAATTTACTTGACAGGACATGAAACAATCAAAATAAAATACAGCATAGTGCAGCCGCTGTGGTGTAGCGGCTGTGTAGCAGTCTGTGCAGTTGCGCCCCGAGGATGGGGGGTTCGATCCCCAGGTTCGATGCTGGCTAGATCCGAGTATGACCGGTGCCTTGAGGGAGTGGCAATTTGCGGCTGCTCTCGGGGTGGGGGGAGGGACTCGGCGAGAATCGTTGCACATAAAGATGGCCCTGGGCGAGTTGGAATCATGGTTAGGAGCTTGAGGAGTCGCACCCTCTTTCCTACTACCGGCTGATGGGGTAGCTGCGATTCTCTAGCGGATGCTACATGGGGGGGAATTGAATTACATAGGGTCCAATTGGCTACCATATTGGGAGAAAAAGGGAAAAATCATAAAATAATTTTTTAAAAATTAAATAAATGAAATACAGCATCCAGTATTGGTATGGGAAATGCATGCATTTTTCCTCCACTTAGCTAGTAATAAATGTACCACAGTCAGCTGGCTAATGGCTATCTTGTTTTCTGGCTATCCGGTGGTGTTGGTGCTAGCTGGAAACAAATAATATTGTGGCAACCAATGTTAGTACCACTGTTGGCTAAATAAGGAGTCTCTGGAGATGGACTGAGTTGAACTTGCCACTGGACTTTGTTCCCTAACACCGTACCGACTAGGGAACTGGGTTAGAAAACAATAAAATACCAAACTAACTTCTAGCCAGGAGGTATCACTCTCACTAATCAAAAGCATGCACAGGTCCTGCAACTACAAACTTACAAAGGTCCCCCCGAACACTTTATATTGGTGCATGTACATATATTTGTGTATGTACGCAATAGCATGGGTTCGACATGCATTCAAGACTGCAGGATTGTTACAATATGTAGCCAGCTAGCCAGACGTGCTGCTGGCTACCTACTTCCTGGAATTTGGTGTTAGCTAGAAGCGAATATGTAGGTAGTGAGATGTACAGTAAACTTGATGTTTAAGCAAACTATTATGTAGTGAATGGAAAGGACGGTGGAGCATTAAAGACAGCATACAACTACAGCCAGTGTGATACACTAAGCTATTGCGCGAGTATTTACAAACTTATACAACTAGAGTCAGTGTGATACACTAAGCTATTGCGTGAGTATTTACAAACTTGTACAACTAGAGTCAGTGTGATACACTAAGCTATTGCGCAAGTATTTACAAACTTATACAACTAGAGTCAGTGTGATACACTAAGCTATTGCGCGAGTATTTACAAACTTATACAACTAGAGTCAGTGTGATACACTAAGCTATTGCGCGAGTATTTACAAACTTGTACAACTAGAGTCAGTGTGATACACTAAGCTATTGCGCAAGTATTTACAAACTTATACAACTAGAGTCAGTGTGATACACTAAGCTATTGCGCGAGTATTTACAAACTTATACAACTAGAGTCAGTGTGATACACTAAGCTATTGCGCAAGTATTTACAAACTTATACAACTAGAGTCAGTGTGATACACTAAGCTATTGCGCGAGTATTTACAAACTTATACAACTAGAGTCAGTGTGATACACTAAGCTATTGCGCGAGTATTTACAAACTTCACAATTTCTGGGGTAAAGCAGAAACAAACAGAGGTTCTAAAATATATTCTAAAACAGTATATAGTATGCCTTATCTTTTGTACCTATCGTATATAGTATGCCTTATCTTTTCTCTATCGCCCCCCAGGTCCGCTCGGCGCTTTCCTGGATGAACTGGACACTCTCCTGAGCTCCTTCCCTGAGGATGGTACCCCTGTAATCCTACTGGGAGACTTCAACCTCCAACCAGACAGTGCCCAGCTATCCAGTGTCACCTCACTCCTCCAGTCCTTTGCCCTCACTCAGTCCCCATCGCCTGCCACCCACAATGGTGGTAACCAACTAGACCTTGTACTCACCAGGAGTTGCGCCACATCTGAACTCACGGTGACCCCCCTCCACGTATCGGACCATTTCTTTATCTCATTCTCTCTCTCCTGCCCACTCTCCCTCAACTCCGCTAACAACCCACCCGCTGTTACGTTCAGGAGAAATCTCCGCACCCTCTCTCACACCTCTCTCACTACTTCTGCTCTCTCTGCACTTCCTCCTCCTGCTACCTTTGCTAAGATGCCCATTGATGTTGCCACCTCTGTGTTTAACTCATGCCTCTCTCAGTCTCTCAACTCACTATGTCCTCTTATCTCCAAACCAGCCCGACTATCACCCCCCTCCCCGTGGCTGACGGATTCCCTCAGATCCAGCAGAACCACGCTACGAGCCGCTGAGAGAAAGTGGAGGAAATCCAGATCCCCAGATGACCTGGCCTCCTACCACACTCTGCTGGCAGCCTTCACAGCTGCAACCACATCAGCAAAAACTTCATTTTTCCAGTCTAAAATTGATACATGCCTATCTAACCCACGTAAACTCTTTTCCACCTTCTCCTCCCTGCTCACCCCCCCTCCACCCCCTTCACCCTCCTCCCTCTCTGCAGATGACTTCCTGACCCACTTTGAGGGGAAGGTGGCCGCGATCCGGAACTCCTTCACGCATCCGGTGACACCCCACATCCCCCATACTGAACCCATCGCTACACTGTCGTCCTTCAGGACTCTGGAGAACTCCGATGTGCTCGAGCTGGTGACGCGTCATCGTGCAACCACCTGTCCACTAGACCCCATACCTTCAGCAGTTCTCCAGTCTATATCTGCTGAGCTCCTTCCATATCTGTCCTCCATTATTAACACCTCCTTTATCTGTGGCCATGTTCCTGCTGCCTTTAAATCTGCCCGTGTAACCCCACTCCTTAAAAAACCTAGCTTAGATCCCGCTGATGTCAGGAACTACCGTCCGGTATCTCTCTTGCCCTTCCTGTCCAAAACACTTGAACGTGCTGTCCTTAACCAACTGTCTGCTTTTCTCCACCAGAACAACCTGCTTGACCCGCATCAGTCTGGCTTCAGAACCGGCCATTCGACTGAAACTGCTCTCCTGGCTGTGACTGAGGCACTCGCCACTGCTAGAGCCTCCTCCCTCTCCTCTGTTCTGATTCTCCTTGACCTGTCTGCGGCATTCGACACGGTCAATCACAAGCTCCTGATCTCCACACTCGCTGAGATGGGCATTTCAGGAACTGCCCTGTCTTGGTTTGTATCGTATCTCACTGATAGATCCTACCAAGTCTCCTGGAAGGGTTCCGTCTCTGCTCCCCGTCCCCTGTCTACAGGAGTCCCGCAGGGATCTGTACTGGGTCCTCTGCTGTTCTCTATGTATACTAAGTCTCTTGGCTCAGTAATACATTCACATGGCTTCTCATACCATAGCTATGCTGACGACACTCAACTCTTCCTCTCTTTCCCTCCCTCCACCCCACAGGTTAAGGAGAGGATATCTGCTTGTCTGACTGACATCTCGGAGTGGATGGCTACCCATCACCTGAAGCTCAACCTTGACAAGACAGAGCTCCTCTTCATGCCGTACAAGACCTCCCCACTACATGACCTCTCCATCACCGTTGATGGGACCGTGGTGGCTGCCTCCCGCTCTGCAAGGAACCTGGGGGTGGTCCTGGACGACCGGCTGGACTTCAAAGAGCACATCAGGGCGACGGCACGGTCCTGCAGGTTCCTCCTGTACAACATCAGGAGGATTCGACCGTACCTGACCACCTACTCCACCCAGCTTCTTGTCCAGACCATGGTCACCTCACGCCTGGACTACTGCAACTCCCTGCTCGCAAGCCTGCCGGCCTGCGCCATTCTGCCTCTTCAACTGATCCAGAATGCAGCTGCCCGGCTTGTGTTCAACCTCCCGAAATTTTCCCACGTAACCCCCCTGCTGAGGTCTCTCCACTGGCTGCCAGTTGCAGCCAGGATCAGGTTCAAAGTTCTGACCCTGGCCTACACTGCAGCCAATAGGACAGGCCCCGCCTACCTGCAGGACTTAATCCAGAACTATGTTCCTGCTCGACCACTTCGCTCTTCTACAGCAGGGCGACTGGCACTTCCCCCCCTCCGTGTCAAAGGCTCTCGCTTGTCCCGACTGCGGAGTTTTTCCACATTAGCTCCTCAGTGGTGGAATGAACTTCCCATTCCCCTACGTTCTACTCCAACCCTGCCTGCATTCCGTCGAGGCCTGAAGACACACCTCTTCAGACTCCACCTTGACTGATACCCTCACCTAGGAATATCAGTTCCCTGTTCCCTGTGTTTTCCTGTCTGTTTATTATAGTTTACAATAGTATTTGGAATGGTAGTGTGGTGTTGCTGATTTTCCCACAGCTTACAGTCGACGCTCATTGCTAGGGATAGCTGCTACATTATGTGAAGGATGTGCTTTGCCCTGTCTGTTCTGTAGTGATCTTGATAATGTCTCTGTACGCACTTACTGTACGTCGCTTTGGATAAAAGCGTCTGCTAAATAAATGTAATGTAATGTAATGTACCTACAGGAATGAAAAAAATAAATGTAAGCTATAGTATGTACACTGCATATGTAGAGGCCGTGGAGCACAAATGTCACACAGCAGCTGCATGCTTGTGTATCCACACCAGTTCTTACATAACCTAATGGGCTGACTAGCTAACCAGCCAGTTACCTAGCATACATGCTTGTAAAAAGAGGAGAAACACATTTTTAGCACTTACTATGTGAAATCACACTAATTTAATTTCAATAATTACGTAGAATTTTTTGAAAGATTTTTGTTAGCTAAGTGAATTTAGACAACATAGCATATAAATGCCATATGAACCAAGCTTGATCGTTTCCCCATATTATTTCCCATATAAGAGTAGTGCCAATCAGATCTCACAAACTGTAACTTCCCTTCCCAGATGCTCCGCCTTGAATAGACTACACAGAATGGAAAATAGATGCTGAAAATATCATTGCTTACAAATGAAAAAGAATAATGAAATCAATGCAAACAAAGCCCAACCCATTCATTAATTTTGTGGAACAGTTTTTTGTTTTTTTTGGGTAAGTGGTCAAGTCACCGAATTCACGTCAAATTCGGTGGAGGGGCCTGGTAAGTCCCATTCCAGGGTCCTGGGCTGATTGGAAGATGTTTGCCAGGTTTCACGTTACGGCAAAGAACAGAATGTACTTCCCTTCAGAAGGAATCTCAGGCATATCTGTGCACTTTGTTATGGAGATGCGTGAGCCAGTTGCTCCCCAAGTGAATTATTTATGAGTGCCTGTGACAAATAGAGACATTATTAGCAGCCCTGTGTCTTCGCTTGACTATCTTTACCCCCTGCTAAATGGAAACAGACCGTTAAAATTTACGGAAATGTGCTGGGAATGGCCATTTTTAACAGGACAGTAGCCTCTATGGAATGCTAAACATGGAGGCACATTCTCTTTTACTTTTTTATATTTAAATGTGAACAACAGTTAAAATAAATCTGTAAAAATACTGGAAGAGTTGTACGTTGCCTTGAAGGTAGAGCAAAGCAAATAACAAAAACATATTTTCTGAGCGTACAATGAGAAGTAATGTAGTAAGATAGGAGTTGTGTTCAAAATATTCCGTTTTGAGCGTTCATACTTGAAAATTAAAGATAAAAATACATACTGAATGCGGTTGTTTGAATGCAATACAAATTGCAATGTACCATATGCAAATTACTATAATTGGGACTGATTGCTTTAAAAATATTTTCTCCCCTTTTTCTTTTATTTATATTTTTTAACAAGTTGAATATAATTAATTAAAACAGATGACAGACAGTGAGCATAGCATGTGGGCACCATTGCAGCATGAGCTGGCCAAGGATGCCCCAAGCAGGTAGTATGAGAGCCAGAGCCAAAATGGCAGAATCTGTACATGATACACAGAGGAGGAAGGAGTACTTACCATGGAGAGATCATTGCTGCATTCAAGACACTTCCAGTACAGCAGACATACTTTTAAAAGTCAGTAGAATAGTCAGTAAAACACTGGATAGAACCACATAAATTAAGAATTTTGTCATGAATATAACAACGTTCAAGAGTTAAAGGGATAGTTTGGAATTTTGGACATAATGTCTCAATTACGACTTACCCATGATGCAGTTGATTGATGGAAACCATTTTCAGCTAATTCCATGCTGTCCCTTCTTTTGGACATACACACGTTGCTAATGCTAGCGCAACTTTATGGTAACCGCTAGCATCCACTACCAAATGCACTTAAACACTCCACAGTGTACCCAAAGCAAATAAAATACGACGACAGTCTATTGGGGTTATTTTGAGTGTTTATACCATCATTTTTTAAGTCAAACTATCGTTGAATCCTTTACTTTGTGCTGACCTATATTCTCTGTGGAAGTACGGCGGCGGAGCGAACGTGGCCATTACAACTTGTTGCTCTTCTTTGTTGTTGTAGTCGACCAGTGCCGGCACTACATTTGTAGGTAACGTAAAGTATCGCTCCGCGATAGTGGTGGTTAATCACTGTATGTGCATACTGTAAATAGGAATAAAGTTTGACGTCATTCCATGTTATGATTTCTCATTGGCTTTATTTTATTAAGTCAACCCCTGGATCAAAACTGGACTTTATAAACACTGACGATGGGAATTAATATGGTCAATGTTCACTTATTCAACGCTTTCAAATGGCATTGCTTACTCCAGAACTATATAGCACAGTATTAAGTAATCTGCTTTATCCCATGCCATCCGTACCTTGAACAGTGAAATATCTGGCCATATTCTTGATGGAAAACATCTTTCCCACTTGGAAGCAGCGAATGAAAGAAGAACGCGGACCAGGGCAAAAAGTAGAGTGTCTGTGAGGAAGCAGCTGTGCGGAGCAAAATCATGGACCTGATTAATAACATGTCACATAATGGTGCCATCAATCATTTGAAGTGGGAGGGATACCAACTGCCCCAGGAAGGCACAAAGAATATGGAGGGCTGGATATTCTAGAACTAAAAACAGATGGTGCCATGAGCTTAGTGTGAGTCCGCTTATGAATCATTACTGAATAGTTATGTTATTTTCAATTCTGTGTGTGTGTGTTTTGTAAATTGTAACCTATCTTTTCCAATGGAAAATTAAGGGAATGATTAGTAGCATGTGTTCAAACTATAACTGAATTAAAATGAAAAAGAAAGAAAATAGTCCCACTTAATATTAAAAGGCACTATGTAATTAATCTGTAACTAACTGTAAAGGTAAATACTATGTAACCATTGTGCATATACACGTTGTAACATTGTGTATTGTAAAAAGAAGAAAAAACACACACCCCAAAGAAAACAGGTGCTAGAAAGAAATGTAAGAAATAAAATGAGAAAAAATTTGCACGCTGCAAATGCTCCCTAATTTCATTTTCATTTCGAGTTACCACGCTCTTCATCAGACATAAGACAAGGAACAGAGCACCTCCATTTAAATTCTACCTCAAAGGTCATGTGACCGGTCGTCTCACAAGTCATGTGACAGATTACCAAATTCAAATATATTGCACACACATATAAATATTACAATCTTGTTACTTGCTACCTTATTACTGGAATACAAAAAAATATAAAAACCACTGAAATTTACACCAACCATAATATGTACACTATTTACAATATATATACTATGTAAACAACTTCACACAATGTATGATAGAAAACTACATGAAAACCTCAGGTCAAAACATTGTTTACTCATATACTCATGACCTAACGAACACAGTATGTAATCAGTTGCTTTAAACTGCTGTGTAATTAATGAATATGTACAGCAAATTCAAAAATGGATAATATATATTTTTAATTTCATATATTTTTTTAAATATTTTTATTATTTGGACTCTTAAACCCTTTGTGCAGATGCTAAGTGACCATGCCGCCAGCTGCAAGATTTTGGTGAACTGAGACATTCGTTTCTCCTGCAGCCAAACTATTAGTGAAAATCACAAACTCCGTGTTTTACCTTTATTGGTAGATGATTTGTGACAACTCTGCCGAATACAGAGTTTCTAAGTGTCACTATTTTCCCGTAGCAAGTCCATTTAACAAGCAACCCCCCACCCAGTCTATACCTACCCATGCATGACATAGTGGACAATAGCATCTATGTGTGAGTTCATAAATATATTTATTCATCATATAAAATTAGAATTCCGTCATAGCAACAAGATAAACCCAACAATAGCCTGATCGTATACCAAAAAAGCTGTGAAGCCCTGCTAATTCAAATGCAAAATAAACATGTGAAATTATTGTCTCATTATACGACGTATTGGTTTTACACATAGAGATGTTCCATTAAAAATTCAGTGGTCATTTATTGTCTGGTACAATCCGTTTGAGAAATATACAACACTTGTCTCACCCTGCAAACCTGTCTTTCATTCATTGCAGTTCACTCTGGTTTAATTGTCTGCTCTTTTATCCAATAGAGTACATTATAACCTTAGCAACGGTATATGCAATGTTTTATTGGGTGCTTTGAACAATTAATTACAGCCCAGCATAACGGCAGTTTTCGGTTTAACGCTCTAGTATTACGCAAGCTCTACAGAAAACGCGTTCCTCGACTGGAGTTTTCCCTTCCCGATATGTAAGTAGTACTGCTTCTAAAATGCGGTTTGTCTCACTGGCGACATATGTACGTTCGTTTTTCCACTCGAGCACTGTCTTTCCAAAATTATTGAAAGGCCTATTGTTATTTTTGCATTTTGAGTGCATTTCACATACTGTAGTGTAATCATAAATTTTATGTTTGATGTAGGCTACCGATTTTCATTGAAGATAGAACATTTGGCAGCATTTTGCAGATGGTGGAATACTATTTTATTTTCATGTTATCGTACATAATATAGGCTATGGCATATATACTTGTCACTTAGGGCATGGAAAATGCTCATTCCAATTTACTGTGCGCTGATATGTGGTAGATTAATGTAAAATTTTCCTTGGAGTCATGAATGGGAACATTAAAAAAAATACAAAACTACAGAAAAATGCAATCCCAGGGCAAAAGTATACAGATCCTTTCCAAAAAATTTGAATATCATGGAAAAGTTGTTTTTTTCCATAATTCCATTCAAAAAGTGAAACTTTCATAGATTATAGATTCATTACACACAAAGTGAAATATTTCTAGCCTTTATTTGTTTCATTTTTCATAATTTTGGCTTACAGCTCCAGAAAACCCCCAAAACAGTATACAAAACAAGAAATTAGAATAGTGTGTCGAAAATCAGCATTTACTTCAGTTATTTCAGAGAATGAATGTTTTAGACTGAGGGCTCTATTTTCAAACCAGCGCAAGGGGACGGTATAGTCAAACGCAAGCTTGTTGACAGCATCAACGTCTTAAAACTGGCGCTATGGCGTTTCTCAGCAATACCGCTAGGATCAACAAATTCTCAACATAACATCCTTTCGCTTGCGCTACAGTGGGATGGGTGGCGCTGTCTGGGGCATGTTCTAAAATACTCTCGGCTCAGTGACAATTTGAACCAACGAAAACCCATTGCGCTATGATCCGCTGGAACCACCTCTTAGCGGCAACGCAATAGACTCTGGCAATTTGGCAACTTGTTAGTCATGTAGTTCTATGTAGTGTCTATAGGTGATGCCAACATTACACTTCCATTTAATGAACAAATAGCCTATAATTATTATTAATTAATTAATTTTAATTTAAACTACTAGAATAAAACAGGACAGCTTACAAGAAACTTGCGATCATGTAGGCCAATAGCCTATAATATATAAATTACACATTGACACAGTTGAATCATAAGCCTACCATTTGAATCATAATTATGCCTACATCACCTCATGTAGGCTAATTAATGCATTCGCCACCTCCTCCCGTGCCTTCCGAACTTCTGGGAGACGAGGTGGTGTGGATTGTGATCCATAAATTACTAGTCCTAGCCTGTACTTCTGTTGCAAGTATGTCTGATTCCTGTGCGGAAAATCGCTCTTGTCGTTGACGGTCCAGTGCGTTTGGGTTGCTCATTATGAAATTGCATGGAGCGATTGCGTTCCAACTGGCTTTTTTTTAAAGCATGAGAACAACTATTTGATTGGCTACCATAGAGACACACCTTGGACATTTAAACCCAGCCTTTTAGCAATACCGCCATCAGATGCGCCAAGATTGCCGTCATGAAATTACCAAATTTCTCGCCGACACGCCCTCAGAGCGATACCGCAAAGCGATTACTCTTGCGTTCACCATTGCGTTTGGTTTATTAAAATAGAGCCCTGAGTGTCACACTCTAATCATCTAATTTACTCAAAACACCTACAAAGTTTTTCTACAGGTGTGTCGTTAAATTGGACAGGTATCTCAGTTTGGTTCAGTATGGGGAAGACTACAGACTTGACAATTGGCCAGAAGACCATCATTGACACCCTCCAGAAGATGGGTAAGCCACAAAAGGTCATCGCTAAGGAGGCTGGCTGTTCACAGAGTGCAGTGTCCAAGCATATCAATAGAAAGTTTAGTGGAAGGGAAAAATGTGGCAGGAGAAGGTGCACAAGCAAAAGAGATGACCGTAGGCTTCAGCGGATTGTCAAGCAAAGACAATTCCAAAATTTGGCGGAGATGCAGAGGGAGTGGACTGAGGCTGGAGTCAGTGCTTCAAAAACCACCACGTACAGAGTGTGACACTTAGTCTAAAACATTCATTCTCTGGAATAACTGAAGTAAATGCTGATTTTCGACACACTATTCTAATTTCTTAAAATACTGTTTTGGGGGTTTTCTGGAGCTGTAAGCCAAAATTATGAAAAATGAAACAAATTAAAGCTAGAAATATTTTACTTTGTGTGTAATGAATCTATAATCTATGAAAGTTTCACTTTTTGAATGGAATTATGGAGAAAAAAAAACTTCCATGATATTCAAATTTTTTGGAAAGGATCTGTATACTGTAGAGTACATGTAAAAGTGATGTTTTATTGAGGTACAAGAGTGAATGATTAGGCTACATATTTCTGTGATATCAATGTTTTTATCTTAAACCATCAGAAGGGACAAATGTATATGCTTTATAATGGACAAAACTAATTAGGGTTTTGGACCCATAGATACAGTTGAAATCGGAAGTCTACATACACTTAGGTTGAAGTCATTAAAACTCATTTTTAACCACTCCACAGATTTCATGTTAGCAAACTATAGTGTTGGCAAATTAGGACATCTACTTTGTGCATGACACAGGTAATTTTTCCAACAATTGTTTACAGACAGATTATTTCACTTTTAATTCACTTTATCACAATACCAGTGGGTCAGAAGTTTACATACACTAAGTTGACTGTGTCTTTAAATTTTTTATATTTGGTCGCTTTGCATGTCATGACTTCCTGATCTGTGACCCAACAACATCAAAAGACTCTTGATATATTCTTTTCTGGTACTCTTACAAGCAATACTATAACGTCTCTGCATTTGAATGGATCTCTATGGGAATTGGGGGGTGGGACTAGATTTAATCTTCCGACTTCAACTGTATCTATCCCCCCTATACTGATGAAAAAATAGTAATTCCCACTTGAAAATTATTCAAAAGTGAGTTTTATAAGCCAAAACTGTTGATTTGTAGTTAAATATATTATAATATTTTTTCTTTAGAGCAGTGCACAATTTAGCCATTTGGATAGATTTGGAGACACTAATGGACAACAGGGTACACTGCCTATATTTTGCATCATAGATCTTTAGTAGTTCTGCATATCATCCTCAGATTTTGCAGACTTGTGGACATGGAGTTTATGATCCAGGAACTGTATAGATTTATCCGTTTCACTTATGAACCTCTCAGTATTTCTTTGAAAACTAAAGAAAAACCTTTTTTTTTCTTTTGCATTTGTGGCACTTTATTTTGACTTAAATTATGAAACTAAACACATCTAAGTTCATATTGTAAATGTACACCTGTATTGTTTTATTTAAGCCATTTACCAAGTTTCTGTGATGCACCTGGAGTTATAAAGCCTTAAACAGAGCACCCCCTAAATAGGTGGAAACTGACCAAATTTGTCATATGCGCAAAGGGGTTAAGGCAAGGTGCCAGGTAGAAGTACAACACCCAAAACATTTTTTTAACATTGTGTATTGTCAATTATTGTCTAGAGACAGTCATCTACGTGCAGTTTTGAAGCACTATTTCAGCAGACAATATTTGTTCTGTCTCCATTGCCAAGGCTGTTTAGTAGAGGTTAGTTTAGTGAGGTTTAGTAGACTGCCATTACATCAAGAAAAAAAACTGCAGACAGCATTGTCAGTTTTCATTAATAAATCAAAAGACTTCATACAAAACATTTATTCAGGTAGCTTAGATATGCCAGTTCTAACTCCACCATATCATTTTAAAATAATTTCAATAAAGACTGCAATATAAAAAGTCCAATGAATCAGGCAGTTTTGAATTTGCTTTCTTAGTGGCCATTAGTGAGACTGGTTACTGATAATAATATCAAAAGCCAGTTTTCATTCTGTTAGCAGACTCCTTTGTACAGACAGGCACATAAGTTTACATTTAATATTTTCTACTGATGCTCTCCCTTGGAACAGTACAACCTCCATCCTTTGGGTTATAACCTCAGATCTTTAACCACTACATAATATCAGACACTTTGAAACATGCAGAACAGGCTGGATGGCACATAGTAATGCAAACCTGTTTACATGAAGCTTGATCAGTGCGTGCTCAATCTCCTGGCAATGGCAACAAACCTCGCAAGTCCGTCAATGTATCACATGACACATGTGCCATTAAAAACATATAATAGCACATCTTGGGTATAGATTGTTGACATTATTCACGCATATTTAAATGAACGCAGGTGCCCTCTCTGTATTATTTACTATAATATAGTTTATGAAAGGCAATGCTGCGCCCTGAAAGCCAGCCCCTGAGCATTGATGGTAACTCTGTGTGTCAGCCCTGACTTTAACGGCGCCCGTGGAGGCAAATACACAGAAACAGTTGATGCAGAATAAATCTACCTCACCTTAATGTCATAAATAATGTAGCCAATATGTGTCGATTACAGAGGAACTGAAAGCTTTCAACCAAGGAAAGTGCTAGAAGGACACACAGGGTTAACATAATGAGGGGACATTAAAAGTAGAGCAGTGGTCTGCAGACGCATAAGCAGCTTCTGACTACCCCTTTCAACTTAAACTGATTCTAACACTGTTAATAAATACTTGGATATATCAATTTGTAGAGAAATTATGTTAAAGGCATGTTTAAATGTATACAAAAAGGTACTGTACTGTTGTTTTTGTTTTATCATGTGGCTCCCTCGACCTTACTCCACTGACTGATTTTCAATGGACCCAGCACCGAGTTATAGTGGGGAAAGGTGTATTTACATTTTTCGTATAATATTTTTCATATATATTAGTTTGATAAATTTTCACCCAAAAAGGATGACACACTTTAGGATAAATTACACTTAGATAGTATGCATTTCAGCTTCCTGAAATGTAACTGCAATTCTTTGACAACTGGAGAAAATCATGTTCTGGCACATCCTGAATACGCAGAAGAAAGGTTCATATTTTCTGGTTCTGCATCATCAAACTGAAGGGCATGCTATCTTCTCCTGGCTCTACGTAAAGCTGCTATTGGTTTCTCTCTGGCTCCCTCGGGTGTGATGCATGTTCGCCTAGTAATGCGACACATTGGAGGACCTTGGGGGATATGAAGGGCAGAGGATGGCGCCCTGGACCCATTTCTGGGCTCTTTACTCTTTATTGCTGCTCTTTGGCCTCTTTTCTGATAGCCAGAGAGCAGCAGGGGACAATGACACAAGCCTAGCACAGTGTCACAAATTACCGTTGTCTTTGAAAAGCCTGCAACTCCAGAGCCAGTATTTACCGTAGGAATATTTCCTGCTAACATGTGGCATTTTAGAAATTTGATATAACATTGCTGAGGAATTAGATACACAATGAGAGAATACCGGTTCCAAAGGCTTGGCTTCTTTCTTAGTAGTTCAGATTTGGGTATGCTTGCACAGTGAAATGTTCAGTGTTAAGTCAACTCTTAGAGAGTACATATGGTCCCTATTGGACTCATTATGTATTCTGATAGAGTTGAATTAACACTGGAAATTTTACTGTGTAATGATACAGTAAACATTTCCAGTTTGCGGGAGAAAATATGGTGAGAATTAAAGTGGCTTTGATCTAGGTATGAAAAATGATGTGGAACACTGCTGCTCCATGCTTCTTGTTGAGAAAGCAGAGGAAGTCATGTCCCTCAACTGCAACTCCCTCCTCAGATCTTTTTCCACACGTGCTTCAGACGTTAGACCACCTACAGTATAAGGGCTGACTCAGACACAAAAGACACATACAGTCGCTTACTTATTTTAAAAGTCTGTTTGATCAGTGGAGCAACCAATGACCTGAATTTGGTTTTCACTTGACTGTCATTGTCCATAGGTACAATGCTGTACTACAGACGTCACATCTTTTGATTGACAGTGAAATGAAGACTATTTATACAAGAAGCATGTTTAGCTTGGATTTTTTTCCCCCATGTACTACTGAATTTACAAATTTACTAAATATAAGCCTTTTGACAATTGTGCTGGAGCAGAATACGTTGCACAGCTAAAAGCCTGTTGAGATTGCTGGAAAGGACCTGATGTAAGTTCCGCCTGTAAGAACGGGAGAGGTGAAACTGGTGTAAGAAACAGTGGCTCTAAAGTATGCAAGAAAGAAAGCGCAGACACATTTTTATCAGTCTCCTCCTTTTGAATAGTCCCAACATGAATGTACACTGATATGTCAATTCAAGTACTGCTACCTGGGAAGTTCATCACAGAAACCATTGCATGCTATAAATGTAAATAAAAGTCATGAGTCATACCATACTGGCCAGTGTAATGGGACAGCATGATCCGATTGTGATGAGGTAATCACCTTTCTGATCCATCCGGCTGAGGCCCCGTACACCACAGCAGTCAGGGGTTGTATGCGGGCCTAGTCGTTTCCTTTTTGTTCTTGTTTCATTCACACTCTTGCATCGTCATGACAAAAAAATTAACCAAAGGTCAGGAGAACATTCAATTGTGCTCCAAACGGGACATAGAAGGTTCTGGTCAGATACTGTTAAAATAAGTGAAAAATAAAACACCAGCCCAACTGGTACAGATCTGCCTCTGCGCTCATTTAGCCCAGCATGGTGCTAACCAAAAGCTGCCAATACGTAAACAAGACCTTGTGTTCATATTTTATATTTATATTTTTTTTAAACACAAATAGGACAAATATTACAGAAAACTGACCAATGCATTCATTATAATTCAGTACCACACCACCATAGAATAAGGACCACAAACTGTGCCCACTTGTTATTTTAATTTTAACCTTTAAACATTTAAGCATAAAAAAGATTTGCAGGATTCAAGATCATAGGTAAATATGTATAAATTATGTTTCTGCAAAACTGGACACACAAATGCTGACATACTTCCTGATCCATTTCTCAGTTGTCTAGAAGGTTATGAACACAAACTATTTTTGTTCCCCTTGGCGTCTGTATCTACTGGTGTGCTGTAGGTAACATGCTTTGACAATATATACAGATTTTTCACTTTATCTGCTGATATCGAGATATTTACTTGCAAATAGTATAAGTTATTTCAATAATATACTGTACATAAATAATGCCTAGTATGTATACATGGGGTCTGTATTTGGTATAACAGTAATCTTCTACAATGGACGTCATTTTGATAATGATAATGTGATTATTTAACGTGACATTTTACTTTGTCTGACATTTTCCGTTGACGTGAACAAGACAATCTGTGATTAAGGATTCCTTTGACAAAGCTTACCATTTCTAAATCACCCCTTTCTTTTCTCATGCCAACAGATCTCATATCACTGCCTGAGACCTTTTTCTAGAGCCTTTATTTTTATTATTGTTGTCTATCAAAAGCAGTTGCTCAGAAGGGATACGAACAGAATGTGCCATTAAGAAACCGATCTGAATTTAAAAAAAGCTGAGCCAAGTCTAATTATAAAAGAATCACTATGTCACGAAAAGTCACCAACTTTTTATATCAAGCTGTTTGTACTATAAATAAACCTTCTACTGCCACAGCTCATTAAATTCCCATCTTCTCCTTCTGTCCAGCAAAGGGATCTTAAAAGCACATTTAGTGTACGAAACCATATTTTTTCCTGGAGCAATGTCATTTTTTACAGGTCGTTTGAAACCTCTCACTACTGTACAGTGCAGGGCAGCAGACAGGGAGAATTTCTAAATATGTCATATTCCATGAGTGAGGTACTTGAAGGTGGAAGGTACTTGAAGACCAATTATAGTCGGTTGAATGACATGGCACTCAAGACAATGTAAGATGTTGAGCGGAGGTGAAATAGCAAGTTCCACTTATTTTAAGAAGTACATTTGTGATCTTTTATGAACGGGCAGTACATTTAAGATGGATTTCATTCCTTACATCCTTTCAATTCGCTATCTATTGTCACAGCAAACCAAATTGTGTTGTGGGTTGTTTTTTTTCTTACTTTTTTGCCTGAAATAACTTGCAGTTTTGATAATGTCATTTTAACCCATCAAAAAAACATATGACCTATAAAATGAAACGTTAACATCAATAGTTAGATCATAATCCATCCAGAAAATAGGTAATTTCTGTCTTTCCAAAGCATAATATACAGTTTCATAATATGAATCAAGCATAGTTTTTCTTTCAGATAAAAATCTCTAATACAATATCACTACCTTCCATCATAATCTGATTAGCTTTTCAACTTGTGAGTAAATTCACATCACTTTTCCATTTAATGTCAATAAAATGAGTGCAAAAACATTTTGCATAGATGCAGGATGACATGAATCACATTATCTACAATCACATATTACTTTCAATTTACATGTAGTGTTGCATTCCATGATTAGTCAATCCAGCCATAAATCTCTCATAAAAGGGTGTTATGAGAACCGATCGGAACCACTCGCAGACACCAAAGGTAATGGAATAAGGCTTTATTCAAGGTCGACAGAAACAGGGTCACAGTACAATGAAGGCAAGGCAGAATCGTAGTCAGTTCCAGGCAGGGGTCAGTGTCCAGCAAACAGGGCAATGCACAATGAGCAAAAGCGAAGTCCAGGAACCTCCAGCGGTCAGAACCGGGGAATCCGTCAGAGCAGGGCAACAGGAGGGCGAAGGGCAGGAGCAGGGTTAGGATGGGGAAGGGCAGGAGGACTGGAGCAGGGCTGGACAGGAACAGGCAGGATAACAGGAACTGAACGGGTAACACAGGACAAGGAGCAGGCAGGAGAACATGAACTGGACAGATAACACAGGAACGAGGAGCAGGCAAGAATCAAATGCTGGAAAGACAGAGACACGCATGAATGCAGAGCACAAGATGATCTGGCACAGAACAAAGAAACGGGAGACTATATGCCAGATTACTAACGAGACAACGAGGAACAGGTGAGATGAAACATAATGAGGAAACACATATCAGGTGTGGGAAGCAGAGACACGAAATGGGGAAACAGGGAAAACGCGGAACGGATTACAAATACTGAAAACACACATAGAAATGGAAAAACCAGGAATGGACAAAGGGTAGAGATGAAACAATAATAGGGATGGAGTCAATGGCAGGGAGATGGCATGAATACTGACAGAATTTGCTGAAATTGTGTTTTTTCAAAGTGCGCATACATGTTAATGAGTCACTGGGGCTTCCATGCAGTTGGCCAAGACACAATCAGGAATTCAGTTTTTATATAGGCTATCTAACCATGTGAATATATAAGCTGTTCATCCCTTACAGAAATTTAATACACTGCAGCATATTGTAAAAGGTGAACTTTTTTGAAAAAGATGAATGTATTTCACAGTAGTATATTTCAAAAAGATACTGCATTATCCCAAACCGGCAAATATATTTTCCCATAACTTGTGAAGTGCTGGAATATCTTCATATTTTATTTCAATATATTTTCAGTATATTTAAATTCTAAATAATCCAGAAATTGCTGCTGAAAATTGTATGCAATTTAATTTAATATGTTGAAATAACATTCAGTTTTAATATTTATATTTTAAGTTTGATTACCTTCTGATTTACATTTACAGATAATGAGAATTGAATATTTATTGGCTGTTTGCTGATTTCTGCTCACTCTCTACTTAATCTGTGTATACCAATACTAAATGAGAAAAGAGTGAGTATCAATTTATTTATTACTTGATTTCAGTACAAACATACTCAGAGTAAAACTCACGGTATATTTTTATGTCTGGGATACGGTATAATTCGCACCACTGCATGTTAACTGACACGTGTTTTTTAAGCAAAGGACTGAGTGGAATGCATTCTGTGACTGTATCAGAGTTGATGAATTAAGTCGGGATGGGATCACTCCCACAGGCAGTTGCATATCGGGGCGAATGTCTCTCACTTCTCTGTGTCATACACTCGGACTAACAAGCACTGAAGTAAACAAACATTTTCCTTCCACAGAATATAAAAAGTGTCCCCAAAGATGCCTAGACCTGTCTAACTGCGTTTGATCTCAGAGGCCTCGAGAAGAAGTTGGGTTTTGTCACAACTGTTCGTTTATTCATCCCTTATCTGTCACATCTTTGTTCCAGTGGCTTGGAGTCGTTGTGCTTCGAGAAACAGAGTCAGTAAATAGACCCCCTGAAGGGGAGACACTGAATGTCATCTAATGATGCATGATAACAAGTCAAATATATAATAAAGACAACTGGGAAAGCTGTTTCTCTTCGTCTCACTGCTGTTAACTCTTTGCACTGTTTTAATGAAACCTATTAGCATGCATTATTGTTATTATGTACATTTATATGATTATTCATATATTATTACGTAGTATTGTATAACGTTTACGTATGATTTGAATGGATGTTTTTACAGTGTATTATTTATACGCTGTAAACTAAATTATTTTTATATCATTTAATGATTACATGCTAGAAACCATTTAGTCTGCAGTCGCTTTTTACTGTACAACAGGTAGTGAACCAAAAATGCAAACACCAATGTAACGCTTCTTAATATGGTGTTGGGCCTCCAAGCGAGGCCAGCATGCCAGTATATGTCCGAATTTTGCAGGAGGAACATAACCCTACTCTTCCGCAGGAAAGTCCGTGTACACTTAGCGGACGAAAGTGGAAAGCGCTATCTCAGGCATGATGGGGCATCACTCCACAATACTTCAAAAATGGTAAACTGGAACTCTGAAGGCTGTGACATATGTTTGCCACTGTCATGGTTGAGTACTCATAATCCATGGACAGGAGATGCTTAAAAGACCCCCCACCTCTCGGCAGGAGAACAATGCTTTGAAATATGTGGTGAAGACGGTCCCTCGGTGATATCGACCTTACCTTCAAAGAGTGTAAGTGCAGCAAACAGAGCTAGGAAAATGCACCCCGCATCATTACAGAACCACCAGTACCCTTCACTGCTGGAACACACTTGTGTCTCCATTTTCTTGTTCGCTGCCTGAACAATCAGTACGTTACAGTATTTGTTTGATAGTAATGCTGTAATACTGGTGATAGTCTCCTGAAGTCTATGGCCATTTTGCTAAATTCCTGAAACAAATATTCTTAAAGAAATAATTTATTAATTTTTTATTCGTGATTATTTTTTATATCACAGAAATTAATAGGGGAAAGGGAGACCATGAATAATAAATACTTCATTGGTTTTGCGGAATCTGTCTTTCTCATTAAGTTGTGTCAATTTGCTACTGGGAATTAGATTTAGTTAGTTTCGTATTCCTTGTTTTTTCATGTAATCCCACAAAAATGAGGTCCCTGAAATCTCAAAGTCATTCTCCTATAAACTGTCCTGTATTTTTTTAAAAGTGGCCGTTTTTTATTTCTGCATTGCACAACATAACTTCCACATAATCCCGAGTGCCTATATAGTTGTACCTGTTATGCGACAATATTACACATTTTCAGAAATAAATTTTAAATGAGGCAATAATAATAATAATAATTGTGTCATAGTATTTAGTAATCTTTCTAGTCCTGTATTAATTAAGTTTTGTCTCAGTTATCTTGAAACTAGCTAGTTTCTTGCCAGGATGAAAATAAATCACACCATTATAAATAAGTCTGAAATTATACAACAGCAGGCAGGAGTGAATAGTAATAGTTTTGCATTTTTCATAAACAAAAAATAATCCTCAGCATTTCATTTATTTCAGTTCCCAATAACATGAATCAAATCAATAACGTCAGACATATGCTGTGACCAATTACCTTATGGCTGGACAATACAGAACAATATTTTAGCAAAAAAGCTTTAAAAAGCTCTGTTCCTCTACCAGCTACATACTATGTACATATTCAAAGTGAACTTTCACATAGACACTCTTTTATACTTATACTAATCTATAGTGCTGTGGAAAATCATATCATCCGTGTTGTTTCCACTGTTCCTAAAATGTCTGAATTAATTATTAGTTACCAAGTACTATCGTCAGAATCTAAACCTGTGAGCTTTAATTTCAAAGCAAACCTTAAAATGATATTCATTCAGTTTATTTCATTATATTCATGGTAAGCTATTTGACAGCTGCATTGTCGTTAGATTAGCATTGCTAAGTAGAATAACCTTATTTGTACACAAGTTAAAACATTCAGACATTATGCAGAAAAAGTCTATTTGTATTGAATAGTGGCAGCCTGCAAGATGACTGAAAGAAAAAGGCATAAATTCTGGTGATTTGAGATTGGAGCAAAAAAAATGTAAAAATAAAAATTAAACACAAAGTACCTTTCTTTAATCTTCCAAGCTTTCAATATGTTTTTTATTTGACAGGGAGTATCACTCCAAACTGCAACATGCAAGCAGCAGCAGGGAGCTAACCTCCATGTTCCCTGAATATTCACTGAGCCAGAAATAGGCAAATAAAGAAAAATTAATTAAACTACATGAAGCATCCAACGTGAAATAACAGACTGAAACTAGCACACACACTGGTACGGTACAGCCAGCCTACACTACTTTGTACTTGAGTCAGAATGGTTCGAAACCTGTTGCTAGAAGGTGTACAATCATCACCTCTGTGAAATTGCGACACTTCCAGGCCACAAATAAGTCCCTTTGCGACATCGCAACTGAAGCATGGTTGATGAAAACATGAGACCAGAAAACCTGGGAATGGGGAAAAAAAAAAAAAAAAAGTAATCAAGACCAGTTTCATCAAACGCTTTCCCTGAGAAAGTATCAACAGTCCTTTAGATTAAGGTTTTCTGTTTTAGGCACGTTACATTTCATATAGCTGATTTGTTTTTAGTAGGACAATTTTATAAATCTGAAGAGGCGGGAAATGCAGTGCATTATTCCATGTTGCTCATATGTTTACCATGCATTTATTTTCGTGAATTGCTTTGGTAAAGAATTGCACCATTTCAGGAAATATGTCTCAAAGATGTTTGGGGAAACTGAAGAGACACTGCAATGCTTTGGTCTCAGACAGTCATGTGAGACCAACCTGATGATGCTCTTGAATGAAGCATGTCTTGAACAATGTCCACACCCACCTTTTATGTCCATAGAACAGGATATGAAACGGGGACGGCTATGCATTATGTTCTATATTGGTCCTCTGGAAATATGAATTTACACATTGTAAAGAACTCGTTTGTAATTTACACTTACAACTGCTATTGTTATATTATTATTCAGCACAAATGCAAAGAAAGTCAGACTCTAAATGAGTTATCGGTGTTAGCTTCTTCTGATGTGCAGCCTTACTTCATAGCTGCATTCAGGGGCGGTGCCAGGAATTTTGGGCCCCATGAAAAGATCTCTCATTGTGCCCCACCACCCCAAGACCACCCCTTCTCTGCACGATTACTGTTACCCCATCCCTGCACAATTACTGTTACCCCATCCCTGCACAATTACTGTAACCACACCTCCAGAACCTAATTGAGCCATTGTTTTTAAATACTAACATTTTAACACTGACTTTACAGTGACATTACACTGACAATAATTTAACACTGGGCATCACTTAAACAACGACTATCTTTTTTGACAATAGCATTACAATGGCTATCAGTTAAACCAAAGCCCATAGAGAAAGAAAGCCTTGCCAAATCCAATGACTGCAATGTAATGGGGAAAAAAAGTGGAATAGCATTCTTTGAGCATCAGGGGGCAGTGCTCAGGCACTGCTAAACAGGAAAAATACATGGAGGTGAATGGAGCTAAATGCTATAAAATTATCATCACAGTCGATTTCAAATATTTTCGCGGAACTGGATTATTACTGCCAATGTTACATGGCCTAACATTACACATTACATTACATTTATTTGGCAGACGCTTTTATCCAAAGCGATGTACAATAAGTGCATATTGAAGGTCATCGACGCGACTACAAAGCAGATCCGACAAAGCAAACTTATAATGCTTATAATTAATACATAATTATAAGTCGACATGGAATTGATGGTTGTGTTATGATCTCACTTTCAAGACATTTCCACTAGCATTGATGCTACGCAATGTTGAAGAGTACGCCAGTTCATGAATATTCATTACCGGCGGCTCTTCAGTCAACGGTAGCCAACTAGCCAGTAGCTCTTGCTTGTTCAGTAAAACCATATATTCTCTAGAAGCTTCTAGAAGATTCTTGTTAAAACCAGATTGTCTATAAGATATAAGGTGATGTACCGCCGGTACTAGCTAGTACTTTGTTCATCCACATAGTTCATTCTTGTGCTGTTATTACCGAACGATTTCGGCCGGCTGTGGGCCATCCATCTTGTTTTTAAGTATCACATCCAAAGCGGTCATGAATATGCATGAGTAAATTTGCATAACCAGAGAAAAAAAGTATTTTTTTTCCTAAACGGTTCAAGATTTCATTCATCTAAGTGCGTAGAAAAGTATATTTTCTTATCTGCTGTCTGCAAACGTTCTCCAACTTACAATAAAAATGTATTATCTCTTATAGATTTGAGTTTCTGGAAAAAACTTCCATTGACCCCCATTCATTCTCCTGTGTTTAGCCCAGTTTTAGTGCTCATAGTCACCCCTAGAGGTGAAACATGATATTCATGCAGTTGGCATATCTCGGTCTGTACTATACAATCTCTGGTTAAACATTGGCTTTAAGTTAAACATTAGCTTTCAATTTAAGATAGTGTGTCACTCAATGTTTCAAACTGTCCAGCACAGGATGGGAACGCATGCAATGTATTTCTACCGTGAGTGTTGCAATTATTGGGGTATTAGCGGGATACAGAGATTTGTGAGGACAGTAAAAGTGGGAGGGCCAATGGCCCCCTATACGCCACCCTACCTCCCCCCACCCCCCACCCCCCCCCTTTCCGGTGCCAGTGCCCTCCCTGTGCAGTCATGCCTGTCTGTAGTGTAGTGATGGAATATACTTACCATAGTGACGATAACAGTATATTTGTTGACCATCTTCCGATGGGGACTAAACACCCACTTCTTCAAACTGCATCTTGGTTACACATCCTCAACACTCCAACATTTGAACGAGTACAGTTTATGGCATGTTTTATGGTCTTGGGTTGTATTTTTATGGCTTGTTATTTATGTAATGTATATAGGCTATTCAGAATTTTCGTTTTGGGTCTTTGTTAGCATAGTTAGCTTGTACTTGTGTTTTAGTGCATCATTCTGCATCCAGAGTTAACTATCTAGATAATGCTTTTTTTTCTTTTTTTTTGTCAGATACCCCTCCCCAAGTCATCATTCATCTGAGCGTTCTGGGCAGAGCAACCAATCACAACCCTTGGAATGCTATGTCAGGGTCCTCTGCCGATAGACTGTAGAGGAGAGTTCTGCCCAAAAACAAAAGCGGTCTGCCCAGAACTCCGGTGGGATCCATCATCTGAGTGTCTTTGACAGTGCAGCCCACTTTGAGGTAAACTGGTTTAAAGGATAGGTTCACTTTTTTCAACCCGGACCTTATTGAAAGGTTGTTTCTGAGCAATTAAAATCATGCATAGCACAACCTCACTGATAGAAGCTGTAGTTAAAAGGTAAATAAAGCTCAGTGGGTTTAAACGTGTTCCAATGACGTAAGTAGTTTTGCCTTCAAAAACCGTGATCAATCTCCTTTCGAAAACGGGAAATGCACACTATACTCAGACATTTCCGTAGATGTTCTACCGAGAAATGTAATGAAATGAAAAATCTACCCAAATTATGCTTTATATCATGTTCATTTGCAACACTCACAGCTAATAAACCCACCATTTTTGTGAGACATTTGGTGACATAGCCTACTGTCGCCGTCTCTTTTCTCTATCCTCTCTTTCTTTCCATTTTTGGAATCCTGATTTTGCTGTATGAGGAGACATGATGACACGCTGTTTGTATTAACTCGAAATTCCCCGACTAGCAATTGCCGCCAGAGGTTTGAGAGGGCAGGACTAAACCATTTAATGTAAATAGAATACAGAGGCTGTCTGGGTGGTTACTTTTTGCCAAAAAGCAAGAAAGGAAAAATAAACCATTAGTTTCATTAGTACATTGTAAACAAAATATTCTATTAATCTCAATTTCAATAATAACTGAAGGGATAAAACATTGTTAATCCTATGTTCTAATATTTATGAGGACCCCTGCCAGGGCACATGGAATCGTCCTAACTCCCCACCCTTACGGCGCCCTTGGCTGCATTGCAAAAGAGCTACATGTCACGCCATGAAGGGACAGCAACATCATTATCCTATTGAATCTTTGACATGCTCTTCCATTTCATAAAACATTTAATAGGCTACCGGCAATTAAGTATATTTGGCCATGTTAGCACTGAAGCCCCAGAGAGTTGACAGTGTATACAGATTTTCACCGCAGTCCTGTCCCGTAATTTTAGTCATTTAGATCAATTTGACGCTGCTAGGTTCAATTTAGTCAATTGAACCTTGCCTCTTATCCTGGGCAAGGTAGCCGTGCCAGGCTGGCATTCAGAAGCGCATTAAGTATTTTCCTTCACATTGTTAAAAAAAAAAACAATCCTATAGATTGGCAGTGTCCATTCTTATGGCATTCAAACCACAAGTGAAAACAACAGAATGGGCTGGAATTGCATGACAGAGGTTATTTTTGGGCTGAAAGACAGCAATATTTTTGGTCATGTGCACAAAGGTGATATGCATGCTGGGAAAATGTTGTTAAAAAAGCAACTGATAAGTATCGAGTCGCCAGTTATTATGACTCTGCACTGTGGCATATATTTGGCTTTAAATCATGTTGTCATATATCTTCACAGCACACACACACACACACACACACACACACACACACCTTATATAATTTGTTTTCCAGATATTTAGATAGATGTTCTGTACTAATAAATTAAATATGTTAAAATGTCCATTAAAATAAAACAATGAACATTGCACCATGCTGAATAAATGATCACAGGATACACTTGTAAATTACAGGCTGATTAACCAGCAGGATTAACGTATTGTCATTTTGCCAGAGTTATACACTGGTAACAGAGTTCCTGTTTGTTTGTGGGCCAAGTGGCCAATCCACTCAAGAACATCTGAGTTATAACTGTTACATGACAAAGGAGGTGGGGCTGCATAGATGCAACCCGATTGCTTTTGGATTGTTGGTGCATTAACTAGAACCGGGTGTAGAACTGAGAAATTCGTAACATTTTAAGATGTTGGCAATGTCTGGGGAATGATTTATGGTGAGTACAGTACTTACCTCTGATACAACTGATGAAAAAACACATTCGTATTTTGGACGAAATCGCCATCGAAATCTGTTCAGGAAAGCTGCTGGAAACTGAGACACTTTTTCCTGATTAGATGTTTTAGCAGCAGGCAAGTTTCTGCCAAACTGCAAAGCACATGGTCCATGACTACGGTCTGAAAATTAAAGCAAGTGTTAGTTTATTCTTCTTTTCCATTTCCATCAACCCCCACACTGTTAATGTTGTATAATTAATGTACAGTTTTCTTTATTTTTTAAATTCCCAAATGAAATTAATCCACTGTCTAAAGAAAGTGGAAAATGAGCGATGACCCATGCTTTGCTGACATTTCTCATTTGCACAATCGTCCTACTCAGCAGGGGTAGTGGGCTCAGCCACAGAGGAAACACGTTTGCTTCAGTTCATAATTCTGTGTAGTATGTGTGCCTTTTCTCACTACGGATGACTTGTGTTTAAGTCATACAAACGCCTTTTGCTGTGGAGAGCAGTTCCATTGCACCAGTCCCTATAGGTCCTGAGCAAATTCAGGTGCCTACGAGCTTCGCCTCTCTGTGACTGTGCTTTCTAAGATGAAGCACATTATTGAAAGAAACAGTCCAAGCGGTCAAATGCTCTGAATGATTGTGTGTGTCTACAAGAAAGTTTCAATTTAAAACTTCTTATAAAATGAACTTGACAACCAAGTATAGGCCTAAACATATCCTTTCTAGGGTGTCATTTTTCATCAGCTGTTTACAATATTCATTTAAATTATATCTTCTTCCATGAGGCAATTTCTGTCATTTGACACTTTTACATGACACAAACTTTGAAGGACCACCTTCATGTGGTAAGATTCAAAAACACAGGACCAAGTTACATGAAATACTTTAGGAAAGATTGGGTAGCATTAGAGTTAGTTTCATTTGTTTGAGCTAAGATAGCTAGTATTGTGTCTGAATGGCCTCGTTTTTATATCATTACTTTTAATGGCAGGCCTAGACCCTGCTAGTTTTATTATAGACAGTGCTTTGTATGCGTGAGTAACTTGGCATTTTTGTACATTGAAATTTTGTTTTGCTGAGATCTGTTTTTACCCTGAAATAACCATTCATCTCATTACCATAGCCAAAATGAGTGAGTTATCTGCCGTAAGTCCACATACTCCTTGGTCCATTGCACTGATCCTGGCAAAAATATGTGACAAGTGATGTGTGTTACATAAAATGCATACTGATTATTGCATATTATGCTCTCAGTGGAAGTATATATGCAAAAAAAAAAACATTATGAAATTTTTTTTTGTCATATTTGTTGACATTCTTACCATTCTTTAACAGAAAGCAGCAGTGATTACATTCCTGCTTGATTTATTTTAAGAAAAGAGTGATAAGAATGGAACTAGCATGGCTGCGGTTGAACTGTAAGTCACTCTCGTAGCAAATTGCCTCACTACCTCTTTGAAATGAACAGCGATCGCTGCAGCTTGACAGTGAGAAAGTCGCTGAGGAAGATAACCCGCGTATGAGAACTCCGCCTTAATTTCACTCATTGCAACTAACACACCCGACACACATGTTTGCTGGCACTACTGACTGCAATGTATGCATGAGGTTTTCATGAATCTGGGCCTGACTATATTTCTTAAAGTGTGCAAAGGGCTCTGAGAAATCAGTATCTTACAACTGCAGTATATCACATCAAGTTTTTTGAAAATTAATTAGTTAGATATAATAACGCGTCCAGTAAATGTTTTCAAAATTTTCTCATAGGTACTCACAATCTTCCTTGCCTGCGAGCAGCCTTTATGTTAATATTCTGCATGGTTTAGTCTTGTACACGAAAATGTATCCCTCTTGAATTTCCAGGACATTGCTGCACTGAATCACATCTTATTAGTTAGTTTTTTCATGCAGACGATTCCAGTCAATTGCTTCTCTTATCATCAAATATTATTTTCCTTTAGTACAAAATGACACATTTTCCTCAAACATGGACAATGGAATTAAAATGTGATCACCGACTCACAGACATGAGGACATTAAGACTCTACCCAGGAAAAATAGAATTGTCTCGTAAAGCCATGATTATATGTTATAAGACAAAGAATAAAATAAGTCTGGTATTGAAATACCAACTAAGGACAGCCTTGCATAGCTATAACTACAGTTACACGACTACAGGCAAAAAATAAAGAAATAAAAATTATCCAAATTTTATAATAATTAGCAATGAAGTATTGCTATAATATTTCATTTTTCAGTTTCAGCTTCAAGCACACCAAATTACAAGCAGAATGAGTAATTCTAGAAATATTATCAATCTATGAAGTATTGCCACAATGATGACTAAAATATAAATCTACATAGATATTATTAAATTTAAGTTATCAGAAACATTTTTGTTCTTTCTAGTGCAAACTAACTGTATCAATATGATATGAAATATTTTAACTTGTACCAACTGTATTCTTAAAATACTCATTAAAATACCTACATTCAACAGTAGGCACAAGAAACATTCCTTTATACAAACAGTGCCTAAAGACACTTTCTAACATCAGACACGTTCAATTCCTGACATCACACTGTCAGTAAGTAATTTGAACATAATACCATCTAGACACCCTGTACTTTACTGCTTCTAATCATATTAAAATTGTATACATTTGGACTGTAAATTTGTCAGATTAAATGAAAAATGCCAGCATTACCTCGTATTTAATTACCTTGGCCTGGAAGGTAAAATATGTAACATGGCTGTTCTTTCAAGTGTAGCATCGTGTACGTGTCCACCATGATTGAGTCCATGAGATTTGTTTATCATAATTATTATTCAATGCCATTTATCATTTCTGAAGGAACGGCAACTCGTCAATAGCTTATTTGCTGAGGGCCATTCCTACATATCTTGACAGAATCCTGGCATCTGTTTATGGACAATACAGTGCTACGTACCTGTTTTACAAACTGCTGACAAAGATCAAATTAACTGAAGGTAAGGGTAGTCAATAATATCTGTCTCTTTTTTGCCAATGCTAGTTTTTTCTGTGTACCTGGCCAAGGTCTCAGTTCATAATTAGATATTGTCAGAGGAGGCACTGACATAATTGAATGTGGCAACACTACAGGCCAAACAACACCACTACATCATGCATGATAGAGTATAAATGGTGTTAAAAGCTAAATTAAACTAGAAGGAAATCAGGCACAGTTTTACTCTAATAGACAAAGGATACATCATTTAGAGTATAAAAATAGTACAGTACAAATGCACCCCTCGGCTTGAAAAATTAGTTTGCTCAGGATTCATCATATTCCAATCAATACAAAATTCTCCCAGAAAACCATAGCCATTCGCAACCATTTTCACCTCCAGCCAACCATTCACTATTAAGCAGTGTCTCATCATAATTAGATTCGTGCCACTGGAATAGAAAGTCATTCGAATACGCTCTTCATCGAAGACGAATGTGCTTGTCAGTAGCTTTTCATTTCAGGATATCATTTTTCTATACGGAAATTTAGGTTGAGAATAATGAACAATTGATTAAAATTGGCAGTACTGGGCCTTTAGTGTCAGAAAGCAGAGAGGCTGTGAAATGCCCACGGAGAGGCTTGGTATAAATAGACTGGGCCCTGACTTCACAACAAAATCAGACATGAAGTTCACAAGAAGCCCATTTTGAAAGTCACCTTAGCAAATATGTTGTCCTTCATTCTCAAAGGTAATAAACTATAAACTCATTTAAGACCTGCAATAACATAATGAATTATTATACAAAGAAAACACTGGTTGGGGGTAAATATGTTTAATTACAAAGTTACATTACAATTCCCAAAAGAAAATTACCATACTGTATAATTTTCATGGAAATAGGCCACTGAGTTCAATAGAAAAAGGACCATGACATCACCAGGTGGCTATACTTCAAAGGCAGCAAACAATTAAATTTGAGGGGAAGGAATAACAAATTGGCTAAGGTCAAGTTACACTGTTGAATGAAAAACCAAAAATTCCCAAAGAAAAGAAAGAAAAAGGTTGTAAATTTGAAATAGCATTGCTTGATAAGAATGATTGTTATCCATGAATGACTCTAACGATTCACTGCACTTAGAATCTTGGCCCTCCAATCTACCTCAATGGGATCTGATGTTGCCCATGACCTTACATACATGCTGAAATGCATCTCTTTCAGTATATCATCACACTTCAATTATTTTCATAACGAATGTAATATACTTGCAGGGTGAACTGAATTAATGCTACATGCCTCACCATTAAGGCAATGAGATCATTTTTTTCCATTAGTGAAGTAATTTCATTATTGTTCCCTAAAAGAAGGGGGGAAAAAACCTTAATGTTGTGATTCCTTTAACACTCTCTCTTCCAGTTCAGCGTATCTCTTCAACAGTGGTTGAAAAATCTGTAGAAAAAAAAACATAAAAACTTCAATTCTCATCATAAGGTTATTATGCTCAACTTTAAATATACATGCATTTCACATTCACATGCAAACATTAGAACCTCATGGAACATTATAACCTCTTGATGGATGAGAATAAAAAAAGACAACTTCTGAAGGTTACAGTCAGATTTACATATATTCTTTAACAGGTCTACAGTATAAGCAACATATTCCATTTTATTTCTGGGTTTGTATTTGACTGGGCTTGATTGGGAATTTTGATTCACAAATCTTTTTGACTTATATTTACACTTACGTATCTCTCTCTCAGACTGCTACCATATTCAGTAGTGTAAAACAGCTTTGCTACCATACTGCCCAAAAGTAGTTGCAAAAAGATCACCCCCCATTCGTCAGTACAGCTGATCTTAAACAGGCCCATAATTAGTCACACCTGAACATTCCAATCAATCTAAAGGACACACCGTGCACACTAATCCAACAGTCAGGTCATGAAAGTGGTGACTAAAGCTTATTATGCACACATTTGTAAATTAAATTAAAATATCTGGGGAAAAAATACAGCACACGCGTCCTGCCTTTCTACAGCGAAAGCTACTCCTTCACACCCATGTGACGTGCTTGGCCAGACTCAAAGGGATTTGCTACTCACGGGGACAGATCAGCTAGGTCTCCGTCTTTTCTCAATGCCCTTTAGACTGTTTGCAAAGGCATGTTCTCCTCCTTGGTATTGATCAATTCAGAACCACCGTGGCCTTGCCGCTTCCATACATGGTCTTTACATATAAATGTGTTCTATTGCCAAAGGGTGAAACTATAGACAGAGCACTATTGACACGGGCATACTGAAGACAGAATTTCATTAGAATCTGATGGGGTTCTTTTTGATATTGTTTACGGATTGTTATTTTGTTTTGCTTTAAAACAGTTGTCAGCTAACTGAATTTTGTGATATTTGTGGAAAAATAACCAATTAATTCAGACATTCACATTTTTGCAAATGTCAAGCATGGGCCAACGCAAATTCACAAGAACAGATTTTAATCAAGCAGCACCTCTGCAGGATACTAAACTGCTTTTTTTAATGTGAAAAAATAACCTCATCCTGCTGCCATCTTCTTTGCCAGGCCTCTCTTGAAATTTTAATATCAGTGAGACATCCTGGTAAATAAAGTATAAATACATTTTAAAAAACTAACAACATTCACAACCAAGCACAACAGCCATGTGGAAGATACATGCAATCCATTAATCATTTATCTGCTTTCTGCAAAACTCAAAATGCAATATGGTCCTGTAATCCCAATATGCCAGCACTGAATCGCTTTATTTGTTTCCTTGCAGTTTTATTTTACTTTCTAAACAATAGCTATTCACACATTCATTCAAGTACTCTCCTGTGTATTAAGTCAAAATTTCAAGTAACATCATGGTAAAATCAAGTAGGAATGGAAATGTTTACTGCTACAAGTCACTGTATATTGCATATTCTTCCATAATAGAATGCATTAAATGCATTACATTAATTTATATCACAGTGAATGCAATCATTATTGTGCAACTTCTGAGTTTACCGTCTACCAGGAGTAGTTATGCTCAGAATTGTTATTGATTACATTGTATACCAGGAGTAAAACGGCCCTCTGCTCAGTCCCTGTTAGTCGCGTGTGTCAAACTACGTGCGAGCTGAGTTACAAGGTTTTTAAAGTTACACTTTTACACTTTCACTGTTGAAATGGCAGGTCTACATAAGAAAGACCTGCCCAAGGTAACCTTACGATACATCAGGGACAGATCCGACGTACATCCAAAGTCTGAAACAATCACATCCTTGCACTCCATCGAAATCTTTGAAACAGTCAATTAGCGGCACACTGCCGCTTGATAGCGCGGGTGTTTTCGTGCTCGCCTATAAACGAGAAATGCGGCGAGCCGTGAATAGAAAACGCCACCTCCTCCCTCGCGAAGCTGTAACCCTACGCGCACTGCGCAACTCCTTTCCGTCGGTTCATGCGGGGCAGCCTGGATCCATTCCAGGAGGGACCTAAATGCTCTCAGTGCCAATATGTGAGCGGTACTAATCTTCGCACTTTCCGCAGTTGGCACGCTCTGCCCTGGTTCACGGTGACAATGAGTCAAAAATCTGGCCGAGAGAGCATTGTATGTGGGGGCACATCAGTTCTCCACGGTTGAAGCTGCGCTGTTGATGTTTGTGGCGAAAGCGATGACAGTGTGCACAGCTGACAGTTTGTTACATTTCAGTCCATCTGATCTCTTTATTATGTAGCACTGTCAGAATTTCATGACTTTCTGAGAAATACCTTATGATATAATTATAAGGGCGATAATAATTTAGATCCTGGGTTTTTGCAGATGTACTGTAGGGGGGTCTGCACTGGCACATTCGACATCCCCCCCCCCCCCCCCCCCCCCATCTCCTGCAGTGTCCGTGCGCTATCCCACAGACTGCTCAGTCCACGATCGTAATCAAACCCCCCCCACTCCCATGGTTCGCATTTGTAATATCCCCCCTCCGCAGTCAACGAGCTAAATTGCTAAAGTAACCCCCACCCTCTGTTAGCAATCGTAGACCCCCCGCCCCCACACTGCCCCGCCCCACCCCCCTGCCTGTTCTTTTTAACATATGATGGGGGCCTCCTGGATGCCTCTGAGCCAGGGTGGGGGTCCCTGGATCAGAGATCATCTAAACTGGAAAAGTGAAAAGATCTTAGCACTGAGAATTTATGAGATAATGCTATCTTTGGACTGCTTGTATATTGCATGCCAAATGATAATGTAAAATGTATTAAACCCTGCTAACTACACTCATATATATATGCTTGTTTTTACACTAATTATTAAAATCATCAAGTACTTTTGGCCATTTTTCCTAGTTAGATCAGTCAATGATCCCTCTCAAATGTACGCATTTCATTTTAAATATTAACCTTGTCTCATGTCGCATGTCTGATAAGCAGCACTGCAATCAGATTTGGGGGTGGGGTATATTTTTTATAAAAAAACATATTCAAGGTACTACAATAATTCAAACCTGCACAAGTTAGGCATACATTTCTATGGAGGGGCAATGAGAAATCAACGGAAGAAGGATTTCTTTTTTTTTCTTCTTTTGTAAGGGGAGTCTTTTTTTTCTTCCTCCTGAAAACCTTTCTTTGAGAAAATTGCCTCCTGCCACTCGACATGACCAATCCATTTTGTGCTCAGGCAGCTCATCCCTGGGGTACGCTAGAGAAATATGTTGTATGTTACATGTCAACTACGCAGTCAAATCTGAAATGTGATAGAAGTGCAGCTGCAGGGGGAGGCAGGGGCGGGAACGGCAAGTCCCAATTAAACGACCGAAGAATGGCGCGGACCATTTTTCCCCCGTTGACCTTAGCCGCTCTCACTGAAGGAGGGAACATTCTCCTGCATACACAAGGACGGCCCTTTTGGATTGCGGGTAGAGTCCTTTCATTTGGTGTTGTACTCAATTTATGAGGTAACATTATCTCACTCTCCGTGTCAATCAGGCGACTGGCCTCACAGCCAATTAGCCAATCAAATTGTTGGCTGCCTATTGTCCAGTATGGCATCTTGACACGTTTGCTGTGCTGTAAAATACTCCACTGTAAGTGCATCAAAAACAAGAGAAAAGCTCCATCTACTGTACTATATGTGTTGATATAGAATGTGTATTGAAGCTGAGTTCCTATACTAAAAAGATTATAACACCGTTGTATTTATTATAAATGTACCTTAAACACATTTTGGAGAGATGGGAAGGAAATTAAAATAAGAAAAATAGGCTAGATTATATTAACATTTTTAAAAGCAGCTGTTACAGATGCAGGAATACTTTCTAAGGCAAAGCAGCAGATTTTATGGGCCAAATTATTATACTTTAAGAGCTGTGCTCGTCCGTAGGTTAAGCACAAGCATGCTAGTGGCACATTATGCTGTTTTGTCTTGCTATAAATGATTAAGCTAGGGGTTGTTTTCCGTGGCAGCCATGGAAATGTACTTTAGATTTCAGGAAAAAAACATTGCCTACCTATAAGAATTTCCACAAATTCTTTCTTTCTCAGCCACTAATGCAGCTAAGCCATCTCGCTAGCACTTATGATTCGTGCCAAAACTGAAGTGAGGCACGTTTCGAGAGATTCAAGGTACAGATAGCTGTGTTTATGTATGTGATAAATAATACAACTACTACATAATACATTAGAATCATTCATGCAGTATATGACCAGCAATTACATAATGGGCTTTCTAGAGTAGCAGTAGAGTCGTATGAATGGAGGTATTCTGCATGCATCCTATTAAAAATGAATCAATACGGGAAGCAATTGATAATCAAAAGTAACTATTCTGTAAATATTGGGAACATGAAAATGTAACTGAGCAGACAATTTAACGGGCTGCGTCGGACACCCTGACAACAGAGTGTATTTTCATCCAGTGAACGGTGATATACTATGTGATGTGCAGCACAATTCCACAGAGATAAATTAATATAGAGCAGTGCACTGCCACACATAACTCCTTTCACAATGGGTGAGAGTGTGTCATATTAGTTAGGGAATAGAAGGTTTTGTTTCCGAAATCTCGGATGCTGTAGCACCCTTAGCAAGGTATTTAACATGAATTTTCTTGGAAACAGTTCACTATGTAAATGCAGCCTGTAAATATCTAAAACGTAGTCTATGTATGTCTCCATGAATAAGGGCCTTTGCTAGGCGCATACATAATGTAACAAAAGTTGTAAATGACATTTTAGTGACGGCTGCTAAATACTGGATGTGACAGAAAATGGACAGGGCCAGAATTCAAAGTCAGGCACAGTGTCGTGGCAATTGAATTTCCGCATCAAATAATTCGATACAATATATAAGGCTGTCTTTCAGTGCTTTTGTAGCATCATGAACTTTCAACAGAGCCATTGATCCCCAATTCATAAACCGGGCGCATGAATATTGCCAGTTACCCTGTAGCTCATTTATAAATAATAAGATCTGCAAAAATCATTTTGTCAGTCCGTTTTACTCAACATCAAACGGCCTTTCCTTTTCGCTACAGAGCGTTTGAAGCCGCGCGTCTGTTGGCAGAAAAGCATGAGGGGAAACGAGGTATGAGTCATACCGTATGACTTACAAATACAAACGAGTGAGACTGTCTACCACTTTCAGGCAATGGCGCAGACGGCGTATGCATACATGTACGGCAGAACTTACTACGCAAGACCAAACGTGTGCAAGTCACCTACTGCACAGCAAAAACATTTAACACCCTATGGTGTTTATATGAGACCGTGGTATCATACAAACACCCTAGGGTGTTAAATGTACACCAGCAGTGTTAGATTTACACTGGAATTTTTGCTGTGTGGGAAAAAAGGGCCGTGTTTTTTAATGCGTCAACCAAGCAAAGATCAAACCGGGAATGGCAGTGTAATATAAAGGTTAGGGTACTGGGGCTTGTAACCTAAAGGTTGCAGGATTGATTCCCAGGTAGGACACTGCTGTTGTGTCTGCTGCTGCAAGGTACTTAACCTGAATTGCTTCAGTATATATCCAGCTGTCTAAATGGATACTAAAAATGCAGAAGTGGTGGAAGTCACGCTGGGTAGAATACTATAATGTAATGCCTGCAATTAAATTATGTTAATCTGATTTTAAAAACTCTATTTTACCCCCTCCCATTTGGAAACACCGATTGAAGACCCTGGTGCTAAAAGTACTGAAGTCACAAAATGTCTATTTTGAGAAAATCAAATCCGAAAATATCATCGATCCATAAAATCAGCCATTAAAAGTTTTGCTGTTTTTATGCATTGCTTAGGCACCTTTTCTGTTAACAATATTTATAGGGTGGACTTAGCTAAACAAATACAGCATATTTCTATGCTCAACTTGAATTGTCTAAAAATGTGACTTCAGTATTCTTTGCACCAGGGCCTTCAATTTGTACTGCTCTTGCATCTCCATTAAGCCAGCCACACCAATGTAGGGAGCAGCTGAAGCATGTACTCCTCCGATGCAAGTAAGCCAGCCATTATTTTCCATGCAACAAGACACAGAGTACAACAGGAGACCTACTTCTCCCACTGCCACTAGATCTTCTGCAGGAGAAGTACATGTCTCCCTAATGACAACCTAATGATACGAGTTCCTGGCAAGTAGTTCGGGGGCCGCTGGCAACCTCGGTAACCCCTTCAAACTCAACTCTGTGATTATGGCCAGACGAAGTGTGCGCCCCGTCACTGTAGACTCCCTGGTAATGTGAGCCAGTCACTTAGGTCAAACTCAGCTAGCTCTGTCAAGGCTTAAGGGCTCAGCCTGAGTTCATGGTGAGAGTCCTAAGCCCGTTAGAAATAGGATTTTGTCAAGTAAATTCCAGCCCGCAGTATAGAACATGTACTGTTATCTGACGCAGTATTTAAAGAAGCTTAACATATTAATTCATTATTTAAAATGAACAACTGAGTTGTGTTCACCATGCGTCTAATAGAAACTACACAGTGGACGCCTGCTATTGAAGCGTGCTTACAGCTAGAACGTGGCAAGACAATCTGCAGCACTAGACCTACCACTTTTGCTGACTTGTAATTCTGGTTGTGTTCACTTGAGTAAAATCTGCTGAACATATTGACATCACAAAGCGACCTGCAGCCAGAGTGACTGACAAAGCTTTTTTTAATAGTCACTTAGTTTACCTGACAAATGACCACTGCTTCAATTCATCAATGACAATTATAATTGACTTATGGCACAACATATGACAGGCTACAGTAGGTTAACCTACAGATTTGGAGTCCTTTTCTTTGTGTATGGCAACTTATAAGTTGATAAAGAAAGATGATGTCTATCAACCGGCCACAGAAATTCAGAGACACAGAGTTGAGTGGACATCATTACATATGTGAGCGCGATTCCTTTCCAGTGTGAGGAACTTGGGTCTTGTTCACAGTCAGTTAATCCTATATGCTTTTTTTGAGAATGACGCCACATGGTTGCGAAATTCTTGCGTTCGACCTCAGCAGTTCTGTGTGGAAAGGTATTATTGCAGAATTGCAGTGCAAAAAGACAATTCTCTGTGCTGAAGAGAACACAGTAAGAGAATATATTTAAAATTATTTTAGTGTAGTGAACTACTATTTCACTTTAATGATACTTCAATAATGACCTGTGTGATCCAAGGTCTTTGACTTTTTCAAATATGAGGTATGATTTTGCTTTTTCCTTCTTTTCAGGAATAATGCATGCATCTCGAATGCTTTGAAGCTCAAATGTGTACTATCCCTCTGCTTTTTTGCAATTGTAACACCTGAGACATTGCAATAAAAGCAGTAGCAATGTCATTATGTCAGCCTTTAACCAAGAACAGAAAGTTGAGCCTTTACCCATACATATAAAAATGTTATAAAGCATTATAACATTATCATTAACTCATTCAGTGCCACGGGCAACTTTAGTCGACAAACATGCGAACGGTCTAAAGTGCCAAGGATGACTGAAGTTGACAAGTTTTTTATTTTATTTTTATCTTTACTCTGCTACACTGGTAAAGAATTCTGGATTTGAGTCTGGAAAAATTAAACGATTTTTTTACAGTCTTTTTATTTATTTATTTATTTTACATGGTTCATGGTTCCTGTAAAAAATATTTTTAAAACTTTGACAGTTGACTACAGCTTGACAGCATATCTTCTACCTGGGGTAGAAAGTCACCAGTTTGACTTCTGCTTGTGTAAGTGATTGCTTGTATTTTTTAAGCGAGACTAAGAGGCACAAAGCTTTCATATTACTTTCAGGATTCAGTCATTATTATGATGTATTTTTTCTATTGAGCTGCTGCCAAGAGCTCCTGAATATGTCAGAGCAGTGCACTGGTGCAATGAGAGTCTGAAGTCACGTGAGTAAAAATGTTTATTTGTCTTTGAAGGAATGTCTGCAAATGAGACCAAAGGAGTAAAGCTCTTTTGGTAGGATTTGTGAAATGACATGCCAGTCAGATTGCTGGATTAGGATGTTTCTGCCATTCTGAAGAGCAAGATAGACCATTATGCTCTTATCTCTATTTACCTTTCATATACAGTATTCCCCAGAGACAAATCTGATGAGACCAAAGTCAGGTAATGAAATAAAAAAACTCCAACAAGCATGATTTTGACTGCTATTGAGCTGTCAGTGCATACTTCATGCATATTTAATGAGAGGTGTAAGAAAAATTCAATATTTCTCACCCTGACCAGAGAAAGTAGTATTCTGCTCTTGACTATGTTTAAGGAACAGTCAGTCATCATAACCATTAGTGCTTTGAGAAACTGGTTGGTCATGTCCACGATGACCCTGAATGGGCTTAACAGGCAATAAACAATAAGACTGGAAGCAGATATACCACCACCAACCTACTTTATCAAATACAGCTTGGCTTACATAATACACTAAAGAAGTGAATCCTAAAGATTATGCTACGCATTACTAAACCCACAAATTGGCACAGCAAATATGAGAATTGCTACTGGGCAGTACCTTACGTGAATAAGTGCAGTCATTACCACCCAAGTCTTTTCAGCACTTTTCAGCGCTGCTTAATTCAGTGCAGCGAGGCACGCACTTAAGGGCACCTCTAGCTGAGTTTAACAGTGATACCTAAAATTGTGTGAATGGATAATTAGATAGAAATAACAAGCACAAAGGTGTGGATGTCACAGGAGCAGATGCATCGACAGTCTCTGATTCATAACAGCCTCAAAATAAGATTGGTGTAAACATGCTGGTTTTGGTGGTACCGTTTTTAGTTATATGTCTTTTTTGCTACCCAGTATCTATTTACATTGATACATTTTCAACAGATCTGCACGTATTCCACTGTTGCTAGCGATCAAGCAGTGCCCACTCTTGTTGATTGACAGGGCTATGGTTTTTTGAGAAGCCTTTGAACCAGCAGGTGACACATGATGGTGGTGATTTTAGTTCATATGTAATTTATGGCTCAAGTCAAGTCAACTCACACTCTAATCACACACTCGAATATAAACTCGAATAAAAATGAACATCAAAAAAATGACTAACTAATTTGCCGTATGTAAATGCACACAATGCCTACAATTGGTCAACCTATTAAATTATTGGTGAACAGTGAAGCTACGTTACAAACGGCCATTGTGAGTCACACTCATCTCACAATAAGCACTATTCCAAAGCTATGATATACATTATTTCCACTATGCTTTCATGCAGCTTGTGCCCGTGTTCCTTTTTTCTTTTAAATTTACCTCGAAAGAACATTGCCTGACAAACACTATGTCTGATTAAAGTGCGAAACGCTGGCAAAGTGTCAGTGGAAAGCATCTGTGATTGAGTGGTGACAGACAGTTGGAGGCCAGTTATAGAAATGTTTTAAAGTTTCACATGAATTTAGCATTTTTATCTTTTTGTCATCTTCATACTGTATCTGTGTTACGATTTATACAGCATGACAATTAGAAAGAATAATATTCTTACCACAATCATAATATGCACGTAAGATACTGAGACTGTTAATACAAGTAATGAATAGTAAAGGAAGTATTATCTGAAAAATAAAAGTCTTCAAATCATTGATATTAAGCAAGACATTAGGTTAATAAAATAAATTCTAGTATTGAGACAATTAGGGGTGAAGTGAAGATGGCGGCGTAGCTTCTAGTATTTCAAACGTACAGTATAGAAAACATGCATTTGTACATCCTGGTTTTATATATACTACACTGCCTGGCCAAAAAAAAAGTTGTCGTTGCACCAGTCATGCATAGTGCTCACTGTACAGGACTCTGGAGGCAGTGCTATGATCTGGGGTTGCTTCAATTGGTCAGGTCTAGGCTCAGCAACATTATGCAGCAATAAAATTAAGTCAGCTGAGTACCTGAATGTACTGAATGACCAGGTTATCCCATCAATGGGCATATTCCAGGACGACAATGCCAAGATTCATCGGGCTCAAATTGTGAAAGAGTGGTTCAGGGAGCATGAGGAATCATTTTCACACATGAATTGGCCACCAAAGTCCAGACCTTAACCCCATTGAAAGTCTTTGGGATGTGCTGGAGAAGACTTTACGGAGTGGTTAGACTCTCCCGTCATCAATACAAGATCTCGGCCAAAAATGAATGCAACTCTGGACGGAAATAAATGTTTTGACATTGCATAAGGTTGTCGAAACAATGCCACGACGAATGCGCGCCGTAATCGAAGCTAAAGGCGGTCCAACGAGTAAATAGTCAGATGATATAATGGCGTCACATACAGTGGTGACTGGTCATTAGGGGCAAGTGGGGCACAGCCCCACCTGCTGTCAGCTGAAAGAATTGTGCAAACAAATTATATTATTATTAATTCTCAAATATTATCATCTCTGCTTTAATTTATTAAATATGTATACAACATCTTCCTAAATCGCATATCATTTTTAATATTTTATCATGTTTTTTATCATGTTCATTGGTCCCTGCCTTGCTGCTTTAGACTGCGTTCTCCAGATTCGTGTCCACAGTAACGTTACATTACATTTACATTACATTTATTTAGCAGACGCTTTTATCCAAAGCGACGTACAGTAAGTGCGTACAGAGACATCATCATCATTACAGAACAGACAAGGCAAAGCACATCCTTTGTATAATGTAGCAGCTATCCCCAGCAATGAACGTTATGAACGTTAGACCATGAGTGGGGCTAGCCCCTCGCTCACAGCGCAATGTGTGTGTACCGTTGGAAAATGCAAATACGCATGCTCAGAGAGTTACTGTATTCAATGTAGATCACACGATTTTGATGACAAGTGGGGCCAACAGCCCGTAGCCCCACTAAAACGTCATATCATATTTCAGAGTTGATTGGCTATTTCTGTCTGGCGCTAGTGTAACGTAGCAACGTAACGTAATGTTAGTCAGTCAATAAGAGAGGGGATACTAGTACTTTATTATAGCTAGCTAACTTGAGAAAAAAATAATAATAAATATGAACGAAGTGGATTATTTACTGAAGCACACTTTTGACACCCTTACTCTGGGTGAGAAATTGGAGGTTAAGCACCTTGGTGCCCACCAGCCACGCGATATAATCATCACCCAAACTGGAAAACACAACCGCGGGTTTAATGTGGAGTGGTTTTAAAAAAAAAAAAAGGCTAACAGCTAGCGTAGACAAGAAGGCACTCTTCTGTTTTCTGTGTATGTTATTTGGGGGAGACGGTCCTTGGTTGAGGACGGGTTTCAAGGATTTGATTTATTTTTTTGACGCAGCATGAAACCCTGTTCTGAAAACTCTTCCAGATAAAATGGGGATTAAGGTTAGTGGGTTCACACGCTAGCTAAAAGCACAGTAGCTACATTGTAGCTGGCATTAACTTTCATCTGCATCCTGTAACCTAATCACAAACAAACATTGCAAACATTTACAAACGCAGACTCCGTATTCTTTCTAAATAATTCTAAATTATTGGTTTTATTTTAAACATCCCCGTATTTAGTCAGTACAAACATAGCGCTAACACTTTGGCTCTATTCCCCACACATTTCGTAATTTTTGGGACCTAAAAATTTATCCAGGTGTAGAAATGTCCGGTTAGATTTCTAGCTAGATCAGCTGGTTAATGTTAGTAACGTTAGCTAGGCAATCACGGTAGCTAGCGAACTTATATGGCCAGCCAGCAAGGATGACTTTTAAGGAAGTTGAATAACTGTTAAATTAAAATGGCTTGCCATAAGCTATCGTTAGCTTGCTAGCTAAATGTTAAAACGACTTGCCGTGAGATATCGTTAGCTTGCTAGCTAGCTAACCCAGAATTGCTAAGCAATGGTAACGTTCATGACAGGGGAGTACAGGGGGAGTACATGACAGGGGGCGATTGCATATGGGAGGGGTTGGAATAGCTAAATTAATATCTAAATTGAAATTACTTTGTTTTTTAACATCTTCCCACGGCACTGTCAGGATAATCCTGATCTCCCCCTCCTGGAGCTCAGCTTCACCTGTTGTGGAAATCACCAGTTGATGATTACTTTTTTATAGATTAGACAAATTCTTGCAAGCTTTGTTCGTTTAACAATTCATACAGCCAAACGAGATACACATATCCAGTAGGCTAATTCTAGAGAGATATCCAGCTGGATAGCGTGGCGCTACCCAATTTCACATCTCGTGCTACCGAACCGGACATCCCGCGCGACCCAGTTGAATAGCGCAGAGCTACCCAGTTCGACATCCCGCGCGATCCAGTTGGATAGCACAGAGCTACCCAGTTCGACATCCCGCGCGACCCAGTTGAATAGCGCAGAGCTACCCAGTTCGACATCCCGCGCAATCCAGTTGGATAGCGCAGAGCTACCCAGTTGGATCACTCGCGCTGCCCAACTGGATATGTGGAGATATCCACTGGGTATCTCGCGATGTCCACTGGGTGGCGCAGGATGACTGGATAGGTAGTGTCTTGTTAACTGGATATATCTCGCTTAAAAACTGGGTAGCGCAGAGCAACTGGATATACGGTGTCTACTTTGCGTTGGCTTTTGAACTGTTCGGCCTACCATACATATGTACGTTCGTGTTTCCACTCGAGCACTGTCTTTCCAATAGGGTTTGATAGCCCTATTGTTATTTTTGCATTTTGAGTGCATTTCATATACTGTAGTGGAATCGTTAAATGTATTTTTGATGTAGGCTACCGATGTTCACTGAAGATAGAACATTTGGCAGCATTTTGCAGATGGTGGAATACTATTTTATGTTCATGTTATCGTACATAATATAGGCTATAGCGTATATACTTATCTCTTAGGGCATGACAAATGCTCATTCCAATATACTGTGCACTGATATGTGGTAGATTAAGGTAAAAAATTCCTTGGAGTCATTATGAATAGGAAAATAAAAAAATAAAAAAACACAAAAATGCAATCCCAGGACAAAAGTATACATACTGTAGAGTACAGGGACAAGTGATGTTTTATTGAGGTAAAAGAGTGAATGATTAGGCAACATATTTAGGTGTATGTAACACTTTGAGATCAATGTTTTTTTATCTTAAGCCATCAGAAGGAGCAAATTTATATGCTTTATAACGGACAAAACTAATTTTATTCATTTTATGACATGTTTTGCATAGGGGTTTTGGACCCATAGATATCTACCCCCCTATACTGATTGATGAAAATATAGTAATTCCCACTTGAAAATTATGCAAAAGTGAGTTTTATGAGCCAAAACTGTTGATTTGTAGTTAAATATATCATTATTTTTTTTATTTACAGCAGTGCACAATTTAGCCATTTGGACAGATTTGGAGACACTAATGGACAACGGGGTACACTGCTATATTTTGCATCATAGACCTTTAGTAGTTCTGCATATCATCCTCAGATTTTGCAAAACTTGTGGACATGGAGTTTATGATCCAGGAAATGTATATACATTACCGATTTCACTTATGTAAACAATTATTTATATTTTTTTCCCCAAAGTTTCTTTGCATTTGTGGCACTTTATTTTGACTTAAATTATGAAAATAAACAAATCTAAGTTTGTATTGTAAATGGTACACCGGTCTTGTTTCATTTAAGCCATTTACCAAGTTTATGTGATGCTCACACCTGGAGTTATAAAGCCTTAAACAGAGCACCCCCTAAATAGGGGACATTTTCCATCTGCGCCAAGGGATTAATACAGAGAGCATAAACAATACAGAATGGATCAAGCATGTTACATCATCACATAACTTCCAATTTTCAGAAGACATTTTTTTTCAATAAGCACCAGTATCTGTCCTAACATTTGCTTCCTCAAAATAGAGCCCAATAGTTATTCCCAATGAGAAATGAATGGTGAGGTTATTCTTACTGCTCTTTATGTACAATTTGAATTTCACTCGTAAGTGGAACTATTTAACCCGTTACATCTACTGTATCAACCTTGCACTGAAACAATCAACCTTTCATATAATCTGTGCACGAAAATGTGAAATGTTTGCACTTTTGAGATCTCTAATACATTACAATTATGGGATGCTCACTAACGTATTTAGTCCACTCAGAATTAATGCCTTGAAATGGGCACCTTTTTAGCAGAATACTGATGTAATCTGAAATAATTACAGAAGCATTGTAAAATACAGCTTTTTGTTGTCCCCAGTTGAACCATATATTCTCATTTTATCCTCATAAATTATTCAGTGCGAAAGCCTCATTTTTTGTTGTTGTTATTTTGCTCCACAAATAGTTTCCCATGTGTTCAGTCTTCACATTAATTTTGATTAGCTTAATTACTAAAGCACATGTAGAGGCTTCCCTCCATGATTTTCAATGCATTCAAACAATTAGCCTTCGAAAGAAATAAAGACAACACTCTCAGCGGTCTTCCAATTATAAACCAGATGCTAAGAGCAGTATAGTTGGCATTTCTTAAGTTACATTTTTGGTAGTATGATAGCAGCAATATGATATCACCATCTACCTGTCCCTCTTTTACCCACTTTTTTTTCTAATTAGACCCAGAACAGATGCTAATTACCATGGGCTTTTTTTTACCGTAATGCTTTCATTGAACCTTTGGCTAATCCGCTGTGTCACTGTGAAACTGTGGCATTGGCTGTTGCCACAATCATTGTGTAATTTGTAATTTGACATGGTTTGTCAAAATGAGGATTTCATCTGCAAAAATGATAGTTTATATGACACTTTCTATTGAGAACCTAATCAGTGAAGAAACTGAATAATGGTTATATCACTTATTGTACAGTACCTGCACCTGTACCATACTTGTTGAACTGTGTTGGTGTGAAGCCTTTTTTGCACAAAGGTCAAACTATTTGAATTGCCATGCAACACTGCTCAAGCAGAGATTAGCACATAAAAAAGGAAACTTGCCTGGGCAGAAGCTATTTAGAACACCGACCTTCGCATTGGAATCCAATTACCCACCATGTTTCATCAAACAACCTGTCTGACGATTACCAGCCAACCCAAACCCCACGTGAATAGGAATGAACGTCACAGTGTGCAGTCACCCATCATCCAATCGCGTTAGGAAATGTCGCTTTCATTCCTAAAGCACCCACGTGGCATATTAAACCAACCCAATTCCTTTTCATTATCAAACCCTCTCCTGTTAATTTCCCTGTAAAATCCTGCACTAATTCTGCTTCAATTTAATTCATATTTGCCGTCCCCACTTGACCCACTGTATATATTTTTTAACAGTTTGAAAGGCTGGCACGTCATTTACTTTAACAGTTCCACACCAAAGGGAATGAAGCATTTAATGAAGAAGCAGTGACTCAAAGTAGGCCACTCTGCAGCTGATAAGCCTGGATCTGGGGATTCAGAGTTCAAGTGCTAAAAAAGCTTTTATAGGTTTGCCTGCTGGCTGAGCCGGCACTCAATCCGCAGTGGAAAGATATCCCACCTGGACGGGATGACTGCGAAACGGAGGACTGGTCGGGACCACCGTTTGCTCCGCAGAGCCGCCCGTGTCATGACCCACCAGATCCGTGCTAGCGGCGCCTTGTCCGAGTTAAGATGAAAGCCCTTCCAATTTGTGTTTCGAGGAGGGCGGCCCGTTTAGCCCATTGTGTTTAAAACCTTGAAGACGTAGGTCACAGCGACCTATACTGAGCATATTCATAAGGTCAGGGTGCATGTTCCTGTTGAGAATTAATGCCTCTCTCACTGACTCACAAATAGCTTCCCCTTCAGACCGGCCTTATGGTAATCAAAGTGGAATACATTCCCTCGTGTTGGTTTGACCCCCTCATGAGGTGGCAGAATTGCAAACCAGCATTTGTAGCAGCATGATAAAAACACAAGTATTACTGCAGCAGCATACAAACATGATGAGTGACAGTTTCCAACCCAATGTATCTATTCTGCTGAAAGTGATTAATACACGAGACAGTAATGTTCTGCCCCACTGCAGAAAATGCAGAATGCACCTCGTGATGGCGTAACAATGAGACAGAAGGGATACCTTCCCGACCGTTTCCTCTGCTTACTTCAAGTACGTATGTTTCAGGATCACTTTTACCACATGCGTGATAATTAGGGTTGGGTTCCAAAACCTGGTACGACTATGGCACCGGTTCCCATACGGCCAGTACCTACTGGACCGGATCGCAATGCAGATTTCGGTGCCTCTTTAAAATACAATGCCTGAGCTGCCGATTGAAATACCCACTGCACCGCTGTTCCGAAACGGAAGTTACAGGCAACAGGGACGGATCGCTCACCCATTCCCCGCCGCATACCTTCACGAGCTAACACTCATTGTTGACTACCAGATACCGTTAGCAAGTTAGCTAATGTTAAACTTGGTCAAAATGCCAAAAGCTAAATTTTGTACTGTATTTAGCGCTCTGTTTAGCACAACTGTTATTTACTGGTAAATAATTTTAGTTGGGTTAGGTTTTATTTATTATGTAAATGTGTAAATACTGTTTTGGATTTATTTACAAGTAGAATTTAAACTGTTTTAAAAGTATCGTTTCAGGCACCAGTACTGTTTGAAAAGCACCATTTTAGCACCAGTATTGGTCAAATCTAGACGATACCCATCCCTAATGATAATAAGAGTATTTCAAATAAATATCAGCCATTCACTACACTGTAAAATATGATTAGTTGGCTTTACTTAAGCAGAGTATACAAACTCATTGCCTCAAAATTATTTAGTAAAGTATAGTTAAGATGGTGAGTGTGAATAACTTTTCTATTCTGAGTTTACAATACTTCAATTCTATCACACAAATTAGAAACATGCGTTTTGATCACTTGTATGCACTCAATAGAAAGAATGAAATTAAAGAATAATTCAAAATCATAAGCTCTGGGAACTAGCTTCTACAGAGTTTAAAATGCTGCTTAATACGGCTTAAAACAAATACTTTCTACAACTTCAAGTTTCAAGTTGTACTCACTCACTATTAGTCTGATTCACTTACTCAAAACATGCAAACTCATTGCCTTGAGCCATAACCAGGATAACCAGGAGCACAGTGGTCGTCTGTCATGGCTTTTGTGCCCACCTGCACCCGCACCTCTGAGGCACGATTCAGACAGGAAAGGAAGTGGCGCCAATCGACGATGAGGGAACTGTGCAAGTCTAAATGTTTTAAACAAGGCACTTCTCGCATACTTGTTTTCCCTAGGTTCATTCAACTCCATTACAATGAGGTCGTCAACTTTTTGAACCCAACATTACAGATAACTCATTCAAAATAAACTATATTAATGGATTGATGAAAAATCAGTAAAGTACACTAAAATATTTAAGTTAAGCATTAAGTATTTAAGTTTGTAATTTGGCAGGTGTACTACAGTATGCAATGGTGGGACACCATTGTCATAGCTAGGGAGAGTGTTCAGCTGGACATGGTTCCTCAGGTTACTACTGCATGAGTTTCTCACAAATTGGCACCCATGGGCTACCAGTCATTAGAGGTACTTTACTTCTACTTTGATCTCTACTTTGATCAACATCGCCCTCTCTTATAGTAGTACTGTGTAGCCTGCCACAGTGGCACAGTGGTAAATTGAGAAGCATAATTCACAAAATAAAATTTGGGAGCGAACAAATCAAAGGAAAGGGTTAAAAAATATTTCCAACCTTTTCTGCTCCTGGGGATGGTGTCACGGCAAGCTTTGGTTCTGGGGCTTTGCTGATTGCTTCAGAAAAACACACTCCTTTTCCAGCCACAATTCCTGTCAAATACAAAGTGCATAAATAGAAAAGGGATGAATAACCACAAACTAAACAATGAGGGTCTAAAAGTTTTAGCACGCGCAAAACTAATAAAATGACCAATGTTTGGTCATGGTACTTGTTTTGCACCAATCATTGCTTATGTTATTAGTTTTTTGTGTGCTAAAAGGTTTTGTCTATGCTAAATGGTCTTAGTAAATCACGCCCCAAGTCATAAAGGACATTCAGTTTAGTGAAAACAGGAATAAAAACATGGACTCGTGGAGATCCTGGGAGACTGGCCACCAAACCTAGAGTAATTATAATTGCCTAACTGAGTCATTCATTGATTACTATCCAATAACACCTGTGTCATGTCAAATACATCAGTTCGATGGGCATGTAGCCCACAGTGGGAATGTTTCAATGTGTGACTGTTTGCGGTTCAGTACAGTTATAAATATATCTATAAAGGCGTTGAAAACATCTCATTGTTGGAACTGAGAGTTGGTGTAATTCTAATTAAGACCAAGACTCTGGACCTGTAAAATCCTGTCTGGCCATAAATGAAGGCCAAGACCATATGACGCCTACATAACACTGAACTACAGATGGTTAGATCTGCTAGCTGTGTGGTTTGCCTTTAGTTGCAAATCATGAACATAATTTAACACTGCTAATCTAGCTGTCACATCTGCGGCAATTAGAAATGCCACTAGCTGTCATTGTGCTTCGCTTCCTGGCGAAGCCGAAGACTTTCAAACAACCCAGGATCAATCTGAGTGCCGGCAAATAAATATGCTGCTAGTAAGCGTGGAGGCTCAGGCAGCAGGGATCAATAACATTCGGGTCATCTGGGTTTCTGATCAATCCAAAAACTGAAGCCATGGCTTTCGCTCCATCAGACAAGCTGATTTTCATTCCACCTCATCTGATTAGTGTGAAAGTGCTGTGAAAAATTGTGCGTTGTTGGGGGTGGGAGTAGATGGGCATGACGCCAGAAAATCCACTGAGGTGGACAGACACCTCAGACTGTCCAGCAAGTCCACATCAGAGACTCTGTACTCCAGAACATTGGATTTGAAATGGAACAGTGACTATGAGGTTAAAGTGCAGATTTTCAACTTTGAGGGTTTTTAAATCCAGATTGGGTGAACCGTGTAGCAATTGTATCTCTTTTTATACACAGCAACCCCCCCCCCCCCCCCCCCATTTTAGGGGATGAAAAGTAATTGGACAAAGTAACATAAACTTAAATAAAGTCACCATATTTAATATTTGGTTGCATATCCTTTGCATGCCATTACTTCCTGATGTCTGTGACCCAAAATCATCAAAACACTCTTGACGAGCCTCAAACCGTGACTCTGCTGCCAGATATGCAGTAGATATGGATGGATGACTTTTTCCTATTGAACTCTATGGAACAATAAGTCAGGAGAAGCAACGCTTAAAGTCATCCATCTATATCAACTGCATATCTGGCACCAGAGTTTTGAGGCTTGCTTGATACCTCAGACCCTTGATGACTTGCAGCCATTTAGCCAACCATGTGATCCATACTGATCCATACCAAGAGTCTTTTGGTGCTTTTGGGTCACAGACATCAGGAAGTCATGGCATGCAAAGGATATGCAACCAAATATTAAATATGATGACTTTATTTAAGTTTATGTTACTTTGTCCAATTACTTTTTATCCCCTAAAATGGGGGGGGGGGGGGGGGTGTGTATAAAAAGGGCTACACAGTTCACCCAATATGGATGCAAAAACCCTCAAAATAAAGCTGAAATGGGCCTGAAATAGAACAAGCACTCCTGCATGAACTCTCTTCATCCTCAATGTTCATACCTTAACCATTACTTATCTCCGTTTCAGGGTACATAATGTCTCTACATACCATAAAAGCAAGTTTACTGTCCACATATAAAAATGTTTACTGCAAGCACTTGAATGACAGCCCACTTAATTTAGAAAGTTGTCAATTTTACACAATATAAAAGTTATGCTATATATCTATGTGTGCGTGCGTGTGCCTGTGGTGATGCAAAATACCAGTGGCACCACTACGGGATGCACTTCATGGTCTGTAATACACAGATGACAGTCCGCCCATAGAATGCTAAATATAAGCAGGGCTGTAACTGCCCAGAGTGCAAATTTAAGCTCTCAGCTCATGACTAATTTAAACGTCTGAATTGAATGACATGCATATGATTGCCAGACTATTTGCAGATGGTGTAACTGATATCGAGAACAGACAAAAATATACTTTGCATATGAGGAGTCTTGGATTTAATGTTTCTTCACGCCAGTGGATACAGAAGTGTTAACAAAGGCTTTGCAAGGACACAACAGTGTAAGAAAATCTGCATTTATATTGCAGAGGGATCAACAATGCTTGTATAACACATTATGACTCCGCTGACCTTTAATTTGGATGGAGTAGGTTGTTTCTGCAATATTCAACCTGAATGTCTTGACATTTGAAGCCAGGTTAATTTAACTTTTTACTACAGTTGGCTCAAAATGTAAAGCACTGTCAACCAGCAAAAAACAGCAGAATATTCAGACAATCAATCTTTCAGAGGTATTATCAATTCAGTGATGTATTTAAACCGTTCCATGTAGTTTATTTCAAATCTATCAAATTTTATTGATCTATCAATTTTATTTATCTATCAAAACCTTCCCTTCAAAGTAAACTTTAAAAAGTAAAACTAAATCTTTCCCTGAGAAAACCACAAACGTTACATTTTCCAATGTTGATGTTTGCTGAACTGAACAAACACTAATATTCCAGGCTCAGCTCCCAAGAAGGGACTGCAAAAATAACATATGTACGGCCGGCGAACACACTTTGAGAGAGTGAATGGCAGTGCCAGTCCAAACTGCCCAATCGCACGGTTTGATAAACAGAAGCAGCAGCAATCTTCTACGTCAAGGAAAGTCCCCATTTGCCTCGGCGTCCGTATTGAGTTAAGTCCGGTTACATTTGAGCTTCGGCATCCGAGACAACGTCTCCATAAGTTAGCGTCCAGCTCGCCGCTGACAGGACAGAGTTTTCCGCGGATGGACCTCAAAATGGGTCTGACAGGGGCTCAGAAGAGACCCCGCGTCAGCGTCCGCCGCTGACATCTCTTTTCCGTCGACGTGACAGGACAGAGATCCTCATCCCTCTGTAAATAAAATCACTAAAAAGCCCCTTTCAGTCAGGGCGTATTTGTCTCAGCCAGGTCCAACCCCCCCCCCCCCCAGAGATGTCACCATTTACCCTTTTCTTCTGATGCCATTCCTGGAATATAATACATACTGACAAGCAATTAAGACTGAGTACTCGGTGTAATGAAAATGGACCGTGTGTGACCTGGACACGCCGGCTCCCTGCTCTTAATGGCGCCGCCCAGGCCTTCGCCGATGAGGTGAGGACAAAGCGCCGCTTAATTTTTTTTAATTAAGGGTATTAATATCCGCGCTCCTACCGGCATCCTTCTGGCACACTTTAATGGGAGACTTGTACGACAAGATCTCATGCAGCATAATTAGTCTGAAGGAAAGGCAACGGAGTGATTCATGTGACACATGCCATACATCTAAGAGTCGACATTAATAATTCAGTTTGCAAGTTTCTCTCCCTCGCTGCAGCCCGTTAATTACTGATCAGAATTTTTTAGTCTGCTTACCTCTTAGCTTTTAAACGGCTAGCGAGAGAGCGGCGCATTTAAATCCTGCACGTTCAATTAGAGACATGTTAATATGCCTCTTTAAGAACTTGAAATATTCAACTGGTAATGTTTAGAAGCATATAATTACTTGCACATATTACAGCCAGAGCCTTGGCAAGCAATTGATAAGTTAAGGCGGAAAAACAGGGAAATGTAGACCCCCTAACCCATGACTGTGTTAACTAAATTTGAAGGTTGTAGTTATCAGCCAACATAGTCATTATTTAATTCAATACTGACATTTATATTTGACTTTCAATTATGAATGCTGATTGGCTTAGCCTACAACTGAGGAAATATGGTGATGTAAATTTTGGGTCACAACAGTTTTTTTTAGTTATGGAAATGTGGTCCTTCAAACTGAAAACCTAACACAGAGCCACCACCTCATGAATAAAACAGTATAGTTTTTGATACAATTAGTTAAATGAATTTATTGATGAGGGAAAAAAGCTATTAAAATCTTTTTTAAAAACACTTTTTTCGCTTGCAATATGCAATACAAAATGACACGGTGGGTCACATAAGATTGGTGAAAGTTGTTATAGCACTATTGATTTGAAAGGTGTTACAGCACTATTAAATCCAGCTTTATATCTTGCTATAACATGCAGTCTTTGCACCAACCCTTGCTGGCTTCCTGACCCATCCCAATTTTTTATTTTTCCTCTCAAGAGAACAGTCCTTCTCCAGGCTCCCTTGCAATCCATGTTTCTATCGAAACAACCCAGCTATTGCGTAGTTGTTTGTTATAAATATCATGCGCCCATTGCCTCTCCATTCAGATGCATAAAACAGATGCTCGCAAGTAGATGAATGCTGAAACTGAAATTGGTGTTTGTTTGAAGGAATAATCTAAGAACTCTGAGAAGGAATTTTGTTCTTTCAAATTGGACTTTTAGTTATGCAGAATGAGATCCTTACTTTAATGTAGATCTCATGGAGCCCACCAGTGGCCAGTTAAGGTGTAAGATGGCAGTACAATGAAGCACTGACCTTGCAAGGACAATATATACATTCCAATGACTCGGCCTATCGTCAGCGTTCCTAAAGGTCAGACGGACAGCATTTTAATTATTACTTTAGCTTATGTTTAATTTTTGAATGAAAGAATAACAATGAGATCTAAGAGACCTTACAATGACATCTATGTTGATATCACTGAAAATGGAGCAATGGGCAGGCATGCTGATGGGACATTTTATCTTTTAATTCTTAAATGTGAAGAACATTGACTCTGCAAGGGCAAAGGTCCTTTCAAGAGGCCGGTCCATCCATTCAAACAAATCTGCCAAATCTCATTATCTGACCCCTAATATCCACAAATTGTCCAGCTAATACAATTACCATTCCATCATGCAAGATTTAAATTACATATCTGATTGCATTAACTCCCCTTTGTCACTTTACAATCAATGCATTGTTTCATAGTAATTAACGTAATTTAATAAGGACTTGAGCCCACTTATAGCAAACATTTGTCTAAGCTGTCTGAGTTTTGATGACGGAAGCACGAAAATCTTAGTTATAAAATTATCTGAGCTGTTATTCCCATATTTATCAACAAAACTACCATTATTTGGAATCAGTATGGAATTCATCCTGTTCCTATAATTTTTTGTGTAATTAGGCAGCTTTGTTTGTCTCATTTCATTTTGTTTCATCGTGAGGAACCATTAAAAATGACTAATATGGCAGTACGGGCTGAGCAAAGTAAAAATGGACACTGATTCGACCTCCTAGCTGTGTTCAGAATGACATTCAATAGATCAAAGAAGAACGTACTTCACGCGGTAATACTAAAACCTCACTCATGAAGCACAGAACAGATGGAATCAGAGTAATTTCAAGCAGCTAAATTGATGCAAACCTACAATGGTAATCAGAGATTAACATTCATAATGACAGGTATAATCAAAACAGTCACCATGAGTGGCATGATAATGTATTATTATGGCACTGGAATTTAAAACATCTTATTGTTAACTCATTATTTAAAGAAGGCAGAATTTGGGAGTAAGGAATTGTAACTTGAAGGTTGTGCATTTTACTCCAACAGTAGTCCTAAATGTTTTCTAAAGGTTCGTTCTAGAGTGGTGCACTGCCTATAGAGCCTTGAACAACGTATCCAACTTTATAAATTCACAAAAGTTAAGATGTGGAATATATATTTGGTAAACACCAAAAATTATCAATGCAATTATCAATAATCAAATCTCCATGCTTCGAGGAGAGTTGTGAGAACCTTAACCGGATGCTACTACAACAGTCTTTTTTCAAATTTGTCTCCCACTTCAAATTGCCAACTGCACCACGCTCTCACATCATCGCAATTATACGTGCACCTCAGTGAGCGTTGCAACTGAACGCCATGGACTCCTCTGAGATACTCACACATGACATGAGCCAGTGGCTAATTCTGACACTTGGAGCCACAGATGCTATGCTACGGCATGCTATGGGAGAGATAGTTCCGACATAGTAACCTGTAGGTGCCGATATGGCCTAAAGCACCAGAAACCCAAGGAACCCTGACCTACCTTGACCCACTCTACCCAATCCCTGTAGACTCACCCACAACTGGTTACTGATAAGTATTAAAGAAACAGTGCATAAATGTTAATACACTTTATGATAGCGATGTGCTTAAATGTAAACGGTCCTTGATCAGATGTCTCATAAACAAAGTCATACTTAATTCATGTACGATCTGATATATTAGGTCGAATACTTCATGGCTATTTCACAAGTATTTGGGTTAATACGCAAGATGGAATAGCAACAATTGCACAAGCTGGAAATTGACTGTTATTAAATACGCCCTGTATGGGCAACACATTAACGGAGTGAATGGCAAAATATTTTGAAATGAAAAAAGAAACAACTATGAATAATAAAACATTAATTAAAGCTCTAATTTAATAATCCTGATCTCAAACCCCTCTAAGTAAGTGTCAGGACATTAATACCACTTCCTTGAGATCAAATGCTAGATCCAGCTGACGCTGAATCAGAGGAAAAAAGAAAAATGCATTCTGTGACATCAAAGTTAATCGAATTTATAAATATTTTGAGACCTAGACCCATCAGACAGTAACGATCACGGCAAATGTTATGGTATATGGTAAATTCAACACTTTGACAATGCAAGATATTGAAGGCAGTCAATGAGTGCACAGGGTGCAACGATACTGTGGACGTATTTTTAAAAGATGGGTCAATTAGAATTCCACCTTACCTTCAAGGTGACTGATGGTGAAACGCATTAGTGGATTCCAAACAAGGGAAATGTGTTTGCTGATTTTAGCAGAAAACCCGTCCTATGTCACAGACGTTCTGGAATATTTACACCTTGCTGCTGCCGATTTAATGGCTCTACAAATCAAGCACAGGAATTATTATTTACCAGTTTAGATGCATAGGCCTCTCTTGGGGTTTACCAACTATATTTCCCTGGGATTTAATTATCATTAATGAGCTTGCATCAGACCGGTGCTTGGATTTATATATATTTTTTAATTAGACAAACGTTCACACATGCTAAAACAGAAGATTTGGAACAAGCTCTTCGCCCTTTGATTTCTGTCAATTATTTTTAAATGTGCATTTAATCCACCCCAACAAACTGCTAAATTCAAAATGAAACCATTGCAGGAAAGGTCCTCAGGCACTGCATTGCGGACATGATCCTCTCTCAAAATTAACGTTCTTGGCGTCCTATTAATTATATTTTCTTGTTCATTAATGATATCACACTGGTTTAGCAATGTCGACACGTTGCTGATGAAGGATGTTTTCTTTTGACTCATTCGGAGAAAATGTATATGATGATGACAGGTATCACACACGTATGCAGTATTTCTGGTAGGTGCAGGATGAAAATAGGTCCTAACAAAGATACCAGTGGAATGAAATAATGTTGTTTGTGAACAAATGGAAGCTATTACACAGAATTGTATGTAGTATGGAGGATTTTACAAGTTCCCCTGTGGCCTACCATGCATGGCTCTGTAGGCGCAGCCTAAACAGGCAGAGTTGGCTGTGTCGATCGTGTACACAGGAGCACTGAACACGTCGGACAGGACCTGCAAAGTCACACAGACGGAATGAAAGGTTAGAATTATTTTCTCAGAGCTGCCATGCCTCCGTAACGGACACGTCTGGTCATCTTCTTTGACGGGCAATCTCCACCGGCCTGCCATTTTCATCGAATAACATCGCAAAACACTTGGACCTCAAAAACTGGAAATGTACTACTGTTTATACTGTTGCCTGAGCAGCATCATATTCAGTTAGACTGAGCAGAGATGGGTAATTTCAGTCTCCAAAGGCCACAGGTTTTACAGTTATCTTCCAATCAATCACAGATGTACACCTGGGACACCAGGTCAGTTGACTTCGTATCCGTAGAAGTAAAACCCAGTATTGGCCTTCGATCACCTGATCTGCCCTACTCCAACACACTGCGAGTGTTACTGATTTTGTTATAGGTCTGAATCTATCATTGGTTCAAACATACACGTGGATTTGGAAGTTTAAATATGCCAAAATCAAATGTGAGATGCCCAAATAAATTTAAAGAAACACACATTGGAATGCAAAAGTCCATGTGATTACGAAAAGCAATGCACTCAATGGGAAAAATAAACAAATGTACTGTCCATTCTAATGTGCCTATTGCTTTTAACTAAGATATGATAAATAAGCATCATGACTAAAAACAATTCGCCAATTTGAATTGCACTTGATTGTATGCTATTTTGTGTACTGCATTTCATTAGGCACATTCCATACATGATATATAGTGATGGCAAGAGCATTGTGGGGAGGCCAAAAGGAACTGCCCAAGATCCAAAGCATACCACCTCATCTGTGAAACGTGGTGGTGGGGGTGTTATGGTTTGAGCATGTACGGCTGTCATAGGTGCTGTCTTCATTGATGATGTAGCTGCTGATAGCAGCAGCAGAACGGATTCTGAAGTGTACAGAAACATCTAATCTGCTCAAGCAAATGCCTCCAAAACTCACTGGATTGCGCTTCATCCTACAGCAAGACAATGATCCCAAACATACTGCTAAAGCAACAAAGGAGAACTGGGACATTCTCGACTGGATAAGTCAGTCATCCGATCCGAATCCAATTGAACAAGTTTTCTCTTCAGCATATGAAATGCATGAGGCAACTAGCCCCCTAAACTAGCAGGAGCTGAAGATGGCTGCAGTACAGGCTCCTGAAATGAAGGGGCAATGTATAAACAGTGCTGTAATCGCCAGAAGGTGAAACCAAAATATATATATATAAGTAAAAAGTATGAAACACCCTTTAATAAAAGCAGAGAATCTGCAATTTAACCACATGTGAATTGTTTGATGACAAATATAAAATTGTGGAGTACAGAGCCAAATCAAGACAAAACATGTCTTTGTCCCAAGCATTATGGAGCAATAAACAAAATACATTTCTAGCTAATATCCATTGTATTGGGCCCGATGAGGCGTACTAACACATCAAATTATCTGACTGCCGGACTGATTGGTAAATTTAGTAGGGAGCAATATCCACACAGCATCTATGAAGCACTGAAAAGGCAAAAAGAAAAGGATGTTGCTTTTGATTGCAAGCAAGCCAAGGGAAAATGGAGTGTGCACAGAGCATTTTCCTCATGGCATCAGGACCTAAGGTATGGAAAGGGAGGTTTTTTGAGGTCAGTCTATTCTCACAGCGAATCAAACCAAAGAGCAGCTGCGCCCCTCCAGGAGACAGGAGAGTCAGATGATATCAGTCTCATGTACAACTTGTGGGCAGAAAGCATACAGGCAACCTGGGGTGATACCGAGAGGCAGAGCAAAGGAAGTGCCAGTCAAAAAGCACAGGCAGGATATTTCACATGCTTCTAGAAAGTTCCAAGAGAAATAAATAATCTCCCAAGGGCTGCGCTCACTGTGAATGGTGGCTCCTACCTGTAGAATTGCTTTGTTTGCGGAGGCTCCTCCTGTGGCAAGCACTCTTGTTCCTGGAACTATAAGGGAAAATGAAGAAATATGAGATCAACGAGATAACCCCTGTCGGAACAAGCCAGATATGTGAAAAGCCCACGTTTACCGCCAGCAAGTCATTTCCACAGCAAAAGTCGACCAGTGCGTACTGAGGAAAATAAAGTGAGGCTATTTGTTTTTCTTTGATATTCGCAATGACCCTAGGATAGAGTTCATTGCAGTGCTTGAGAACCATGTGATGTTTAATTGACTTCATGCAGAAAACATCAGGAATGTATCAATTGCTGTGAATAATAAAATATGTGCAGAGTTGTTGACCTTCAAACTTCCCATGACTGTCCATACATTTTTTTATTTCTGCATTTCAGCAAACTGTCTCCAGGCACTATTCCATATGTAATAGATCCATGCTGGAACATCAAGCATGTTTAAACTACAGTGCACTCCAAAAGTGTAAGGACAGTGACACATTTATTGTTGTTTTGGCTCTGTACTCCAGCACATTGGATTTGGAACAGTGACTATGAGGTTAAAGTGGAGACTTTCAGATTTAATTTGAGGGTTTGTACATCCATATTGGATGTACTGTGTAGCAATTGTAGCCATTTTTACACATAGTCCCCCCCATTTTAGGGCACCAAAAGTAATTGGACAAATTAACATAAACATAAATAAAGTCATCATATTTAATAGTTGCTTGCATATCCTTTGCATGCCATGACTGCCTGATGTCAGTGACCCAACAACATCAAAAGACTCTTCATATCTTATTTTCAGGTACTCTTAAAAGCGATATAACCTCTCTGCATTTGAATGGATCTCTATGGGAATTGGGGGGTGGGACTAGATTAAGATGTAAATTACACAGGAATAGTCTGGAACACATGGTTGGCTAAATGGCTGTAAGTCATCAAGGGTCTGAGGTATCAAACGAGCCTCAAACCATCACTTTGCTGCCAGGTATGCAGTAGATATGGATGGATCACTTTAAGGGTGGTTTCTCCTGACTCATTTTCTTATTGAGCTCAAGAGAGTCAAGAGAAACAACCCTTAAGGCGATTCATCTATATCTATATCATATATTTATTTAAGTTTATGCTAATTTGTCCAATTACTTTTGGTGCCCTAAAATTGGGGGACTATGTGTAAAAATTGCTACAATTGCTACAGGGTTCACCCAATACGGATGTAAAAACCCTCAAATTAAAGCTGCAAGTGTGCACTTACACTGTTCCATTTCAAATCCAATGTGCTGGAGTACAGAGCCAAAACAACAGAAAATGTGTCACTGTCCTAACACTTTTGGAGTGCACTGTATGTAACAATGTAAATTCCTTCACATATAATCTACAACCTTTTCTGATGCTGAAAAGCCTACCAGCCAATTAAAAATAACTCAGTCTTCATTCAGAATGGAAGGGTTCCAAATATGTACAAATGCTGATATGGTTGTGGGTGTCTCTAAAAATGAAAATCAATGTTGTTAATAAGAAAGTGAATATTGATTTAATTTTAATGTGGGGAAAACACATGCTAGGTTGTCAATTATAGGGCAACTCATAGTTTTGTTCATTGCCAATGTACAAAAACTTTCCTGAATAACTGCATTTCCTTTGACATATGACATACAGTACTCACGTTGGCCTGGGTAAATCAATTCAAAATCAAAACCCTTCACCTATTTTTTCACACAGAAAATCTTTTGGCACTAAATAAATTAACAAGGCGTGGGTCGTCTTTGTGTGTCGTGCTATTCATACTGAATGGAGTCAAACTGAAGTTTGTTGCGTTTACGCAATCCTCATTTAATGTATAATACGGTGACCTTGAAGTAAATACAAAATGAAGACTAGGATAATAAACCCTCCGTGAAAGAGGATGAACTGTGATTAGATCAAGGGTAGCTGCAGTCAAGCACAACACAAACACGGCTGCCTCTCCAACCCCTGTGGGAAACATTATTAGAGTATTACTTCTTCTCTCATTCACTTGTGGGATTATTCGCCCTGTTTTCCACAGTAAGTAATAAAAGTACTATCCGCCTGCCCACTCCCCCGCCCCCGAGGGCTGGCAGCCAATTCCAAATCCACAACTGGGAGAGCCGAGACGTGAGTCGACAAAAGAAGCTGTGCTGATTTTTTGATGTATGCCTCCGCTATGATATGCTAATGCATGGTAATGATTTCCCCAGCACATGTCCTGGTGAGAGATTTTCACCTCAGCGAATACAATCTTGCTTAAGATGATCAGAAGCGCCTTATTTCTCTGTGTGAGAATCAGCAGTACGTTGCCTGAGATGACCCCATCAGAGCCTTGCAGACTTTTATAAGCACAATTACTCTGCACAAAAATGTATGCGGGGGCTTCTGAGTGCACAAATGAAAAACCTAACCGCCAGCTTCCACTACTCAATACAGAACATGTGATTGCTATAATGCAAACATTTTCTTACTCAGATTGTAATATGTCTATTATCAAGCATTGCAGAATTGTACAGATGCTTGTTTTTTTTTTAAAAGGAAGTTTAGCCAATACCCCAGGGCTAAATCTCTGTAATTTATGAAACATGCCTTTAGCTTTACATTTAGTGTGATGAATTATTTTGAAAATATACAATCAATAACACACAAGTTATACTTATTTGCAGCAGTAAATTTGTAAGAGACTTTGCAGTCCTGTAGTGTGCATGCCATGATCAGAGGTCAACAGGTGCAGAATGTCGTAGGCAGTGTTTTCTTTGCCTACAAATGTTCCCTGTGGCTTTCCAAAGAAGTTAACGTGAGCTAGCCAATTAATAACAAGCAATACTAGCATAAACTAGCTAACACTATAAAAGTATGTCATGCATCCAGACTGACAGTCTATGAGAACGCTATATAAGCATTATATATGTAAAAGCGATATGTAGTCCTAGCTAAATCCTTTCATAAGATGCCCAATAGCCTATATCCGGTTCATCACATATATAAATGCACCTTTAAACAAGAGCCAGTTTAACAATGTTAGCTTTCTACATTTTCTACAGTTAACAATTCCGGACTTTCAAGCTAGCTATGTTATATAAATGTTGATTTGACTTTAGTAAGTGCTATCTAGAAATACCATCTTGTTGTTTTAATAATATTTCAATATTGGCTATTTAACAATAGCTAACTAGCTTGCTACCGGTATTCAACAAGATTAGGTAGCAAGCCTTAACATAAGCTAGCTTAATGTTACGCTGTTTTTCAAGTGTCCATCTCATTGGAACTCATGCAAGGTCATTGGTGACTAATACCAAGCAAGCATCTTTTATGAATCACATTAAAATAAGGTGCAAATCAGAAATTGTCATGGCTAGGTTGTGTCAGTGGTGAAATGCCTAAACAGCTGGTAAATCTACAGTAGCCTATACATTTTTATGCATTGCTATAAAATGTTATCTGTGTTTCCATCTGGTGCTTCATAAAAAATACAAAGACTACTTCTGCCATGTAATCTATCATTATTCCACCAGTGCCTCAGTAACCGCCGTAGAAGGGATAATTTGCCTGGTAATTTCATGAGAAAGTGAGTAATTATTATAAAATTTAAATTAAAAACAATTAACAACAATGTATGCTTCTAAAAGATGGATGGTAGCAGTGAGTGAAGAGAGAAAAATTGCACTCTAGAAACCAAAAGAAAAAAAAAACTCCATACTAAAGAACAGCATCCATGAGGTGGAACTCAAGGTAATGGGTTACATTTATAAAGGTTGACACAACATAAGTTGAGATCACACACTTGTGGCAACAATAAGCAGACACTGGCACTTTTCACGCATTTAAAAATACACACAGAACAAGAACCAGAAAGGAAAATGAAAAATGTCATTCATGATTTAAGAGAAGCATGTCTTAGTACAAACATACCCTGAGAGGAACTTGATGATTCTAAATGTAGGCTAGAGAATGTAATAAAAAAAAACCTAATAATGGAGGTGGGAGGTTTACAGAATCAGAAGTCATCTGAGGACAGCATATGTACCAAGATGCGCCTAGTCCCATGAAAATAAAATAGAAATATATTCTGAGTATTCAGACTCTTATACTATAGTCTTGAAAAGCTTAGCCATAGTAACAGAGGGTTCTCTGGACAAAGCATAAAACTTTCATGGAAATCACCAAAATTGCATCATACACTGACTGAAACCAGGACTGCTGAATGGTTCCCCTGCTGAAGCACTAGTTTTCAGCATAGTCAATTTTGCGGCCTTCCTGTGCCAACTGTGAACGAAGTGTACACCTCAGATGCAAGTACTGCACAGTTCGACTGGACTGCAGAGTGATAAGCAGCGGCAGCTGGCAATATGCGCTTCAGAGGAGAGTGCAAACTTGTCTGCCCTCTCCCGAATTGACAGAGGGCACAGCCCTACAAATAGGACTGAGCATTCCAAGTAGGGAGGAATTAAAAATTGTGTAAAGGTCATACCAATCTATCGGCTCTTCTGAAGAAATGGACGAGTTGTTCTGAGGAAAAATATGGATCAAGACTTCCATATCAAGACTTCAGTTGTACCTGCCCTTTTGACTTGAGGATAAACATTACAGACATGCTATTTTTGTTCCGATTCAAGAAGTAAAAATAAAATTACTTGGGTTAAATTCTCTGTCAGTGAATTCTAGCATGAATAAAATAAATATATAAATTCAAATACATTCTGCGATTTTGCTGAAGATGTGGTTGCCAACAAGGTGGTATGACCAATTCTTATAATTATGAATTTTCTGAAAAGAGAAATGTGCACACCAGCTAACTGAGTTATAAATATTGAAACGCCTCAGCAATGAAACTCCAGTGAATTATTCAAAATTCTCATCATTTCTTGTGGAAGACTAACATTTCTGTTATCCCTATGATTTTAGTTGGGGACCTTTAAAATGGCTTAGCATGTAAAAGTGTTTGTACGGAGGACACATTGAGATCTGCAGTCTAGACATACAGTTCAGGTCTTGACTATGTCATTATCTAACTATGACCTGGACTCAGCACTGGGACACAACAATTGAGTGTTGGCTTTTAACACTGAGGAAGGATGGAATTAAATCAGTCAAGGTACCTTGCTGCATAAACTTTCGGTAGCTACTCACTTCTGTGATTGACCCTATTTCCCCTCAAGCATAGTTTGTGACTTGTAGTGTGGAAAATAGTCTGAGAACATGCTCCCTGCACCAGAAACCACTGCACGGCTGCCGACTCCAAGAAATGTAAGAAAGAGGGGATAAAGAATTCAACGTACACGGCGCCCCCTAACTAACCTTACAAACATTACACTATTTCCCCATGACAGCATAAATTACCATAATAAATTATCTGAATTGTAGTTCTAGACAGCACAAAAGATCACCAAAGAAAACTCCTCCTGGAATGGTTCTTCTACACTGCAATGGTTCTTCTACACTGCAAGTCTTGTAGTTCAGCTATTTCTGTAAATAGATGGCTAGAGCTGTACATGTGTAAAGATAAATCGTATCGAATCGTAAAGCCACAATTGGTATAGGATTCAGAGGTGTGGATAGCGCAATGCAAGCAACCAGCCTGGGATTCACAGGAAATGTTTCAAGGCCTGAGCTTACAACAACCTATTAAACAGGAAATCCCTTAAAAAAAAGAAAAATGGAATTGTACAGTTGGCAATGCAGTACTAATATGATTTTCATTAAGTCCAACTGTGAGATCTCATTAAAATGGGCTATAAAAGAATGCAATGCAATGGTATGAATATGTATACCATTTTACCTTTTTTTAAAATATTGTTGAAAATGATCATAATTATGATATTTCAAATTGCATTCAGACCACAATATCAAAATACTTTGACACACTAATCCTAAGTCTGGAATATAATTTTTTTTATCATTTCCCCAATTTACACTCATCAAGAGATTCAACCTTTTCAATTTAAGAATATGAACATTTCATTGCAGGGTGAAATCCAATCTAAAAAGGCCACGTTCTCTCTTCTTCTGAAAGTCAGACTCTTAAGATTTGCCCAAATATAATTTTCCATATGAAAAAGGCTTTGCCGATGATGATTATCTCTCACAAGCTGTGCCGTGCTTACCCTATTCCCTGCTGTGGGGAATGTAATGAGTCTCTGGGTGTTCTGACATACCTCTTCAAAACTAGGAGAATAATATTCGATCCTCTGAAATATAGCAGAAGGTGTAAAATGATAAGATATGAAGTAGATGTACTCATCATTCAAACTCCAAAAAGATACAAAACATCCAGTAGAGACCAACTTTATTTTTGGCATGCAAATGGATGTAATTGGCTATATATTTACAGAATAGTGGTAGCTAGTCCTTGAATAGCTAGGAGATTTTGATACAATTCACCGTCTTCTGATAGCCAGCATTCTAGATATTTATGAAAAAAGTTCAGTCTTGGTGCTCAAAACTGATAGAAAGTGGTGTTGGTGTGCCAGTAGGGGGGCACTGTTCCCTCTGGTCAAATAAACCCAAATGACCCAGTGCAGACCGCTGGGGGCACTGTGCCGTAGGAGACGCCGTCTTTCAGCTGACACATTACATGGATGTCTTAACTCACTGTGGTCATTAAAGATCCCACAACACTTACCGCAAAGAGTAAGGGGTTCCCAGTGTCCTGGCTAAATTCCCAACCTGGCTCTTTCAATCTGCCACCTAATCATCCCTTAGTTTAGCAATTAGTTTAGCAATTAGCTAAAATCGTTCTCTCCCTCTCCACCTCAGCTGATGTGTGGTGAGCGTTCTGGCACAAAATGGCTTCCGTGCATCACCCAGGCAGGTGCTACACATTGGTGGTCATTGAGTCAAGTTTCCCCCTCATCACTGTAACGTGCTTTGAGTGTGAATAAAGCGCTCTATAAATGCAAAGCATTATTATTATTATTATTATTAGAAAAACACCACAAGGTTTCTACAGCCAAGGGCACACTCTATAGCCAAGCACACACTCCACACATAGATGTGCACTTGATGGGGAAGGCTCACTCTCTCTTGCTCTCTCTCCCACGCACGCACGCACGCACGCACGCACGCAATCTCATTATACCCAAACACACCAGCAATAGCTCGAATGGAATACCACCCCATGTCACACTCTAACCCTGGCTATATTACAAGTCATTCTCACTGATTAAAATGGTCCCCGTTTCATAACTGCAACTACTGTAGCTCCAACCCATCAACATATATTTATCCAGCACATTTCCCACAAGCAAGCTGCAAACACTACAGTTTCTTACCAGACTAACATTAACTTCAAGTGATGTATTCAGCCCTTATTTAGTATTTTGTTATCCTACAGCAAACACATTACTAGTATGCATACCTGAGGACCACTGCTTGATAATTCCAAAGAACAACTGATACTGTGCCTGCTTCTGCATGCATTCTGATTTTTGGTTGCATGTCACTTTTCAGTAGTGTCTGAAAACAGGATATCGCCTTCATGATTAACTTTAAAGGCAATTGTTTCTCAAGTATGGATGTCCAAATATTTAATTAAATAATGTAAGCAAATTTATACTGCTGATGGTTGAGAAAAACAAGAATCTCATGAATTTTAAATACTATTTTCTTGGAGTGCTGAAGCATCTCATAAAATAGTTACTGTTTAATTTGTTTAAATTTACATAATAACACTGCTCTACAATAGGACTAAAACAAAGAAAGCCATTTATACTTTCCTCACTCACAAAAAAAGTACAAAATTATTATAACTGACAGGAAGGTGAGTGGTATGCCCCAACAATGACTATACTAAGTATCATTATTGGAAGGCTCTGTGGCATCTGCCATATGTTCAACAGAAAACCACAATTCACAATGGAGAAATCCAAATCAAAAAGCTTTGTTTGGCTTTGGACAGACATCTAATTTTCTATTGGCACCAAACCTGTAAAGTATGTTCATTGATTGGGTTAATAGTTTAATTTAATTCCAGTATACACCCATTTCACATGGCTTTTCTAAAAGTGATTCACATAAAATAAAACTGTCCTATTATTTTCTCAAACCATTTTTATGCAAACCCCAATTCCAAAACAGTTGGGACAGGATGTAAAATACACATAAAAGCAGAAAGAAGTGATTTGTAAATTCTCTTTTATATATATTTAATTGAAAACAGTAGAAAGAAAATATATAATGTTTTACCGTATCAACTTTATTTATTTTTGTAAATAATTCAGAATTTGTTCCAAAAAAGTTTGGACAGGGGCAAAAATAAGACTGGGAAGTTCAAAAGGATAAAAGGATATAAAAAGACTCTTGATACCTTATTTTCAGGTACTCTTACAAGCAATACTATAACCTCTCTGCATTTGAATGGATCTCTATGGGAATTGGGGGGTGGGACTAGATTAAGCTGTAAATTACATGGGAATAGTATGGAACCCATGGTTGGCTAAATTGCTGTAAGTCATCAAGGGTCTGAGGTATCAAACAAGCCTCAAACCACTTTAATCACTTTAAGGGTTGTTTCTCCTGACTCATTTTCCTATTGAACTTTATGGAAAATTAAGTCAGGAAAAACAACCTTTCAAGTGATCCATCCATATCTACAGCATATCTGGCAGCAGAGTGACGTTTTCAGACACCAGACCACTTAACTGAACTAAAAACAAGCCTCAAACCATCACTCTGCTGCCAGATATGCAGTAGATATGGATGGATCACTTTAAGGGTTGTTTCTCCTGACTCATTTTCCTATTGAACTCTATGGAAAAATAAATCAGGAGAAACAACCCTTCAAGTGCATTTTACATACTGTCCCAACTTTTTTGGAATTGAGGTTTGCAAATAAATTCTCCTTGTGGACAGTTAAAATTGGATTCTGCTGACCATTATATAGTAATACAAGCATTTACCTTCAGTGTGCACTTAGCCACAAATAAAGACGTATATGTTAGAAACCAGCACTGCCAAATCAAATGGCCACACAGGAAATGGAGTACATTTCTAGGAGCACGCTTGCCTTGATGTGAAGGGTGAACTTTAAACTGAATGATAGGAAGCTTTATCCTAAAAGGAAGGGTGTAGGCCAATATCAAACCAAGTAACACTGGGTGTTTCTCAAGGCCTTTCACCACATTGCTGAGGTATTATTTTTCAAAGGAAAGTGTTGGCTCCTTCAGAGAGGGGCAATAATTGCAGGAAAGCATGAAAGAAATCCATCTTCATGACACTGATTAGATTCCCACACATTTTTTGTGAAGGGTTTACTTACTGAAAAGACAAGTTAAAAATAAAAAAAACACTGTTCAATGGGACTGGATTCCTTTTCCTATTATACGAGTGAAACCATACCAATTCCAAATTAAATAGAAATTATGGTTAATCAATGTATCAAATGTCAATGTTGTAAAATCTGTCATCACGCATGGTTTTTAAAATACAGTTAAATGTAATAGTATTGTGACAGTGACACAATTTTTGTTGTTTTGGCTCTGTACTGCAGTACATTGGATTTGAAATAAAACAATGATTATGATGTTAAAGTGCATACTAACATCTCTAATTTGAGGGTATTTACATCCATGTTGGGTGATCTGTGTAGGAATTACAGCCCTTTTTATACACGGTGCCTCCATTTTAGGGGAGCTAAACTAATTGGACCATGGCTGCTCAGCTGTTTCTTGGCCAGCTGTGTGTCTTTGCATCATTATTAGGAAGTAAGAATGCACTGGTGAGCTCAGCAATAGCAAACAACCTGATAGACCATGGAAGACCACTCTTGTTGGTGACTGAATGATACCGAAATATACACCAGCATAACCTCAGAGGGTTCATTGCAATATGCAAACCAATGGTAAGCCTAATGAACAGGTTAAAGTTTGACGGCCAGGTTAAAGTTTGCTAAAATGTCCCTAGAAAACTGTAGTGTTCTGCAACACAGTCTTATGGACAGATACAGGTATTAACCTGTACCACAATGATAGAAAGAAGAAAGTGTGGAGAAAGGAACTGCTTGTGATACTAAGCACCTCATCTGTGAAACATGGTGGAGGTAGTGTTGTGGCTTGAAAAAAGGCTGTATTGGATCACCCAATATGGATGCACTCAAATTAACCCTCATATTATGTTCCGGGTAATTTGACCCAGTTCCATGTTTGACGTCTCTTAAAAACCAATTAACCTTACTTTTTCAACTTAACACTAGATGGATTTTGCTCATTCGTTGGGATTAAATAGTAACGTTAAACACGCAATAAATTTGTAGTGGTACCGTAGGGGTATTTTCCCCATACGGTTCACAACCTTTCACTGACATAAAAAGTCAACATAATATGAGGGTTGAAGCTGAGAGCTTGCATATTAACTTCATATTCATCGTTTTATTTAAAATCCAATGTGCTGGAGTACAGAGCCAAAACAGGGTCAAAACAGAGTCACTGCCCCAATACTTTTTAATTTAACAGTACGTGTAATTTAAAATGTTTGATGTGTCATATTCTTTTAAATTACATCCGTGTTGAGTTTTAAGCTTATTTTCCATGTCAAATATTCATATAAAGATATTCAATATTCAAATCATGAATACATTGAAAAGACACTGCCACTTTTGTCAATTGCATTGAGCATTTATAAAATCTTCGTTGTGAATACATATTATTAGACATCATTTTGAACATAGTTAAAAAAGTCAGTAGTCTGCTATTGCAAATGGATGGAATACGCTATCAATTATTTTCAAAACAATATTCAAACCCCTGTTTAAATACATAACTAAAAATAAGGCTGAAACACATTGGTAGATATTTTCACTGATTGTCAATGGTTACACTGAACATAAGAATACCAGGGTTTAAATATGTAAACTTATCACACATTTAAAGGTATACTATGTAGTTTCAGAACACTAGATGGCGATATTGAGCACGTAGGAGAAAAGGGCTCCCCGAAAATTGCTTATCACGTGTTCTTCTCAGACGCGCACGACGACGCACGAGCATTGTGGTGACGTTTCACGCATATTTTCTCTGACCGTGGACTCAATTCAATTCGCTTTATTGGCATGACAAGACATTGAATCTGTATTGTCAAAGCATACTGCATTAAAACAGTCGAAGTCTAACTCTGAACAATACAAAACAACAAAGACTAGAAATTAATGAACAGTAGCCATACATGAAAACAAGAACGTTTTTAATCCACTTTGATTATGGATTTAGAAATAACAATAATGTAAAATAATAAAGTACAATTAAAAATAATAATAATTATCAATATAAATGATAATAATGATGATGAGAACGACAAATATGATCTTATAAAGTGAATATAATAAATATAAAAAATTAAAATTGGTTTATAATGATCTCTGTCACTCACTGTCCCTAAGACGATGGCAGGCAGATATTGTGCTGCCAGGTCACAGCACGTCCACTCCTCTTCTAAGAGGATGGGGAGTTTTTGGATGTCTGTAAAATTTTTTAATTGAGGGTATCTCTGATTTATTTTGGGAAAATATTTATATATAAATATTAGGGGTGTAACGGTACACAAAAGTCACGGTTCGGTACGTACTTCGGTTTTGAAGTCACGCTTCGGTAACAGTGGATCGTCTAGGCTACAGATAAGATAAGCGTATCTTTTTTCATTGCTTTCAGCTGTTGTTAGTTAATTGAACAGATTGGAGTCACTCGGTAGCTTAGTTTATTTTGAATTGTTTGCAGTTAGTCCATAGCTTGCTCGCTGTAGTTGGGCCAGCTACCCGTCTTTTGTGTTGCTAATTTTGTTGGAACCAGTTTCACCTGTGTGTATATTAAGCGTGTTTGCAGCTCATCTAATTCAACTAGTTCTAATTAGCATCCATACATTGGCCCACATGTCGTGCTTGAAGCATTGTTTAAATCTAATTACATCACATCTCTTCAACTTTCATTTGGCTGTTTGAAAGTGTTTTCAAAAAATCATGACATATTTTTTACACTAAACACCTTCATAGAAGTGACCTTAATCTCTCATCTCAGTGAAATCTCAAGTCCTGCATGAATCTCCAGTAAGACCATTATTGGCCAGTACTTCAGCTCTTAGCCTAAATCCAAATGTCAAAACAACTTCAACAGAATCTAAAATACAAGCCTCCTGTCCTCACCCTTCCTCCCACTCGCAAAACTGACCTTTATATGTATTTCGAGAATGTAATGCCATCTCTGACAAGTTGAATCGAGTCATTCAGCTTTCCGTTTGAGGCTGATGTATTTATGTCCACCCTCTCTATCTTTCCACTGCAGGGGGAGGGGAACTGGGGACACAGAATTGAGTGTGCACCCATTTGTGCCTTTCTTAATGTCAAACAATGCTATGACTCCGAAGCTATAGCAATGCAATTTCAAGCTGTAGAAAATCTTGAAATCCGTTCAAAAGAGGTACCAAGGTTATGATAAGGTTAATAGAAATTGCTCCTTGTGTTCTTTAAGCAACACAATCCAAGCGATGGAAAATGTCTGCTAATCCAAAGGATAGTACTGAGAAACTGGACATAGGCTGCTGGAGTTTGAGTAGAGCACAAGGCTTCAGAGACATGCCAACTCAGACATTATGGATCAGTGACCTTGCAGAAAAAACGAGTAGCTGTGAATCAAATGTCACAGAGCAAAGGTCCAACAAAGGGCCCGTTTCAATACAAAATCAGTTTTAAAACATGTATATGAACATTACGGTTAGTTGCTAAAAGGTTCCCTATTATGGTATCCTTAGATGTGGCACGAATCTTTTACATTCTAACTGTTAAGCTGCTGTTCTTCCTTTTTACAAAATGTGGCTGTAACCAAATGCCCATATATGCAATACCAAGTAGATCACAAAATTAGCTATCGAACTAGCTAATAGAAACAGGTTAGAGACAGAAAGCAATATATGCAGCAAAAACATGTTTTTTTAATCTCCACGCATTTGTAGTTAAGGTTGTTCCACTCTGTCCCAATAAGCATATGCAAATTGTAAATTGCCTATAGCCCATTGCTACAGCTTTGATCCACTATTTCTTTTGTTAACCAGTTTATCAAACATCTGCGTCATTCTGACTCAAACTGTTATCCCAGCCTTTCATGAATAAAAACACGGAAATGTTTTTATGAACAAACAAGAGACAAGTACCCTTTTCTCTTTTTCATTTTGACTCGAAGGACTAGCGTTAAGCAGATTACTATATTTCTAATTGCCAAAACAACAAAACCAGAAGAAAAAAAACACAATTCACATATCAGTGTACTGATAATGTGTTCGTGAACAGAGATGACAAGCTTTTGGCTTACCATCATGTCCTATGCAACTCTTTAGCACTCTCAAATGGCAAATGTACTATATTAAAGTAAAACCAGGAAAGTAAAATTGTGTCTTCCCCTGCAGTTAAACCCCTTTGAACCCTCTATGTTATTCACTATGTTTATTAATTAATTTGCTTTACTTTGTGGTAATATTCCAGAGAAGAAAAATGTTATAAATTGATGGCATCTATGTTCTACAGTATTTTATAATATCTGAAATGAATGCATAATACCTTAAAGTGAATTGAAGCTTAAACTAATCAAATCTTAATTCATAAAGCTCTGCTGAAGCAGCATAGATTTTCATTGACATGAGTTCAGTCACAAGTCAGCTTAGTGCTTTGATTAATGGGTAATCACTGTTAATGTACAACATGAGATGAGCGTTTGAGAGTTGTATTGAATGGAGATTTCTCAGGTACAAAGTACATTGACGTAGAACCCTGAAAAATAATCTCAAGCAACAGATTTCTATTACAAGAAAGGTTCTCACAGTTACTTTTGTGATTTTGTTACCTCGCACAAATGACAATTGCATGTTTTTGGGCAGAAATTAGTATTTACCAAAAATCAAATACTAATGGAACACATGCATTCAGAAATGCTATTTCTGGTTCACCTAAGTGGCTTCTCTTGACTCGCTGCTAAACGATTCAGTTCCTGAATGAACTGTGAAGGGGAGACAGCTTGTATTGCCTGCAAACATTAATCAACAAGAAATTCAACTAAATTTTATTGATGGGTGTATTTTTTAGTCACTTATCCCTCTTTGTTGCAGTAATTCCTGAGGCCAATTTTGTTGGCCTCTTGCTGTCAATACTGTAGCATCCATGCTCAGTGTTGTACAGGAAGATGAGCCACTGAAATAATGACGCAGACAGCAGTAACCTATCTATCTGACTGCAACCAATTACTGGATATTAGATAACTAGAGGTGATCCTCACTAGGGATAAAAGGTTGGATCTCCAGAGGACGGACAGACGGACGGACGGACGCACGCACCCACGCACGCACACACACACACACACACACACACACACACACACACTTTCGCACCCATACACACAAAAGGAGTTTGTTTGATGGAAACCATTTTCAGCTAATTCCATGCTGTCCCTTCTTTTGGACATACACACGTTGCCAATGTTAGCGCAACTCTATGGCAACCGGTAGCATCCACTACCAAACACACTTAAACACAGTGCACCCAAAGCAAATAAAATATGACGACAGTCTATCGGGGTTATTTTGAGTGTTTATACCATCATTTTTTAAGTCAAACTATGGTTGAATCCTTTACTTTGTGCTGACCTAATATTCTCTGTGGAAGTACGGCGGCGGAGCGAACCTGGCCATTGCAACTTGTTACTCTTCTTTGTTGTTGTAGTCGACCAGTGCCGGCACTACATTCACAGGTAACGTAAAGTATCGCTCCCCCGATAGACTGTCGTCGTATTTTATTTGCTTTGGGTGCACTGTGTTTAAGTGTGTTTGGTAGTGGATGCTACCGGTTGCCATAGAGTTGCGCTAACATTGGCAACGTGTGTATGTCCAAAAGAAGGGACAGCATGGAATTAGCTGAAAATGGTTTCCATCAATCAACTACATCATGGGTAAGTCGTAATTGAGACATTATGTCCAAAATTCCGAACTATCCCTTTAACTGCCATGATGAGGATTTAAATGTACATTACTGAAAAGACAGGGGTCTGTTTTCACTACTGTGTCTGTTTGAGAGAGGCCTCAGTGTAAGCGTTTCTGATCGTATTGTTATTTATATCATCAAAAGAAGAAAGGACAATGCTTAATTATTTATATTCCCGTGTACTGTGATGTGGGGTGCCTACTTTGATTTGTATTGACCTTCTGGGATAGGAGCAAGAAAAGGTTTCCCTGGCAATTGTATCAGATCAGATTTACCTATATGACCACAAGGGAAAATCGAGATGACCACATAGTGGAGAACAAAAAATACATATATATTCCCTACATAATCTGTCATGTTTCTTTGGTAAATGCACTTTTAAAGCATTTGTTTATGGTGTGACAAAAACTACTGAGAAGTAAATTCAGTGCAGGTTTCTTTTTAGGTTTTTGGAACATCCATCAGTGCTTTTGTTTCTTAATCCCTGTGTCCTGAATGGTTTTGCAGACAACAAAGGTTTTCTGTATAATTCTCTTTGACACATTGTGGAAAAAAATGAAGTTAACTGCAGGACAAGGGGCAAAGAACAGTAACTATCAGCTCAGAACAGAGTGTAATAATAAAATTTAAAAAAGGAGTTCCATAATAAACAATAGGCCTATACAGATTTTGCATTCATACCCATAATATCGATGTGAAAATAAGTTTCAGCTTACTCTATGTTGATTTTGCCCTGTACTGATTTAAGCCATGGCTTTAGTATAATGCTGCAGGGTACAATCAGATAATTCCTTGCAAGGCAGAACTAATGAACGATAAATAAATGTCTTTCCCTTTTAGCTGTACTACACATTTTATAAAGCATATTATAATTAAAAACAACTCACACTGTGCTTGGACATATTTGAGATACTGTATTCTGAAATAAAATGCAGACTAAATTGGTTCATCAACACTTTTCATACTATTTTAATCATTAATATGTCAATCTTAATTACTATTTTGGGTGGGCCAATCTGGGAGTATGCATATGTGCATATACACACGCATACATACACGTGCATGTGTGTCTGTCTCATATGCTTGTGTGGGTGTGCATGCACATGTAGCCTGATATCAAGGTGTCACTGTTCAAATCTTAGCTTATTTTCATAAATACTATTGACAATGCAACAATAGCTGCTCATTATTGACAATCTAACTCCATGACCATGAATCCTGCCATTTGAGATTGTTTGCCTCCAAAGTCTCCCAAGGTTCTGACCATCACCACACTCCTATCTTTCAGAACATAAAGTAAGAAGATTACTCTGACTGTCCCCGGTGCTCAGGGATCAGGTGTGCATGCCGGCGCTTGTGACACTCGAGCCGGCTGTGGCCAGGAGAAAGAGAGCGGCATGCTGTGTTGTTCCTGCTGTGCTGTGCGCTACCACAAAATAGAGCGTGAGCCCTTGCTGCAGCCGGGTGGTCAATAACAAAACGAGGACAAACTGAGACTCCTTGGCAGTTCGCATTGTGTTCGCAAATTTAAGTGTATTTTCATCACGACTTACATTTGCATGAAATCCATTTGCGACGTAGTGGTACAATAACTTTCATTTTTGCTTTGAGAAACGCTTATACAGCCCATCAACAAATGTTGCACATGTGCTTATAAATACAGATGAGACGAGCGAGGGGGGAGGGGAAGAGCGGTAGAGACAGGGAGAGAGAGAGAGAGAGAGAGAGAGAGAGGAGCACTCACTGATTTTATATCCCAGCTTTTCAGCATGGGCCCTCTTTGCCAGGAACTGTCCCTCGACTAACGCTCGGATTTCGACCTCCTTTGCAAATCCTGCTACCTGCGCAAGACACAAAGGTGGCTTAGATAACATGAGAGGGGTGAATCCTGCACAGAGACCCCATTGACTTGGATAACCTTCCCAGAATGCATTGCCGTTGCCTCGCATGCCCTCCATTACCTCACTTCACGTTACTATGACGTCTTTTAATCTTTGAACGTTTGACAGTTTGTATATACAGGGCCGGCTGGGCACAGGTGTTATCCAGGTCATTAACTTACATATTCATCATCGATGATGTCACAGTCTTTAAAAAAAAAAAAAACCTGTAAATGCGTACCCACGTTTCTTCATTCCGCTTAGCCAAACGCCTCCGTTTGAATTTCTTACATTATTTTTTTCATTAGAATCAATGTTTAAAAATCATGTTGTTATGTACCGTCTAATCCTTGCACTCTTCACAGGTGTTTTACACACACCGGGGACTTTGCACTCACCTTACTGTTCTCTTCGTTAAATCTGTGAACCCCAGCAGTAGGTGGTGTGATCTCCATCGCATCAAAATAGATGCCTGATAGCAAAAACATCTCATGAGGTAATTGCTGCTTAAAACTAATTACAGCATTGTCACACAAACTTACCAGCCATGTGCATAGGAGCTATTTCATAGAACACGGACTCATTTGTTCAGAAATTGCACAGCAAAAATGTGTCTTGATAAAAAGTGGAATGTACTGAAAAATGTTGTCCTTCACTGATAAATTGGATTTTTCTGATGTCTTGTGTGCAGCCCTTCTACAATGGTTATTAAAATAAACACAACTCACCTATGTTCCCATTGTTTCCCATGGGAACGGACCCGAGGGCCTTGGAAAAAACTTCCCATGAGCCTCCAGCACACTCATTCCGGATTCTCTCTCTAGTTAGGGAGCCATTCTTGTAGCTGGAAAGCATGTGCAGTACAGTATTTTCACAGATGTCTCAGTTAAACCATATTTGATATCTCAGCTTGGGCTGCAGTCGATTTATTTACAAGACTGATTCAAGTAACGCCATTTTCTCTCAAATTTGATTTACTATCTGAATGAAATCATTAATCTGTTTTCCACTACTGTGTGCACAGAGACCAAATGTGACAGAGGGTGATCTTAAAGTGGTGCCCAGGAGTCTCTGCAACTTTGTTATCAGACTTTAAATGTTTAACTGCATATAAAATCCATGACAACTCGCTGTGTCAGGAGGTAATTAATATACTGTGGAGCTGATCAATTTCACAATTGAAAAACAGAGTAAAAAATATGGAACTGGAGAGTGTAGACTGGAAATTTCAAAGAAAGGCAGTCAGCCGAGGGAAACATTGCTAGGAAACACACGCAAAAGTGTTCAACCATCAATACAAATTTGTACAAACACATGACTTTGGTGAATCGTGGTAAACATAGCTAAGCAGGTCAAAGGTGCCACCAGATACATCCCCTCAAGCATCAGCAGTGTACTCCCACCCGACAAGGAGAGGTTGGATGGTCGCAGGTATGGACCTTGCAGGCTTCCAGCTCACCGCCATCAGCCTAATGGATAAATATACCCTAAACTGGGGGAAATATTGCTGATCCAAGAAATAGCTGGCATTTGGATTAATAAATCATAAGAGGGTAGGTGACATTTCAAACAAACTGATTGACTAAGTTAGGGTATTTTGATTTCTATTTGTAATTTTGCAGGGTCAACTTATATCAGACTGTTGTAATCAGCATGCATAATCATCTTGTTTTTGACAGTCCATGTATCATCTATCCGATTATAACATATATTAGACTGTACTATGCTCCTCATATTGGTGCTAATTTTATTTGAAAGTAGCATTTTTCCCCTACATTGTTCAATGCCAAATGTATTACTGTGGCTTTTTTTATTCCATATAAAAGTACAATTTATTTTCACTGGTAATTATTACATCATGGGACAGACAAGCGTATCATTCTCAACTATGTGGTAACATTATTTTTATGATAATGGCCCCAAGTCAATAATTAAGTTCATCTGCCTGGCTCCTGAGTATGAATGCTCATCCTCACATCCAATGCAGAAATGATGTCCCATTGACCAAAAACACCTGCATTCCTGGTTCAAATGGTTTAGTCAGGTTTTTAATGTTTTTGTTTTTTTTCCACTTGTGATTGTGATTTAGTTTAAACATACAAACTCTTGTCTTGCAAGATATCCTGCATGTTCAACCGCTCTACCATCATTATGTATAAAATGGAAAAGTCCTCCTGCTTTGTGTGTACATCTTCCTTTTGTCATCTTCCGGGCTATAGCAGTCTACAGTCTTCGTATTCACAAGGTTCTGATCTGCTTTTATATCTCTAAAGCTTGTGCAAGGTCAGTGAGGCTGATCAAACAATGGCTGGGATTTCATAAGGCCTGGCTATACTTTATCAGTAATTTCCATAATTGCTTGTTATTGCAGCTGACTTTTAAAGAAAAGACATTGTGTGCTTTTTTCCCCCCCAAATTGCGTTGGCATGCAGTGCATCCTCTCATGCCGGTGCATCCTACTGTGCAATGCAGACATTAACGGTCGCTTGTGATTGGCCTGACTCATTCTTCTTTACAACCCAACACTTTTGTTCCTGGAACCAACGGTAAGTGCACATATGTACATTCATGAAGAAGCTTCCCGATGCTTTTCACAGGAGCAGCACTTCAGACATTTTTCACACGGTGCCTTGTTCACACACTGTTCACTCAACAGTCTCGCTCCCGCTGTGCTGGACTGAATGACTCAGTCCTTGTGTTTGTAAGCAGCAATGCTGTATGGGAGTGATCCTAGTTTTAAATACAACAAAGACGGCCCTACATAGAAACAAAACCAAAGGTTTTCTTTCACTTTTTTTTTTACATGGGTCAATCATCAGCCTGATGAGGCTCACTGACCTGGTCTAAGCTGGATAATTCCAACAAACATTTTCCTGGGGATAATTCCTGACAATGCATGAACTTTATTTGAAATGCTATTTGTTAAACCCTTTCAAACTCGCTAGCTAGATTTACAGCTTAAATGATAATTGCACAATAAACCTACCACTGACTGTTTCTGAGAACAGACCTCTCTTTATAGCTGGAGACGTTAGTGTTCTATAACTGTTGTCTCTCAGAAAACACACCCCGGGTCTATTTACCATATTAAAGCCATGTAGGACTGGCAGTCAACAGGGTTGCAGAAGATGTGTCCTTCCACAGTCGGTTTGGGGTCCTTGATCCATAGGAAGACTGTGTCACTGGTACCAAGACTCACCTACCATGTCAGGGGAAAGGAGGTGCCTAAGACTCATATTAAATCAATGCACTTCCACATCATCTTGCTCAGGCTGGTACAAGGCGGTCAACGGATCATAAAAAAGTAGCTAAGCAGCAGATTCACATTTGCAGTTAAGTATCACAGTAGTTCAGTATTGCAGAATTTTGACTTCATAGAATATAATTCCTCATACATAGTACTCATTTATTGTGGGCTCATTCATACTAGGCTATGATCATGTGAGCAATGTTAAAGTACCTGTATCACATGAGAAGAAATCTGTTTAAACAGATACAGAACAACTCAAACCAAAAAGCCTCAAACCATCACTCTTCTGTCAGATATGCAGTAGATCTGGATGGATCACTAAGGGTTTCTTCTCCTGACTTATTTTTCCAATGAATTCAGGATAATAAGTCAGGAGAAACAACCCTTAAAGTGATACATCCAGATCTACTGCATATCTGGCAGCAGAGTGATGTTTGAGTCTCAGACACTTGATGACTCACAGCCGTCTAGCCAACCATGTGTTCCATACTGTTCCAGTGTCATGTACAGCTTAAATTAGACCCCCCCCCCCCCCCCCCATTCCCGTAGAGATCCATTAAAATGCAGAGATGTTATAGAACCTGTAGGATATCTAATATTTAGATATTGATGATGATGCCGATTTAATTGATGATTGTAATTTTTAATAATAATAATTAATTTAAATCACATAAAACTTATTTTGAATGTAGGTTAAGTGAGGGGTTCTAGCACGCAATATCGCTTGTGTTCAGTATTCAGAGTGCCGAACGTTTTAACAAGGGCATTGACTGTTGGAACCGCTGGATTCAGATAATACACATTTTGCCTAGTCCTCATTTACCCGACATACCCTTTGTAATAGTACCTGAAAATAAGATATCACGAGTCTTTTGATGTTGTCGGGTCACAGACATATGATTTTTATTTCAGTTTATGTTCATTTGTCCAAATACTTTTGGTCCCAAAATGGGGAGGACTATGCATAAAAAGGGCTATAATTGCTAGAACACCATTCTTCCAGAGAGAGATATTCCCTCATTTGGTGTTTTGATGATGTTCGTGGAGAGTGCTGTCTAACACGTCGGTCCAAAATCTCCCATAGGTGCTCAATGGGGTTGAGATCTGGTGGCTCAGAAGGCCATAGCATATGATTAACATAATTTGCATTCTCATCAAACCATTCAGTGACCCCTCTTGCCCTGTGAATGGGGGCATTGTCATCATGGAAGAGACCACTCCCATCAGGATAGAAATGTTTCATCATAGGATAAAGGTGATCACTCAGAAGAACTTTGTATTGAATTGCAGTGACCCTTCCCTCTAAGGGGACAATTGGACCCAAACCATGTCAGGAAAATGCCCCCCACAGCATAACAGAGCCACTGGACCCCCTCACTGTAGGGGTTTTTCCTTTAATTTGTCACCTGTCAATATATATATACAGTGCATCCGGAAAGTATTCACAGCGCTTCACTTTTTCCACATTTTGTTCTGTTACAGCCTTATTCCAAAATTGATTAAATTCATTTTTTCCCTCACAACACCCCATAATGACAATGTGAAAAAAGTTTTTTTGAGATTTTTGCAAATTTATTTTAAAAAAACTAAAATTTCTCATTTACATAAGTATTCATACCCTTTGCTTTAACGTATTTTTAAAGTATCATATTTCATATTTGGTCGCATATCCTTTACATGCTGTTACTTCCTGAAGTCTGTGACCATCAACATCAAAAAACTGTCGATATCTTATTTTCAGGTACTGTTACAAGCGATACTATAACCTCTCTGCATTTGAATGGATCTCTATGGAAATTGGGGGGTGAGACTAGATTCAGCTGTAAATTACACTGGTACAGTATGGAACACATGGCTGGCTAAATGGCTGTAAGTTATCAAGGGTCTGAGCTATCAAACAAGCCCCAAACCATCACTCTGTTGCCAGATATGGAGTAGATGTGGATGGATCACTTTAAGGGTTGTTTCTCCTGACTTTTTTCCCCATAGAGTTCTATAGGAAAATGAGTCCGGAGAAATAACCCTTGCAGTGATCCATCCACATCTACTCCATATCTGGCAACAGAGTGATGGTTTGGGGCTCGTTTGATAGCTCAGACCCTTGATAACTTACAGCCATTTAGCCAGCCATGTGTTCCATACTGTACCAGTGTAATTTACAGCTCAATCTAGTCTCACCCCCCAATTTCCATAGAGATCCATTCAAATGCAGAGAGGTTATAGTATCGCTTGTAACAGTACCTGAAAATAAGATATCGACAGTTTTTTGATGTTGATGGTCACAGACTTCAGGAAGTAACAGCATGTAAAGGATATGCGACCAAATATGAAATATGATACTTTAAAAATACGTTAAAGCAAAGGGTATGAATACTTATGTAAATGAGAAATTTTAGTTTTTTATTTTTAATAAATTTGCAAAAATCTCAAAAAAACTTTTTTCACATTGTCATTATGGGGTGTTGTGTGTAGAATTTTGAGGGGAAAAATGAATTTAATCAATTTTGGAATAAGGCTGTAACAGAACAAAATGTGGAAAAAGTGAAGCGCTGTGAATACTTTCCGGATGCACTGTATATACGTATATACTGTATATATAGGGCCTTCAGCAAATCCACTGAAATTACTTACTGCTATGTCTCCTTCCTGGAGTCTCATCCCTGCGAGAGATCCTGTGATATAAAAGTGAAAAAGATGTATTACTGAATTCTACAGATGAGAGACCAACAAAACTGAAAAAAATAATATAGTCCTGGCCCTTACCCATGCAGTTCAAGCCTCCTTCAATTTTGTAGGTTTAAACAAACACCCTCTGAAGATCTAAGGAATCTATCATGCCACTGATTACTCTATATCATACTAATCCACCAATTTCCTTTATTGGGTGACTTTAAGAGAAATAACCTCAAAAAGCAAATAACTGGCAGGAGATTTTATGGCATTGATTTTTTTTTTTTAAATGTTATAGCCCTTTTAGTCTTTCATGCGCTGACTTCTATAGCAGCATTGAAGGTGTTTTCAAGTGGCTATACACAGTTGGGTTTTAATTTGGGGCTGCGTGGTAAGCTTGGTAAAGATTTAATCATTCCTGTCAATGGGCTTTCTTGTTGACTTCGCAGAAAAGTTCAATCCATCTTTTCATGCAGTGACAAATACAGACAGTGGCTTATGAAGGGAAGACAGTCCAAAGAAAAATGACTCAAGCTCCCCTGACAGAACTTTAATCCCTACACTCCAGTGGGAAGAAAGCATCTTTCAAATAATTTATCAGAAAATCACATTAATGTTAACTCTTTGCTAGTTAAAAAAAATAATTAGCAGGAGTGTTTTAATAACAGTGGCAGAACAGCAAAGAGGGCATATTGGATATTTTGTGGAAACCAATCAACACTTAATTGACTGGATGAACTCATTCAGATATGTAAAAATTTTCAGAAATTACCACATTTGTTGCTCTTGTAGAAAAATAGGCCAGGGGCCCAATTTTCTTGGTTCAAAATAAAAGTTAGGGCATGTGGGTTGACATGGAACCTTTTAAACATTGTAATCTCTTTTAATAAAAGTACTGTAATCATCAGGGGCTACTGGGGGCTCATCATGTTAACACACTGTTGCAGTGTGTGGCTGGGCCCCACAGTCTGGTATTAATCTAGACTGTGCCAGGGGCAACTGTGGCCAGCAGCTGCTCAGGACCAGGAATGATTGGCCATATCACGCAGATTTGCCAACATCATTTTTGCTTGGACCTTTCTAATGAGCAAGGACATATTCTCCATTTGTGCAGTAATAACCAGCTGACAATGGTGGAAGAAATCCTGATGCTTCAACTTTCGATATTGCTGGTCGAAGGATACAACAGAACAAGACTAGGCAAGCCTAGCTAGCCCGGACGCCTGTATGCAGCCAGTGGGGAACATTTGACAAGGCACGGCGGATATTGTTCTGGAGCATGCAGGTTGGATACCGCATACCGGGCGACAGCAAACTTTTTAGCATAATTACTCTAAATTTACGCATGCGCTTTCAACATCGGGGGATCAGGCAGCCAGCCAGCCAGTCAGTCAGTTACCCACATTCAAACATTTAGGCCTGCACGCGCTGCATCCAGGCTAAAACCACATGCGCCTGGCCACAGCCCTGCTTTGCTGCATATTCACCAAACACAGAAAGTCTAGGTCTGGAATTCCACCGTCTGGGACATGGGTATTTTTCCCCAGAAATTATAGAGAGGGCCTCCGCCCTTTATTCTGGTTGGCCAGTCAAAACCATGTCACAGTTTGGTAAAATTAAACGTTGAAACATATTCAATTAAAAATCACCACAACACCACAACCCCATGATTGCATAGAGCTGGATAGATCTGAAAAACACCTTCTCCACATATACATTTTTCCTAATGGTCTGTGTAAATTCAGCACTGGACCACAGTGGGTCCATAGGGAGGTGGTCTGACTCACAAACTTTAGTCTCTTGGATGAAAAGGAAAGATCATTTTGACTTTTACAGGCAGGATTGATTTGACCCACAATCTGAGACCATGGTCTTGTGGTAGGTTTAGTAAATTGTTGCCTCCTAGCTACAGAACAAACTGTAAATATCCACAAGTTATGACTCACTGCAGTCTGTGTCATATAACGTAAACATACATACATTCTCTTGACCAACTCTATTGAAGGGGAATTTGATTTTAAAAAAGAAGGAAAAAAAAAAAAAGATACTGTGATAATCAACAAAATTTTAAAAAATTAAAAATTAAAAAAATTAAAAGCAGCACATGCAGGAGTGATGTGCTGTGTCTATGCCCCATTCGCTGCACTTTTGTATTTCTGGCCGGTTTACTGTTAACTTTGTATTCCATTAATATACAACCACTTGGTCTCTGCTTTGTACTCAAATTTTCAATGCAGTTAAGCAGAAGAAAGCTTCATAGCTCATAGGCTCAACTATGCACTCACAAAAATGCATAGAGTGCAATCACCATCCACTCCTGCACTAATCATCTACCTAAGTACAGTTGAAGTCGCAAGTTTACATACACCTTAGCCAAATCCATTTAAACTCAGTTTTTCACAATTCCTGACATTTAATCCTAGTAAACTTTCCCTGTCTTAGGTCAGTTAGGATCACGACTTTATTTTAAGAATGCGAAATGTCAGAATAATAGTTGATTTATTTCAGCTTTTATTTCTTTCATCACATTCCCAGTGGGTCAGACGTTTACATACACTCTGTTAGTATTTGGTAGCAATGCCTTTAAATTGTTTAACTTGGGCCAAACATTTCAGGTAGCCTTCCACAAGCTTTTCACAATAAGTTGCTGGACCTTTGGCCCATTCCTCCTGACAGAACTGGTGTAACTGCGTCAGGTTTGTAGGCCTCCTTGCTCGCACACGGTTTTTCAGTTCTGCCCACAAATCTTCGATTGGATTGAGGTCAGGACTCTGTGATGGCCACACCAATACCTTGACTTTGTTGTCCTTAAGCCATTTTGCCACAACTTTGGAAGTATGCTTTGGGTCATTGTCCATTTGGTAGAGCCATTTGCGACCAAGCTTTAACTTCCTGGTTGATGTCTTGAGATGTTGCTTCAATATATCCACATAATTTTCCTTCCTTATGATGCCATCTATTTTAAGTGCACCAGTCCCTCCTGCAGCAAAGCACCCCCACAACATGATGCTGCCACCCCCGTTCTTCACGGTTGGGATGGTGTTCTTCGGCTTGCAAGCCTCACCCTTTTTCCTCCAAACATAACGATGGTCATTATGGCCAAACAGTCAAATTTTTGTTTCATCAGACCAGAAGACATTTCTCCTAAAAGTAAGATCTTTGTTCCCATGTGCAGTTGCAAACTGTCGTCTGGCTTTTTTAATGGCGGTTTTGGAATAGTGGCTTCTTCCTTGCTGAGCAGCCTTTCAGGTTATGTCGATATAGAACTTGCTTTACTGTGGATATAGATACTTGTACCTGTTCCCTTTAGCATCTTCACGAGGTCTTTTGCTGTAGTTCTGGGATTGATTTGCACTTTTTGTACCAAAGCATGTTCATCTCTAGGAGACTGAACAGTATGACGGCTGCGTTTATACTTGCGTACTATTCATTGTACAGATGAATGTGGTACCTTCAGGCATTTGTAAATTGCTCCCAAGGATGAACCAGACTTGTGGAGGTCCACAATTTTCTTTCTGAGGTCTTGGCTGATTTCTTTTGATTTTCCCATGACGTCAAACAAAGAGGCACTGTGTTTGAAGGTAGGCCTTAAAATACATCCACAGGTACACCTCCAATTGACTCAAATAATGTCAATTAGCCTATCAGAAGTTTCTAAAGCCATGACATAATTTTCTGGAATTTTCTGAAGCTGTTTAAAGGCACAGTCAACTTAGTGTATGTAAACTTCTGACCGCTGGAATTGTGATATAGTGAATTACAAGTGAAAAAATCTGTCTGTAAACAATTGTTGGAAAAATTACTTGTGTCATGCACAAAGTAGATGTCCTAACTGACTTGCCAACACTATAGTTTGGTAACATGAAATCTGTGGAGAGGTTAAAAATGAGTTTTAATGACTTCAACCTAAGTGTATGTGAACTTCCGACTTCAACTGTAACCTACCATCTGTTACCTATAACTGATCCACCTCTCATGTACACCAATTACCTACTATAAATCCACACCATTTAACAACCACTGATCATCTATATGAGCTCTCTACCAATGATCCCCCATAACCTACTGCAATTACATACCACTGATCCCCTAACAATCTAGTCACCTACTGTTAGAAAACCTGTCAGCGATGTCTACAGACAAGTTAAACCAGATAGATTTACATGTGCGAATTAATGGGGCTGTTTGAAAGCCTGTCAGCGACACCTAGCGTCCTGGCGTATTGCATTTCCCCCACATCAGACTTCGCTGTATCATTCGGTCATTGTGGAACAGAGGAGCGGGCGCCATTCGTGGATGACTCCTTTTCGCCCATTTTTGTTTGCCGATTGTGTGTTCATGAGAATTATACCACACTTGCGCACACACACACACACACACACAAATCTACCCGTGTTGTTGCAATTTACAAATAAATGAAACTGACCACAAATAAATGCATCTTATCCACAAATAAGTGAACATAATCCACATATAAATGTAACTGATCCACAAATAAATGCATCTTATCCACAAATAAGTGAACGTAATCCACATATAAATGTAACTGATCCACAAATAAAGCGTTGGGAGTAATATGATACAAAGTATCGCGTTACTCTATCTACAATAGTTTTTTGAGGTAAAGAGTAGTGTATCGCGTTACTGGTCCGAATTTCAGTATCGTCGTTACCATTACTAATCTTGGAAATTGCTCGTTACTCTTGTTTAATTTGTTGCCGTTGATCCAAATAAATGTATTTGATCAGAATAAATATCGTATCTACTTTATTCCCTGTTGTTGGCGCCGCTAACTTAAACAAATCCCCGCCCCCTACATCCGCTAATGTTTATGTAGGCTAGTCCACATGAAAAATGGCAGCAGCGATTTAATGGCAAAATCAACGTGTTAAATAAAGCTAATTTGACTGTCACGCAATCATTTTGGTGCTACTTTGAATAATTTCCATTGAAAAATACAGCTTCAGTGTGTGTAGGCCTGTGTGTATGTGAGTGCGCTCTGCTGACGGAGCTATCAGTACTCAGACAGTTGTTGACAGTTGCTCAGCGCTCACGTAGAGCAGTACGTTAAGTGATTCAAAATCCGCCCAGTGCTCACACTGAGCATTCTCACCGTGAGCGCTCAGTTACTTAACGCGGCACTTTTTAGCGGTAACGCAAATGTAGTGTATCGCATTACCTTGTCTGTAAAGTATGGAGTATCGTATCTATCGTTACTATTTCAAACGGTAACAAGTAACGAATATTATAATACTTTTTTTGAGTAACGTGCCCAACACTGCAAATAAATGCATCTGATCCACAAATAAATGCCACTGATCCACAAATAAATTAAACTGATCCACAAATAATGTGTGGAATTGCGTGCATTTATTTGCGGATTTTTGAGACAATCCTCACAGCAAGATGTGCAAAGAAATTTACAAATGTATATATTTTTTAACTGAGTCTACTCCAGCCGATCATATTTTAAGACATCCTTTCGCCAATGCCCACATTTCTCCGACGTATCACAGCAGGTTTCAGGCCACGGTTCTGTGAACCTCTAGCCCAAGGTACTTCACTTCCCTCAGTGACGACTGGAAGGCAGCAGCCGCCTCTAAATGCATCAAAGTTATATCGGAAAATACATGCCATTCTGAAACAGATCCACCTTGTGCACAAGGGCAATCCTTCTAAGAATTAGATTACTATAAGCAAAATACCTAGCTACTTGTTTGCAACCTTGGAGACAGCAGCTGACTTCTGGTAGTCTGGTAGTAGACTGAGGGAAGGAAAGTAGGCTACCTTGGGCACCTCTGTAGCGTGCATAAACTGTAGCGAGCGACAAGATATCCTCTCCCTGCACAAACACAAAAAAATAAAAATAGGCCTACTACCTTCCTTCTGAAAAGGATAGTCCAGAGCATCCTTGGTGAAGGGAACCGTGAAGCTACTTCCCTTATCAATATAAGGGTGCGTCCCAATAAGCCCTTCCTCCACTACCACCGCCTCTACTCCGTGCCCCGGAAAAACGGATCTTTGTGTTTTAATCTAAAGTTGATTACATCTTAATTATGTATAAATTGTTACATATTAATTAATGTCTCGATGCAAACCGCAATGGGGGAGAGGAGTGGGGGAGTGGAGGAAAGGAGGTGGGGGAGAAAAGAATATTGGGACGTAGCCTAAAACATTCAATAATACTAATAATAATAAAGAGACAACAATACCCCCATGTTCCTCTGAATCCTCATAGCAATTGCACTTGACTTGATCTTAAAATAAAGATATCTCTTCTCTGGAGTCCATGTTCATATTGGCCATCTCAACCAGCATTGCATTAAATGTGGAGGTGTTCCCCTCTGCTATAACTGCAGTCCTTCAAGCTGGATCTGAACTGGATGCTGTCCTCAGTTGACTTCTAAGCTGGCTGAGGCAGCGGGAAGAAGCTGCAGGAAGAGGACCCTCAAAAGGCCGACTTCATAGTCGAACGACGTTCTCTGCGGGGTCTGCCCTGGGTCTCCAGTGCATCTGAAACGGCCTCGTCCATTTTTTTTAGTTGGATGCTCTCAATCCGGCTCGAAGGTCCAGTTATTGCAGAGGAGAACACGTACACATTGAATTATGCCGGTTGAGGCGGCCACTATGAACAAGGGTTAGAGAATCTGGCTCCAGAGGAAGATTATCTTTATTTCCATAAGGTCAAGTCAAGTGCAACTGCCATCAGGATTCAGACAAAGGGCAGTGACAAACTGAAATAAATTGCAACAACATGGATAGTTTGCGTGCGTGCGTGCGTGCGCGGTATAATTCTCATTAACACACGATCAACAAATGAAAATAAGGGAAAAGGAGTCGTCCATGAATGGCGGCCGTTCCTCCGGTCCACAATGACCGAATGATGCAGCTAAGTCCAATGTGGGGGAAATACAATGCGCCAGGACGCTAGGTGTAGCTGACAGCCATTCAAACAACCACATTAACTCACACATGTAAATGTGTCTGGTTTAACTTGTCTGCAGACATCGCTGACAGGCTTTCTAACACCTACCACTGATCAGCTACAGCACTTCGCTACCACTGATCCATTGAGAGTCTATACCAGTTAGGACTACCACCACCTTGCACTCATTGACAATGTATTTGATTCAAGTACAGTTTTAAATGCAATTAATTATTTTAAAAGTTACTATTTCATATGCAACACTGGCATTTTCCCTTACTTGCCTTGAGAATGAAATGTATCAAGCTCATTATATAATAGGACTGATTAGTCCCCAGGGAACTATCTGAAATGAAAATCAGCAAACACCGCAGTCCTACAGGAACTGCAATTGACACTCCTGATCTAGGCATCTCCTTCTAATCGATCACAGTGGCACATTCACGTAACTGATACTACTAAGCTGCAGCACTGCAGGGCGGGGTCAGAGCCATTTATGCTCAGCTGAAAATCATGTTTTTATTAAAAAAGTGTCCTCTTAAGCTCATAACAAGGAGGCCTGTTGTCTCTGGGGTACAAAGAAAACAGTTTGGCATTGGGTCGTCTGTTTCATATACAATACGCCCTTGTGGAAAGTTAATATTTGACTCGCTGAAGGCTTCAAAACACGTGATGAGAGACAAGAATTTCAGTATGCTGCCTTAGTGCCACCTAGTGGCGCTACGTTCCAAAACCCAGATGTGGGAGGCCATGCGGGGACAGCTTGACTGGGATCTTACCTGGATTGTCCCCTGTGAAAGCCACTACTTTGCAGTCGACCGGGAACCCGTATCGGCTGACAAAGTAGGCGGAGACAGGACCCTGCGGGGAGAAAGGAGGAGGATAATCAGGGCCCAATATCCATTTGTTTTCCCGTAATTGAAAAGGTACTTAGTCAGGTGAAGCCGCTGATTAAAAATGGCACAGGGCATAACTGTAGCATTGTTTATGTTCATATGGTAATTATATTTAATTGGAGAATCCACTGACACCCGAACCCAGCAAACGGGTCTTGCTGACAGCAGACACAATTCATTTGACGTGGGTGAATGGACCTGCGGAGAACAGGCGCCGCATCTCCCTGACCAGCAAACGGTCTTCAGGGCAGTAAATATCTCCCTTTAATAAGTAACCACGGAGCTGCAATCAATTAATGTGCAGTACAGATCATCGGTAATGGTGTGGATGTACGACTAGAGATGACGGATTTGAGCCACTTGTGGGAAACGAACAAGAAAGCCGTTTTCAGGCCTGGCATTTTGCCTGAGGTGAGGATAAAAGAAAACAAATAGATATTGTGTCTCTCGAGCTGGCCACGTTAATGCTAATTTAGGAACCACATGCCTGGCGTTTATTAACAGGGGTTTATGACATCGCGTTGGGTTGTAGACTGTACGGTTCCCTATGTGTTAAATGATTAATAACGGTAGCTTTAATTCTTTTTTCTTTAACTAATGATGAAATTGTGCTACAGCTTATGTTAAATGTGATAACTAAATCAGCAAAATCTTTGAACCCTTTTAATTTTTCCAATTTCCAGCATCCTGACAGATTGTTTGACAGCGATATATATACTGCAAAATAAATACTTAATGCTACCTATTGGTTTCAGCTTGATCTTTCACATAATTTATGTTAAGTAATTGACATCTACATAATTATTTTCCTGTTAAAGATAATCATTTCCACTGTATGCTTAGTCCCACATAACAATCATTTTAAGAATAGAAACAGGGCAATGACAGAAATCCATGTGAACTAGGAATTAAAAAGCACCAAGTACCAGGACTGCTGTGGAAGGTACCGGGTTGCCAAGCTTTTCTGCCAGCTGTGGGGCAGTGGCACTCAGACACTGCTGTGTCCACTGTTTCGTGAAGATGTCCATCAAATTCATCCCTGATCCTGGACAAGAGAGGAACGCCGTGAACCTCCTGTAAAGGAAACCGCTACAGTGGACCTCCGCAGAACTGACGTTAATTATATTTAATTGGGTGGCTCCCACTCAACGTTTTTAAGCAGTTGTCAGCATTCTCAGTACTGGCCATACAGGACGTGCTTCCGTCTTTTTTCTCTCTATTTGAACCCTTAATCATTTAATTGGGTTAAGATTTTGTCATGGTTTTGACCCTGTTTCCCTATGCGGTCGTTTTCCTCGGTGGCCACGCGAGGGCGCTGCCCTTTTGGTAGATGCTTGCTCCGCCCTGCTGAGTTGGGGGAGCTTCCTGTTTAGCGTTTACACCTGTGCGTAGTCACGAGAGACATATAAGCCTACCGTTTCCTTCGTTCGGGGCTTCGACATTAATTGTTATTGTTTGTACTGTGGTGTTATTGTTGGCTGTGAGTTTTCGTACCATTTTGGCTACACGCCTATTTTTAGCGTCTCTGTTGAGGCAGGGCTTATTTCTTGCTGTCTTGGTAGTTGATTATCTCGTAGAAGTTTGGGACCGTAAATCTCTGCTCTATTTTGCCTTTTTTGTGCTTTTTCTCCGTGTATGGAGTTTTGGGCTATTCTGTTCGGAACAGTAGTTCCGTTCGCCCTTCTGCACGTCTTCCCATAGGGAGATCAGGCGTTTCGCTTCTATTTAGTTTCTTAGCTCGTAGAAGTATAGAGTAGCAGTTTCTCTGGTCCATTTTTCGCCTTTTATTTGGTTTTCTTACTGAGAGACCTGGCGTTTTGCTTCTACTCAATTCCGTGTTACTGTGAGCCAGTAAGTAGCTTTGGTACGTTTTTCCCTGTTTGGTCTCCTTCTCGTGGACTACGTTCCCCTTTGTTGTGAGTCAGGGTTTTTATTTATATTGAGGCTGTCGTGCTATTTTGCGTTGGTCTTTTGTTGCAGCCGTCCTGTACGCCCTTTCTACCTGTGGGACTATTTTGTTTGGAACTGTGGTTCTGTTTCGTTCTCGGGGTGTGTCTCCTTATATGGAGCTTGGGCGTTGTTGTGGACGTGTTTGTGTGTGACTGCGTATTTCTTTTTATAGCCTCGGAACGTTAGCTCTCTGTTCCATTTCGCCTCTTTACATATTTATTTACTTAGAGGCTAGGGCGTGTGTTTAATTAAGTTTACGTAAGTCTTTTGGATAGTAAAGTTATGGGACGACGGTGCTCCGTCGGCTCACCTGTAAAATGTATGTTCCTTCGCCTCATTACATTCCTCCTGTTTGAGAGGTTAGGGCGTGGCTCTGTTTTAAGCTTGGTCATTTTGCTGGTAAGGTTATGGGACTGCGGTTCTCCGTCGGCTCGCCTGTAAAATGTTTCTTCCCCCTGGGAGATCGGGCGTTTACCCTCCTCTAGGTTCTGCATATGACTGTTAGTGCTAGCTTATGGAATTAGCCACGTAACGTTATATCTGTTCTTTTGCCTCCTCTTATTAAATTATATTATTCTTTATTTGTTGACTGTTTATTTGTTTGTGCCTTTACGCTACTCGCCCGTTCTGATTTGTCTCGTTACCGAGACAGGGCGCGTATTTATTTCTGGCTGTTCAGATCCCTGTCCTTGCGCTCTACTTTGCGTGTGACAGTAAGCCGGTTAGTAGTGTCTGTAATGGTGTTCGTTGTTCTTGTCTTGTCTCCTCCCTTATCGGCGGGTATCCCGCCTTAGTGGCCTAAGGGCTTAATGAATCCCCTTGCTGCGTTTGGCTCCTCCCACCTCACACGTCACGCCCCATTACAGATTTAGGCTGAATTAATGCACACGGTGCATAACGAGACAGTTATTACAATTATTTCAAAAGGACTGTGAAGTTGTAAAAAAAAAAAAAAAAAAAAGTAATTATAAAGCACTGCTGTTGTTATTTAAAAAATTCATGTTTTTCTATTTTTATCAAAACTTTGAATATGCTTTATTTATCTTTTAAATAACAACAGCAGTGCTTTATAATTACTTTTTTTTTTTTTTTTTTACAACTTCACAGTCCTTTTAATGCAAGTTAAATTGACTGTATCTTTACATTTTCAGGTCATTCTGCTGGGTGTAGGTCTAATGAGTGGCAACTAAGATCAGCTGAACCACAGACGCCTCCGTAAACTGAGCAATAATATGGCATGTATCTTTGATCAATTTATATAATTTAAAAAATGGCTAATTTCACTTTAAGGTAAATTAAGTCTCATTAGCATGGTCAAACACAAATGGATGCCTTAAATATCGACAAGCAATTCTACCCTGTAATGACCAGAGGTGGAAATCCAGGAGACATAAAGTAAAAGTCATCCCCAGTATTTTGCTCCAATAACCTGGATTTGCTAATTAACATAATTCTTCAGCGAGGAGGTAGAACTAATTAATGAAATCAGCTGGCTATGGGTGGAAGAAACACATGGTAGAACTTTTACTTTCTGTCCCCTGGATTTCCACCTCTGGTAATGACTAATAATTTCTGTCTCCAAAGAAGAATACACTTGTGCAGAAGATCCACTCACGTGCACACCTAACATGTTAGCGAATGTCTTACTGTTCCACCCATGACAGCTGCCATGGAAATGTGAACTGACACGTTTACACATTGCATAGCTTTTAAACAGACTGTTCAGCCTTAAGAACAGGTTTCAGGTTGTCTTAAAAAATCCATACTTTTTGTGAGGGGTAATTGCGGTCATCTGTGTGAAACAGGTACGCCCAGCGCGAGTCCCGTTTGCATAAAAACGTGTCATTTTAGTGCTGGAATTTATGTAGATGGCATAATTTAAATATGCATGACCCAGATGGTACACTGTGTTGCTATTTCCCTGGTAGTGCAGTTGCGTGCACCTTCCACCCACTGTATGTGCTTTGTGAATCGTAATTTTTTTCCGGTACTTGCGACAGTTTAACAGATGCGAAAGCATTGCAATCCTTTTGTGGATTCCACCGTGAATGTTTAATTTTATCATCAGCAGTGGCATGTGTGCCAGTTTGGACAGCTTCTCAAATATCTTTTGTTCTAGGGCACACTAATGCATAAAAATGTTTGAACAGCAAACAACTTTACTCTGACAAAATGGAGCAAAAGATCATCATTAGCAAATCTACTGACAAAGAAGAAAAAAAAAAAAAAAAAGATAGGTATTGTTTAATTTAACAAAACTGCTTAATGTCAACACTGTTTAATTTCTTGTCTAATATATAAAATTAAGCTGATAAGTAAGAAAAGAGGTGAACAAACATGGTTTAAAAACTCCTACACAGACTGAGAATGCAAGCGCTTGAATAAATCAGCTCATGGTCAAAGCGGAGAGCGATTCAAATCATTTTCCGGTTTTATGATTAAAAATTCAAGCGAAAAGCATGCAGGCTTACCATCGCTGTAATCAATATCAGCGTAGTTTCCCAGGAAAAGAGAAGAGGCAAAGCTGCTCACCAGTGAGATCCTCTGCGATTAAACATCAAAAGCACAGGACCCCATTTCACACAACCTTCTGCAGAGCAATTCAGTCCAAACAGTCATTCAATCAGTTCGCTCGTACCCCGCAAATGAATGACACAGAAACAGCACTGTACTGCACCTCAATCATGTTTGCAGCATCAGTGAGTATCAAAATACGCTCAATGCTTTTTTGAATGATCAATCATGTTGTTCAATGAAACCTCTTGTCCTATTGTAGTTTTTACAATAGCCAAACTACAACCTGGACAGCAAGTGCTTAATAAAAGAGAAGGCTGAAGCGCAAGGATCACCTCGGTTTGTTGGTACTGGTCTGCTTTTGTTTTGTAAATCTTGGCAATCTGATTCCCAGTAAATCGCTGAAAGAAAAAACACATTATTTCTTATATGATGATGCATTATCTACCGTGCAAAGTAGGCAAGATGACTAATTCTTAAAATGTTTTAAAGTACACGTTTGTAGTGAGCCTAGTTTTGTTACCGTGCAAATGAATGTACATGAGCTTCCAGTACAAGCTTGGAGAATTACCTCAAGCTCATGTATCACATACTATTTTCATGCAGCCTTACATTCTTTTATTAACCCGATGAAAACTACAGTGTACTGGCGACATTCCGACCCCTACCTCATAGGCACGTGACCCAGTGATGTCAGCCAGTCTCTGGCCTCCGCCCACGGCCGTCTCCAGGTTGTGACACTGCTCTGTGGTGCTGGAGTCCATCCACACTGGACTATCTGGCACTGCAAATGTCCCCTGCCAACATAAAGAACATTCCTTTTCATTGGTTTTCTTCTTCAGGTGTCTGATAGCATCACGAGTGGAACACTGAACAGTATTCCAATGATGCCCTAACAAAAAAAAAGAGACCGACTATCATGCATTACATTAAAAAAAGAGAAGATGACACAAGACGACGACACAAATGCACTCTGGACAACAATTGTAAATCCAATATACTCACAAACTATGAGAGAGATGTGTGGTCATCTAAAGAACACTCCAAGGAACTCACAGCGTGAGAACACACCTAACCCACATTACTGCATTCAGTCTACTCAACTACAAACAAATGCCCATGGAATGTATGCTGTACGGTACTTCCGAGGAAAATGTATTCCTCCCACACCCAAGTTACACAGTGCTTTAGTAATACATGATTCCTTTGTTGGACAATAGAATACTGCAAGTCCCAATGGTTAGCCATAACAATTAATTTCTTAAATACTTGGGTATTTCATACAATTTTGGTAACATAAACCTTTGATATTAAGAAGGTACAAAGACAATGGTGATTTGGGCACAGAGTGCCTCTTAGAAACATAGTTAGATTGATTATGTTGATCATGTTTAATTTCTGCATTGCACTGACACTTCCGTGTTTAGCTGAGGGCAAATCGTGTTCTATCATCAGGAGTTGCTAATGCGGTGAAATGTTCGTAGAATGCATGCAAGGGTTTTGTATATTGTTCCCTGCTCTTACAAAGCCTGTACAATTTTTTAATTAAACAATGCGTTAAGGTGTTTGTGTATCTTTAAAGTAAACCCTTCCACTATAAAACACTAAGGAAATGGAGTTAGTGAGAATATTGTGTAAACATTGGGCTTCTGTACATTCAGTACTTTACCTGCGCTGGCTCAAGGTCTGTGCTAACATCTGTGGTTTCCTCCCACAAGGTAATGCATTAACTTTTAGCCGGACACTAATTCCTGTAGATTGTATATTGCAACAGCATCCGCATGCATAGAGATGGACTTTGATTACACTGCATTTTCCCATTGGAAAACGTCAAGATTAATGGTTGCCATGACAACAAATAACTATGTTAATAAAGGAGGAGGCTGCACAACACTCACACGAATCATAATAACTCATTAATAATAACAAGAGAAAGAGGTTTTCTAATATCCATCCCTTTGAAGCCGTGTCAGTGAAATAAATCTGAGTATCACACGGATTGTTGCATTGACCTTCAAAAGAAATATCCTCAGGTATCCAGGATGGTTAAAGATTTATTTGACATTTTATAACACTAAAAATTGTTTTTGTACTTCACATTTTAAACAAGGCTGCATACACACTTTAACCCCCATCAATGAAACCCAAGGTAAGGCGTCTCATCATCCAGACAGAAGCATGCAATGTCATGATCTCATTACCCTTTTCTAGGTGCAATGTTCTAGGTAAAATGTTATTCATATGATTATGCTCAGAAGATGGTTTCCTTTCCAGCGTGCCCCACAATGAAATATGCCTTACCTGCAAGAGTTCATGCAAATGCTTTTCTGGATCAAGATTTTTAAGAACTTCACTGGCCCCTGTCTTCCAGTATACACTACCATGTTGCTGCAGAAAAATAAAAACACCAATTTAACCAATATTTTTAATCAATATATTGGTTGTCCACTTGTGTGAGTAAGCATATTCAGAACTCTATTCATTACCTGGCCACTTCCTGATAGAGCTTTCACACCAGTGAAATCAAAGCCATAATTTTTCATCTTCTCAAGAATGCTGTCAAGGGCCTAGGAAAACAATGTTAATGTACACAATTTATTTATTTAGAGTTCTGAACAGTAATATTCTGGGCAAACAGCAAATTAATACATTTGTTAACTGGCCTAATCAGGGCAAAGTTAACCTGAATACTGGAAGCATACTTAAACATTTTGTTTAATTAATTAGGCGATACTTTATTAGGCATTAGCCGCTTATATATAGGCTACATTTTTCCTCATTTAAAAACATGGCAAGATAATTGGAATGCAAAATATTCATATGTGTAGCTACCTGTGTTCGCAAAAGTGTGAAGCAACTTTATCGAACATGTTAGGAAACCACTTTTGTGCACTTCAGGGAGCTTGTGGATTGGTCTACCAAGTACTTTAGCTGATAAATGATTTAAAAAGATAGACAGTAAGCACTAAAGGTTTTACAGAGATAGCCTAATTACCTTCACCCACATCAGCACTGGAGAGGTAACAGTGAGTCTGTCACTCTGGATATGCACCCCACCCTGGGTTCTAGACAAATTGATACAAAGAAACAATCACTGTTTCTAAAACTGGTTTTGGATAAAAGTCTTAAAAATACATTTCGGAAAGATATCGTTTAAGGTATGTCATACTTTTAAACAAATTAAATAGTCATGTCTTTCCTTACTGTAGTAATTCAGATGTGTTTATGATTCATAGTTAAAATAACACAACTTTCATTGGCTATTACCTGTATTCTGAGAGTTCACTGTCAAATTGTACATTGTTCTGGTGAATCACGTTCAGATTTTCATCAACAGCAATCACCTTCAGCTAAATGCACAAACATACATAAATATATATTTTTAATGTTACAGATTTGTTAACATGTTTCAAAGGAGTGGGGTTACCATGAGAAACAATGCATTACACCGTTCATATCATAGCCTATAGCAAAAGCAGCAGCAAAGTAAGCCTGCATAGTTTGTGTGGTGTTCTTCGTTGTGTAAACTAGGCTAATATGCTAATTAAACTACCGTACCAATTAAATGTTAGCATTTGATATATTTAAATATTTAAACACCAAGGCATTTGCATTAGGCATACGTGTGTATATCAGATAATAATGCAGGAGCAGAACATAATATGTGCAATTCGGTAACTGAACCAGTTATTGAAAAGTGAAGGCAAAGGGTTCCTTTTGCAAAAAGATCAAAGTACGGTACACGCTGGACTGTGTTCCCGGACTGCAAAAAGAGGAATGCAATTATTGTTCCGACTAATAATTACAGCTTCATCAGCAAGTTTATGATAGCTTTTTGTTTACTATATCCTAGAATGCAATAAAGTTCAGGCTACATTTACTTAATAACACATACAGCTGCATCATAGGTCCGGTAGCGATTCTCAAGTTCCTTCCGCCCTGACCACCTTTCACAGAACATAGTGCCTTCCGCAATGTAAACAGAATGACGTATATCTACTTAGCTAGTGACTTGAATTACTTGACCGTACCTGCTGAGTGCTGAAATCAAATCCCAGATAACAGGGATCGGAAGAGGCAGCCATTGAATGAACCACACGAAGAAAAGAAAGTAGTACTGCGCGTGTGTTGTCTTACCAACGCTTGAAAGAAAATTTAAAGAGACCGTAGGTTAATAATTCTCAGCTGTGCTGCTGAATATGTTTACCCCTCTCAACCAACATGGCCTGTATATTTTAAGGCATGCTAAGTATGCTATTCCTTTGAACATCAGAGATAACTTTATATTTTATCAATATAATGAATCTAAATTCTTGGTGCAAGCTATATTTGCACAGTTAAACAAGAGGAAATTAACATCATTCCTAAAACCATTCAAGGAAGTGCAGGACTTAGCTGAAATCTCAAAAGAAATATAGCCACCCATTATAGTTTTGTTGCTGTTTTGGTGGGCTGCACTGACTTTCTTTTCTGTAGCTATTACTGCTGTGAATGTCAGATTCGATTTGGTTGAAATTGTGCTAAACCACCATGCATTCCATAGTAAACAATACTCAATACCCCAGTCATTTTTCAATTTATTAGGATAGCCTTCTGCACTGAATTTTTCCTTTTGCATGTGGTGATATGATCAAAACATGTTATCCCTTTTAACTTGTATACCTACTACTCCCTGTGCAGATGACACATCCAGAAAATATCTTGTACATTAATGCACTATGTAAGGCATTGAAACTCTGTTTTAACTCTTGGTCATTTTAAGTCTTTGATCTCAACCTTAGTTACATTTGAGTGTAATTGTTTTTTAATAATTGTCCTTTTGAACATTTATTATTTTAGTTATTATTAATTTATTACAAATTTACTGTTTATTATTAATATTTTTGCACTTATTTTATATTGTTTTTATTTTTTTAAAGTACTGTTATTGTTGCTGATGTTGTTTGAATGTTTCTGTAATCTCGGCACCATTAAAATGTGTCTTCCGAGAATTAAATAAAGGTTGATTGATAGATAGATTGATTGATTGATTGCACAAAACAATGATGAGATGATTGAATTTGAAGAATAGTTTTTTTTTATGATAGGCATTATAATTTAGCTGTGGGTCATGTCAGCTATAATATTATGCATGATGCCTGATGACAAGCAGCCCAAAATGCACCACCGATGGACCTCATAATCTGCATGTAACAGAATGAATTATGAATTGCACTGCAAATACATGTAACGATACAGTTTTTACCATAATTCAATAAACAAATATTTACTGAGTGTGCAGTTGTTTTTTGTCTAGGCTTACATTAAAAGGTTACATTTATGCCTATTGAGCGTTATATTTTACAAATTTAAATAATTTCAAACATAAGGCCAAACGTCAATTGGTTATTAGTGATCTTATGTCTGGCAAAAACAGGACTCACCCATTACATCAACACAGTTGAGTCAGTCAACATCCAGCATTGATGTAGAAAGAGATATCGTCTCAGTTAGGCTATATGCCAAAAATAATACAAAAACAACATACGTCATAGCATTGTGTTAATTTTTAACCTTGTGATTAAAGATGGTATACATTTAATATGGATTTTTCATACAAACTGAGAAATGTGTTCATTGTTATAATGTAGGCCTGTCTAACACCGGGAGCATTGCATAGCCTACCTCTTCCAGGTATTAATTAGTTTATAGCCTAGGCTAGTCTATGTTGTTTGACCCCATAGCTTTCCAACATTATAAACTTATTGTTGACTGACCTTTCTAAATCGCAAATTAGCTATAAACCCAAGATATTGTAGATCAGATGTATTTACTTTTTCCGTTACCTCTCAGCATGTTTTCTTGAAGCAATCTGGAAGTGCCCCCCATTGTTTGCTTTTCCTTCGTGCAGGCTAGGTGCCAAACTAAGTTTAAAAAGTTCGCAAGAACATTTCTCAACGTCGTTTTATATCACGCTTGACAAGTGATTTTTGAAATAGAGCATAGCGTTTAATTTGGATCGATGCATGTCAACGAGCAGGATGTTATCACGCTGCTGTTCGGGTTTGACGTGTTTATGCGAACAGGTCATCAGAGGTTGTGAGTTAGGAGGAAAAAGTGGAGACGCGAGTCACTTTTCTCAGGATCCCCTAACCGAGATTTTTGCGGCACCCGCCAGAATGGACATCGCACTTTTGAGAGAGCAGTACGATTGTAATAAACGGAAGCAAATGCTCCAGACGCGCGTTGTTTTATTTAGAAAAGGTAAGCGTGTTTAGGTGCAGTGAACCTATTTAACGAAAAATGCTTCCTCCGTTCCAATCGGACATGTTTTTAGTCTGGGCTACAAGTCGCAATGGCATTATTTTGAAGTTAGAAGTAGGCTAATTGTGTCATTAAAATGGCCTTAGACATTAGGCTAAATGTAGGCTATAGTTGTGTAAAAAGTATGAAGTAGGCTAGCTAGCCTAATTCAGCTGTTGTGTAGGCTAGGCTCCATATTTGCGTATTCAAGGAGAAGTTAACCAGTTTATTGATTTTAGTCTATAGCCAAGCCTACTTAGCAATGTGTTTAGTACAAACTAATCATAATCATATTATTTTAGATGGCCTACTGCACTAGTGTAGGCTAGAGTTTGTGTTTGATTATTTATTTATTTATTTTTTAAAAGCATTCGCCTCGTCAGTCTATTTGGATGCAGGTGCGGTGAGGTCAAAACCAGGCAATGGTGCGTTTTGAAATAAACATCAGACTCATAGGCTATAACCTCCTAACACCCGGCAAATTTTAAGTATTTCAATTTATTAAATGTGTGTAGGTTTCGGCATAGCAGAGTAAATGGTTCTTGAAATGAAGACCAGAGACTCGCGTGTGCCTAGGCTACAGGGGACAAAAATGAATTGCCGGGTCTTTACGGTTTTTAGATGTGGATTTCATGATCTATTAGTTAGCCTACATATAGGCCACAAGATTAAATTAATATTATGTATAAATTGCGCTCCAATGTTGATTATAGCTACATTTAAATGTCAAATCAGGGTAACAGACGACTCATTATTCAAATGTGGATTTGATTATTGCTTTTGATAGCCGATTACCAAAACCATGTTTTGTTAAATTATTATTATATGCAAGTAATTCGTTATGAAAAGAGCATAAATTAAATGGCATCTTCACAACATGTAGGCCTATAGATAACAATTTTCCAACTGACAGCAATGCATGTGTCTGGCATAATTTTAAATATGCTTGCTTGGTGTTATCCTAATTTCTATGAAGGTCTTTCATCTAAAATATCAGTTGAATATTGCTGTTTATTGCAAAGTGCAGCGTTTCATGGGTTTACCTTACAAAGATTTTATATTGTAGTGTGCCCGTGGATTTTAGATTAGTTTGTCTTAGCCAGGAATTCATTCTGAACAGCATCTTGACATATTTAACTTCACAACTGTAGCCTACTGTGACATATGCAATTGACTGGGCCCATAGAAAGCATATCAGATGCTTGTCTGAGGTTATGTTGCCTTCTTATTTTGTCAGACTTAATAATTAGTGTCCCCATTGTTAACCTGAAGGGATCATCATGCTATTTCTCTGATACAAGAGACTCCTTGACCCAGATTTTGTAGCATCCTGTTTGGTACATGACAGTTACAACATTGCTAGCACTATGACACTAAAGCTATAGACTCCCAGGGGACTGCCAGCTAGAAATGCTTCTTACTGGTAATTGGACAAATGTTTCCCTCACCAAATTGCAGCCATGTAATGAAAGGGTCAGGACTTGACTCTGGTAGAGTATTCAGCCATAGGGAAAGTGTATTAAGTTTTGTGTGTCAGGCATGATGATTTTTCTCTATGAATATTAATTTGTTTAAAGGGTAATACAAATAGTTTTATAGAATTGTATTGAATCATGAAGAGAATGTTGGTGAGTTGGAGTTGTTAGTCACCAGTGATGTTGGTCAGTTGTGAAGCAGATTGACAGCTTTATTCTGGTCAGTGCAGAGTTTACAGTTCATGTCATGAAAAATATCAGTGAAAACATATTACAGAAGGTATCATGTGAAATATGCAATATGATTGTTCTGTTAAGCAATGAAAACATCTTAACAGATGTTTGCATTATTAATCACATGGTACTAATTGTCACCCCCCCCCCCCCTCCCCCCTCCTCCAAACCCATTCTCCTCCCTTCACCAGCACCAAACAATGAAGACATTTGTGGCAAGTCCCTTGTTAACATGGTTACTGTTAACCAGGAAGTGAAATATCCCAAAGTATTTGATGAGCATTTGCCAGTCAGAGAGATAAAGTTCAATTTTGTTGATGACCTCGACAGTGACAAAACTCCTTGGCGCACCCACTTAGGAATTCATCGGATGACCAGTGCAGGAGGCAATGTGTTAAAAACCTTAGATACAAAGGTCAGCACAGCCAGCCCTGATCCTACAAGAAGCCTAACAGGCAGCAAAGACTTTTCTGAGGAGAGTGCAGAATCCAAAGAAGTAGATTCCATCGCTTCAGGAAACTTGAATGTGAGTGAGCAGGTCACCCCAGCCTCCAGGAAGATCTCCTCTCCTGAAAACTGGTCAAAACCTCTGAATGTGGCAGGACAACAACCCTCCCTGCCTTCTTTCAGCTCCCACTACCCTTTTCCTCAACGGAAATGTCCAAAGAAGTCAGAGGCTGCTAGGAGGCTTGGAATGTATTCATCATTTTGATAACCTCTGGCAGAGAATGGTTGTGGAATGCAGCAGGGTGCCTACCTTTCATCTGGGCCCTAAAATGTTTGATTACACTTTTGTTTACCGTGATGATTAAAGAGAGACAAGAACTGGAGACGGACACCAAGATCATCATGGAGTTCAATACGTTGAGAAGAATGTGATGGAATACAATATTAAGAATGCATTATGGGCTTGTTGTTATGGTCCATTAACTGAAGATGAGATTGAACTTGCTTCATTGAAAGATGATATCTGGAGGTGCATATCTTTAAAACCAGTCATGATATTCTCTTCCTCAAATGAAAATTAATATTCATGAGCCAGGTGGAATTCAGACTCCCCGTGCCATCAGACAAGCTGCTATATGAGTAGATGACTAAATGAAAAAAAATCAAATGAAGTCCTGTTTTGTATGTAGAAACAGAGACATGTCATATCTATTGCTTGAGTGGTATTTTCTATGGCATCTATATACTGTTTTCACCATGAGATTAATGTAAAATAATGAGCATTATGGAGATGTTGCATTTTCAAATTACTTTTTCAAAACTATGAACATGTATATCTTATTTCAGCTAAAGATATAACAATTTAGGATAATCTATTTCACACTCTGGATGCTTTCAGACCATAAATTAATGTGCTTCTTAATGGCAGAATTTAATATGCCTGCACAGTATGAAATGTAAATCTGGGAAGCATTAACTGTGCCAAGGAATGAGCCATAATTACATTCCCATACTTCATCAGAGGTATATTGACAAAGACAAAGTAAAAATAATTTAATTGTCATCATTTTCTAATTAGGTGTCTGTAATAATTTATTTGTCATGATTTCTAATTAGGTGTCTGTCTGTCTGTGTCTCCCCATGTCTAATCCACTCGTGACATTTAATGATATGATTTAGAAATATGTGAACTGTTAATTAAGTCAATGTTGCAGGCAATGTGGCAACTCACCTTGTCACCTGTTTAAAATAAACTCTGAATAATTGAAGGTCTCACCATTGTGAATGGTTGTGTGAATTTTCCTTGTTTATGACAGAAGAAGTAACGTTTGCTGTTAGAGAACTCTAGTGTTCCACCTCAGTCTCATGATTAAGAGTGTAGCTGAATATGACTTTATAGGGTGGGGTTGTAGCTTCAGTATTTGTAATGTAGTTAATAAAAATGTAAAAATCCAGTATGATAACATGGATGTGCCAAAAATCCAGTATGATAACATGGATGTGCCAAATGCTGTGAACATGCGCACCATTTTAGTATAAGATATCCAATTTATTTTGCTCCACAGATTTTTGCTTCCATGAAAGGGGAACAAACCCTGATTTTCCAGTTATATTTGTGACAGAAATAAAATCTGTAGAATGGCAGTGACATCTTGTGGTTGTTAAGCTGATGCTATGCACTTGTACTGGTGCGCAGCCTCCTGACAGAACACATCATCGGCGCTGAAACCTGGCAGGTCTCCAGGTGTGCTTTCTACCTTAGTTTACTTGAAGAGTGACTTCTCCATCATGCACATGGCAAAAATTGCTGAGAATCACGCTAAATGTGCATTCATTTTGTATAATCCAAGTATAGATTTTTTTTAAATGCTTTCTTTTGGGTATCTACTAGCACACTATGGAACGTTTTAGTTATGATAATTTCTTTTACAGTAATAAAAACATGATCAAGCATTTTTTTCCACATAGGTCTAATGGAATTCTGCAGTACTGTGTGTTACTCTGCATGCCCAATAATTTCCCTAGCACTTAACTACAGAACTGAACAGTTTTTTTTTTTTGTTTTTTTTTGCGGAACTGGTGCAGATGCTCCGTACAAAAAAAAGAGAAAATCTCTCCTGTCTCACGCACTTTTCTTTCAGTCATTATTCAGGTTAATGCTTCTCTGCAAAAGTTATTGAAAATGTACATAAGAAATTGCATTGCAATCACTTAGAAGGTATTATCCTAACAATAGTGGAGAACATCAGTGTTAGTCGCAGGAGTGCAAATGCGATACCACTAGGCAGCTGAACCTACCGGCTTGCCGTAGTCAGGAAGTGTGGAAAAACAATAACAACCGTACTTGATTGCTGGCGTAGGCGCTTACAGACCATTAGCTACATAACTAACGTTACGTTAGCGAAGTGAAGTTTCTAGCAAACGTTGACTAAGCTGCATGTACATTTAATTATTACATTTTCACGTATCCAACTGAAGGTAATGTCATCGAGTTTCGCAAAGTAATGTCGAAAGATGTTGCGCTCTAGCAAGTCGTTCTTTTAGTTAATAGTGGTAGATAATTTAGCGTCGCTAACTTAACTTTGCTTCTACATTTGGCATTCCCCTGACTCACTGTGTCAATATCACGGGTCCGGTTTCAGTTTCTTTCTTATCGAGCTAAGGTAGCTTGCTAATTATTTTCCTTTGTTCATCTTTCACCTTCAGCGATTGAAATGGCAGAAGAACATATCCAGTCGAAGCTGAAAACACTTCTGAAACGACAGAAAATTCAACTGTGGAATCCCCCCTTCACGGCTGACAACGAGACAGGACAAGAATCGATGAAGGTGACGGTCTGCTCACTCATAACATGAACTTAGCACACTTGATCGATGATAGCTGGTGAATGAAAATGATGGCTGGGTAGCTCGCTTACCTATTTTGCAAGGCATTTTTACCAAGATAACGTTAACCAAGCTAACGTAGTAACAGTTTTCTCAGCCTTGGTCCTGGCTGGAGTCACGTTTAGTGATGCGGTGTGTGTGAGTACCGTTACGGGCCTTGATGTCTCCTGCGAAAGTTAACTGTTTTGTTCCATTTGGTTGCTAGATATTCTGATAAAAAAGGAATACAACCATCTTTTCAGTAACAGCTTTATTAATTTGCGAACAATTTCCAAAACGACAAGTGGAAGCATGAGAAATTAAGTGAACTGTACACACATTTAAATGAAGAAGCGGCCGGCCACAATCAATGTCAATATGGAAATGAACGTTCAGTAAGAAAAATGTAGAATACGCGCATTTATCTTCATATGTTAACTAACGCAGACATTTTACGGTCACAAAGAATTTAGTGCACATTTCATGAAAGGGTTTCAGGTAATACCTCAATCGATCCCTAATTGAGAGCTCAGCCCCATGGCAACCTACAGTGGAAAATACGTAAGTAAATACACAAGTAAATGGACTGGACCCACCTTATCAACCAACTCCCATTTTATACAGTGACAGAAATGGAATAGCCTACATGAGTGTTGTAATATTTTAAGCTATTGTCAAGTCCGAACCACATGAACCTCTGAAATTAGAGGTTTTTTCAAAAGCACTGTAAAAGGTTGGACAAATGAAAATTGAGTTTTTGAATTTCCCTCGCCTTTGTCATGTGCTTGGTTATAGGAACTTTCAAGCACTTATGCCGCCGAACTTGGTTTTTTCTGTATCTGATGTGGAAAGTGCTTTGGAGATCATCCGGTCCCAGGCTGTCAAGAGAGGTGCTGGTAATAACACCTACAAGGAGACATGTGTGGCTACACTGGAGCTCAATCTCCCCAAGGACTTCAGAAAGGTATGAGATGACTACTTCTGTCAACTGGGATAGTCCTGGGGCCTTGTTTATAAACGGTGCGTACGCACAAAAAATATGCATACCCCACTTTCCCCACAGATTTGGGATTTATAAAAACTAACTTGACATCAAAACATGCGCACATAATGCAAACTATGCGTACGCACATTTGGGACTGTGGGAATTGGCGACTCCGATGGCAAAGTACGGATGAAATGTCCTACAGAGCCGTTTCACTCAATTTCTTTCACTTCATATCAATGTACACAGCCTTCTAATAATCACATCCTTTTTCAAAGGAAAATCCAGTAGGCTAGTTTCTGTCTTTTTGGTTTTAGTCGGAAAGTCCATATTTAAGCATCCAGACTGTTTGCAAAACAGCCTACACTGGTGACACCTCCCATGCGTTACATTCAAAGTATCAGCTTATGCCATCAGGGAGGCGTTATAGAGTCCCAACTGTACAGACGCATACTTTTCAAGCTCTCTTTTATCTCAGAATACATTTCAATGCTGAATGCGAGATCCAACAAAGCAATTTCAATTTGATGGCTAGGGGTTTAACATGAGATTTTTACATGGATGTAATGGCACATCTGCATGTTTTGTGTGGATGTATGTGGCTTTCATGTTTGTAACTAAGTGAAACTGCCGCTTTAAGATGCAAGATACATTTCTGTGTAATCAGAGTCAGACAGTATAGTATTATCGTATAGTATTTTGAATAATGTCTTTTCATGGGCTGATAGTCGTGACTCAATTAATAGTAACAGTTATTAATTCCTGGCTATGGTACTGCAACCTTATGAAATTTGCATCCACTTTAATGTCCAACCACTTATTCATAATTTCTGAAATGGTTCAGCTGCTGTGACAGCTTTGTTTTTTATGCACGTGCAAAACAATTTTCACCAAGAAATATAGCTTGTCTGACCTCTACCTCTGTTTCGATTTCACCCTCCTTCAACTTTCTTTTTTTTGTTTTACAGTCTGGCTTCTCCATTTTCTCTGACACTGAATTGTAATGACAAGCTATATTCATATGCGTATCATATTCACATTGGGTGTTCCATTAACCATTTGTGGTTATTTGTAGGAGTTAACGGGCGGGATACTAGGCTCGTGCATGTGTGCGATATATCAAGTTGATTGTGAAAACAGTTTTATAAATCAGGATATTTCTGAGTGTGCAGTTTTCTCCTTTTGTGCGTACGTAACCTTTTAGTCTAGAACCTGCGCAAAGTTTTATAAATGAGAGCCAATGTGTTCATCAAAAGTGGATACACATCTCACCATCATTATTTTGTGGAATAGAAATGTTTATAGTTGTGCATTCCTCCATGTTAAAATGACAAATAATCCTATACTTTTAGGATACAAAGAAAAAGAATTACTTTGAGACCAAACTGGATATTACCATTCAAGAAGTGATGAATAAGTAAGTAATAATACTGAATATTGGTATATAATATTTGTGTGTGTGTGTGTTAATCATTATCCTGTGGTACTGACAAAAAATGTAATTATCAAGCAGTTACATCTCAGAGTAAAGATGTAAATCTAACAACAATGGTTGTCATTTTCTTTAGGATATCTGAAACGTATGGACTCAAATATATCAAGTTAATTTTGAATGGCAAGACTCTGAATCCAGGTATGTGCTTTTTAAGAAATATATTAACTGGATGGTCCCATTTTATAATTTCTGGCAAAATCTCTGAAGTCTTTGTGTTTGCAAACAGATAAGAGACTTGATGAACAGAATGTGAAGCACAATGACAAGATGATGGTCTTGAAGGTGAGTGAGCCAGAGAGAAAACAATTGATGAAGGAGGAAGAAGAGAAGAAACGGTCTCAGAATGAAAGTGTGAAGAGAACTGAGAAGGGGTTTCAGATTCTGTCAGAGAGAGGTGAGTTTTAAATCTCCTCACACTCAAAAATACCTGTGCACACTCAAAAATATCCTGATTTATACCTCCTTAGATAACCATATTTTGTCCACGCTTGTTGTTTCTTGGTTATTTTACCAGAAATATGCCAGTAGCTGTTATCGCAAGGCCTGAAGAGTTGAAGTTTCATTCACTTGGCAGATATGTAGTTTTCTGTGTCAAGTTTCTCATCCAGACCAGGATAAAGACCAGGATATAGCCCACATAAGCCTTGAAAACCAGGTTTATCCAGCACGGTTTTAATCATTTGTCGAATAGCTTTCATACTTTTCATTCATTTTTAGATGGTACCGATGACCTAGAAACCACTCCATTTTTGGAAATCGCTGACCAGAAAGGCAACCCCCTCAAAATCCCATCCAGTGAGAAAAAGGTATGCCTAAATACAAACGTGGTCCAATTTGATAGACCTCCTGCGGATGGTGATGGACACACAGCATTAGAGGGTGCATTGTTTGCTTTAAGATTTTGCGGATTTGCTGTCTGTAGGCCCTGATCCTAGCCATGGGCTTTCACGAGAAAGGCAGAGCCCTAATGAAGAGGAAGGAGTATGAAGCGGCGCTGTGCCATTTACTGCAAGCCGACGATCAGTTCCGGTACGAACCGGAGCGTTGCACTCAACCTGAAATATCCTGTCGGAATTATGAAATGACGTGTGCAATTTTATAATGGAGGCGGAAGTATAAATGCTAAACTAAGTCAAAAATGCTAAGAGCTAAATTAAGCTGCAAATAGGAATTGTGCTGTAAACAGAAGTCGTTGTCACCGTCACACATTGCTCATTGGCCTCCGTGTCGTGTGCTGCAGTAAGTGCGGCTCCACGCTGCTCAACACGGTGGATAATTATGCTGTGCTGCAACTGGACATCGTGTGGTGCTACCGAGCGCTCGAGGCCCTCTCCTGCCTGGACGACGGCAAGCAGAGGCTGCAGAAAGCCGAGAGCTGCTTCCTCAAGTGCTACGGCGAGCAGCACGAGAGGCTCCGGCAGATCAAGGTTTGCCACTTTTAAAGGACGAAGTGAGCGTCTGAGATTTGGCTCAGGATCGGTGTGAATGCCCTGTTTAGGGTCACCGTTTTTTCTATAGCAAATGTCCCACAGGCACTTAAGTGTGCATTACAGTCGGTATCCTCCTGGGGTCTCCATTGGCACTGGATTAGCACAATCACCTGACTAACCATACAGTTAGTGTTTAACAATTATTGTGACCCTCGTAAAAGCAATTTGGTATCCTAACATATGAAGAGGAAAGAGTAAATATGGACAGAATGTCAAACAAATTAATTTTTTAAAAGAACAGCTGCACCAGTATTTGCCTGGTAGACTGCACACAGGTGGAATATATACATTTTTGCAGTATATACAGTTTGCTATTTATTCTTATGCACAAAACAACAATGCATTTAAAATAAAACAACATCAATTACTTTCTTGTTGTATATAGTAGGCCAACAACAAGGAGGAATCACCTGTCTGCAGGGCGCAGGAGAGTTTGTTTCATCAAAGTGCCCTCCCATATCTTACGTTAATATACTTTTAACTAAAACCTTTCTAATGAGATTAATACGGTGGTCCTAGGTTTTGACTGCGCTTGACCTGTCCTGTTCAGTTTGTTGGTTTGTTTGTTACGAGAGTGATTTGGTTGTTTGTGATCGGCAGGGGAACACGGGGCGTGAAGAGGTGCTCTTCCTGAGACTGTACCTGCTACAGAGTTTGCTGTCGTACCTGGACGGCAACGAGAAACAAGCGGCTCAGACATTAACGAAGGTGACCGTTCGCACGCGCGGCTTTCCGGAAGAGTCTCCAACAGTGGCGGAGGCCGTTACACGCGGGGAGGGGTACATGTGAGTGCGGGGTGCTTACCCGAGTGTCGGGCTGTCATGCTGCAGGTGGAGGATCTGTACCAGAGGCTCTGCTTGGACCCCAATAAGATGACGCAGCTGATGAGCATGGGGTATACGGAGCAGGAGGCGCGCCTGGGCCTCAGAGCCTGCCAGGGGAACGTCGATGAAGCCGCCTTGCACGTCAGTCAGAGGAGAATGGTACGGCAGCTACGCCGAGCCTCCCAGCCTCACAGACGCCCACTGCTCAGCAGACGGACAGGCAGCGTTTCTAGCATTTCGCTGTTGTTACTACGTAGCGTCAGTGCGTAGAGCCAGACCGATATGGGATTTTTGAGACCGATACCGATTTTAGAGGGGGGGATTCACAGATTACCGATATGGCAGCCGATTTAGTGAATTTTTGAGCTGAAATGAAAATTGACCTTTTCTTTGTGGATTGTGCGCCAATTTAGCACCAATATGACTGTAAATAAATAGCTAAATAAACATCAGTACCGTATGTTGAGTATCAGTCAATTATGGACCATTTTAATAAAGAATAAATAAAAATAATATAAATAGCTAAATAAGCATCCGTTCTCCATGTTGAGCTCTCTGACTGGGTGATCTCATGTCACATGAACCGTGAAGTTGTGGGTAGCGAGAAACACTAGATAGAGTGCTAGGAGTGCCCATGTGTCAGTGTTAAACAAAATACAGATCCTTTTCAAAAAATTTGAATATCATGGAAAAGTTTTTTTTCTTTTCCATAATTCCATTCAAAAAGTGAAACTTTCATAGATTATAGATTCATCACACACAAAGTGAAATATTTCTAGCCTTTATTTGTTTCATTTTTCATAATTTTGGCTTACAGCTCCAGAAAACCCCCAAAACAGTATTTCAAGAAATTAGAATATTGTGTCGAAAATCAGCATTTACTTCAGTTATTTCAGAGAATGAGTGGAGTGGCTTGACTCGAGGAATCCGACAGTTGTAGCCCATGTCCCGGATACGTCTGTACGTGGTGGTTTTTGAAGCACTGACTCCAGCCTCAGTCCACTCCCTCTGCATCTCCGCCAAATTTTGGAATCGTCTTTGCTTGACAATCCGCTGAAGCCTACGGTCATCTCTATTGCTTGTGCACCTTCTCCTGCCACATTTTTCCCTTCCACTAAACTTTCTATTGATATGCTTGGACACTGCACTCTGTGAACAGCCAGCCTCCTTAGCGATGACCTTTTGTGGCTTACCCATCTTCTGGAGGGTGTCAATGATGGTCTTCTGGCCGATTTTCAAGTCTGCAGTCTTCCCCATACTGAACCAAACTGAGATAAACTTTGCAGGTGTTTTGAGTAAATTAGATGATAGTGTGACACTCAGTCTAAAACATTCATTCTCTGAAATAACTGAAGTAAATGCTGATTTTCGACACACTATTCTAATTTCTTGAAATACTGTTTTGGGGGTTTTCTGGAGCTGTAAGCCAAAATTATGAAAAATGAAACCAATAAAGGCTAGAAATATTTCACTTTGTGTGTAATGAATCTATAATCTATGAAAGTTTCACTTTTTGAATGGAATTATGGGGGGAAAAAAACTTTTCCATGATATTCACATTTTTTGGAAAAGATCTGTATATATATATCAGTCCTATATATCGGCCACATGTCATCCTTGACTACCTATACAGATATGGTCCAGAAATGCAAATATCGGCCCGATATATCGGTCGGGCTCTAATCAGTGGTGTCCCCAGCCCGCTCCAGGAGAACTAAGAACCGCGACCTTCAGGTCAGGCAACTTGTTTGCCAAAATATCAGTACGAATGGAAATTGTTAGGTTGCTGATAATCCAGAGAGGCACAGAAATTCTGCTTTCCAAAATGTCTGTTCAGCCTGTCAAAGTTTTTTTTATTATTAGAATTAGTTTTCTTCTCCAAGACTGAATATAGTAATGGAATAGTCATCTGCGGTAAGATGCCGATAGATGCTTGTCTCGTATAGGAAAAGGAGGAGATGAAACAGAGGGAGAGAGATAAGAGGAGACAGCGCCTGGACGCCATCGACACCCTCGTCGAGCTGGGCTACTCCAAGAAAGATGCCGCGAAGACGCTCAGCCAGACCGATGGCGATGTGGACAGGGCCTTTGCGGTGAGTGGCTTCCGCCGGAGCGGTCCCGGTGAGAACTGGCGGGAAACTGCGCGCGAGCGGGAAATTCATTGTCCTTCTCAACAGATTCTTCTCGAAACCTGCCGGCCCACCATGGCCACCAACAACAACACTGGGAACAGTGACTCTGACGCAGACAGAGAGGCAAAGATTCTGCAGGTAGGTGATGGCTGTGTTCATACAGTCTTATTGCCCGTTGGAAAATGAGTGCAATTTTTTATTTAGCATATTTGACTGTCTGGTGTCTTCTAAAACTGGACAGAAGTACAGTAAAAACCTAAGTTAAGTTTTTATTTTAGATGGACCCGAAATGCACTAGATGGAGCTGTGTATTGTATTTTTTAATCATTGGCGCTCATTTCCACGTAATTCTTACTTTTTTTTGCATCATTGATAATAAGAGAATCTGTGTAGTGTATACTAAGGAGCTTGAAAATGCATAATTGCGAATGCAGTCTAACTCTGAGGTTCTTATATCTAAGCTTCTACTGTGCTATGTGCATTCATTGCAAATGAAGGGCTATCTGACCTGCCATGATATATTATCTGAGAATATTGCCTGTGCCACCATGTTGCAGTTGATATGTATTGGCTTTGAGAGGGAGATAGTTGAGACTGCTCTCAGACTGACCAGGGGCAATCTCCAGCTGGCCTCCCAAATGATACTGGACAACCAGGGAGACCTGCCCCCCGAGCTCCTCTCCCCCCTCACCTCCCTCCTCACTGTCCGAGGAGCCCAGCACCTCCTCAGAGTCTGCAGGTGGGTCCAGTTTCCTGGTCACGTGCTGGAAACCTGCTAGCAATATTTCAGAACTGCAAAAAGCTCACCAGCAAGTAAAAAAAACAAAAAACATTAGAAATGTGTGATGCGGAGCCATTTTAATTCAATACCTTTTCAAATCCGAGAAAAACGATGTGATTTCAGAGATATGGTTGTAGCTTTTGGTTTCATTCATAGGTCAGAGCATTTCAAGCATGAAATGACTTTGAGGGCAATTCCGTTCGATCACATAGTCATCAAGCCTCTCTCGCCTTTCTTACGGTCTGTTGCCATGGGGACACGCGTGTGGCGGCCTCTGCTTCCGTTGCAGGCTCTGGGGGGAGCGCGGAGGAGGACCCCATGGACGTAGACCTGGTGAACGAAGTCCTGGAAGACATCCCCAGACACGAGGAGGACTACCTGGACCTCACTCTTGAGGAGGAGAGCGAAGTCATAGCTCAGATGAAGTCTTACCTCATACAGTATTACGCTTCATCCAGCTAAATATCGCCCTGTCCTTCTCAAATGCACAGGCTTGTCAAACTCAGTATCACGTGTGGATTTTGCTTAAATGTCACATTTAATTATCGGTCAGATACTCATTTAAACCAAAAAAATAAATGCATTGGACACTAGACAGCATTAGACTGGATCTTAGCGCACAAATTTGTCTGGATCCTGGGGCATGAATAATCAACCACAGACAAAAAAAAATCTCTGCTCTCCCGGAACTGAGTTTGACACTAATTTTTCATGCTGCAGGTTTTGTGGCATGTGTGGCAATGCACTTTACGCCAGCAAGCTTTACTCCACTGTCAAGTCTCTATTTTTACATTTTTCTCACACCAATTAAAACAAAGGGAAATGGCTCCAATATTTCTCCCGTACGAGTTCTGCTTTATATCGCATTTGATTTACGTTTGCCTCAGACCTGAGACCCATACATTAATCATTTAGAAGTGCAACTATTTTTCATTTCAATTATGAAGTTGAAGTTATTGCAGCTGTAAAAGGACCCACAAAGGTCGCCTTTTTATTTCAGTCTTTTAATTTTGGAAATGTATGGGATTTTGTTTCTGTTTTACTGAAGGTTGTTTGATTTAATTTACAGTCCTCGCTATAATCTCAAAATGCCATGGTCTGTAGTGCCAAATGACAAGTTCAGGTCAACTCTGTTTCTAAATGGTTGGCAGCTTCTTTCAAGACAGTGTTTTGCTGGACATGCAATAAATTACATACATTTTGTTGACAGTTTGATGGCCCATCTTGTCCTTTGTGTTTTGTGTGGATGAGTCTGTTCAATACGAATTTACTAACTGTAATAACCTAATTTTTGCAAAAAGAATTGACGCTTTCCATGTCGGCTACACGACATTGAATTGAAATAGGATCCAATAGGGGTGTACAGCACAGGTGATTTCAGACGTCTTTCCTAACTTCTTTCCCCCGAAAGATCCACTTTGAAGCATAGGTTAACGTTTGTGTTAAGCTATTAAGCGTCATATGAATGTGCTACAGAGAGAAAAAATGTGGTTGCAGATGGAACATTTAAATCATGATCAGAAATGTCACACGTCTTGCGACGTGCACTCAAATCTATTGAAGGTGGATTAATGAGTAAGTCAGGCAGAGAGTGGTTGGATCCCAGTTTTTATTGCATTTCTGCAGCGCGACAACATCCCCAGAATATTTAAACATGCAACATCTGTACAGACGTGTCCTTGTACACAATTCATTTGTACAAATAGTTTCATGAAATACATTGGATTTTGTGTTTAAATGCTGGGAGCTGTGAAATGCACCGACGGACTCAAATAAGCACAGTGTGATGGGCCAGCAAAGGAATGTCATCCCCGTCCGAACCTTCCTTATTGACTTACAGAAAGCGAAATTGGTAGAGCAGCGCCTTTAGACAACGAAATCGGTATTCGAGTCTGGTCCCCAAAAGAAGTTGATTTGACACTGCTTATGTTGAGCATTTTCTGTAATGGCCAAATAATGTGATTTACAGGACAGGAAGAATGGAATGTTTAGAAAAGGCCATTTTTAATATGAGAGAATCTAGTACTCTTTCTCGGTATCTGATGGAATATATATATATATTAGCAACCCAAGTTTTACAAATGTGCATCTTTATGACTCATGAGGTTTTATAGAGATGCTTCCAAGAGATTTGGTTGATACAGTCACGTACTATGTATACATTATCAACTATATTTGATATGTAATACATACAGAACATTTATAATTTGACAAAATTGCTTTTTAATTCACCATGAAAAAATGTTTTGCATCGTCTTTCAATAAACCTAAAGCAAATAAATTTGATAATGACTGATGAGGTCACTGTCGCCTGGGATATGTATTGAATGATCGTTATTTTTATTACGATAAGATTGTTTGCAGCACAAGCATATGGATGACATGCCTCAAGTTGCACTATTAATAGATACAGTCCACCTGCGCGCAAATGTGTCATAAAAAATCCCAACAATCATAGATCATTATTAATGGGCTTGTAACACGAAGAAACATACCAGCGTTTGAGAAAATATCATTTTGTCATTTCTTTATTTTACATTTCCACTGAGTAAAGGTAAAAGGCACAGTCCGCTCCACATAGCAGAGTTTAAAAGTAGTTGACCACCCGGCGGATGGACTGAATGTTGGCGTTCTGGCTCTGCCATTCGGTGTGACTGCAGTAGTCTCCTCTCTCCACGATGTACATGCGTCCCCGGAAGTTAGGCTCCTCGTACATTACCCAGCTGTTGACAGGAAAAAAAGCAACGTCGGATAGAACTCACAGATGTTCCCCCAGACCGATCGTTTGTGGCGTAAAAATGCATCTGTGCCCATAATTCAGGCGGGCTAAGTACATGTTCAAATGCCCTGCATCAAAGAGGGGTTGCAGAGAACAGGTCTATTGACTAGGAAATTACTAGTTTCTACTTGAGAAAAGGAACTGGCAATCACGTCTCTGAAATCATTCCTTAAATGGGTGCCGTGTCATTGAACTTCTTGATTAGTTTTTTTTTTTAGTTTGTTTTGTTTCCTGTTGCGAAGTCAATAAGACAGAGATATTTTAAAATGCATTCCCCGTTCCCTGTAACCAATTTCTTGTGTGAATACACAGTGTATCTACTGGCTCTGTACTGGAGCCAGTCTTCTCACTTCAACCTCACTACATAGTCGGTTGCTTTCAGTGATTGCTTTTAGATATCATTTTCATATGAGGATTGGTTGTAATACTGTTTGTGGTGCATGCACAGTGTAAAAGGTGACAAGTGTAACAATGCCTGTATGTACTGTATGTGAATAAGTTATTTTAAAAAATCAAAAACCTAACGGGACAGGTTTTGGAAATTATCCATAGATACAGCACAGCTGTTTTGCAATGTTAAGTTGCATTGTCCCCAACAAATAAATAAACAAATAAAATTTTGAATTGGTATGAAACATTATCCAGAATGACTAATGCATGATTAGTGTATCTCACTTGAGCATGGATCAGTTAATCATATTTACTGTGGGAAACATACCCCAGTGGAAATATGAGATATTGAAAACTATACATCACAAATATTGATGTATACTTCCAAACATGGCGGGAGGAAGAAGTGGATATCTGGATGGCTTTTTCAACCATTTTCTTTTCCGAAGAAGACCCAGAGTAAATAGTATAGAAAAGTAGTATATAGTACTATATAACACTTCATAAAATATGATATTATATTAAAAGTAAACAGTAAGAACAAAAAAAAAAGAATAGAAACTTTTGACAGCAAAAACAACCATATAGTCTATGCTGGAAAAACTTCAGATTTCATTGGAACATCCAGTTCCCTGATCTAAATTAATGGCAAATGGCCATCTCCAAACTATAAACTCAATGCCATCTGATTTATGTCCCCTGACACTTGTATGTTATTCTGAAAGTCTGTTTCCCCAAATTGAATGGCATGTCAGTTCTGATAAACCACTCTTGAATTCACTGTAATTTATGTTGACAGAAGCCCAGCAATTATTCCAAACACACAATGGAATACTGGCTCGCAATGTTCTAATCAACCTGTGGGAACATGCTGCTCCAGACAGAGTCCGCAATTTTAAGCTTTTGACAAATTCCAAACTACATCAGTCATGACTCAGAGCTATCAGTGTCCCTAACCAAACTGTCCATTCTTACATTGCCAAAGTTATGAGACTTTTCTAATACGTTGAACCTAGAATATGTTGATATGTAGCCAATATTACGGTATGTACAAGCAAGTGAGCGCCAGATTGGGTACTTACGCTCCGTCACCATAGACTTTAATGGAATTGATGCAGTTCTTGCTGAAGCCACGGCTCTGCAGGAAGGGGCAGTCTTCACACAGCTCCACACACTGTCCGGAGAAGTTGCAGCCCTCAAACAGCTCCATTCTGTAGTTCTCACCATGCTGATGAAAAGACACAGCTGTCAGGGGCCTACCACACAGGTAATTCACAGAGGCTGTTAATTGTACATAGGCATCTCATTTGTGTAAATTTTAATGCAGATATCTCAATTGGCTTGAAAACCAAAGTCAGTGTAGAGAACACAAAGCAGCCCAGTAAAATAACTTAACCCCTGAGAATTGCTTTATTGGTTCTTGAATGAATGAAGGTATAGGGGTATTCATTCCTAGGTATAAAAACAAAATTGGAAGGAACTGCATGATTCATATTTCCAAAGTTAAACTATAGATATGTAGTTTATTAAGGAAAAATGTCTACTCTCTACCTTTGAACTTTTCTTCTACAATCGATGCCATCACAGCATGTCAAGGAACACAACACACATATTAAAAAACAATAAACTCCCCTCTGTTCTCCTTCAATTTGACTGGACTATACGAACCGGCGACCACCCGTCGACCACATTTTAATAATAATTACGCCTGTCCAATTAGAGGCTAAATATGGACCTTCACTTTATTTCTGTCAATTTAATGGAGGTTCTGTTTCTCTTTTACTAGATCATTAAGTCATTATGGATTCTGTATGCATGCACAGTGATTCACCATTTAGTTAATTCCTCATTAATTATTCCAAAATGTGCCTGAAATGCACTTTATTGGCAGATGACACTGTTCTCTACAACCTTTATTAAGTCATCAGATCTTTATCTACCATATTTTAGTGCAACCTCTTAAGCATGTTAAAGGCCCCTGTGACCGCAGCCAAAAAATTATAATACAATCCAATGAACAGCCATTTTTTGGTGTGGCTTACAGCGGGACTCTTAGGTATCTATTATCACATGTCATTGTGAGTTTCGTAGTAATTGAAATTCACTTGTTTAAAGTTGTTACTTTCAGGACAAAACAATAGTACCTCTTTTGTACGCACCCCAAAGCTACTAAACACAGGCAAAGCAAAGCACTGATAATCCAGTTCAGGAAAAGAGATGCGTTTTATATTTTGTTGCATCCTGTAGCCAAGCAAAACCCCTTCAGTGACTTCTCCCGGGCCTCACCATCCTGACTGGTTTGCAAGAGCCCATGTGGTCATTGTGGGCGTTCCAGCGCTGGAACTCGGGGTACTCGCCACGCTCCAGGATGTACTGCTGGCCCTTGAAGTCGGGGTGGTCGTAGCAGATCCAGGCCCCGCTCTCCACGCGGATGGAGTTGACGCGGTTCATGAAGCCTCGGTCCTGGAAGTTATCGCAGTCGCCGAAGACCTCCAGCTTCCGCCCCGTGAAGCACTTCCCCTCATAAAACATAATCTGGGCGAAGAAAAATCAAAAGCCACACACAGAAGGGCGTGGGGATGCATACAATATATCAGCAAGGGTGCAAAGGGGTGAATGAGTATTCATACTATTATGATTCTAGTGCACTTTGATGCTCTTAGCACTGTGCTAGGAATACTGTGCCCATGTATTTTTGGCTACAGTAGGACAGTGACATGGCTCAGTTATTTTTTTTAAATCTTTGCTTTTTTTGTCTGCTCTGAATAAATTGGTTTTTGGAATATACCACTAAAAACATGCGCCGAATCTAATTCTAACAACATAACCTTACGTCTCACAACCTACGTTGCTTTAAATTCAATCCACAAAATGCCGATAATTGTACATATTTTCCAATCACAATCAATGAACGGTTTGTAGTACAAAACGTTTTGATGATGACAACTACGGTTTTCAAAATGTAATGAATCCTTGCATCCATAAATTTAATAGGCCTTTTGTATCCAACTGATCCTCAAATTCTTCAAACCCATACACACACTGCTTTCTTCTCGTCTGTTCTATATTAGCTTTGTCAATTTACTCAGTTGAAAACTGCAGGAATCTTCAAATGCTTTGAAAGTGTAAATCCTAAAAGAAGCTAAGTCCAACATAGCCAGAAATAAACAGCTGATTTTAAATCCATTCAAAACTGCCCACTCCCTTGAAGTGGCATTTCCATTAAACTGCTAACTTGTTGAAGACAGGTCCAGAATCCCTGTGATGACCTTTAAAGGATACTGCAGGGATGGACATTGTAAGCTAAGGCTTTGGCCCCTGTATCCATGTCAACAATCCATAGCGACATCAATGACATCGGCATACTGCAGTCTCTACTGTTTCAAGATGCATAATCCTTTGGCTTGGATGTACTTGTTGGTAACAGGGACAGTGCAGTGGGACAGCCCGGGTACTTACCTTTCCCGAGTACTGCGACATTTTCCCCTGGATGCTGTCCAACCCGAGCCACAAGTAAGAAAGTGTCACAGTGAAAAAGTTGGATAGCCAAATATATATGGCTGGGGGAGGGTTCAGTAGTATCGCGAGGCTAACGCAACAAAGGCCCAACAATGAAGGGTTTAGAGGTTTTGCTTCATGGACAGTTTCCCTTACATTTGGCACTGCTGATTCTGGAATTTGGCTTTCAGGGCCAGAGGGATGGACAAAGGAATTTGCTTGGACGGAGTTTTGCGGGCCCGTTTTGCACATGCTATGCTAGTTCTCTTATATGGCGCTCTCCTGTTAACCCGAGCTCTGCACAGATCATGGCCGATGGCGCAGTGTCAGTGGTAGCAACGCGCAAGAGCAGTACAGGCAGTCGTGTCCATCTGCATTGACCAGTGCAAAAAAAGAAACAGGAGAAGGTCTGAGAATTAAGGAAGCCCCTATCCTGTTTCCTAGCGGTAGTGTAGCTGTAGTAGGGAACTGGAAGGTTGTAGCGGAAAGTTGCTGGTTTGACTCCAGGGTGGGGAAATCCACAGGGGGTATACTACGAAGCAGGATTACTGAGTTAGCTGGAACAGATATTTTTACTTCCGTCCATGTTCCAGATTTGGGAGGGTTCTGGGTTTTACTCAGTACAGGAATCAAGCTAACTCAGTAATCCTGCTTTGTGATACAGGCCCCTGTTGTAGTCTTAAATAACTTAGATATAAAAAAAGAAAGAAATAAATACAGAAACTGTGCACAGTATGCTGGATAAGGGCCTGCTAAAAATAATCTGACACTACATGGAATGTTTCTGTCTGCTTGACCTCTAGCAATAATCTGCCTGTAATTACCAGATAAACATAATTTCCACAACTTGCTTATGTTTGGGGAAGTTTCTGACAGAAAGTTCCGTAGGAGAGGTGTTGAAAATAGCAGGTCCATCTGAGTTCATTTTCAGGTGTTCTGAGACTGTGTGAAGAGGTGGTCAAGGTGGGTGCCTTTGGACCAAATCCAAATTCGATAAATGGATCAGGAACCATTCCCTTGAGTAAAAATAAAACATTATAGGCCAACATTGTCTATCATACTGTTTGTGCATCAAACAAGCCAATGAATTAATTTTAATGTATGGGTTCCCTTGTGAACTTTATAGAGTGAACATATTTACTGTCTAACAAGACTGTTATGCTCTGTTAGGCAACAGAACACAATGGCCTTGCTGAGTCTACAGTGCACTGTGTTTATAAAGTGAAAACCATCTTCTCCAGTAAATGCAATGCACATGTTGTAGGATGGGGGTAGCATCGATTGCTGCCAACTACAAAAAAATAAAAAATAAAATAACAAAAAAAAACAATCAAATACAGCGCAGACAGACAGGGAACATGCAACCAGCTTGTGAAATGTCTCGCAGAAATGAAAGGACATTTTCACAGTGTAAAACCACAGTTCCACCTTTCAACATGTTTCTAGTATGTTACAGAATATAAACTGGGTAGATCACTTAGCAGTGATAGGTCAGTCGCGCCGCTCATCCTCCAAGCAAAAGCGCTGCAAGCGAAGGAGAAGGTGTTACTGAGCACTCCCCGAAGCATTGTCACTCAATACGGATTTCCTACCCTGGGTCCATTACAAGATCCTGTAAAGTGATCTCTGTGGGATCTAATCAGAACACTCAGCAGCTGCAAGCTGATATCGCCTGATAAGGAGATGTTAGAGTAAGAGCAGGGGCTGTATCGAGCGAAAGGAATAATTCTATTACAATCGCAACCTTCACAGTCAGCAACTCGGAGAGACGCAAGGACCATTAGAGGAGAGATTAATGCCAGTGAGGGAAGGTAATCGATGATGACAAATGCTGTTTTTTTGTTTGTTTTTTTTGCTCTCCATGCCTGAAAGTCCCCAGCCCAGCAAAAACAGTGAAATGAGGACTAGTAGGAAGCTTTTAATTACTTGCGAACACCATCTCTAATAGGACATTGCAGCAAGCAACAAATCTCAATGGCTAAAAATGTCCGGCCACTTAATTAGTCATATTCAGTCCAAACTTTTTATTCTACAAAATCTTAAAAATATATATATATTTTTTAGTTTGGGTTAATGTACAATCAAGCATTAAACCGGGAAGATTTTCTCATTGCAAGGCATATATTGATTAAGTGTTTGCTACATACAATGGATGTGGCTTTGCAATTAGTCCATAAAAGACATACAAATTGTTACAGTACACTGCACATTAGGCATATTATTTCCCACATTTCAGTTCTGCCCTGCCACTTCCTATACATCGAAACACAGAGAAACTTTAAAATACAGTCCATTCATCCGTATTGATTCCTGCAGCAAGGTACATATCCGGGACTGTACATACCCTGTGGCAGACAAGTCCAGGCCTTTCTTCTGTGTTCCAACACACCACCTGGAGTGTGTAAAAACCACCTCACATACAATAGTCTGATCACACCTCCCAGTCACGCTGATCCAACTGACTCTGGCCATCAATCTAACACACAGCACACCTCCAATAATCACCCCACAGCAGCACCCAAGCTCACTGCTAGTAATCGGGAAACACTGTTGAAAGAAAAAAAAGCAGCCACCCAGCTTGCCAGGGTGACATTTCGGATGGCTACACAAGATATTTTGATGGGTTCAATTTGTCGGATGGTGGACAATATATGAAACGTCAAGGAAATAAAGATTATTTTAAAAAGCGCTGTGAAAATTCAGTGATAATCACCTTAGTTACATAAGCTTCCAAAAGGTTTAAAGGTTGTAAACCCTTTTTATTTTTTATTTTAAATGTCTCCAGTTCTAGAGCTTTTCATTCCCACTAGCATGTCTTTAAAAAAAATAAGACTTCTATCATTAATTATCACCTTACATTTGAAAGCCTGCAGAGGTGAATGTGTTACATTGCCCAGTGACAGCACATTGCTACTGTGAAGAGCACCGAGTATCAGTTTTTCATCAGGGTGGATTGCATTAGCATTAAAACGCAGCCAGAAACAAGTTAAAAGCTATGTCTTCATCCTCCAGGCAAAGGGTGCTGATCTACTGCTTTTATTCCACTGTTTTCTCAAATATCTACTATCTAATATCTATTATCCCAATGTCTATTCAATTTGAGTAGGCCAGCACTGTATTTTGATACTTGAATATAATTGCTCAAATGTACTGCCATGTAATTTCATATGTTCAATATACATTTATACTCACATCGGAACCACACACATCGGAATTCTTCAATGCATGCTGTTTTTTTATTATTTGACGAGCAATTTTAAGTTACTAATGGGAGCATGCTCAATGGAAAAGTATTTACACGTTAGGAAATGTGTCCTTCAATACCCTGACAGTACATTCCATGGAATCTCTTGCTTATGTAGTAATAAGGATGATGTTTTCACATGCAGTGTGATGATAGTCCTGGGACGAAGATGGGGAAGTTCTGGGTTTTCACGGTAATTTGCGAGAGAGAGCAAGAGCGAGAGAAAGAGAGGATAGCTGGGTAGCTGAGGTTCCAGGCAGAAACAATAAACTATTAACAGCAAAGACGAAAGAAAGCTAAACACAGCGACAGCTTTTCAGTTGAGCAGCTCTCTCAGCGTGTGTTCCCAAGCTGCGTCCCAATATTCTTCCCAGTCCCAGTATTTGCATGTACAGTATACAATGTACCTGACATTGCGGTTTGCGTCGAGACATTAATTAGTATGTAACCATTAATACGCAATTAAGATGTAATCAGCAACATTAGATTAAAACACAAAGATCCGTTTCCGGGGCACGGAGTAGAGGAGGTGGTAGTGGAGGAAGGGAGGGTGCATTTTTCGAGTATTGGGATGCACCCCCAGTCTCAGCCCCGTATCGTGGACAGGGGCACACCTTTAAGCACCTGGGCTGATTAGTTAACACAACCCAGGTGTGTGGGCTCACTCCACCGGTAGGCGTGGCCGAGACTAATCCAACTCTCCAAGGATCGAATGCCACAGATGTATCAAACCATACCATTGATTTAGATTTCAGTTGATAAATTTTGGTCAGTCTTCGCTTAAAGCAAAAGTAAAAAATAAAATAAAATAAAATAAAAAATCAATAACCCTGTAGCCACAGTCTATTCAGAAAGATTTTATATTAACAAATGATTTTCACAAGAAAAATGAGACACGACCATAGCTATTGACTTAAATAATAGTGAAACTTTGCCGCTTTAATGATTACAATCAAAATTATTTCAACAACATTCACTACACAAAAAAAAAAGAATGTTGGCAACTTTATTGGCCATAATTATCTTTAAGAAATACAATATACAAATTGATAAAGGGAAGGGGAACAGTAGAAAAGGAAAATAAAAGCTTAAAATGAGAGGAAAAGTGAAGCTCTATCTTTCATGTCAGGGGCTGATATAAGCAGGGCTGGGGGGTGAGTGGATGCAGGTCCACTCAGAGTTGGGGGAAGCCTATTCGTCCGTCTGTAAATATCTCTGTCCTACTTAAAAAGAAAAAAGCACAACTAAAAAAAAAAAAAGTAAATAAAGAAAAAAGATCAAAGAAAAAGCCCAAGTATATCTGGAGGAAAACAGGCAGTTAGCCTCTTCAAGTAGAGGGATATCCCAGTGTCCAGTGCTGTGATCAGTTGGAGGAAGGGGTGCATGGGGCTGGGGGGGGGGGGCATTGGAATTTGGGGGCGGAGGGGGCGGTCTACATCAGGGAGCAGGAAGTCCTCCCCTGCGGAGCACCCCCATCAATCTTCTCTGCCTCCAGGATTGTCCTCTTAAAAACCTCCACTGCAGTCTGTAACGGCACAGGAAACAGCACAGTCAGGCTGGTCTGACACAGCGCAGCACATACAGCGTGATACGGATAGAGCGCGCTCAGGACAGCACAGTCACTGCAGCCTGAGACAGCACAGTTACCCAGCGCCCACATAGACAAACGTGCGTGTGCTGTATCATTGACTCAACACATTTCAGGGTTAAATCACGACACAACACACTTGACCTCTCTTGGACTCTGACCGTGTTATGTGCACGTTTACTTTGTAACATGTCAGTTACTGCACCTTTAACCCAATGTGAATGTGTGTCTGCTTCTGAGACATCCGTTTATGTACCGAATGAGTAAAGTTACGTTTCCGTTAACCTCAGCAGGAAGCAGAGCATCAGCTCTTCAGTTGTCACGCTTAAAGTTTTCCCATGACGCTCAAAAGTGCTAAATGCTCCAGTTCCATCTCTTAACATGCACCTCGCATCCAAAAGTGAATTATCCTTCACCAGAGGTGTAAAATCCAGGGGTCAGAAAGTAAATGTCCTGCCATGTGTTTCTTCCACCCATGAACTCAGCCAGCTGATTTCACTAATTAGTTCTACCTCCTGGCTGAAGAATTATGCTAATTAGCAAATGCAGCTGTTTGGAACCAAATAGTGGGGAGGATTTTTACTTTCTGAACCTGGATTTTACACCTCTGTCCTTCACAGGTGGCGCATTCCTCATCTCCCACGGTCATCTTTTCAGTGCGTTTCCGAATGAAAGACGCGGTTCTCGTGTAGTTCTCTGGGATTTTCTCTACAGCAAAGAAGCGCGAGCACTTAATGGTGCGGCAAGCCATTATGCAGCGATGCGAGCGCGTATATCATCGTCGCTGGAGACCCGGGGGTGGCGAGCAGGAGAACGCAACCAGCAGCAAAGATCTGGAAGATTTTTACTGGTGCAGCAGACTTGGAACCCACTGTAATACATCAAGTTATAATGAACTGAAATGTGGCTTCTTGACGCACTGAGAAATCGCTCAATTTCAATGAAATGCTTGCGTTAAGCACATAAATCAACAAATTATCACAAATGCATATGATAGACTTATTATTATTCAGCAAAAACGTAGGTTGTCAGCTCATCGCCTCCCCTGGAACATATTAAAGATCACAAAAATATCTGTAAAAACCAGTCAACTCAAGTTTAAAGAAACAGCAAATTTGCATACTTTCCAAGTTTTCCAGGACGACAAATTCAATTGAGAGGAAGGCCAGGGTCATCACAAAGCGGGGCTACAACCACTGGCGCTATCAAAGCTCACTTAGAGTATAAAGCAAAATGTTACATTTGAGAAATGGTGACAGGCAAATTATTCCAAGATCTCCCCAGCGGGAATTAATGAGTCTCGGTACAGTGACTGATGGGTGGCGACTAGCCAATCAGAGCTCATTAAACCCCGAACGGCCACCATTACCTGAAACAAACAAGGTGTTCAAACACATCCATCTAATGTCGCTCTTTGCCCGAGGACGGCAGCAACGGGCGGAGCATTATGCAGCTGGGTTTTTTGGTAATTTGAGATTAAGCACGCCATCATTCAATTTGTTGCGCTGCCTCAAAGATTAGTGCCATGCGATACTTCAAATCAGCCCGCTGACACATCCCTCCCCAGTAGATTGAATCATTTTAGCAATCAATCTTCATTGCTCCTTCGGCGGAAACTTCATTCTATTAAAGACTGAAATCAATGGACCTTACACTGCATACCAATTTGTTCCTTGTGTTATTTTCGTTTTTTTTGTGGGAGCAAGAATATAGTGCAATCCAAAGGACAAACCTCTCAGCTGTAACATGAATTCTCTTTGCTGGGGCACCTTTGCATGAAAGCGGAAGGCCGCTCTGTGACCTTCAGTCACCAGCTACCCTCCGGCTGCCGGTAGAAGTCTGGCGTGTCCTCAAATGACTCGGGGTGCTTTGTTCTCTCCGATGGGCAAGATGCCAGCTGCTCCATCAAGCTAGGCCTATCCACTACACCAACATAGAAACTATATTTATAGTAAATGCTCCAGGTATTACCCATCACAACAGTCTGCTAACTTTGAGCACTGTTTATTGCCCACCGGTCTCAGTACTTAGATGTGACACATAAAACTTCCTGGTTTAGCACACACATAAACTGTGAGCGTTGAAATTTGCGCAGAAAAGCCTTCAGTCACACCTCTAAGCAACAATTTGTTCTTAGTTCCTCCCATGAAGAGGAGAGGACCACTCTATTTCAGTGACGGCGAAGCGGAATTGCTTTTTGAAATAATTATCCCTCTGGGACGCAATTACAGTTCACTCTTTCCCGTTTAACAGGGGGGGGGGGGGGGTGGCGGGTTTTGGGTGTTTCTAAAGTCTCTCTTCAAGGTATCTAACGTCAATGAAGCAATGGTCACTTATGGAAACACTCACGGAAAAGAAAAGGCTGCACTTCCGTCCGCACTCTAAAAAACTGTTAATCGTTTACTGAGGCATTCTTGATGTTTCAAGCCATTTAAAAAAGAAAGCAAAGAAACATCTGCGTTAACTGAAAGGGGGTTAGTTTTGAAAGTTTCGCCAGCCCGCGGAGTCCCTGGTGGAGCTGGGGCTCAGCTTTCAGGTCTCGGGGCCGACTGATGGGTTTAGCTTGTAAGCTAACCCGTTGAAAACGTAACGCCTATCTGAAGCCAGGGTCTTCTTTCCGAGTATCGAAATGCGCGGGGGCACGGACGCCACCGTGGAAGACTAAGCCTATGTGACCGGGCTCTCCGCGCGACCCCCTCAAGGTGAAAACCACGAGAGCGCCAATGTCAGGGCTGCGGATGTAAACCCGCTGCCCGGAGGAATAAGAGGTAAAGGACGACCGCATCTAGAGCACATCGGCGATGCGCGGAATTCAAAGCCGCCCATTTCTATTTCAGGACAAGAGGAGAAGAGCCATTGGGAATGATAAACACTATGGACTCTCGCCTTTTTTCTTCTTCCCCACCGCAGTGTAAAGGGACGATGACGTGCCACAATTCAGGTCTACACCAGCGCTCTGAAAATGATGGCCTATTAGAGGAACAATCACATGGATTATTATAAAAACACACGAGCCTAGCGAACTGGCACCATTCAATGAGATGTGAACAACAGGAGGCTTACAGAGCGAGGCGGAGTTGTTAAAGGAGGTCAGTAAAGAGACAAGGCGGGGTCTACAGGCATGGTTTATGAGGTCTCAAACCCGGCATGGGGAGATAGAGGAGAAATGAGGTGGGAAATGGAGGAGAGACGTGAAGAGGAGACGTCCCTGTGGAGCCGTGGCGAGCGGCGGATTGTTACCTGGTTCTCTTTAGCAGAGGACTCCATAAACGCTGCGTTCCAGGAATCTGCCAAGGCTTTCCCCTCTTCACAACTGATTACCCTACGAAACACATAACAGAGAAGCCACTTCAGCCCTCGTTCATTTGCACATGCTCTTCAGATTCATACTGGATACATTACTGCGCGTGACAGGAGAATGGGTCAGTCGCAGGAAATCCGAAAAATGTTGTAATTCAGGTGGACACTCCAAGGCCAGTTGCATTGCATGTAACTGACATGTCAGGCGGGTTATTGTGTTACTGTTATAAGTCTAAAGCTCTCTGATTGGATGAGGAGGGTCTGTTAACTGAGACTGCAATTGCTCTGTGTTGACTCTCGGGAAGACATCCTGGACGGTCGAAAGTCAACAGAGGCGGAAAGTCCAGGGGTCAGAAAGTAAAAGTCCTGCCATGTTTTTCTTCCACCCATGAACTCAGCCAGCCGATTTCAGTTCTACCTCATGGCTGAGGAATAGCACATCCAGGTGATTGGAACAAAATACTGGGGAGGACTTTTATCTTCTGAACCTGGACTTTCCACCTCTGAAAGTCAGACACCCTGTTTTATTAAAGGTGTTGTTTAGCTTTCGGAGCTCTGAGTGTTTCAGCTCCTCGGCTAAAGACTCTTGCAATCAAGGATTTACTGCAATTAACCCTGTTGGAGCTCATGAAACATGCTTGCGCAGAATTAAACCGTACCGAACAGTTATACTGCACTAACGACAGTGGGTTCACACTTCACAGGTAAAATGTTTGAGTGTAACTAATTCTGTCTACAGTCGAGTGTGTGCAACATTGGACAACAGCTACTCACACTGGTACAAGGGCCGAGTGATCCGACTACAAGGAAAGAGACGAGGGCCTAAATGCTCTAATCCATAGATGCACGGATGCCCGTTCCTCATATTCCTCATATGAAATGGCTTAACCGGCAGAAATAAGGAATAATGTTCTGGAGCAGTTATCTCCCGAGCATTGTAACATGAGGAGGGCAAAGTGTTAACTGCACGCGAAAGGCCAGTGCAAATGGCCAAATTAAACACACTGGGATGAAACTGCTGACTCCAGCAGCGTTCGATAGGCCATCCAGCGCTGTGAATTACTGCTGCACAGAAATCGATACAGTGTAGGGGCACAGCCGGCCTCAGGCCTTTGTGCATGCCTGTCCATACCTGTCCCTCCTTAGATGGAGATATCCTTTTCATTGACACAGTGCCAAAGCGTTTCCACTTATAAGGAATTTGTAGTGCGAAACGAAGGTGGAACTATTACTCGCAGAAATCAATACCACACAAAAGTAGATTATGCAATGCTGTGACGCAATATAAAATTACGTAACCAATTATATGCGATAACTAGCAATAATAATATAACCGCTGAGCAATTAAGTACTGTGTCCACACATATTGATCGTTAATGTTGATGACTGTGTCCAATAATAATAATAATAATAATAATAATAGCGCTGCAACAGTGTCTGCATTTCTACAGAGACGAGAGCTGTACAGTGGCCAATAGAACATATCTTGGCATCAGTGTGGATCTGTGAGTGATGTCACTTCCCGCCCAGAACGAGAATAAGCTTCCTGCCATAAAACAGCAATGCCCTATTTCCTGCTTCTAGGCCGATGGAACGCTGAGAGGGTGCTCGCTGACCCATTTCAGAGCGTGTGACGAAGAGTTTCCGATTCCAAAAAAAGGCCTCGGGGAGCTGATGAATATTCAGCGTCAGACCTATGGATCCTGCACCGCGCAGCTGTTCCCCGGAACGTTAGTCTGAAATATACGACAGGAGCTGACGCTTGTTCCCCCAGTGGACAGGAGCCTAAATAAAGCAGGAGTCTGGAAACTAAGGCTATTCTGCAGTCCAGTCTGTGACATTAAGGAGACCCTTTAGCTTATGAATGGGTACATCACAGTGCCTGTGAGATATCATCTTGTCAAAACCTAAGGGCTACAAGGCTGGCCTAGGGTCAACATTTTACCTGATCCATCCTGTAATGAGATGACATGTACAGAGAGATGCAGTATGCATTTAATTTTATCCATTACTTAATGGGGTTGCAACCTAGAGACTGCAATGGTGGTCAATGTAAGAATACTATTAGATACTCAATGAAACATGCAAAATTAAGTAAGTTATTTCATTCAACGCCTCGTTGCCTCTTAAAAGAACTCCATTCATCACTACAAACACAAACCCGCATATCATTACCAGTAAATAAGTGCTCACCACTGCGGTCAAAACTGGCTCAAACACATCTCAGCATTTTAATCTCCCCCGAGGCCTGACTCCTTTACATGCAACGCAACTCATTCGCAAAGTCGAAACCCACATCCCTGCGATCGGCTCGTTCAGCCGCTCATCAAAGCTCCGCGGTCCAGGGCTGATGTCGGAAGGCGCGAGCTCTGTCGCGCTCCGCGCGCTCACGGTGACACGCGTCACGGAGCGTGCCGCACCGCCGTCAGACGGGCTCGTGTGTCCCCGCGCTCGGCCGCTACGCTTACAGACGACGCAACGTACCTTTCCATGTGTAGATCTTTCTTGTTTCCGACCAACATAATGGGCACTCTGAGGAAGAAAAGGAAGAACAGCCAGTCACTTTGTGAGCAGATGCGCGAGTCTCTCATGAATCAAATTTATGTAAGGGGGAAATACTTACTGAACTTTCCCCACCATATCCAACAATTTTTCATAGATAACTTTTACTACTTCAAAACTGTAAGACAAGGAAATAAAACAGCATTAATAAAGCATTGTTAATGATTCAGGACATTCAAAAACATTCTCTGTCAGTGATGTAGCCATAATCTTACATAGGTATTTGATGCTGCATGTGACCTGAGGGTAAAATATTCAAACTACACTGAGGCTTCCAGGGCTTATAATCAGGATATACATTGGGAGCTTCAGTCAAAATATAGTTGCTTCAACATCACTGGTTTTCGCATGTGATCCCAGAATACACTTTACAGCACCACTTAAATGCACATATCTGAAGCAGACTGTAGAAACTAACCTATGCAAACAATTCTGCCGGCTCAACTAGCAATAACATTTGCGCAAATTTGAACGCTAAAAAGGGTCCCTTTTTATCAAAATGGGACTCATTTCACATTTAAATTGATTCACTTGGCAGCTGTTCTTTTCCAGAACTACTCAGTCATTGTGTAAAACAATCCCGCAGTAAACATTGATACACGCAAGTGCACAGTGGAGAGGATGAATTAAAGCAGGCAAAGGTGAAAGGGCCATAACAGCGCTCACAAAGTGCACTGCTAATTACAACTGGCTGAACTTCAATCAATTTGAGTTAATGAGAGGAGAGGGGTGTCTGGGTTCAGAAAACCAATAATCGTTTACAATGTACTGTGGGTGCGAATCTTGACGGCTAACATTTCTTCCCGAAACACCAAACTAGGCCCGTTGCTTGGACTTCAGATGTGCGTGTGCATATCCTTCTCTTACAGATTTGGTAGGGATGCTGTGGGCCCAGAGGCAGAATGCTGCCTGGACAGAATTTGCCCTGCCTAGGTCTCGTGTCAGCCTTTCTGGGGCAGCACTTTACAGACTCTGCATGAAGCTGCCTGAATGTGGAGTGGTGGAAAATTGGCAATCGATGGCTGGCTACCAGCACTTATCGTCCGCTAATTTTCTGCGTTCGGAGCGTCACTAGTGCATTCTACAGTAACGCCCAGTGCCCTTAAACAAGAAGCACATGATAACCCTTTTTTTCACTATGTACACTCAGATGGCTTCCTATACGGTTTAATGCTCAAGTTTTGCGATCAGTTTAAAACGGTACATCTTGAATGCCTTCACATCTGGCTTTAATAATAGACATTCATTTAAATGATTAGGTTGCATTCCAAAAAAAACACACATAGCAATGATGACAAGATGACAGTGAACATGTCAGAAATTTGGTTGCATTATAATAATGGATTTTGCTTTAAATATATTTTCTCCCTAATAGCATACGAGCAGAAAACAGCCGCGCGGAATTATTAGCCTCGCACGATGCGCGCGCCGCTACACAATTCACGACAGACCGAACGGAAAGAAAGACTGGGCTTTCTAGGTCCTAGTTGCGCAGCTGCTTCCGACCAGAATTCTAACTCATTCGAAACAGCAGACTGTACACGGTAGCGACCCTTGAAGTGTGAAACCGCAGGTTACACAAACTTTGCGGGTCATTTCATCGAAAGGCCCAACCGCAATAATGTCCTTTCGTGAACCGAATGAAAGTTTCATTGTGGAAAGTAGAACACACACAAAGGGTTTTTCTTTCTTCCCTGTTCGGCGCCAGACTCCCGCCCACCTGACGAGAAGGCGAGCTTAACAATACCACAGGACTGCACCTGACGGAAAAAAGGGGTCAGCGTCTCACACTGCCGACTGAAAAAGATGCAGTATCCACATAAATTCAAAGGCACTCTTATCTGAGCAATGTGAAAGGGCAGAGCTGGGGAAGGCTGTTCAGTGTGAAAGCAGAGCGGTTTCATCGGGGAGATTAACCCACCTGCGCAGCCTTTTCAGTGACAGAGACGGAACTGAACACTTCACAGCTTAACCAAACGTAAAACCTGCGCGAGGGGCCACACCATTCGCTGCATCATATTGAACAAATGAGAGCCAATGGAGGTGCACGTATTCAAAATGAACAACAAACAATAAACCCTCCATGGATGTGCGGTGCAGTTCATTACAAAAACCCTTTGAGGAGGGAGCATACAAAATGAAAATAAAGCCCTACAAATATTAACACGATGTGTAACATTCATTGTTATCATTAAATTGGGCATATTGTTCCAGCATACTGAAATATTCAAGTGAGATATGCTAAATATATGCAAAGCACTTAGCTCAAGGGTAAAATATCATCAGATCACTGGGGTATTATCGTGTTAAAGCATACTGATATCCAGTTAATTAGACTAAATTACATCAAAGGAAAAATCTCCTCCTTTCCAACCCCTTAATCTTTTTAGGCATCATCCTGTCCTATGGGAAACTATGTTTAGGGGGGATAATCCTTCCTTTGTAATGTTTATAGAGGAGTTAGAGGAGTAATTACTGAATGTCTAAATGTAATGGGTTTCACTTGGTCAAGGCTGATAATGGTCTTATTTAAAAACAAAATATGACAACCTTGTCACAACTTACAAATACTGATATTAATTAAGGCATTTGTGACATCTATGACTTTCAACACAGATCAGCCATGCCCTTGATGTGTGCCTGTGTTAATTCCTTGGAAACAAGATTTAAATATAAGATATTCGAGCATAAAATAATGAATGACTACTTAAAATCACTAAGTCAACATAAATAAAGAAACAGGTAAGTGCTTTGGATAGATTTTACCATGGTTTAATAGGCTACTATAATTTCACACATTAATATGATCACCATAAAGGTGATTGAACACACAGCCTTATCCAGGGCTACTTATAATAAATGAGCTATCAAACAAACTAAAAGCTATCAAATATCACAGAAATACTACAAAGTATCTTAGTAGGGTGTTGGGCCACCACGAGCCGCCAGAACAGCTCCAGTGTGCCTTGGCATAGATAATAGCTCTAGTCTAGCATAAATTCTAATCTCTGAAACTCTACTGGAGGGATGGAACACTATTCTTCCAAAAAATATTCCCTCATTTGGTGTTTTGATGATGGTGGTGGAGAGCGCTGTCTAACACATTGGTCCAAAATCTCTCATAGGCGTTCAATTGGGTTGAGATCTGCGAAGGCCATAGCATATGATTCACATAATTTTCATACTCATCAAACCATTTAGTGACCCCTTGTGCCCTGTGGATGGAGGCATTGTCATCCTGGAAGAGACCACTCCCATCAGGATATAAATCAGGATAGAATAACTCTCAGTGACTCTTCCCTCTAAGGGGACAAGTGGACTCAAAACATGCCAAGAAAATGCCCCCCACAGCAACAGAGCCACCGGACCCCCTCACTGTAGGGGTTTTTCCTTTAATTTGTCACCCGTCTGTAAAATACTTAATTTTTCTTTTTTGCAGAACTGCAGGATTCAGAGTAGTAAAGAACGAGTCAAGGTCATTATTGTAATATTTTCATTATTATCTAAGAAATATTTGCCTGCTGGTTATAGCCAAACAGTCAATCTAAACCGTCCTTGACACACATTTCTAAATGTGCATGTCACACAGCAAAAGTGCCGGTCTAAATTTAACAATGCTGGTGTACATTTAACGCCCACAGACTCATATAAACACCCTAGGGTGTTAAATGTACACCACCATTTTTGCTGTGCAGCAATTTTTTATGTGATATTCAAAGTGATTTTTGAATACTGTAAGCACAAATAAGAGTGTTAATCCCTGGAGCAGAGAAAATTATGTCATCAAAAATGTGTCATTTTAGAGTCATTAAATAAGATAATTGAGGGGGACCGGTGCAGAATACGCATGACATTGTACAGTCTAGTACAGGGGTAGGCAGCCCTGGTCCTGGAGTGCCAGAGATGGACCTGGTTTTGCTCCATCCAAACTACATAACTGGATTAATCTTAATCAGGTTTAATGAATGCAGGTGACCATGTGCTGGAGGCACTCAGCGTTTCACCATTCAGAATATTTATATATATATATTTTAATGCAGAAATCTAAATGTGAATAGCTAGTATTGTTGGTTAGTATTGGTTTATAACAGAAAGTAAACAAACAATGACACAATCAGACAATACACCACATTTAGTAAGAGGCCAAATTTCGCCGAAATAAACAAACGGTTCAAGTGAAATACGGACGGCAATGATGCGCCTTTTGTCGTAATTTTCCGTGAAGTTGTAGTTCGCTATGTTGCACAGTCATGTCAATACGACTGGACGTCGCACCATGACGCAAGGTAGAGAAGGAGGTTCGAAATTCCTCAGTAGACGCTAGATTCCTTGTAAATCTCTGCTTACATCTTTTCCTTGACCCCCGTGATGTTTTCTGGCATGGTCAAAGAAAAGTTGCAAGGAAAGAAAAAAGGAGCTATTTTTTTGACAATCGAAATGCAGCCCTTGTGTGGGGGGCTGGGGTGTGCCGTATCTCCCCCCCGCCCCATCAGTCACGCCTCACACCCCTTTCTGCCAGCCCTACTCCTAGCTCCACGCTCTCAAGCTGCCTCTCATGTCCTGTTTCAGGGTGCAGAAAACCGCTGCTCAGAAAGTTTGGAAAAAATAATGGAACAATGTACCAGCAGCAATGTGTTACCATGAGATGTACTTTACTGAACCCATGTGTAGCACAAATCACACTTTAGGCAAGGCAGTATTTTCTTACGGCAGTAAGCGTAAATTATACAAAACATCTTTGCTGATACTGAATACCCTGCAAACACATTAAAAAGACTTTATGATGAAGAAAAAAGTAGTTTTAAGTTTTAATACTGCACGGCCATAGATTAAAGTGCCCTGTTGTACAGATCCAGAAGAAATATGCCTTCTTAAATATTCCAAATACACACACTTTTTTCAACCCTACCCACATACTTGTGCACTTCAAAGATGTCGACCTATTTTAACAATGACAGTGGCACCTGTATGATCGCATCATTTCCTAATTCTAGCTCTAGTGGTGATTGCGCATGAAATGCACTTTTGTAAGTGGCTTTGGCTAAAACCAGTTGCCAAATTGCTAAATTGTAAATTCTAACATTCATTACTGACAGCTAGTTTTTCCCCGCTGGTGAACTTTACCTGTATTGGTGGAAAATGGTTATTTTGTAATCTATATGACCTTGTATGCCAAAACAGACAGAAACAGTTGCTGTTCATTCATACAACATACAACTAGCTGCCCAACAGAATCAATCTGATACAATTATATTTGTGTTCACTTGACTTGCTGGAAACATCGCCCTACAAGGGCAATGGAGTATACACAGAGTTTTATAGGAGATACGGGAGGGGAAGTGTAATAATGTTGAAGGGCTTGCTTGTTAAGCTGCAGCATCCACTTAAGTTTCCAAGAGAGCAATGAAATGATACAAACAGAGAGAACTAAGATGCAACGGGCCGTAATCCTTCTGTCCTATCTATTAAGGGCTGCTAGTAAACCCAATGCCTTGAAATTACATCATCTTACTATCCAATGAAGTGCAGTGTGTGGTTAATTTGAATGAAGACAACGGACTTAAAAAAACATACTGGATGGTTTGTGTACCTTCGGCATAAACAACTGATCTGATCATAGAATGATCTTTTTTTAAATAATAGTGACATCCCTTTTAAGTAGCTAGCTAATGTAGAAACATGTTCCATATAGTTCTGGGTCTAAAATACAGAACCGCAGTTGGTTTTGCCAATTTTTCTGAGCATTGTTATTGTTTGAACTTTTTTCATGAAATCCTGTTCTAATGAGTGGACAAAAGAAGACAATACCCATAGGATTTCAAAAAATAAAGGGCAAGTCTAAATGAGCCAATTCAGTTGTTTAGTGTACTCTTGTACAACTGTCTTGGGAGACCTCTGCTTATAACTGGCTCCTAGAATTAATGCTCACAGCTATATTTTACATTGTTAGCTTAGCTCCTTTTTTGATAGGTAAGCTTGACTGGCTTGCAATTTGAGTCAGCATGCTGCCTCCTCAGCCAGAACCTAAATACTATTATGTAGAAATATTGATTCAAGACAATGTTGAATGGACAGAAAATCTGATAATGATGTCAGGGCAGTTTTTGTCCTATGAAATGTTAATATAGCCCCATCTCAAGTGGATTGTCCCAGTCTCAACAGGGACATCAGGTTTCACGAGTCCAGGCCACTGCAGCTGTGACTGATGTGACTGCAAGACTGAGGCCCTTCTAAACCATCTGAAATGTAACTTGGGTGCGTGTTTGGTGGCATGCTGACAATATCGTTGAAGACATTGTGTGAACTGTGTCAATTCCTCTGAGCCTGTACGTGTCCCTGTTAACATGCCCCTACCACCACGCACACACACACACACACACACACACACACACACACACACACACACACACACACACACACACACACACACACACACACACACACACACACACACACACACACACACACACACACACACACACACACAGTGCATATTTCATATTGTCTCCAGCTGAAATTGGGCAGGACCCGGATGCACAGCATGTTCCATCACCAACAGAACGGTTATTTGAAGCAACAGCTGCAACAAACTGTGTTTTTTAATTTACGGGGGATTTATAATCAAAAAAGGGGTTCTGACTGCTCTAGGCAGAAGGATGTAACACCTGGATAACCAGTTTTTTACGTCTGCATCTGAAGTATTGCTTGCTGATTGAGTCATAAATTCACAATGAAATGAGCAGATGACTCATCATACTAATTCCACCCAGAGATAAACTGACATAACCCAGCAGAAAAGTGTATGTATTTAAATTTTTTGACATAATATAAATGTCTAGGATGACTGCAACAAAAGCTTCTTGCAGTGAAAATATTGAAATTAAATTTTTATTGAATGTCCCTTGTAGTGCAGGTTTCAGCATACTAGTACAATATTTCTTGAGATTAAAACCAGAGGCTCATGTCCCCTACAGGGGGACAAACATTAATTGCTGGGTTTTAGGAGGATATTAAGCGAAGCTCAGCGAAGCCAAGTTTAGCAGGAGCACGACCATATTCTACCCATAACTTATTCATCCATCTGTTTACAACGTGTTCCTTAAACATTTCATGAAAATACCTTCATACACATCTAGTCACACTGAGGCTGTGAAACAGTATCCAAAAGGAACACTAAAAAGGGAAAGCAAACTTTATTTTTGCTAAATTTGCATCTTAGCCATTGTGTGCACCGGTAAGATTGAAAAAACATCCTTGAGGTATATAAAAATCTGAGGTAATAATGAGAAGCCGTCTTACATCTACAGTGAATGCTGCAACTGTCATGGTTTGCGCCTGTCTTTCCTTTGTTCTACAGTCGTTTGTTCTTTTCTGTTCAACGGGGCAATCTATCGGATTTTTCGGTGTTCCACGCCGCGGTTTCCGTTCTTTCCATCACTTAGTGAGTGCACCTGTTGCGGATTTCCTGCTTCTATTTAAGCCTAGGATTTCCTTCTTCCGGTGCTTGGTTGTCATTTGCTCATTTTGACTTTAAGCCGGTAAGGTATAGGTAGGCACTCTAAGGAGACCTCTTTCCTTCATTGCCCAGCTTTGGAGTTACGAGGGACTTGCCTTTTTGTGCGTTAGACACATATAGGATACACATTTCCTTTGCTTTTTCTGTCCCTCGCTCCTGCTACCACTCTGGTCTCTCTGAGACAGTTTTCCTTTCTGTTTGCTATGCACCTCTCTTTATTTCCTTGTTTTCTCTCTATCGAGAGTGAGAGGCATTTTTCTTTATTTTTTATTTTCTCGAGCCTACGAGTCTCGCTCGGCCGATTATTTTCGGGTTGCTATTATTTCTCCCTTTTTCAGTCTCCTTTGTATTGCTCTCCAGCTTGGAGAGCAGGAGCTTTTTTTTGTTTCTGTTTTTTCTCCCTTATTCACGGATTCAGTCCGCCTCATTGGTGTACTTAATTGGACACTTAAAGAATCCCTTTTGTTGCATTTGGACCTCCGAACCATTCGCCTCCCCCTTACACAGGGCTCGAAATTGCGACCGTTTTGGTCGCATATGCTCCCGAAATTTAATCTGTGCGACCTCGAAATATAATTGGGAGCATTTGTGCGAGTGCAAATAATTGTTCTGGTGCGACCTTTTTTTTTTTCCCCCAGTCGAACGTCCCTTTCTCTGACAGTGACCATTCTAACCAATCAAACGTGAGCTTGACGTTCTTACCTTTAATGCTGATTTTAGATTGGTTAAGATTAGCCTTCAATCACTACCTTTCACGGCACTCCACTGTCACGTCACACAGAGAGCTAATGCGTTAACTAATGTTACCTGAAGACAAAAGTTTATTATCAATTTATTAACGTTACCTAACTAGCTAAATTGGTAACGTTAGCTAGCGTTATCGAAAGCTAACAATATGAAGCGAACGATTACGGCATTTTTTTGTAACGTTAACGTTACTAAAAACGTAACAGATGTAGTCGCCGTGGCTGCTGAAACAGTTGGCGATGCGCGATGTGGGTGCACCAGCAGCGAAGAAGGCGAGAGAGTGGCTGAAGGACTTCGGACTTCGTTCGCTTTAGCTTAGGTATGACAACGGCGCAATGCACTGTGTACACTGTAAAGCCTGTGGGACGGAGATCGCAGGTAACAGTGCGCTTGCAACGGAGTCGACACATTTTAAGCGTGAGAGCGTAAAAAAAAAATTATTACATATATTGTTGGTGCTCCTTACATTTTGGTGGGTGCTCCTAAATTTTTGCTGGCGCTCCTAACTTTTTGAAGTTGGGAGCACCAGTGCTACCAAGTAAAAAAGTTAATTTCGAGCCCTGCTTACAGAAACTCATAGTTTGTTGATGGTTTGTGGTTTTCTTACTTTCAGAATTCCAAGTCACAAGAACATGATTTCTAACATGAGCATATTCTGACATGTGTATCTTCCACTGGTAAAGTAATAAATTATTATATTTGTAAAAAAATAAATAATAATTGATAAGTGATTGATAGATCAGACTGGATTGGAAATGTCTACTGATTGGCACCATGTGGGCAGTTGATGAAAATGCAGAAGTGAATTATTCATGGTTGATAGCTCATCATGCCAAAGACTGTTGACAACAGACTGAATCTTATTTAGGAAAATATGCAAATTCATTAAGTATATCACAAAATATAGCTGCCAATTTGTAATATCTGACCCTTGGCATCTCTGTTCCAATTGAGTTCCAATTTTAAGGACACTGCACTTCAGTCTAAAAAGAATACACTAAAAACTAAGAATATTCAGACAACCAAAAAGATTATACAACCTCAGCCATTGGAATCATACTCATGATTTAATTATTGATTCATGTTTTGTGTTAGAATTTCAGCAATGCTCCAAGTGAAATGGGCAAAAAACCAGGTTGTGATGAGTTTAAAGGCGGTTTTGCCTGAAACCTCATGTACGGTTGAAGCACTACCCTAACAAATATTTATAATATTGCTATATTTATAGCAAATATCTCTAAAGGATAGCACAAATACATTGAGTTTTAACATCCTTAACAGAGCAATCGTTCATTTTCTCCTACTAATCCTAATAATTCAGTTTTGTTGTGAATTCTGCCAGATTCATTGGTTTCAGCATGATCTATAAATTAAGTGATACATTGAATGCAAGACAATTCACACAGTGAATATTGACTTCTTTCTTATTTCACCGTGCTATTAAACTGCACGCACAAACGTTACCCACCTTTTGTTTGATGTAACTGAATACACCAGAATATATCCGTTGATGTCTATGGAGTATGTCTGAGGGAAAATTGAGTATTCATCCTGGAAAAGAGAAAGAGAGCACGTCTTTGAAGGGATCAAAAAGAAAATGAAAGACAGTTGTGTGCGCACACTGTAAAAAAAATGCAAGTAAAACAAATGAGCTCTAACTAAAGGGGATGTTAATCTCTAACTTGTGTATGTTATCCTTTGATCACATCTATCAGTAAAAGACACATGGGATAAAATAGGAACTGTAATATAATGATGTTGTAATAGGAGGAAATGCAATATGCAGTAATTCAATGGCAACTTACCTGCCCTGCTGTGTCTACTAATTGCAGATGGTACTCCTGTCCGTTTACTGTGATCATTTTTGTAAATGCTGTGGAGAAGAGCAAAAAGGGTGAGGAACCAGTCAAAATAAGCATGCATCCCAGACACAACAATGTCTATTTGACATTGTTAACATTCCAAACTATCCTAACATACTACTGATTCCCTCACTGGAAAACGACATAATAATTACTGACATCAATTATATTTGAAACATAACGTAACTAATGCCGCTTTCTTTTACACCATGAGTTAAACTCAGCTGCGGCAATGGGATCAGGTGACGATTCTTTCAGCGACAGGTCTCAATTCTTCTATAGACAACCTACACTGAATATAAATTAAGTGATGCAGACCAGTTGGCAAAATAAATGACTCAGTAAGAGCCACACTTGAATCGTTATTCAAGCTAAAAAGCTCTCTGAGTGCACATCACATCTTTCAAAGCAACCATTTGCAAGTAAAATAAGTGCGGAAAGCTTTTGGCTTTAAATCAGATCAATCAGAAGTCTAACAAAATCAATTTTGTAAGATCTCCATTCTCATAGGGATTCGCAACAAAACAAAACAAAAAATACAGAAATGAATAGACACTCTCTCACGATGTGCCACAACAGCCCATATCAAAGCAACACTTTTTCAAAGACTTAACAGAATGATGGTTAGAGGTTACGAAAATAATTTCACTGATATTTAGATTTTTTCTCATAGTAAATGCAAAAAGCAGTGATTTGTAAATTCTCTTTAACATATATTTAATTGAAAACAGTACAAAGAAAAGATGTTTTACCTTATCAACTTTTTTGTTAATATACGCTAATTCCGAATTTGATGCCTGCAACACGTTCCAAAATAGTTGGGACAGGGGCAAAAAAAAAGACTGGGAAGTAAAAAAACACACCTGTTTGGAACATTCCACAGGTAAATAGGTGATGCTATCAAGACTCTTGATATCTTATTTTCAGGTACTCTTACCAGTGATACTATAACCTCTCTGTATTTGAATGGGTCTCTATGGGAATTGGGGGATGGGACTAGATTAAGCTGTAAATTACACAGGAATAGTATGGAACCCATTGGCTAAATGGCTATAAAAGTCATCAAGGGTCTGAGGTATCAAACTAGTCACTCCATCACTCTGCTGCCAGATATGTAGTAGATATGGATGGATCAAGGGTTGTTTCTCCTGACTCATTTTCCTATTGAACTCTATGGAAAAATAAGTCAGGAGAAACAACCTTTTAAGCGATCCATCCATATCTACTGCATATATGACAGCAGAGTGATGGTTTGAGACTCGTTTGATACCTCAGACCCTTGATGACTTACAGCCATTTAGCGTATAGCGTATATTTAGCGTATATTTACAAAAATCTATAAACTTAATAAGGTAAAACATTAAATATCTTTTCTTTGTACTGTTTTCAATTAAATACATGTAAAAGAGAATTTACAAATTACTGCATTCTGCTTTTATGTGTATTATACATACTATCCCAAGTTTGTACATTTGGAAGCTTGAAATGCTGGTGTGTTGTGCATATAGAGTCATAAAATTAAATATACCAGGGAAATTATCAGTGGGACTATAGCAGAAAAAAACCAATGTATGTATCAATAAATTCTTGTGTTGTCTTAGCATTTTACTTCAATCACAGGAAACATGCATTCGGTACAGCGGCTGTAGATCAGCACTGGGAATACTGAGGGACTTCAAAACAAGAAATGAAAATAGGCCTCCAAATTCACAGCGACAATGAATGAGTGACAACAAAATACCCCAGAAAATTATTATCAGTGGAGCAAACGAAAACAAAATTTTGAGTGTGTATTAGCCACCCGACATCGCAAATTAGTTGCTCTCTGCGCTGCTTTTTGCTGATTATTCTGCGGAGCCTGTTAGCAGCCTTTGAATTTCCGCCTGCAATCGGACCCCTGCCTTCACGAGATTGTGATATGACAGAAGTAGCAACCGTCTGCTGGCTTATTAGGAAAGCACATCCCCGGAGTTATGCCACATCGGAGCGAGAAGCTACTTAGGCTCATATTATGGACCTGACAAGTGAAGCTTGTAATACAACACCCCAGGTAGCCTGAACTTGGAACTGTTCCAGGTCACAGCATCTGTCATAAATCAATAACCCTGCATCAAACTAAGATGGTCCTTGTGAAACTAGGCAAACAATGTTCTGATGACTGATACAAGACTTTGTTACAGCTGAAATCCTGCTGGAAAAATTGTGGTTTTGCTACTGTAGACACAAAAAAAGAAACTGAACTGATATGTGCTTTTCAAGTACTTCGATGGTGGTTTTTGACAACACATCTAACAATTTCATCTGCTATACATTGTTACCCCAACGCATACTATTAAGAACACAGTCATTCTGTTGCACTATACCTACTAGGCTAATCCTCTGCCATCTAAATAGCTAGTAAGTCTAGAACCAGATGCATTACTTTAACATAGCAAGTGGGCTAGGTATAAACTACACAGCAGTGTCAATATAATCCAAAACAAATACTGAATCCAGCGCTGTAATTCAGTCTCCTAACCACAGAGCAATGCACTTTTGCACTTAAAATAATAATGAAAATACAGTGTCCTGAATTTACCTGAGTGCTTTCTCTGTACATTATCTCTGCGGTCTGGCAACAACCTGGCAGCCCTACAGATCACAGCGGGAGAGGAGCCGCCAGAAGCTGCAGGATGACGCATCACTCGATTGCTCATACCACGGAACAAGAAATACAGTTGGAGCAGGCGAGGCGACACTTTAGAGAGGCTGACAGCTGAAAGCACAGACAACTGGCACGCGCAGTATTGGGACTATGTAAGACTTGCTGCTGGCACAGAAATTACTTTGCAAATTCCAACAAAAAAGGATGAATTAAAATATAGGCTACTGCCTGAATGTTTGATTTTAAAGAGGGGAGAGGAGTCCTTCACCTTTTCATTAAATTTCATTAAATATTATTCCTTAAATTATCGGAAATTAATTCTGCGGATGAATGGTGCCTGCGGCAGAATAAATCCTGAGCAGGAAAGAGCAAAAAAGAGTCACTCCAATGAATGGAGTTCCAATCTATGAAAATCACGGCTTTGGTGTGTATGAATGAACGGCTGTTAACTTGGCTGGGTAAAACCCGAGATCTAAGCATTTAAACATTGTGTCCTTCATCACTGTGTTCTGCATAATTAAACTGTGTTTCAGTGAAATATGACGCACATCTAACCACAATAGCCAGTGCTGCAAGCACAATATCTATGCTTATCGAGAGGAACTGTATAAAAGTCCATCGATATTCATTCAATAATTCTACCCTCAAGCTAAAATGGAGCAGGAAATTGCAGGGACATAGTTGTATCCGATATCTGCAAAAATTTAAATGATGACGTGATGATAGAGGATAGATGATAAACTTTCCCCCACTTATCCATAGTCATATCCTACTAAGCTGGGTGTTTTCAAAATAAAATGTACATTTTGTTTGGGTCAAACAAAAGGTACACAGGAGTACTTATCCAGAACGCAGCAGCGCGCCTGGTCTTCAACTTCCCCCGACACTCCCATGTTACCCCCCTGCTCATTGACCTCCACTGGCTACCTGTGATGGCTCGCATCAAATTCAAAACATTGGTGCTCGCCTTCCAGGCAGTCCGAGGATCAGCTCCTCCACACCTCCAAAAGCTCATCCGACCCTACACACCTACCAGATCCCTGCGTTCCGCCTCCTCAGGACGACTGGTACCCCCCCCCCCCCCACTTCATACTAGCACCCGGTCTCGACGTCTGTCTGTCCTGGCCCCACGGTGGTGGAATGAGCTCCCCATTGAGGTCAGAACAACAGAAAGTCTGACCACCTTCAAGCGCCGATTGAAGACTCACCTCTTCAAGCTGCACCTCTCTCCACCCCTCCTTACCTCCTTGTGACCTCCCTTGATTGTGTTTTTCTGAATCCTTGTTTAAAGGGTAAGTTCGCTATTTTGGACCTTGGACCCTATTTGCGGTCCGTCTTCCATGAACCTGACCCATGAAGTCCATTTTTTCGCTGATCGGTCCAGTATTGAGTTCGGTACAGATTTCCTGTAGGCTCTCACTGGGCTACAATGGAAGTGAACGGGGCAACCAGAAATGTTCGATAAATGTGCTTTCATGTACAATAAATGAGACGGGAAGCTCAGGGTGTATTGTTACCGGTCTCAGTATGCTCTCCTGTGAAATGTATCTCAATCCGAACATTTTTACGTGCTTGGCATGGCTTGGAAGTAAGCATTTCTCTGTTGCTTGTTTTCGCTGCTCCCGCGGAGTACTATGTGTCGGGGGTAGGGGAGCGGGAAGGTGTGCCGGCCGTTTACGAAACTATCTAGCTGAGCAGTCTGCGTTTGTTTACCTGCATCAACGTAGGCTACAATTTCCACAAAAAAACTTGGATGATGGATGACTATAATGATTACGAAGACGAAGAATTCGATTTTGACTTTGACGTTACTGGCTACAGATTTGAGCCAGAATACACGGACACGGAACTACAAGAGATGGATGATAAGAGAGCAAGAGAAGAGAGAGAGGCTGAAGTTGCGCAGGTAATGTTATCCGAAGTCGCTGCCGAGGCTAGACCAAGAATTTCGGGGGACTTTTGGTGTTCTTGCAAGAGGTGCAAGCAGATGCCCAGAGAGGAGGAAAGTTTGTGTTGTAGGGAGTGGGATCTGTTGCTACCGAATGCCATTGAAAACCTGGATGTATCCGTGGATGACACTGGATCATCTCCATTGATTACCATTACACTATGACTGCCAACAGATATGTGATAGATGAGAACTTTGGACAGGACACCATGCGTCAAGCATTTGTAAATAAAACATTATAGAATTGTAAAAAGTTATAGTTGATGAACGTTTCCGACAGTTTTGTTACAAGAAAACAACTTATGTCAAGCTCGGATTTTGTTAGTTGGTATTGAGTGCTGGGTCAGAGGACGCGCTCAAAAAAAATAAAAATGTTAGTAACGTTATAGCTAAATATAACTTACCTCCGCTCCGGTGCTTGATAGTGCTGCAGGTCCGACACGAGGAACAGCTGTGTTCTTTAGAAACCAGTGTTTTGCTTCTGATTTGCGGTTACAGAAATCAGTAGCGTCGAAATGCGCTCCACAAACTCGCGAGTCTGCCAAACGGAGTTGATTGACTGGAGTGTTTATGTCGATCCGTAAGACAACCAGCCAAAGTCTCAATCTTTCTGGGTCAGAGAACGGAAGCCTGTGAAAACTGGTATTTGAGCGTCCAGACATTTTATTCCCACAACCGGGGACTGCACATTCGCGCACCATTGCTGTGATGAATTATTACAAATGATGATTACAAAAACTGCGTTACAAATATTTCTGCTGTAGGCTACTAGCTAGTAAACTCCAACGGGAGGTCAGGATTTGTGATCAACTGCTTTTCAAGCGCCCCCCCCCCCTCTCTACAACGTAGCTAGACTGCGGAAGTTTACAGTGCGAGGTAGTGCGGTCGGAGAAATAGTTCTGTTTCAAATGGAACTGTTGTTTCAACGTTCGGTTTGCGTTTGCGATAGCCTACATTTCACAGGAGAGCATACTGAGACCGTAAGAATACACACTGAGCTATAAAAGCACATTTATCGTTGTTTTTCCATAACATTTCTGGTTGCCCCGTTCACTTCCATTGTAGCCCAGTGAGAGCCTACAGGAAATCTGTACCGAACTCAATACTGGACCGATCAGCGAAAAAATGGACTTCATGGGTCAGGTTCATGGAAGACGGACCGCAAATAGGGTCCAAGGTCCAAAATAGCGAACTTACCCTTTAAGTGGTTCAAGCTGCTAGTTTAATACTTAAGGCTACTTATTGGCTTACTGTTGTACACGCCAATGATCGATATCGTGTGCCCCCCCCCCCCCCCCCCCGCCCCCAAAAAAATCATACTGACTGCGCCTGGTGTTTGAAATCGTATTTACCTTTTAGGGTTGTTTTAACACACTTGTTCCAAGTTTGAAAATGCACTATTGTACGTCGCTCTGGATAAGAGCGTCTGCCAAATGACTAAAATGTAAAAATGCAAATGTACTCTGTCCAAGTCCATACCCTGGGCGGCAGTATAGTATAATGGTTAGGGAACTAGGTGCAACTCAAAGGCTGTGGGTTTGATTCCGAGCTGAGAAGCTGCCATTATACCCTTGAGCAAGGTACAGTATGCAACCTGAATTACTTCAGCACATATACAAAATGCAACCTGTGTACATTGCTCTGGCAAAATGCAACCTAAATGGAGTCAGAAAGAGTTTGTAACTCAATGAGATGGCAGGCCTTTTATGATTTGTGAAGATGCACGACACAGTTTTTCTTGGGGTTTCTGAGTAAGCACTTTTAGTTCAGTGTTCAATCATGAATCCAAATTGGATACTCCATATGACAGTATTCACAAGCCATCAGTTCTCAGTACAGATGGAAACTGGCCTAGTTTTCTTGGTCGATGCTGCCTGTTACTACATCATATCTGGATTTCTTCCCTCAATATCAGCATAGGAAGCTGACTGAATTTTTGAAAAGCCATTCATAAATCATTACCTTGGAGAGTTTATCCACAGTTGCATCATGCCACTATTTGCAATTCATTCATTAGCTCACCCTGGAAATTCAATTCACATTTTGAGACCGAAAAAGTAAATTGAGAAAAGAGAAAATTACCACTGGGGTGTTGATTGGGTACATAGCGTTTGGGGCCATAACAGTTGACTATTTTAATTTACTTTGTACTCGACTAATTTGAACATTTATTGCCTCTTTATTTTTTTCAATTTGGACGGCACTACTGTGAGGCCGGTTGCATCACTGTGTCATCATCAGTTCATTTTGGAGGAAACAGCAGCGTGTGAAGTTTTACCGCCACTTCATTCCCACACAGAAATCCACCACCTTATCTTCCACAGCTGCTGTGCTAGACGGTACAGCCGAGTCTTCCGATCGACTGGGGAAGGTAGTGCTCCACAGTGAGGCACTGAAACCCCACCTCCCAGGGCAGCGCTGGGGATCCGACTACGCGTGGGGATCTGTGGGACGTGCCTTTGGGATGCTGCAGGGCGCATCACTGATCTACGCACAAGTATTTCGCAGCATGGATCTCAAACTCAAATCCTGGAGGGCCGCTGTATATGCTGGTTTTGGATGCATTCCTGTACTTAAGTGCTTCATTTAAGTCACTGATTGGCTAAACAGTCTGCACACCCTGTTTCCAAGGCCTAAATTGGCTGCTGATTGAAAGGAAATGACAAAAGCCAGCGGAAACTGCGGCCCCCCAGGACTAGAGTTTGAGCCCCCTGCCTTGAATACAACCTATTAAAACACCAGGCTGCTGTCATGGAATGAAAATGTACATGTGCTATGCAATATACACTACCTGGCCGCCGTTGCACCCATCATGCATAGTGCCCACTGTAAAAGCCTCTGGAAGCAGTGTTATGATCTGGGGTTGCTTCAATTGGTCAGGTCTAGGCTCAGCAACATTATGCAGAAATAAAATGAAGTCAGCTGAGTACCTGAATGTACTGAATGACCAGGTTATCCCATCAATGGGCATATTCCAGGACGACAATGCCAAGATTCATCGGGCTTAAAATTGTGAAAGAGTGGTTCAGGGAGCATGAGGAATCATTTTCACACATGAATTAGCCACCAGAGTCCTGACCTTAACCCCATTGAAAGTCTTTGGGATGTGCTGGAGAAGACTTTACGGAGTGGTTTGACTCTCCTGTCGTCAATACAAGATCTCGGCCAAAAGTTAATGCAACTCTGGACGGAAATAAATGTTGTGACGTTGCATAAGGTTGTCGAAACAATGGCACGACGAATTTGCACCCTAATCAAAGCTAAAGGCGGTCCAACGAAATATTAGAGTGTGCGACGTTTTTTTTGGCCAGGCAGTGTAGATTGATTTGCCACAGTATTTAACAAAAACTTGCCTTTCAAATGTCTGACTACCTGTAGGTTCGCAAACCTCTGAGTATTCGGACATTTCACTGGAACCAGTGTACCAGCTGATCACGTGAGCATGGACAGCGCTTGGTGTAATGCCGGACATAAATTTAAAAAGTATTAGAAAAGTGGAAGAGTTTGGGAAGAGGCCTCCTAAAGGAACAGGGAAGATCAGAAGCCCTGTTTCTGCCTCTAGCTCCCATTAGATTAATTGGACACACAGGATTTACAAGGTTGAGAAGGTGTCTCATTAACTTCCTCTGGCCAGCTGAGCTGATAAGAAGTTCAGGCGGTGCTCAAAACTGATTTTAATTAAACGCTGCTGCACGCTTCGCCTCGCTAGGGAAATTGGCACATCCAAGAAACCGACACCAACCTAAAAAAAAAAAGGACAGTTCATAAGGAACTACAGCTCCTGATACAGTTTCATTATAAAAGAGAGTGAGAGGAATGTTCATTGAACATCCACGTCGAGTTCATGGATCCTGTGACCTGCTTTTTTTCCTCCACGTGAGCAAGGCTGCTCCTTGTATGGGATCACTGGCCCTTGCGTGGAATTTATGCAGCGTATGAAACTACTGAAAGATCATTACTCATCCGCAATGGCCCACCGTAGAGTGGTCTGCTTGTATAGGCCTAGATGGATTCATTTTTACGAGCTGCATCAGGTTTCTCGGATATCATTCATACATGTAATCTGAGAGCTGTCATTTTTTTCAAGAAGACTCAACAAATATATTTTCTATGCTAATTATTGTTAGTTTAGTATATATATTTTTAAATTATATGTCCAACAATCATTGGCATTTGCATCGTTGTTAATGCCTTCACAAGAAGAAATTGTGGGTAGTACGAATATGCTTGCAGTGTGATATTCATCTTCATTGGCTACTTGCAATGTATGACTGTCTGCTAGCCAAATATATAGCCCTTTATTATAAAACACTGCCGTCTGGAGCCACAATGAGGCTTGTATTACAGTGTCAAAATTTTCATGCATAATCATATCACAATATCAAAAAACTATGCAATTTGAAAGGCAAACTTTAGTTTAAATAGGCAAAATCATCTCCATTCTTTGGAAAGATTGCTTTTCAGGTGCAAGTTAGATAATTTCACAACAAACTCATTCCACAAAGTATAACTAAATTTTAGTATCGCCACTCCTTGACTTGACTCGGAATTGTCATGCAGCAGCTAGTTTGACAAGCGCACATCCAACCTAATTGCAGATACGCCATCTCAGAAATCTGTTTCTATGCTCAGACCGTAATTCCTGTACCAATTTGAGAAAATTTCACCTCAGGTAACCTTGTAGCTGAGCATCCGGTGATGCTTCTTTCCTTTTCTTTTTTCAGTGCAGGAGCAGATACTGTTTAATTAATTCACCAACAATTGAGCTGGCAACTGTAAGTGGCTGTATGTATAGGCTTATGTCCATTTCCATAGAGAGCTGTGAAGGACGCGGAGAGGGGGAGGGCTAAGCTTCCTCAGCAGTGTCGGCTACAGTTAGCAGTGCCGCTGTTTCGGTGTACTCCATTGAGATGCAGCTTCTATTTATAGCCAGAAGAGACTGCGGGGTGCTGCGGAGGACAGGGGAGGGCGGAGGCGCTGATGCAGTTGAATAGCATGTCCACGCTTTTGAGCCAGAAGACTTCCACATCCTAATCATCTGGGGAATCTGAGTGTATGGGATGGAGACGAGTGGACAGAGAGGGCCCTTCTGCAACAGGCCAAGGTGAATCACTCACACTCCAGCAGCCCTTTTCACCGACCCAACCCAACCGCACAGAGGATCGCAGTGGCTTCTGAGCCAGGCACATGGAGGCATGCACAATGGTGTTCGGTGTTTAGAGCGCGCCCTCTCCCCTCACACACACTCCCCTCACCCTGCGTTACCTATTCTCACATTTCAATGCCCTTGCTGTTTTATGCTCAGGCATAGAACACAGGCATTGTTTCCAACTGGGTAATGCAAACTGAAACTGAAATTCCTGACAGTGTTTTGAAATGTTTTTAACTGTTAACGTGGAGAAATTTTTTTTTTATATACATACACATGCACACACACAAATGCACCATATCCTTAGTATCTGAAGTTGATTATTTTGAGAAGGAGAATGCCAGGTATATTTGGTTTTAAGAGTTCTCTTGAAAACACAAAAGTGTTAACTATCAGCTAGGGCTAACCAAAAACCAAGAATTTTCAATGATACACATCTTTGAAGTACTGACAGCCATGGCATTACCCCAAAGCAATATTAACAAAAACTCCACATGGGTTCCTGGTTAAAATCCTTTCCAAACATTTTTTCTTTTGTGCAGCCAACTAGCAGGCAGTTTCAGATAACCAGACTTTAATACGTCATTAGAAAGGGGAGGATATCGAAATATGGAATGTATTCTTCCAAAGGCGCAACCTTATTCTGTGACTGACATTATTTAATGAAAGTGTCCTTATTCAAACTTCCCACTAATGTCAGTTTTGCCAACAGTGGCTGGATTATTTGAATATCGTAAATTCCCGGCCAACTGCCGCAAAGGGACTTTTTTTATGTGAATCTCACCCCAGCTAACATTTTGTTGCATCTTGCTAACTACTTGGGCAGACTCGCAAACTTCAGCGAGGTGGGAAACAAAGGCCTTATCTGTTTCTGTTTTTTCCTGCCAACTTCTGGCTTTAATTAGCCTACTTAATTAGCCCTAACATTTTTGCCATCTGCCATTTTAGCTACACGTTTTGTTTTGATAAACGCATGAATGACAGCCGAAGACTGTTTTTGTGTCCCTAATATGAAACGTTTTACTGTGAACACTGTTTTACAAACACAAAACACACACACAAACACACTGATAACGTTAACTTTCTCAACATTACACACGGACAAACATCGATACGGTTCAACAACGTTTACATTCACTAAACCATAATGAATGCAACATCATCCTGTTGTTGAATGTATATCATTTGGTGCAAATTATTATCCCAAATTATCTCCAGTATGTCTCGTCTACTCCCTACTCCCAACTCATTTGCATATCAATGGAACGCCCACACCATCCGGTAAACCAGGCAAGGATCACAGACAGGGCTATCGAAAATGTAGTTGTTTCAAGGTTGATCGATTTTTTGTTAACTGTGTCACATAGTTAATAGAACACACAGCCCTAGTATAACATGGAAATTACAAGATCTAAGATCAGGTTTCCTTTAGCTTAAAAAAAAATACTAGACCAATTTGCTTAACTCATGTGAAATTCAGTTTTTTCCTACTAATTCTAATATTTAATTCAAGTAGAAAATTAACAAAAACAAAACTAAAAAGTTCACTCACATCATCTCTCTCTCTTGATGAGGTTACTACTGTCTGTTTTGAAATAACAAATCACATCAAGGAAGTTTTTTTTATCCTGCACAAGGAAGAATGTCTATGGTGATCATATCACAAACTCTCAGTGGCTTTTTTAAACAAAACACAATGGAATACGTGTGGCCACTTCTGTTTGTATTTCCTTTTCGTCAATTATTGTTGAGTTCTTTCATTTTAATGTACTTATGTTTGCAGGTATCGTGATTTCCAAATTTAAGCTCTGTACAACCAGCCTTTGACTGTGTAGTAAAAATAAATTAACTTTGTTCAATTTAACGTGGTAAAGTTGCTCTTGAGATTAATTTGAAGTTTTGTGAATGAGAAAAGGACAATACGATTGAACATTGTGTTTGAAGCTAATACACTGCCCAGCCAAAAAAAAAGTCGCACACTGTAATATTTTGTTGGACCGCCTTTAGCTTTGATTATGGCGCGCATTCGTCGTGGCATTGTTTCGACAACCTTATGCAACGTCACAACATTTATTTCTGTCCAGACTTGCATTCATTTTTGGCCGAGATCTTGTATTGACGACGGGAGAGTCGAACCACTCCGTAAAGTGTTCTCCAGCACATCCCAAAGACTTTCAATGGTGTTAAGGTCAGGACTCTGGTGGGCAATTCATGTGTGAAAATGATTCCTCATGCTCCCTGAACCACTCTTTCACAATTTGAGCCCGATGAATCTTGGCATTGTCGTCCTGGAATATGCCCATTGATGGGATAACCTGGTCATTCAGTACATTCAGGTACTCAGCTGACTTCATTTTATTGCTGCATAACATTGCTGAACCTAGACCTGACCAATTGAAGCAACCCCAGATCATAACACTGCCTCCAGAGGCTTGTACAGTGGGCACTATGCATGACTGGTGCAACTGCGACTTTTTTTTTGGCCGGGCAGTGTATCTTCCTGTGTGGCTAGATTACCCCATTTAGCGGGTAATGACTGTGTTGCCCATTCATTTAAAATTCTGTTCTTAATGGACAGAATTCCCCCCTGGAGCGCACTTAACAGGAAGAGAAATCCAACATGTTCAATTAAAAACCTTCATTTTAACTTTTTACTCCCTGGTTAAAATGGCATCATTTTCAAATTTTGGAATTTATATTAAAAAATTTTAAGAGGGCCAGGTATCACAGCTGGCTTTTACATTTTTATTAAGGGGGTGTGTTATTAAATAACTAAGCTGAGTATCTTTGATAACTATTCCCACTTGGTCTCATTTTAACCCCTTTGCGCAGATCCCCTAGTGGCCATGCCGCCGGCGCCGTGAGATTGCTCAACTGAGACATTGCTCCTGCAACCGAACTATGAGTGGAAACAATAAACTCCATGTTCTAGCTTTATTAGTAAATGATACAGTACATGACAACTATCACAAATATAAAGTTTCTAAGTGCCACCATTGTCACGTAGCTTGTCCATTTATCAAGCAACCCCCACCTAGTCTCACCTGCAACTATACAGACCCAAGCATGACACATTGGACAATAGCGTCTATCTGGGAGTTCATAAAAATATTCTTTACCACCAAAAATTTGTATTCCGTCACAGCAACAAGATAAAGCCAACAATAGCCCAACAGTATGCCAATACAGCAGTGAAAAACCCCTGCTCACTCAAAAAAATAAACAAGTGACATTATTATGTAATTATACCATGTCATTCTACTATCAACACCTGCTACTAAATATCATGTCCTACCATTTGTTTCAAGCATTTGAAGCATTTGAGTTGTCACTTTCAAGATTCAGAGGTAATTTATTGTCTTGGACAATCTATTTGTGAAATACACACCTCTTTATAATGCTAGTACACCACCTGAAAACGTCTACGCGTAAAACCCTACAAGCTGTACAATTCTAATGCATTCCAGTTCATTCTGGTTTCATTGACAACTCTTGTATCCAATAGAGGACATTCCAAATTGTGTTTGCAATGTCTTATTAGACGCTTGGAACAATACATTATGGATGAGGGTAACAGCTTTTTAGTTGTGTTGATACAGTATTACGCAAATAAATAAATCATATGCAGGAATGTACATAAGCTCGCCGAGGTGTAATTGTTGTTTTCCTGCTATTTTCACAAGATTTTACTAATTTGGCCAACAGCATGTGTAGAAAACTCCTTGCCTTGTTTACATGGATTTTGGGAGCGGGTCAGAAGAAGAAACCAGTAATGATTCTATAATATGAAAACTCGGAAATATGCCTAAACATGATAGAGATTTTCCTCCTCGATATGTAAATATTACTGCTTGTTAGTGGTGTAACGGAACGTAGTTGATCCGTGATCCGTACGGATCGCCCCCCACGGTTCGGCACGCATGTGAACCGCGGATTAATTGCAAAATTTAACCATCATAGTGAATTACAGTTTTACTGCCGCTGGTACTTTTAAAAGTATTATACCATGGCTTGGATAAATACTCGATTCTGATTGGCTGGAGGGTGGGCATTTATTTCGTTAAACCGCCCGGCAATGAAGTAGCGCTGGCAACATTTTAATCACCGTTCTAAATTAATACGCCATCTACGTTATCTGCTGCCAGCGCCATTAGAGTCGACCCTTATATGAATGGTATCCATAGCAACACCAACAGCTGATTAATAAAGCCGGCAAATAACGCTAAATCCACTGATTTGAAAAGTTTGTCTTCGCCAAATATCTTAGTTACAACAACTTGAATCTAGCAAAGACGTTTTGTGGTTAGAGGTGCAGTATTTATTCAGTTTGGAAATATGAACGTAACATAGTAGGGCTTTACCTAATGTAAGGTAACGCTGACGTGAGCAACGCTGGTTGCGAATGCGAACAAGTTACTTCACAAAGCACATTAATCTGTATATTAAAAAAAAAAACATTTTATCCAGCGAAATGTCTTAGATATGACACGTTACATCTAACAGTAACAAACTCTGTATCTACAGTAGGCTATTTTTTTCAGATGTTCCCATCTCATGATGCAGATCGTGAAATGCAATTTCCTTAGCCTGGGCTGTTTAAAATAGGCTGCGTGACCAAAGCATTTTTAAAACGCAAGACGGAGAGAGATGGGTAAATTGAGTTGCGGTTTCATGCAATTTTCTTAAATAATCTAACTAATGACAAAAATAACCAAAATTGGTGCCAATTTTATGGTATAAAGTTGAGAAGGAACTATTTGCTTCCATATAGAATCAATTGTTTTCAGAACTACCAACGAGAGGTTTTTGCATAACTACAGACAAAATAGAACTAGTAACGAGAAATAGAATTGAATGTTGTTTTCATTTAAGACCATGGGCAAAAGTTCCTTGCTTTAATTGTTTTACAGAATAAATGGAAAGCAAAGATATACTTGTCTCCCTTTTTTTTTTTGCTGATCCGAAAAATGATCCGATCCGTGACTCAAAACCGTGATACGATCCGAACCGTGAGTTTTGTGATCCGTTGCACCCCTACTGCTTGTAATATTTCAGTTATGTACAATAGTTTTTCCACTCCACCACCGTCTTGCCATATGTTTGATATTGTTATTTTCACATTTTCAGTGCATTTCACAGACTGTAAAGTAAGCATTCATTGGTGGCTCAGTCATGTTTTATGTTTGATGCACCAATTTGCCGTGAAGCTAGAACATTTGCCAGACTTTTCCTTGTGGTGGAACATTTTAGATTACACACTGTAGAGTACAGAAAAAAGTTAAGTACAAGAGTGAATGATTAGGCTACATATTTAGGTGTGTGTACCAATGTGATATCAATGTTTTCATCTTAAACCATCATAAGGGGCAAATTAATATGCTTTATAATGGACAAAAATTATTTTATAAATTTTGTGACAGGTTTTGGATAGGTCTTTGAACATCTTAAGACCAACCCGCCCAGTTCACTTGCTATGGGCGCAAGTTTACTTGGTAATTAAACAATGTGAGCACTGGACACTAAAATGACACCTGCGCCGCTCTGAAACTAGCAAAGACACTTGCGTTTGGTTACTGCCGCTTAGCGCCGGGTGTAAGATAGAGCCCATAGTATCTATCCCCCTATACAGACAAAAAGATAGTAATTGCCACTTGAAATTATGCAAAAGTGAGTTTTATGAGTCAAAACAGTTGATTTGTAGTGATAGCCCATATGATTATTTTATGATTTAAAGCAGTGTACAATTGAGCCATTTTGGATAGATTTGGAGACACTAAGGGACAACAGTGTACACTGCTTACATTCTACATCATATATCTTTAGTAGTTCACCATATCACCCTCAGATTTACTTTTTTTGTACAGATTTATATTCGTAGTTAGTATTTCACTGAAAACTCAAGAAAAACAACTGTTTTTGCATTTTTGCCTTTTGGGCGTTTCTTTGCATTTGTGGCACTTTATTTTATACCTAAATTATGAAAATAAACTAATCTAAGTTAGTATTATAAATGGCATGACTGTCCTGCTTCATTTAAACTTAAGTTTCTGTGATGCTCACATCTGGAGATATAAAGCGTTAAATAGAACAGTACCTAAAAAGGCGAGGATTGACCAAATTTGGCATCTGCAGCAACGGGTTCAAGAGCTTTATGAGATAGGGACCTTAATAATGTCATGCTGCTTAGCTGGGCTTTAGAGAACTTGGAAAATACTTTATCAAAAAAGGTACTGTTTCAGACCTTGGGAAAGCCAGTTTCTGCCATAAATCAACATAATGCACTAGCTGGGCATAAATCCCTGTGGGGTGAGGGTATTTATATGATTGCTGTGCGTTCTTTGTTCTTGGTCCTTGCACTTGTCTTTTAAGGGGAGCTGAGGCTGGGAGTACGGTAGTCTCTTACACAATCTGATTTATTGGTCTTTCTCTGCTGGTTATTGCCAATTTAGCTTTAATTTAGGCTACTTTACTTTTTCAGTCATGTCTTTATATACTCTTAAGTGGGGAGCCTACAAATTATTATCTTGGATAATAATAAATCATTTAGTTCATTCTTGCTTTTTAATATTTGTATATCTGTGACAATCCTATGTAATTATGTAACCAATTATATACAAATGATTAATGGTAGAAGGTAGCTGGATTCAGAATTTGAATACACATTAAATAGTGATTCCAGTAATTCACAGTCATATGTGTCCCACGCAATACGATAGCCATTAATGTTTGACAGAAAAACAGGATAGACAATAACTTCCATAATTGCCCTCATTTTGGTTATTGTCAGTGGACTTATATTCACTGTTATGTTAACATTTGCCTCCGTGGGTATTAATTTTCTAAACAATAAAGAAACTGAATAGTTTGACACTTTGAAAAGCAGTTTCACAACATGCATTTGACTTGCAATCGGATTTCCATTGAAGACTGCTCCCTTTGAGAATTAAATCATATAAATGACTCCCTTTGTGTGTATACTCAAACTGAAGCCTCCTAAGAAGCCATTGTAAGCACAGATTTGATTTACTGTTCATTTGCTTGGCAGCTGTCCTTGCCCATAGTTCAGATTTGCACATTAGGCCCCTCCAGACAGTTGTATTGGTACATTGATATTTTAGTGGTTACATCAAGTAACTTGCTCAGAGGCGCAAGAGCAGTGGCTTACCTGCGATTCCAAGAGAGGAAAAGCCAGCTGCTTCATTTTGAGTAATTGTGCAGTTATGTAATCATTGTGTCACACTGCCACAAACCATTTGCAAAACCTTCACTGCAAAATTTCAATACGCAGAGGGCACATTATGGAGTCCAAATTTGATCTGTTGTGTAGGTATTTATTACATGTCACTGATATCTTCAAAAGCCTTTCATGTTTTGCATTTTAAATGCATTTAGAGTTGAGGCAAATTGACTGTAAGCTCCAGTAACAATGCAACATCAATCATTTTTAATGATGAGGCGCTTCTTCAGGCGAGACTTAATGTCACAAATGTGACAAAGCGGCTGCTCTTTTTCCAATGTATTTATACAGCGTATTAAAGCAAACACTTGTCACAATGTGCCTCACAGCTTACCCCAGCTGAAAACCTGAACTAAAACAAGCAAGCCTAGACTGACAGAAGGAAGGAAAAACTCCCAAGGTAGCCAAAAAGGAACCAGACCCAATTGGGGGAGCCCACCCTCCTCTGGCCAGCTCTCCTGTGGGCTCTGATCAATATGGCCAATAACTACATTTTTCAAAGCAGGCTAGATCAGTGCCAGACTGGTATGTACAGGCAGCTGGAAAAGGTAGCGGAGGTGTAAAGGAAGGGTTCGGTGGGAGTTTCTAAGCTTCCATATGAAAGAGAGCAATACTCTAATCTTCCACAAACACATCTGGAGGAATGCAAGATGTACCCTTGAACACTGTGTACGACTCACCGAAACTAATACAAACTGTGCCCTCTTACAATAGTGTAACTTTAACTGTGCAAATGAGAGCTGTTAAAGGACCCTGGAAGATGAAGTTATCATACTGCAATTTATTCTGTTTGACACACATGGGCGGCTGTGTCACGGTGTGTCCCTCTTCCTCCATCTTATATACCTTCTATCTTACTACTGTGAGAACTTTCCCATATCTGAAATACTGTTAATTCAGCTATAAACATTAGCCTATATATGTTAGTTTGCAGCTATAAACATTAGCCTATATATATTAGTTATCCCTAATAATTGTAGTTTTGTAATGCCCTGCTATTGGCCATTCAATCACTCCCCAATTATTTTCTAATTATTTTTTAAAAAGAGAAAAAAAAACAGCCCCGGCTCCACAACTGTAGGCTGGTTCACCTCAAATGACACAGGCATTAAGACTAAAGTCTTGTTGTAGTGGCTGGGCTGAAAAAAGGAGGTTGACAGGAAAACTACGGTTCAACATATCATTTTATGGCTCCTGGGTCCTGCCAGCCCTATGACCACCCAGAACATCAATAACCTGTCATAACCTGTCACAGACCTGCTGAACTGACTTACTGTGGAACCTCAGGGGGTTTTATACCACTGTAACATTGGTTTCCTACGCCATTGCCACCGTGTTTGACTGCTCTACAGTGAGCTAAAGTCGTGTTTCCTGTTAAGCATCCACCTGACCTAGCTGAAGGAAACAAAAAGGTGTAAGTTACACCACCTTAAATGTGTTATCCAATGTTTTTTTCTTATGCAGTTATATTTTTAGGGCTTTTCAGCTTTATTGGACAGCACAGTGTAGAGACAGGAAGAATGGGAGTGAGAGAGATACTGGAAAAATGCACCCTCCTTTTCTCCACTACCACCTCCTGTCCTCCGTCCCCCGGAAACAGATCTTTGTGTTTTAATCTAATGTTGCTGATTACATCTTAATTACATATTAATGGTTACACATTCATTAATGTCTCGACGCAAACCGCAATGTCAGGTACATTGTATCGTGAACGCGCAGATACTTGTACTCGAAACGTTCAGGCAGTTTTGCATACTTCCGGGTAGGAAGGGAGTTGTAGTGGGGGAGTGGGGGAAAGGAGGTGGGGAGTGAAGAATATTTGGGACGCACCCAGGGAGAGACACGCGACAAAGGGAAAAAGGTCGAGTGGCCGGATTTGAACCACCTACGTCACGACTTGCAATGAGCATGTGGATGGTGCTCTTACAGGCCACGCCACCGAGACACCCCCTAAATGTGTTATCCCACGTTAAGCAGAAATTACGAAAGAGGGGCCCGCATCCCGTCCCAGGAGAGTTCAATCAAGGGCACTGTGAGAACTTGTGTTTATTTTTGCCCTCACCCACCAGAATTGCTGATTCCTGCAGCACTCCTGTTTCAGGCTACGTTTTCATCCTTTTTTATTGGCTGGTTACTTCGCCTGACGCTACAGAAAAAAATTCTCGTTGTGACAGGCCGACGGCCTCCGTTCTGAAGGTGTCAGTGAGCGGTTGGGTCTTCCCCTCCTCCCAGTCAGAGCCAAGGTCACGGGAGGGTTGGGAGCTCTCCCGCCGCTAACGCAGTGCAGCAACTCTGCCGTGAATGAAGACAGGGGCGGAGACTTCAGAGAGACACCTGGCTGAATTCCCACACATCTCAGAGAGCTGAGTTTCCCTGCCAACGGAATCGTGCAGCCAGCCAACACAGCGAGAGGATCGCAGTAGGGCAGTCACGACTCACTTCGAGGCACACGCACACACACACACACACACACACACACACACACACAAATGCAGGCACACACACGTGCACCCACACACACATACGCACATACACACTCACACACACGCACACATACACGCACACACATGCACACATACGTGCAGGCACGCGAGCACACACACACACACACACACGCACACACACACACACACACACACATATGCAGGCACATACACACGCATGTACACACACACATGCACACGCGCACACACATAGGCACACGCGCGCGCGCACACACACACACACACACACACACACACACACACACACACACACACACAAACCGTGCACTTACCCCAGTCAGATTCAATCATCATACGCAACACGCTGAGCTCCTTCATTTCATCTATCGCCAAATTATACTGCGCTTCAGGGTTTTCCCTGAACTTAGGAACCTTTTCTGAGCGGCGAAGCTTCTGCAGTACAGAGGGTATCTGATCAATACAGACAAACATGAAATATGTAGCTAATGTAAAGCTCTCAGAACATTAAAGTAATCTGATTAGCTCTTGCAAACACTGACATAATGTATTCAGCTTCAAAGTTTGCCTTTCATCTGATTTTAGAAGCCTTTAATAGGGCAATATTAATAGCGTAGCTGGTTACAGCCATTCATCTTGAACGATCACCCTCTGCCAGGGTTTTATTTATTTATTTATTTTTTCAGCAATGATTTCACCAGTCTTCTTCTCAATTTCAAATTATTATTTTTTGTGAAAGTACTGATGCTCACATCTTTTGTGCAACATAGGTCATTTGGTGCTTTAAACAGTACAGTTTACAGTTAATTGTAAACATTTGTAAATAAGAATTTATATTTAATCAATAAGGTTAGGTGTGCTTGTTCCACTTTATGCATGTTTATCCAATAATATTTTAAGTCTTGTGTGTAAATAAACAGAAAATAGGTCCATAGCAATTGTAAAGAGGGGTCTACGCCTGGGACTTCCCTCTATGCAGAGCAGTAGTACAGATGCAGTGGTAGGAATGTAAGGCATATACTTTCCACAGCGCTGGCTACACCCCCTCCCCATTGATGGCTAATATACCCCTTTCGGAGCACACCTGGACTACAATCCCACAAACCTTCTTCCTGCGTGGGAGTTGGGAGGAGCCCTGATACTTTGCTTATTGTGGTTGGCTAGGTGCTATACTGAAACAATGGGGATTGCCCCTTTCATTTTTTTGCCCCTGTCCCAACTTTTTTGGAAGACATCAAATTTGGAATTAGCGTATATTTACAAAAATCAATAAAGTTGATAAGGTAAAACATTAAATATCTTTTCTTCATACTGTTTTCAATTAAATGTAAAAGAAAATTTACAAATCACTGCTTTCTGCTTTTATGAGCATTTTACATACTGTCCCAACTTTTTTGGAATTGGGGTTTGTACATGTGATAGATCTATCATTTAAAATTCGGCCCTATATATCTCACAAAATGAATGGGGTCATCTGCCACATTTAAATGTAACCAGTGTTTCCACTACATAGTGGCAGCAGGGACGTAGCACCATTGCTGAATTTCTGGTGCCGAGGCAAATGGGCCCATTGGCTCAGAATAACTTTGTTGAAACAAACGCGTAAAGCTGTGGCCTATATTACACTCTATTAACATTTTTTCTATCAGCACAGAACTAATTTAATTTAATAAATTTTCTATCATTAAAAAATTGCATTACTAAAATAATAAACCAGGGCTGCCGTGTGTCCATTTGCATTTCTTTTTAGAGTTTGTTTTCATCACGTGTTGTAGACATTGCGAGGTTTCAGTCTTTGATGGAGCAGCTGTTGTCACTGACAACTCTACCTTAAAAAAAACTCAGAAAGCTCTAAAACAGGGTAAATTGCAGAAATGGCAAAACAAAGGGATTGAATAAGCTGTGGAGCAAATTTGCTATGGTAAAGTACCAAGAATCAGCTGTGCGCACCCATGTAACATTGAGTTGCACCGTAACCCCTTCGCGCAGGCCCCTCAGTGGCCATGGCGCTGGTGCCATGAGATTGCTCAACTCAGACATTCACCACCAAAGATTTGTATTCCGTCAAAGCAACAAAATAAATCTGGCAATATATGCCAAAACAGCCGTGAAGAGCCCTGCTCACTCAATAGTAAAATAAACAAGTGAAATTCTTGGGTAATTATACCACGTCATTCTACTATCAATATCTGCTACTAAAAATTAAATAAATATACAATCTTACTATTGGTTTTACACAGAGATGTCCCTTTCAGGATTCAGTGGCCATCTATTGTCTTGGACAATCCGTTTGAGAAATGCACACCCCTTTATAACGCGAGTACACTTTGTGTAATCTCACGCGCACCCCCCCCCCCCCCAGATAGACCTACAGCTGTGAAGTATTTCATATTGTTCCGGTTCGATTGACAACTCTTTTATCTGCTAGAGGACAGGACACCCTTTGTGATGGTGTTCACAATGTCTTATTGGATGCTTTGAACAATACATTACAGCCGTGCATAACAGCATTTTTAGTTTTATCAGTTTAGCCTTACGCAAACAGCTACAGAAAATGCATTCAGTCTATCTGAGAATATGCCTATAAATATGACTGATATTTTCCTCCTTGATATGCAAGTATTACCGATTGTAATATGTCAAATATGTACGTTACAAATATGTTTTTCCACTCCACCACAGTCTTGTGACATATGTTTGATATTGTTATTTTCGCATTTTGTTTTTTTTGTTTTATTGTAATCTTATTGTACGTAATATAGACTATGGCGTAGTATATTCCTGGGCTATCCTTGTCATTTAGGGCATGGAAAATACTTAACAATTTACTGTGCGCGAATATGTGCTAGAGGAATGTAAAATTTTCCTTGGAGTCATTATGAATGGGAACATTGTTTTTCTTTTTTTAACTACAGAGAAATTTGATCCCAGGACATGCAGCACAGAAGTACAGAAAAATGTGTTTTTTTATAGAGGTACAAGAGTGAATGATTGGCTACATATTTAGGTGTGTGTAACAGTGTGATATCAATGTTTTAATCTTAAGTCATCAGAAGTGTATATGCTTTATAATGGACAAAAATATTTTATTCATTTTATGATATGTTTTGGATAGGTTTTTGGACCCATAGATATCTATCCCCCTATACTAGGAAAAGATAGTAATTCACACTTAAAATGATGCAAAAACAGTTGATTTGTAGTTAAATATATAATTATTTTATGATTTACAGCAGTGCATAATTTTTGATAGATTTGGAGTCACTAAAGAACAACAGGGTACAACGCCTATATTTAGCATTATAGATATTTAGTAGTTCTCCATATCACCCTCAGATTTCGCACACTTGTGGACATGGAGTCTATGATCCAGAAAATGTATAGTTTTACCTGTTTCACATATGTAGCTCTCAGTATTAAATTTTTTAAAAAACATTTTTTTTTTTGTTGCATTTTTCCAGTTTCTTTGCATTCGTGGCACTTTATTTTGACCTAAATTATGAAAATAAACGATTGTAATTGTATTATAAATGGTACAACTGTCTTGTTTCATTTAAGCCATTTCCCAAGTTTCTATGATGCTCACACCTGGCGTTATAAACCTTAAGTAGAACACCTCCTAAATAGGTGAGTATTGACCAAATTTGGCATCTGCGCAAAGGGGTTAAACCCGAGGGGTTAAAAAAATCAGCTCAATTAAAAAAAGAAAAGAATGAATTGTTAACACTTAACTTGAACTGTTCGACATAAGGTTGCCATAACACTGTCATACACATGACATGACAAAAAAAGTGACGACATTGTTATGTCATTTGACACGAACATCAGCTGTTCTCTCATTTTGTGACAGCTGTTATGTCATGTGTATGACAATTTATGTCTAAGGGTTTAACTGAGGTGGTACCAAAAGATATTTTTGGTTTTTACATTGAATTTCCAAATGTATTCCTAAACTTGGATCATTCCAGGATATTATTGGTTTGGGAACATGTTCTTCCCATCTCAATTACTGAACTAGGCTACAGCCTCAACCTTGCCCAGCGACTCTTTTTTGAGGGACAGCCTGAACTAGACTGTCCCTGGGTGCCACAAGATCAGGGGTCTCATGTATGAAACGGTCGTACGCACTGATTTGATCGTAAATTCACTAGATTTGATTTGACTTATATAAAAATCGATGCACAAATTGAGATTTATAAAACTTGAAATTGACGTGAAAAGTCTAGTACGACCATTTCCTTGCGGCTTTGCAGCTGTACTGCAGAACGAACACATTTTTTTCCAGACATGAGAATATTTTACCAATCCCTTCACAAATTGACATATTAGACATGCGCATGCATAATATTTATTTGTGTGATAAGCACTGTGAGACGCAATATTGTGGGCCGTTAACTAGGCTATACGCGTAGGTTTGGGAGGAGAGAGGAAGACATGTCACTGCCAATACTTTCATATGAAATATTTTGGTACTGATTAGCTAGTAGCCTATATGTTTGTGAGACTTGACGTTTGACTACGCGAGACTAGGTGGTCCAGCAGTGTGTCTCCCCGAAGTTGAAATAAAGCATATGTCTATGATTGCAGCTCTTGCTGTGAACATTATCATGTGTGCAAACCGTTATGAAAAATACAACAGCCTAATAACAATATTTTTTATTATAATTATTACTATTATTTTTATTATTATCGATACGTGTATGGTTAAAAGCTTAAAATCAATGTGCAGTTTAAACAAACATCATGTAGCTAATAATAAATACACAAAAGGCAGGAGGCTTGTACTGATGACTGTCAGTGACAACTCCATTTAAATAAAAGCAATAAAACAAATATTAGGCTATGCAATACTGAAATTATAACATTAACATTTCTGTAAACTACTAAAACCGAAAGAAAAAGATGTGAAATGGCTATAGGCCTACGTCAATTTTACAGTATATCACGTGACAATGGTCACGCAGTGAGTTTATATACGTTTGTAGAAAAAAACCCGACCAGGTAAGAATATTTGAGGGCGTTCACTGGGTGGAGCTGACAAGCTCATGATTTTTAGGATGATTTCAGATTTATAAATTGGTCATGCGTAGGAAAATTTATTTGTGCGTATGGACATTTTATAAATCGGTCATAGGAACATTTTAGGAAATGATCATACACTCACATTTAGGATGAATTCCAAGATGAATTTATAAATGAGGCCCCAGCTTCCTAAAGGTTGACTTGAGCACACTGAAAGGGATTTTCAGTGACTGATTTTTACATCCTTCTGACCTGTGCTGTTCTATAATGTCATCACTATTTTATTTTGTATGCTGCTTGGTGTTCATGATTGAGTCTTTGCTTGACATTCATTTAAATTAATAAATTTTTCTGAACTCATGTGCGCCTCTGAATACAGACAGAGGCCAGTCTATACAAATTTCATAGTTTTCTACACGCAAACTTATCTTTGGGTTTACCATAGCAAAGGTCTGAGTACTTATGCAGTTTAGACATGTTTATTATTTTTAATGTCTTATTTATCTACTACTTAATCTTATTAAAAGCATGCCAAACTGCTCACAGAGACAGTTAAACTGAAAAGGATCCAAAGAAATTTAAATTACGTTTGAGTACCTTGGAATCATGGGTGTTCCACGTTTGAAACTGCGCTGCAAAATTTATTCTCGAGAAGTTGTCGTGTTTGATCTTAACATTCTTGTATTTGTCATGGAAGACTTGTTCACTGCATAGAGAGATTTTTCAAAAAGGCCTTTACTAATGTCTCTTTATATAAATCAAATCCTGCCAAGCTCCACTGATATTACTTTCAGTCCACTGAAAAAAGCTGAAACAGCTTTTCACTGGCACAGATGCCACCTATGCATAAGGTGAAGTCATACTTTCTGTGAGAAAAATAAAATCTTTTTGCGACCCATTTCTCTTTTTTTCTGTCGGTATCTATCCCATGGTATTAAAGCCTAACTTTCAAGTTGCGCATCCTCTTTTCTGAAATTTAAATGCCAATATGTGATCTTGGCACAAACCGCGGGTGAGAAATGTTTCGGAGGGCCAAAGATTCCAACTTAACCACCATCTTTGGGCACTTGTCCTTTCGGATGAGTGGGAGGGGGTAAAAAGTTGGCATGTCTTAACCCCGAGGCTCTGGACGTTGCCCCCGGTGACAGCAGGCCTTTGTTCGGCTGCCAGCGCTGCCAATGCCCAGTGCCCGTTCTGCACCGCCGCCCAATCGGTGCCCTGCGTGGGCCGGGCCTCGCGGCGCCTTCCTCCCGCCGCTCGAGGAATGTTCCCGCCTTAAACCAGCCGCTCCTTTCTTTCTGCAGCGGCTCAACGCGCTCGTTCAGCCAGCGGCTCCCCCGCACATTCCTGAGGGTCCGGGCATCCGCCCGTCCGGCACCTCGGGAATCAAAACGGGGCTGTTGAGTCCGATTGGCTTCACTTATTTCCGCGGGGCTGCGGCCCACAACGTTCTTCACTGCTCTCTCCACAAGCGGTTTCATCACATAAAATCTGCACCCTGCTGAGAACAATTTTCGAAGGTGCCAAACTAAACAAGTTTCAGCAGCAAATGATACAACTACCCTAAATTCCAATCTGTAGTGCCATGTGAATGTAGTAACTGGTGAGTAACTGCCAAATGCATGCATGTGAACTCAGATGACCTTAGTTATAAATGCATAAATATAGATAAGTTCATATAGTTGTTCTTTATGTTCCTTATGCGGTGTATGTTGCTAAATCATACTTAATCTTAAATTACAAGCATATGAACAAGGTTAGAAAATAACATATGCAAATGCCATCACGTCAGAATATTGGAATCGGTGTGTTACTGAAGTGTGACTTGCAGAGAACCAACAGCTTTGGAGCAAAAATAGCTCCAAAAGGATGCATATTTCTTTGACGTGACAGCGGGGTATCAGGTTCTACGATCAACAACACTGAGAGAGTTTAAATTTAATGTCCCCTTGCAATAGCTTCTTGCATTTAGAGTGTTCATTAAACCACCAGACACGATTCAAATTATAAACAGGGAAATAATACAATTTCCTTTGTGAAAAGTAAGTCATTTGTAAACATGAGAGCGGGAGGTTAGCGACAGCGTTCAGCATCTATATTCACACAGTTCACTTTTTCCTGGCAGTCCATATAAACAGCTGCAAACCACAAATTGGTTCAAATGTAAACTCCAGGTTACGCGAGAAATGGGGTCTCCAAACGACCAATACCAAATCCTCCTGTTGTGGGTGCAAACTTAAAATCTCAACCGAATAAAATGTATATCACAGTATTTGTCTTTTTTGCTTTTTACGTATGCCGTCTAATCTATGATTCTGATTCCACAAGGTCTTTAAGAAATGGTGGTCTGACCTGCAGAGGGACGCAAGAAACAAAGAGTCCATGCTCAGGACGCACAAAACGCACAGCTGGATGAGGGCACGGTCTTTCACCGATGAAAGAGAGAACGGGCAACATTATTAGGGAGATAGTGTCCGGTCTGCTATTATCCCAGATGGTGACAGTGATCTTCCATGGTTTTATCTGCGTTTCTTTTGTCGTTCATTTTTCCCCAATTACTGAGGCCAATTTCATTAAGTGCGTCGAAAAAAAAAAAAAATCCTATTACGCTTGTCACACTGTGAAAAATGTACGCGCTCATGAAACCAAGAGAAGTTTATGAATGGCTCTGTTGATTTCACAGTTATACAAGGGACTTCTAATGAACAATGTAGCCAATGCCGTTAATATAAGCATGTTTAATTACTTTCCCTGGCTTGTTTTCAGCTTCTTCATACGAGTCAAGAAACGTCAGCATTATGGAACAAACATTTGTAATTATGTTAGCTTCAGCTTTAGCTGCCCCACTGCTCTCAAAGCACCGCACGCCAAATGTCACGCAGAGCACTTTCCCACAAAAAAATGTGTGCGTGCACAATTGCATGTCATTTGCCCGTCCTACTTTTTCCGTATTGCATTTTTCTCTTCTGCATTGTTGCCGAGAAGCAAATTGAGCGCACTGCGTGACAAGCACATAAATAAAGCTGTTTGTTAAACTCCATACATGGGAAAACATAATAAGGATGCCTCTCGCACTGCTTTCCCTTTTGTCGTCAAAAATAATCTTATTTTAATTCGCTTTCAATAAAAAAACGCAATATTTGTTTGATCGTATCAGACAATTCACTGTACGTTAGCCTACATCATACAACATAAAAAGCCCTTATCCAATTACGTGCATTTAGTAAACATGGAGACAGCAGAGGAACAGGAGCTTTGTGAGTTTCTCTTTGCTCTCTGCCTCAGGCCAAAATAAGCTATTTACAGGAAAATAATGGTCCCCCGGTGGTAACGGTTTTACCCTGATGACTTCCCTTCTACAGCTCTGAAATTCAGAAACCTTCTACAACTCAGAAAGCTGAGAACGGCGAGCGGCTGTATAGTAGCCTACTACTGTCGAGTAGGATTTCACCCCCTAACCTCGCAAAGACTCACACAGTGACTTCACAGAGAAAACGACTTGCACGCCGGCAACAGACTCCCTGGTACGGCCACTCATCCCAAACGGCACACGTTCGGGCTCCCCCACTCAGCAGAAGCGACCGTCACCGCGAATGCAAGACAACACACCGACCTCGTTTCAGGCTTTCCTAGCTGGAATGTGACTCACGGCCCATATAAATAATGTAACGTTAAATAAACGCAGAACGTTGCTTTGTTCATACCTCTGAGGTAATAATAAAACTTCAACAAAAGTATTTGTACAAAAACCAAACATTTATATCGGCTGAAATACAAACTTTCTGAAAGAAGCTGTCCCATATTTTATAGCTTTAATCAATTCTGCAGCAAGCCCCATAGTGCAGTCTCATAATCTGATGTGATACCGAACACTCGTTGTGCAAGCCTGCAGACAGCAGGAGAATATGCAGGTGCAGATGTCTTCCGAAATAAAATTATGAAATAATGAAAATGGGACGTATGCAGTATCGATTCAGAATCTGCACCACTGTAAATCAATGAAGGCCGTTTAGACATCTGAAGTCTTGCAAAGAGTTGATGATGCAATTTCAGCAAAAATCTAAACAGACATTAATGTTGAGTGAAACTTTGATGGATACAGGATAACAATTTCTAACATTTTTTTTTGTGTGTGTGCGTGTGGGGGGGGGGGGGGGGGGGCGGGTAATTTGCACTTACTGTTTTCTATGGTCGGATCATATGAGTCAACAAACTGGCCTTCCACAAACTGTATTGTTAAGGAGGACTTTCCTGCAAAAGAGGGAGAAATGGACATTAGCGGGTTGCAGTTGCGAGTTGTCAAGAACATTATTGTCAACTGATTCAGAAAATCAGAAATTAAGCAATTAGCCATTGTCCCGGAGGCCCTTCAAACACGTCTGTTGGAGAGAACAACAGGATTGATCAGCGCAGTAAATCCTCATAGGCTAAATATCAAGCGCTGCCCTAAGATTTGAGCCCCATTGGCGTTTGAACTGAGCCACTTTCTCCTGAGGCTCCTCACAACACTTACCGCCACCTTCATCCCTTTAAGTCCCTTACAGTTGTTCTATCTTTAAGCTCCCTAAAGGGACCCTTTTCAAATGTTCACAGGGTATAACCATGCGCCACTTCTCTCTTAAAGATAAAAGGCCACCATCTTAAGAGGTTTAAGCACTTCTACAACACTGCAGCAAACTATACTGTGTATGTATTCTGAACGTAAAGCAAAGGAACTAGCCTACATTTTTAACGAATACAATGAAAATACTGTATGTTGCTATATTCCTCTGACTTTGTCCTTGATACCCGAATCATGAAGAAACTGATATCTCAAAACAAAACTCCACACTTGATTCTAGGCTAATACACTAATCACCTGGCACTCACATAGCATGCACTTAGTAGGAAACATTCCAACAAACTGACAACATAAGCTAATGACTAGCCATCAGAGCTAACCAGGGCCTTTAATGCATTACTTGAAATAATCGTTACCCTTGGCAAAAAGATCACTGCAATGTTCTAAGACGGATATCCCTCCGTCCCTTAATGAGCTTATTCGCATTTCCCGAGACAGCTGTTCATAATGAAAATATAAACTGGTAGCCTAAATCTCCCAAAATAAATAATCCAGTTTTTAATTAAATCTGATCCCCTGCAAAAGCCCCTTTAAGTACAGGAAGAAAAAAAAAAAGTCAGACCAGTCATTTGGAATTATAGCATGCTTTCAGTGCTACACATCTTTCCACTGGCCATAGGAAATACAGTAACAGAACCTACTTCAGTGAAATTGCGGCAATTTACAAATCCACAACATTAATCGGGCCTAGATGGCAGGTTATTTTAATCAGGGATGACAGGGACTTGAATCCTTGAGTAGTATTTTCTGTACTTATCAGTATATACACAGGTTTGCTCCCTACAGACCTACCTAACAAACCTGGAGAATGTAAAACAAAATACACCTTTATGTTAAAAGTTTTTAATTTATTTAAAATAAAATTATTTTGGAATGTAGCCTACATTTGTTGCTTCTACCACATTCTGGAGCGACTACTTAACCGGACAAAAGGCGATGTGAATGATTCAGACTATAGTCACTACGCCAAAATAAGCATACCTCACAAAGACAGGAGATTTAACATTCATAAAACAAAAAGAAAATACAAAACCAAAAGAATGTGATTTTCAACTGTTCATGAAAGCATTTGGAGAGGCAACAGATTTCCCAAACTGAGGTCCCACAGAGAAATCTTCAAAACTAATAGCTGACAACTGTTTCAAGCATTTAATGTTAAATGCCGTGTATTCTGCAGTTATGTTTATATGGGTAGTAAACTAGCTTTAGTTTTGAGCTCAGCTTTGCTGTCCACCCTGTGCGGCCCTGCAGTCTGTTGCTATAACAACCAGGCCCCTGCATTGGCATCGAGCGTTCGTGGACGTGAACCCATTTTTTCCCAAGTGACAGCCGGAGGAAAGACGTATTGTATTTTATAAATAGGGTTCTTTAATAAACTGCAGGATGCTTAGAAAAACATAAAGTGCTGTGCAGTAATAATATAGGCTAAGTAAAATCAATACACTTATGTAGACAGCACCCATTATTTATATGGTTATCTATGAACCATAAACATTGCATAATACACCATAATGATGCACGATTAAATTCATGATAAAAAATAAACATGGGAAATTACCTATTGACTAATATTCGAATAGCTCCACATGTCAAAGAAGCAGGAATTCATCATTTATATTGGTTTTGCAAGCTGTCTTCAACTTTGTGCGAATGCTCTTGACATTGCGACACTGAAAATAATATATATCACCAAATCCACTTCAGAATTAACAGCAAAAATCTAGACAGACTGAAACCGCGTGACATTTACGCGAGGCCTCTGCCGTGGACCTTACCTGCCAGGTAAGTGTTGCATGAGGCCCGATTGGCTGACGGGTGTCAGTTGATAGTTCATAATGGTTTGATTGATGGGAATTGAAAAATGAAGCCTAAAAAAAGTTACAAAAGCCGAAGAAAGTTCTGAAAGTAAACCAGTAAAGAGTTCAAAACAATCAGAGTAGACTAGCATGTAACCTTTTACATGACATCGATCTACTGCAACGGACTGGAGTATGTGACCTGCTCTAAATTATTTAATTAAATCAAACTCATCTCTGGGCCGCATAAGCCACAAGTAAAGTGGGGGGTATTCCAAGTCAAACTTACTAATCAGTTTCTTGTGCAAAAGGGATAACTTAATTAGAGTGGAATCCAACTACTGACTCTGCCTAAAGGACAAACTTAAAAGACACAATAGCTTATAAAAGAGCTCATGTGTGTTTAATTAATTATTAGACCATACAAAATGGAATCTGCGGTCCTACATAAACTAAATCCTACATCAATGGGCATATTTCACTTGGCACGAATATGCACGCAAGTTAAGCAATGCAATGAATCCATGATTCAACTGGTTTTGTAACAATTCTGAATAATAAAATACCTAACATTGACACTTATTTATGTATTGCAAGGCAAATGCAAGCAATACTCCCTATTGTTATATTTTGGCTGTTTCCTGCCTCAGTGAATCGTGTTATAGGAAGTCGTATGTATGACAAAGTTTCTGAGAGAAAGCCTGTCAATACAATAATCACACGCTATCTGGTAAAAAAAATACCTGAGGGTGTTAAGGTGATGAACCGTGAACACCTTCACTGTTTGAAACCTGTGCACGCTGTGGAGCACAATATCGCCTGGCACTCAGAAGTCTCTCGACGGAAGTTGTCAGGATTCCTCTTACCTTATGAGGGAAAAGCCACAGAACTCTCTGCGACAGACAGGAAATAGGCAGACCAGGACAAAGCCCTGCGCTAAAAGGATTCATGCGCCCACTGGCAGGTCCCGAACAAGGTGAAGGTACCGGACATGCAGGGTTACTCTGTTTCAGCCAAAGTTTAAAATCCCGCGTGGCCATTTTACCGTTGGCAAAACAGTTATTGGCATGTAGGAGGTTTTTGCTGAAGTGGACAAGAGGCATTAACAAATTGAAAGCATTAGCAGTCGCACACGAGTACACTACACAGTCTTACAACAGTGTACGTTCGCGCTGGACTGATGACGATTAAAATCGCACGAGGGCACTTTTTTCCAGTGTGCGGCTCTTGAGATTGATCACATGGCAGCGAAATTGTAGGACAATTATTGTTCTTAATTTAACTCCTCCTTGGGACTTGTGTATTTAATGCGGGCCTTTTAAAAATGTGTACGACTTAAGGACAGTTTATCTAGCAAATGTTGAAAACCTGCATTTGCCACATTCCCATTAGCAATGAATTAAAAGACTATTTTTCCATTTACTGCATCTCCCATCCTTTTTCATATGTTTTATGCTACATTTCATTTTTTGGAGTGATCTCTGCTGAGATTACATTTCTTATTTCTGAATGGGAGGTGTTTTGTCTTTTATGCTAATTTATAATTCAGTAATTCCCTTTCCTTTCCCACAGAGCCTATTCATTATTACACGCCCACTGGCAAGGTGAATTGGACTTTCTACTACCAGTTAGTTTACTATCTCAAGACTGTAAAATGTTCAACCCACTTGATTATTTACTGTGTTAGATCCCTCATTACATTCTGTTACCATCCATTCCACCTTTGGTTTAAACCGGGCCGGCCAGCGAAGGATGGGCTCCCCCTCTCTAGCCAGGTTCTTCCCAACGGGGAGTTTTTTCTCGCCACCGTTTGAGTTTTTACCTCGTTTGCTGTGTGGGGGTTCAGGCCTGGTTTTTGCCCAATTTTCCTTCTGTTTCTCTGTACAGCGTCTTTGTGACAGTTCTCTGTAAAAAGTGCAATACAAAATAAATTGAATTGAATATTAAGCAGCAAACCCAATAGGCCTATTTGCTATCACCCCAGTGGCATTACGTTGAGTGATCCAGAACTTCGAACCACAATGACTCAACACTGCATATGTCCCATCTATGAGCCTAATGTGAATTTGCAGAACAGCAGAAGCAGACAGAGGGGAGGGGACATTAAGAAGCGTAGACCGGCATTAATTTGGAGATTATCCTCGTAATTCAATTTTCAGCTTTTGCAGGTTTTTTAGCTAAGAGGTCCAGGCCCGCCTCCAGGAGACTGGCTGTGCCAATTGTCACTGTCACAGTTCTGAGCCGACTGCTGTGATTCGCTGACAAAGGGGAGCCTAGCTTCTGCCAACAGCTAGGGGCCATTTATTCCCCCTGAAGCTCTGTGATATTCCTCATATTTTGAGTGAATAACCGGTGCTACTTGAGTTCTAACACCTCTTGAGGCAAATTTGGAGGTACTATCATAACCACAGAGTGACCTTACGTAACACATCTCACACAATTACAAAGTGCTGGCACAATAAATAAATAAAAATGTGCTAACAGTCAGAGAACAGATTTAGTGAAGCAGTCACAAGATAAAGTGTGTCAAGATAAAGTTGTTTTTTCCCATGATACTACTTTCATAAAATAAAATAGCCTACATGAATAGGCCTATATCTTCACTTGCATCAATGTCCAATGTATTGTATATGACGTAGCCAATGCACCCTTTCCCCAATTTGATAAATAGGTTACGGATCTGGATTAGACATTTCTGAAATAACATGGGTATCTTTTTCTGATTACATAAATTTGAAAAGTGTGCCTTGAGAGTTGATCTTGCATTCAACCTCCCTTGGTTTCAGATGCTGAGAGAACCTCCACAGGCTTATTAATCAAAATCCTGCATTCTGACAGAAAATTAGGCCTACATTTTACAAATAATCTTTCAAAATTCCCTTTCTACATATACACCATCATAAATTACTTCAAGGTAACCTCATTTCAGATTTTTCTTCATTCTGGTTTATTGCAGATTGCAGAAAATTATTTCTTAGCTATAAATTCCCCCTGAGAGGGAGAATGATGTGTCCACATCTAGTGTTCCCAAAATAAACCTCCAGTTGTGGGAATGAAACTATCCAGGGACCCACAAACTGAACATACACATGGAAATTTAAGAAGGCTGCACAGAAAGAGTAGTTTTAATGAGCACAATTATGCTTCCCCTGAGAATATTTTAACATTTAAAGTAACAGAATGAAATACAAAAGGAATGTGGTACCAAAGACTTATACTAATTTTACTGGTTAAGCCTGCACAACATAAAATACTAAAACACAATCAGCTGCACCCTTAACTTTAAATAACTTCAAGCAATTGTTAAGCACAAAGTGTAGTCTAAGAAATGCAAAAATAGATAATTTGCCCAAAATATGCAGCTGCACGTCTGTGCAAAGACCAAACATGGTGCTCTGTTTCAGTGTGGCTATAATGACATCCATTTCATTACAAACTGAGAACCTGTGAAATAATTTGAGAGAAGGTTTTCAGTTTTTGAGGTTCTGTTCTGTGTTGGTGGTCTAGGATGTTAAGATGTTATCATAACGAATGGTGATTGGAATCAAACTACATTGACCTGGAGATAATTATTTAATTTTGAAAAGCTTTTTCACGTTATTTGGAGTTGAATAAAACCAAAGTATATGTGTCTCTCCAATTGCACATTATTTTGTACTTGATGCTCCTGGGACCATAAACACATTTCTTTCACATTACATGAAATATTTCCCATTTTCCTTCTACTTTTCACTGTAGATATGACTTGCTTTGAAGAAAATAAACCTAGTTAGAAAAAAAGCAACATAACTTTCAAACCAAATCATAATCTACATCTACACTGCATTGTTCTTGTGCACACCGACAGAAGATTATGCAGCAATCAAACAAAGCTATGTCTGAACAATCACTATCCCAGCAATCAGACTGCTAATCTATCACAGTACTAAATGCATTTATAAAAACAGTGCATCAATATCTCAAAGTAAAGACGAGAGGAATAGAGTAGCTAGAGGAGCTGGTTGTGTTTGAACCATAGGTTTGAACAAGCATCAGTGAAACTTGTGGCTACTGTACCAGTCGAGCAGTCTGTAGCCGGCTGCTATGTGCATCGCACGAGCTCATTTAAATACCATTAAAAAAGGTATATTAAATGCCTTTTTACAAAACTAATTACAAAGGAAACATTGGTTCGCGCAATATACTCGCAATTACACGAAGATGCAGCATCCCACTGCAGGTTTTTTTTTTTAAGTAGACTACATCGTGCGAACATTAGCTACATGTAGCTAACAACAGGCAAGCTAACAGTGACACTGCATCCAGATTTCAGTTCTGCGGTGACAGTCACACCTGCTGTACCAACACACGGCAAACTGCCATTAGCCAACTGTACAACAAGCTAGGTAGCCAAGATTAACATTAGCTAAAAGTAAGCAGTCAACGCTAAAAGTGTGATCAAACATTAGGCAACACATAACTCGGGAATCGTTTCAGTTTTTAAAAGAGGGTCAGACCAAAACCAACAGCACTGCGTGTCTAGGAAAATACAAACGTTACGTTAAATGCAATATGCGCAGCCTATGGGTGGTGCAATCGCTCACGTTAGTGAAGTTACTTGTAATGTATCTATTCGAAGGGTGTACCGTGTACCTAACGTATAATTTTAGTCTAATGTGATAGCTAATTCGTCATTAAGTTCACTTTATGGCTTGGACACGTTTAGAATGTTTATAAGTTCCCAAATAACGCAGCGGCGTTAGCTTGCGAACAATCTGGCATCCAACTGGCAGCCAGTGTAGCTAGCACTGGCCACCCACTATCAAGCTAGCTACAGTTGCATAGTCCCTCAGCTACAGCTGGTGAACTTGCTTAGCAAATGTTTCGTCAGCTAAATAAAACCGGCTAGTTGTGTCGCTCCAGCTGATTGTATAGCCAACGATCGCGGCCACAAGATGAAATTTGGAACACACACTGAGAATGAGGTACCCAACGTTAGGTACGTTGGCTAGCTAACGCTAACAAGGCAGCGTCGCTGGCTACATCTGACAGCTCGCTTGACAGCTAGGCAGTGTTAGCTAGTTATCGCTACATTTTTTGAAAAGTCGCTAGAGTTACATTTCGCAAGCTATCCAACGTTAGCAAACTAATGCGTAAAGGTTAACGTTAGTCTTACTAGAGACTATTGAGCTGTCCCTGGTCCTACCTTACCTAACGGTCACTGCATGTACAGATTAATTATTCCCCATCGAAATATTAAACGTAAGCTACTAACGTTAGCAACTATTAGCAGTGATTCAAAACTAGCCAGCAAGCTATGTTTTCACTCCAGCGGTGCTGAAATTGTAGCCGCTAGTTAGCTAGCTAGCTACTTACCCACGGATCTGTATCCCAGGACGGCGATCTTACGGGATTTCGGCTGCGGCATCTTTTTTCTACCAACAACACGACATCAATATCAACATGCAGAGGCCTGCGGGGTGCACTGAGCCAACCTGAATATAACTGAAATTACGATGTAGAATGTTCTTCAATATATTTTAAAAAACGAATAAAGTATTTTACGATTGAACCCGTTATCTGGTAATTTCTCAAAAAAGAACTCGAGCATCAGTAACCTCTGCGTCACTCCCACGGCAATGTATTTTAATTATTCATGAGAAGTCACTGTTGGTTGGTTGTTTTTACAACATAGGCTGGGATTTGTCCTCAAAGTAAGTTACTATTGGATCGCCTGTGATTCTTCTTTTCACAGACGCGAATGGCCAATTGGTCGGTGGATACTGTTATAGTCTAGAACTGTGTGTGTGGCGTGGGTGGTTGCAAGGGTTGCCATTCAGACATCAGGAGGTCTTTGAGAGCACGTTTCAAGGGTTGCCAGAAAAGGAGGTTTATGATACAAGTCGGTAAATGGGTCTCCAAGCAAATTTTCTCATATTTATATTTTTATTTTATGGTCAGTTGTGGAACATTTAAATAGCTAGGCTACTTATGTATGTGTATTATGATAATGATATTATGAAATCTATACAAATTCATAAGCAGATTCAAGAAATACCGAACATCAGTTTGTTCTCATCAGCATCGAGTGACCGGATAGCCAGGACTTAATTTTGCAGGGCTGGGTGGTTCAAAATCCTGAAACAAACAAACAAGGAATCCACTGATCCATCTATATACAGTGTATTTAGAACAGATGGTTTTCATGCCAACTTAAGGCCTTAATTACTTAATTAGGCCTAACATGTACACCATCTGACATTATAGCTACATTTCTTGATAAGCGCCTAAAGTCAATAAGATCACTGTGGAGATGAGTGACGTGACATTTGGTGTGTGGAGAGAGACACGTATCTGTGTGAGTTCCAGACTTCAGCAACGAGGGTAGCTTTTCCGTAAAGCTGACGGGTGTTTGTGACCTTACCAGAGGTAATGATTATAGGCATGTGGTGCAGAATGGAATGGAAAGAAATATATGATTGGACAGTGAGTGGCTGCTAGAGACACAAGGCCAATTAGGGCTGATGTACCCCATTGAGTAGAACAAAGTAGTCTATGATGTAGATGGATGAGCTACATAAGGTGTGCACTTCGGTCATAGTTCAATGGCAGATTTAGAGGCTTTCACGTTTCAACCCATTATGAGTCATCTCAATCATGCTATGTTTTTTGTTCCCTCTTGTGGTGAAACTGAAAATTACACTTATACACTTACTAGAAGTACTTGGCATATTTAATGTTTTAAATTTTATTTCCGTGTTTTATTATGCTGTCTACAAGTGTAGTCTTCAGCTTGTGGAAAGGAATTTCTGGCAGTGCTGCTATTTTTTTGGGGGTTTATTTATCAGGTCCATTCTGTTTAATTTCTAGAGCCCAGCAGTGCTGTCTAGATAGTTGTCAGTTTGTTTCAAATCTGTCCTCTCAGAATATATTGATTGAAGAACTTTTGCAGCAAAGCTGTACTGCCCTCTTGTGGTGTATTTTGTTTTCTCTGGATTACAAAGATAAGAGTAAACTGCTACACTGCCTTCTGGAGAGTTTATTTTGTTCTCATTGAGTAGACTCAGAGTTGTTTTAGGAAGGATTTCTGGGCCAGTGGTAACTGAGTGTGTCCTGGTGCATCTTATTAAGGAACAAAAGGTTAATTCTTCAGTGGGGGCTCATTACGTATGATCGGATGTGGTAGCTGTTGTCATCTCCACAACAACAGCTACCATTTCCTACATTATTCTCCTTTACCTTATACATGTGAGCCAGTTAATAGTCATTTGTGAATAAATATACATGTAGAAGCATGAAACATGACTTATTTCAATGATTAGCATGTTTAGCTATGGAGAAATGTGGTTAGCTTGCACAGTTATAAAAACAAACATGAGTGCAAGTAATGGTAGAACAGAATTTCCAGTCTAATACCAAAATATGTAAAGTAGGTGAGTGGTAAGTAGGGCTGTACTGGCGTAGTGTGCTTAAGCACCATCATAAGAAATACAACTTAATTGTAATGACAGTGTAAACCTTTATAAAGCCTCCAGATTACGTTGTTTTTGGTACATTTGTACAACAGGGATCTTAAATTCCAGTCCGGCAGTTTCTCTGTATATTGCTGGTTTTTTTGTGCATTTCAGAACTGATGCACTATAGTCACTGATTAACTAAAGAGTACACAAACCTTAGCTGCTGCTGAAAGGAAAAATTGCTGCCACAAAAACCTCTAAATGCTGTGGCCCTTCAGGACTGGAGTTCCTGGTTCCCTGTTAGTTTAGTTAGTCAGCTGTCTAAATATAGTATAGTATAATCATCTCAAAATAAATGTTCATTCTTTTTATAGTGTTGGAACCATAGACTACATAAAAATTGGAATGAGGGACCTACATGTCTATTCTGGCACAACAGCACCATCTATAGTTCAGGAGGTGTGATGATTGGTCCTCTGTGAACTAGACCAGTTGTTCTGAAGTTCAATCCTGGAGAACCAATGTGTATGCTGGTTTTTGTTCCAACCACAATTGCAATCCCAGTATTTTAACAAGCTGTTCATTTTTTCTTAATTGGGTGCTTTTCATGTTTAGGGGGATTATGTCAGGAATAGCTATGCACTATGCATGCCATAAAGAATAAAGTCCCATGTTCGCATTGTGCTTATTGTGCTATAATGCAAACAATTACATAAGAAGAGGTAACAACATTTTACCAACATCAAATTAAAAACGGAGGTGAATCAATAGGCTCCTAAATTTAAGTTCTTTCATAATTCTTCCTTAAAATTATTAACATAATGCAGGTTTGGCTTGTTATCATTTGCTTTGCCTTTGAATTCTTCATTATCTACCAAATGGTTAGAATTTTATTGCACATGTGTCCACACTTTCTCCATTTAGGAGCCTATTGATTCACCTTTAATAATCTTAAATTTTATCAGTTAAAACACTTTTTTACTTTTGTTTATGCAATCGTGAATTCACAATGTGAATATGGGACTTTTATTCTTCATGGCATGCATAGCTATTTCTGACATAATGTGGCTTAAACTGATTTTTTAAAAACCCATCTAATAATGAAAAGCTAATTGAGAAAAATCTAACCTTTCATTAGCACCTGATTAAGAAAATTCTACAGCTTGTTAAAATTCTGGGGTGCATAATACATGCGTAAGTGAGAAATTGATGTATTTATGCTGAAAAGCTAGCTGCTAGCTTGCACAAAGAGTGAGCTAATATTATTCTTTCCTCTGTGAATCTCACAACATTTCCAATTTTATAGTCTCACTACCAAGGAAATTCCATAAGACACACAAGTGATATAACTCTACAATTAGGAACATGTCTATCTATTGGGACTATCAAACCTGTCCTTGTAGTGACAGATGTACCTGTAACACAATGTATTTAAATCAGAATTTACCAAATAATCTTGTTCAAACATGTAATATCTATTACCTATCAGTCTCCTTTTGGGTCCAGCTAAAGCAATAGCCCTTAGTACAGTGATGTGTACCATGGGTGCCAGTACAGTCTGCGACTAGGAGTTATGCAAGCACACATAGCTCAACATTTGTCCAATGAGATGCTTTTCAATTGATAAGGTTTTCAATGCATGGGAACAAATGCAGTTGAATCCCAGGAGGGAAATGCATTTGTCCCTGCCTGTAATTACATATATAACCCATAAAAAGGCTCAACGCAATATTAACGTAATATTAATGGTTCATATTAATATACTGCATAGAAGTAACTCTTCCAATGAATATGGAGTACGTAGTGAAGGTGAAGTTGACTTGTACAGGCCAACTTAGTTCAATAGAACCAAATTTCTCAAGTCAAGACTGAATAGAAAATGACACTGATGATATCTTACAGTGTAAACAATTTTATCTTAGGAACTTAATGTAAGACAAGAACGCTGTACTTGACTTATGAAAACCTGGAGATAATGGAATCTGCAGTTAAAGATGGCCCTATTGCGATGTGACAGTGCAGATAACTCTTTAACTGTAGATGTAAATACTATATAAAAGTAAATTTCACCCGACTGACTATATGCACTGATATTCATTAAAATTATAGTGTACAAATGAACTCTATTCATTTATGAAGACCGTTTTGGGACAAAGTGTAATAAACTATTAAAAAAAACATGATTTGATGCCAATTCCATTAAGTGTACAAATTCTTTATGTTTCCTAAGATCTCTGTTATTAATTGTACAATGTCTAATTAATTGACTTTGTGGCATTATGGACTTTTTTGGCCTTTTCCCTAAAATTTTGCTAACTTAATAGAAACACACAGGTCAAGTTGTAATAGCAACATGGACTGACACAGCCATAGATTTGTTTCCTTATTGATTAGTCTGTTTGGAAACCTGTTTAGATGATACTAACTACATTTGAATTGGATAATTCTACTAAAATTCAGTAACTTTCAGGTGATAGATCCCACCCTACCATTGTCATTATCATGTCTGTTATAATGTTTTCACAATATTTATTGGTTTTATAGACCACTGGATGCTGCTCATGAAATTATAGCACTTATACCTTGTTTTACCCTGTTTATGTAGAAATATTAGTGCTGGCAGCACTGATGAAAGAGCTTGACTCCAAAAGTCTTTTTAATTCAATAAATATCCACAAAGGGAGAGTGCTGTTCTCACGCCTCATTGTTATACAGTACTGTGCAAAAGTCTTAAGCACCCTAGAATTATTATTTATTTTTTTCTTAGATGTTTATTTTTTGTCTTCTGCATTAGTATGTCAGTAGAAAAACACACACAAAGATTTCAAAACATTCATTTTACAAAAATGTAATTGAACTATCTTCAGCGAAAAGATGAACAAGGAGTTCTGTAACAGATGGTATGGCCTCCACAGAGCCCCGATCTCAACACCATCGAGGCTGTCTGGGATTACCTGGACAGACAGAAGCAAGCGAGACAGCCAAAGTCTGCAGAAGAACTGTGGCAAGTTCTCCAAGATTCTTGGAACAACCTACCAACTGATTTTCTTATAAAACTGCACGTCAGTGTACCTAAGAGAACTGATGCAGTTTTAAAGGCAAAGGGTGGTCACACCAAATATTGATTTGATTTAGTTTTTTACTGTTTACTGCTTTTTATAGTCAATTGTTTGTTATTTAGAAACTTTTCATTTCATTATTCTTGAAAGCATCTTCGCTTTACAGAATATTTTCACATGTGCCTAAGACTTTGGCACAGTAGTGTACCTTATATTATGTTCTGGAAAATGTTTCAATACTATGAACAATTAAAAGTAGGAAATACTGCAATTAGCCAAGCATGTGTTCCATACCATTCCATACTGTCCCCAAAATGCTTTGAGTTGTGCTTGGGATCATTGTCCAGCTGGAAGATCTGACCAAAACCCAATTTTAGCCTTCTGGCAGCAGCCAGTTTTTGGTCTAAAATCTTCTGGTATTTGATGGTGTCCATGATCCCATGTATCCTAACAAGGTTCCCAGGACCTATGGAGGACAAACAGCCCCATAACATCACAGATCCACCATCATACTTCACAGTGGGGATAAGGCTCTTTTCTGCATAAATATGCCTCTTAATACGCCAAAGCAGCCTTTGGTATTTATTGCCAAAAAAGCTCAGTTTTCGTCTCAGGTTCCAAACTAAATTCCGGCAACATTTAGCAAACTCCAGGTGCGTATTTGTGGTATGATGACAGCAGAGGCTTTCTCCTGGAAAGCCTTCCAAATAACTTGTTGGTATAGAGGTGGCATCTAATTGTACTTTTGGAGACTTGGTGAATGGAACACCATTCTTCCAAAAGATATTCCCTCATTTGATGTTTTGATGATGGTGGTGGAGAGCACTCTCTAACACATCGGTCCAAAATCTCCCATAGGTGTTCACTTGGGTTGAGATCTGGTGACTGCAAAGGCCATAGTATATGATTCACATAATTTTCATGCTCCTCAAACATTCAATGACCCCTCGTGCCCTGTGGATGGGGGCATTGTCATCCTGGAAGAGACCACTCCCATCAGGTTAGAAATGTTTCATCATAGGATAAAGGTGATCACTCAGAATAACTTTGTATTGATTTGCAGTGACCCTTCCCTCTAAGTGGATCCAAACCATGCCAGGAAAACGCCCCCCACAGCATAACAGAGCCACCGGACCCCCTCAATGTAGGGGTTTTTCCTTTAATTTGTCACCCGTCTGTGTATGTGTATATGTATATACACTACATGGCGAAAAGTATATGGACACCTGCTCATCCAACATCTCATTCCAAAATTATGGGCATTAATATGGAGTTGGTCCCCATTTGCTGCTATAACAGCCTCCACTCTCCTGGGAAGGCTTTCAACTAGATGCTGGAACATTGCTGCGTGGATTTGTTTCCATTCAGTCAGAAGAGCATTAGTGAGGTTGGGCACTGATGTGGGGCTATTAGGCCTGGCTCGCAGTCGGCTTTCCAATTGATCCCAATGGTGTTTGATGGGGTTGAGGTCAGGGCTCTGTGCAGGCTAGTCAAGTTCTTCCATACAAATCTCAACAAACCATTTCTGTAAGGACCTCTATTTGTGCACGGGGGCATTGTCATTCTGAAACAGGAAAGGGCCTTCCCCAAACTGTTGCCACAAAGTTGGAAACCCAGAATTGTCTAGAATGTCATTATATGCTGTAGTGTTAAGATTTGCCTTCACTGCAACTAAGGAGCCTAGCAAGAACCATGAAAAACAGCTCCAGACCAAGGGGTGTACACATAGTTTTGGCTATATCGTGTATGTATAATATGTACTGTATATATGTATATACAGGGGGTGGACAAAATATTGGAAACACTTACAAAAACTGAATATCTAGTAACTAATAAAGAGTAGGCCCACCCTTTGCCTTCAAAACAGTTTCAATCCTTCTAGGAATGCTGAATCCCATGAAATGGCTGCCCATGCCATTACAGAACCACCACCATACATAACAGTTGGCAACAGACATTGTGGATTGAATGACTCCTTAGGCTTTCTCCAAACATAAACCCGTCCAGATGTATTAAAAAGAGTAAAAGATGACTCATCAGACCATATCAGTTTTCTCCATTGCTACAGGGGTCCAGGTTTTGTGTTCCTTACACCATGTTATGCGTTTTTGTGCATTAGCCTTGGATACAAATGGTTTCCGAATGGCGGTCCTGCCATAAATACCAGCTTTGTGAAGCTCACACGTACTGTATTTGTTGAGACGGGGTCAGATATGGATTGATTCAATTCTGTGGTTATTAGCAACTATCCTACCAAGTGTCCGTCTGTCCCTGTCGGAGAGCTTTGACTTGCGGCCACATTTCTTTTTTGCTGATGCTGTTTTTTGGTGTTGGGCATATGTTGTCAATTTTTGACACTGTTCCCCATTCCACCTTAAATAATTTTGCCGTTTTTGTGACCGATGCACAAAATGGGCACCAACTATTTGGCCCCTTTGGAACTCTGCTAGTGTCCTCTTGCTTTGGAGACTTACCTAGCAAAGTACTGCTGGTAGACCTCTTTTAAGTAGACATGCTGCTAATTAGCATTCAAATGAATAGGAATCACCTGTGTAGATGCTTTTGTAATTGTGGTTTAGATGGGTGTTTAAAGAAATAAAGAAATAAAAAATAAAAAAAAGATTAAAAAAACATTTACCGTAGGTATTTTTTCTTCCATGTTTATTTTCTGTACACTTTACAAAAGCATTGTGTCTGTTTGCCATGTCCATGAAAAACATAAAAACATAAAAAGATCCTGTCTTACAAATACAATGTTGTGATATACTGAAAATATGCTACTTTAAATAAATGCCACATTAGTGTTCCTCTTATACTTAAAATACCCTTTAATAAAAGCTGAGAATCTGCACTTGAACCACATGTGATTTTTGTTTATTACACATTTAAAATTGGGGAATACAGAGCCACATCAAGAAAAAATGCCTTAAATTATGGAGGGCACTGTGCGTGTATATACTGTATATATACACGTGTGTGTATACAGTATATACTCTGTGTGTGTGTGTGTGTGTGTGTGTGTGTGTGTGTGTGTGTGTGTGTGTGTGTGTATATATATATATATACATATATATATATATATATATATATATATATATATATAGGACCCCCTTGAAAACAAGATGGTGCATCTCAAGGGGTTTATCCTTCTAATAAATGTATTTTATATATATATATATATACAGTCAAGCCGGAAAGTCTCCCCACCCCTTTCACCTTCTCCACGTTTTATTACGTTACAGACATATTCCAAAATTGATTAAATTCCTTTTTTCCCTCAAAATTCTACACACAACACCCCATAATGACAATGTGAAAAAAGTTTTTTTGAGATTTTAGCAAATTTATTAAAAATAAAAAACAAAAATTTCTCATTTACATAAGTATTCATACCCTTTGCTTTAACGTATTTTTAAAGTATCATATTTCATATTTGGTCGCATATCCTTTACATGCTGTTACTTCCTGAAGTCTGTGACCATCAACATAAAAAAAACTGTCGATATCTTATTTTCAGGTACTGTTACAAGCGATACTATAACCTCTCTGCATTTGAATGGATCTCTATGGAAATTGGGGGGTGAGACTAGATTCAGCTGTAAATTACACTGGTACAGTATGGAACACATGGCTGGCTAAATGGCTGTAAGTTATCAAGGGTCTGAGCTATCAAACGAGCCCCAAACCATCACTCTGTTGCCAGATATGGAGTAGATGTGGATGGATCACTGCAAGGGTTATTTCTCCGGACTAATTTTCCTATAGAACTCTATGGGGAAAAAAGTCAGGAGAAACAACCCTTGCAGTGATCCATCCACATCTACTCCATATCTGGCAACAGAGTGATGGTTTGGGGCTCGTTTGATAGCTCAGATGGCTCTCTGCCCAAGAGTTTAGGGTCTCAAAGACTGACACATCGGATAACTCACCAATTGCTTTCAGCAGATTCCAAGGTGATTGGACCCAATTCACACACCTTTCTGGGTGATGGCCCAGAATACAGAAAACCCTTACAACTACAACAGCTGCTGTAGCATAACTACATAAAATCAATTTAGTTCTTGTACCGAAGCCAATAATTTCATACAAAAATTAATTAAAATCATTCTAAAACCTTTTTAGGTATTATGATGAGTCAGACCAGCACACAAGCTTTAGCACAATAACTTGATCCACCTACTGATTGCGGGAGGTATTAGCATGGGAACAATTTTGCGTAGGCAAGCCTTTTAGCCAAAGATTCCAACAGAACAATGATGTAGGACAGGGATCTCAAACTCCAGTCCTGGAGGGCCGCTGTGTCTGCTGGTTTTTGTGATTTCCTTTCAATCAGCAGCCAATTTAGGCCTTGGAAACAAGGTGTGCAGACTCTTTAGCCAATCAATGACTTAAATTAAACACTTAAGTGCAGGAACACATCGAAAACCAGCAGACACAGCGGCCCTCCAGGATTTGAGTTTGAGATCCCTGATGTAGGATCAACTGTGATCCCCAACTGTGATCCACCAAAAGAGAATTGATAGAATGACACCAACATTTATTTAAGCCTTTCCACGCACTTCTGATTCCTGGGTTTTAGGATGTATGCCTGGCCACAGAGCCCATATCCTATAAGGAACTGAAACAGATTGAAAGCAAAAGAACCTTCTGATGCTGATGATACATAGAGGCTGGGGACCATAGCCTTTTTGATGCAATCTCTGTATATAGCTGGGGACCATAGCCTTTTTGATGCAATCTCTAGTGATAAAAAAATATATATGTGTTTTGTACCTTTGAGGCAGACAAGGAAATGCACATACTGGCCAAATACAAAAAGCTCTGAGCAAAGGTAATCAGGTACTTAGGTATCTACTGAAGTGCAGGCATGGAAATACAATTTTTACATCGCAATTTGTTACACAACTTGAATAGGGGTTATTTGCAACTGCCAATCAATTTTCAGAGTCATTTTAGTCCTGTTAGTGCATGTACACTATTTCACTTCTCTTCAACCCCAAAACTGCTACAGGGAAACTGAAGAAAAAACTCCTCAGAAACCTACCATACCAAATGACAGAAAATTCACAGTAACAGCAATTGGAACTGGCCCATAGCTGAAATGCACTGCTACTAATTCAGGAAGGCTCACACGAGCACACGGGTCCTCTGAAACACAGACAGGATGCTTCTTTTTCACTCTGCAATAGAAGTTACTGCACTGGAGGACTGCAACTGGCATAGTCGCTGCCACTGAGTGAATACGTGAATGAATGACGCTATAGCTATATGGTGATGCCCTATAGCAGGGGTGGGAAACCTCAGCCGCAAAGGGCCGGTGTGGGTGCGGGTTTTTGTGTTAGCCCAGCACTAAGACACTTGATTGAAGACCATGATTAGTTAATTAGTTGAATCAGGTGTATTAGTGCTGGGCTAAAACAAAAACCTGCACCCACACCGGCCCTTTGCGGATGAGGTTCCCCATCCCTGCCCTATAGGAAGTGCCATCAGAGTTAACACTGGCCCTGAACCACAGAGTACATCGGTCCATTACGAATAAGTGCGACCGAGTAGCTCCTTACGGTAAATTTTCCATTGCATCATAATTTCACCAATGCATCGCGATGCCAGTCTGTTTCAAATAGTACAGCAAAATCAATAAAACATGCTGCACAGCTTTCCTGTGATACAGGTACATCTGAAAAAATATTTAAATCATAGCTCCCCTATTTTTAGAATAGAAAGCAGAGAGGATAAATGTGAAAATACAGAAATATTTAATGAATTAGACAACCTAACTCTAGACCTGGGCTAGCCCTCATATTGATATTTTTGTTGCTTTGAACCACTTGGACGTTATTTATATTAAGGACGCAATTAATAATTAAGGTTTGTGTTTATGATATGCAAATGCAATGTACACTCATGCAAAATTGACCTTAGTGAAGTCAAGTGAGTAGGACGCAAGAGTAAACATTCACATTAATAACATTTTGTATTAAGAGTGCATGACACAAAAGAATGGTAGGAAAAATACTGAAGGATGTGAATAGTGAATAAGAAATACAATATAAGCAATAATGGCAGATATATGTATGTATTTGCAAACTGAAGTTTTTTTGTTTTTTTTTACATACAACATAAACAAAAGGGTAACAGTATTATCTGAACAACATTATAGTCTGAGCAGAGAGAAAAAATATAATCAAAAAAACATGATTGTCACTCAATGTGCTTCACAAAAAACTTACTCCGAATGAATAAATAATCTGCAGAACTTCAAATATTTACAATATAAACAAATGACGACAAAATAAGCTTTGGATCTTCTGATCGGACGTGACATAAGCTCGCATGTGGATTGTGCCAACATTTCCTCCTTCGACATGATACTTGTAGCAAAATACAGCAACAACAAAGTAACATTTAGAATTAGATTTCTCGATGCCGGTTTGCTTACTTCAACTATACACGCACTGGGCTCTGCATCAACAAACATGATTTTTTGAAAAAACGAAAAAAAAAGAAGAAAAAAAAAAAGAAAAACTTAAAAACATTGCAACGTTACGCTATATCGCATTCCCCACAAAAACGGAAATTACATTTATCATCCAACGAGGATAAAGGCAACAACCAAAGGTCACAGGCAAGAGGAGAGGTCAAAACCAAAAGATTTGGACAAAATTAACTGTTAGTACATCACTGTGCTCCTGCAGTTGTGTTGCTTGCTAAGATGGCAGGGGTACTTGATGAGATGCAAATACAGTGACACGTGTCCGACCAATTCTTGCTGCGCATACATAGCGAGGGGGGGGGGGGGGGGGGTGTGTGGGGAGTTTAGGGGGGCGTGGATCACCACGGACGGGTCAGATGAGCAGTGCAAGCATCTGGTCCTACCAGCCTTTGTCCTTCATTAATTGTCTAAAAACACCAGTCTGAGCAGCACGCCTCAGGTTCCCAGCTAACATTTAAACATTGTCCAGGTAGGCGGGGCCAGGGTGGGGTGGGGGAGATGAGCTTTGTGGCAAGTTACCCAGAATTCAAGTATTCCAGTGCGACTTCATAGCAGAACTTGTACTGATCCTGAAAAGATAAAAAGCAAACTGAGTTTAAGATCGCCAAGGTCTTCGTATTCGAAGCAAGCAAGAGCTGAAAAATGGTTTGTCCTCATATTCTTAAATGTTGCCTCAGTTTTAGTGATCACTTTTCACTACTTAAGTGTTTACACAATTGTTTAAATTACACTGCTTTGCTATCCAAAGGAAAAAAAATAAACTTACAAAGACTTCAGAGACTACCTGATGTGTTAGCATAAACCTACGCTAACCAGCCTGCACGTCGGATATTAGATTCAGGTGGAGTATAATTCGGATTCCACTAGGCCTACACCACTAAAATGAATGACATTACAGGTTATTTATGTAGGTTAGATTTTAATGTTTTCAGATGGAGGTATATACAGAGATGCAGTCAGCTAGGGAGGGCCAAGCGGTAAGAGGAAATGACCTACCAGTAGGTCCACCATGTTAGGCTTGTTGTTCCTCAGTGTTTTCACGGCGTGGAATACGTCCACCGCTCGCTGGTGACGGAGCATCTCGCAGACAATGCTGATCGCGCAGAACGTCCCACTGCGGCCTCCACCGTTCCTGTGGGGCCAGAGAACGAGAGGAAACGCAAAAGGAGATATTTTAGAGGGCCAAACAATCCAACATTCACCACTCCTGGATGAACGTCCTGGTCAGAGCCAAAACGGCTAAAAGTGTAGCAGTGTAATGTATTACACAAATAATATGAATTCTTCCTATACATGCAATTTCTGTACTTTCCAAGAATGGGGGAGAGAACTAAGGACAGTGCTTGTAACATCTTCCTTTAAAAAACTGCAAAAACCTCAAAAGGATATAGAGATCTAAAGCCAGTCCAATAGATAATGTGATAACCTGACTGCTATTATCATTTCAAAACTTTTAGTCAATCGGTTAAATTATAGATTAAAAAAAAAATAGGGAAAGTATACATTTAAAAGTAAATTATCATGGTGGGCTCTCTCCTGATTTAGTAATGAATTAGTAAGATTGAAAGGTCCAAACGATGAACAGTAAGAAATTGTGTGTGCCGACTTATGTTGTAATATCTGTGTAATATCAAAAATATTTTACAAAGGTGACCTGTAGATGGCGCTGCTCTACCTCGTATTTCATCCGACAAGAACCACATTAGACAAGCATTCAAATGGAACAAAGCAGCATAGGCTACTTCCACTACTAAATTAAGCATTGAATAGGGGTGTTTTAAAACCAGAGTAATTAGCAGGTATAGTGCTAAGCTAAATGTTTCAGTGAGGTGGGAGTGTTTTAAAAGCAGAGTAATTAACAGGTATAGTGCTAAGCTAAATTTTTCAGTGAGGTGGGAGTGTTTTTAAAGCAGAGTAATTAGCAGGTATAGTGCTAAGCTAAATGTTTCAGTGAGGTGGGAGTATTTTAAAAGCAGAGTAATTAGCAGGTATAGTGCTAACATAAATGTTTCAGTGAGGTGGGAGTGTTTTAAAAGCAGATTAATTAGCAGGTATATTGCTAAGCTAAATGTTTCAGTGAGGTGGGAGTGTTTTTAAAGCAGAGTAATTAGCAGGTATAGTGCTAAGCTAAATGTTTCAGTGAGGTGGGAGTATTTTAAAAGCAGAGTAATTAGCAGGTATAGTGCTAAGCTAAATGTTTCAGTGAGGTGGGAGTGTTTTAAAGGCAGATTAATTAGCAGGTATAGTGCTAAGCTAAATGTTTCAGTGAGGTGGGAGTGTTTTAAAAGCAGATTAATTAGCAGGTATATTGCTAAGCTAAATGTTTCAGTGAGGTGGGAGTGTTTTAAAAGCAGAGTAATTAGCATAGTGCTAAAAAAAATGTATAAATATAAATTAGCATAGTGCTAAGCTAAATGTTTCAGTGAGGTGGGAGTGTTTTAAAAGCAGATAAATTAGCAGGTATATTGCTAAGGTAAATGTTTCAGTGAGGTGGGAGTGTTTTAAAAGCAGTTATTAGCAGGTATAGTGCTAAGCTAAAAGTTTCAGTGAGGTGGGAGTGTTTTAAAAGCAGGGTAATTAGCAGGTATAGTGCTAAGCTAAATGTTTCAGTGAGGTGGGAGTGTTTTAAAAGCAGTTATTAGCAGGTATAGTGCTAAGCTAAAAGTTTCAGTGAGGTGGGAGTGTTTTAAAAGCAGGGTAATTAGCAGGTATAGTGCTAAGCTAAATGTTTCAGTGAGGTGGGACTGTTTTAAAAGCAGGGTAATTAGCAGGTATAGTGCTAAGCTAAATGTTTCAGTGAGGTGGGAGTGTTTTAAAAGCAGGGTAATTAGCAGGTATAGTGCTAAGCTAAAAGTTTCAGTGAGGTGGGAGTGTTTTAAAAGCAGATAAATTAGCAGGTATATTGCTAAGGTAAATGTTTCAGTGAGGTGGGAGTGTTTTAAAAGCGGTTATTAGCAGGTATAGTGCTAAGCTAAAAGTTTCAGTGAGGTGCTTAATGTTGCGACCACGATTAATGCGAAGTGTCACTTCAGATTTAGAGTTCTGTTGACAGCGCCTGTATTTCCGGGGGGTTGAGAGCAAGAGAATGGCTTTCACCTCTTCAACTTCTCCCTGCTCGTGTGCTTCCTCTGTTAACATTATTGGCCCTTGAAACATTAGCAGCGCTTGTTTTGCGCACTGCATCCTGGCAGTACACAAGGATGTTGTAAGTCATTCTGGCCGGACTTTACTGAGCATCTACTTTCTGTCCAGTGTACGATAAACATTGTGATTTCGGTCTTGGGGTTTCCTCAAGCGTGGGGTTTCTGACAATGCTCTGGTTTTGTGTGGGCCGAGTGAACAGGCCCAGAGATTTGGGAGTCTTCCTGGGAAATAATGAGAGTCACATGCGTCTGGCATTTCACTCGGTCGCTCGCGCACGCGCTCGCTCCCAGAAAGCCTGGCCTCGCGCTCGTTTAACCGCAGTTTCCCAGCGCACTGGACAGTATCGACAGCTTCTTTCCCCTCCACCCTCCCCCGTGCTTCCTTCTCAGGATGTCCCCTTTCTTCCCGCCGCCCCACCGCGGGCCTCAGGAAACCAGGCAGCCTGCAACGCCAAAAGAGGGAGCGCCGAAGTTCACAAACCTCTGCTGCAATGACACGTAGCTGGTTTCCGGCCATGAAGGCTCGCTGCTAACATCGTTTAAAAAAAAAAAGAAGCTGGACCCGTTCCCTGTGTTTGTTCCAGAGAACAGAGCGCGATTGCTTTAATAGTCGCAGATGATCCTGACTAAATTAAATAAGCTGTTGGTGTACGTAGACAATATGATACATCTATATGAGGCAAGAAAACAGCAGAAGTTACTCAGGAGTTACTCTATTCGGGGTTTCGGGTGCGACGGTTGGGCACTTACAGACAGTGCACCACGGTGCGGCCCTCCCCGCCGTCGTACTCCTCCTGCCACTTCTCCACCTGTCGGATGAGCTTGAGGAAGGAGCGCTTGGACACGGGCGTGTCGCGGTACATGGGCCAGCCCAGGAACTGGAACTGCTGCACCATGCGGTACCCGTCCTGCGGCTGGGGGGGGAGAGGGAGAGAGAGGGAGAGAGGGAGAAATGGGAGAGAGGGGAGACAGAGAGGGGAGGGGGGGGAGAGGGAGAGATAGAGAGGGGGGGGGGGGAGGGAGAGACAGAGAGGGGGAAGAGAGAGAGAGAGACATAAGCTCACTGAACAAATAGAAGTCTTTCATCAGGGGTGCAATCAACTGCATTCGGTTAACATTTGTCCTTGAATCAGAAATGGAAGCACTGCATCATTTTGGTGATTTATGAACTGGCTAAACTGTGAAAAAAATGTTAATTCTTGCATTTAGTTGTAAGTCAATGTTAAGGACAAATGTTAAATGAACCAAAGCTAAAGTGCCACAGGACATTGTGCAAAGGGGTAGAGTGGACATGGACTCTAGAGCACACTAGAAAAGCGCAAGCTCTGGACTTCAGCTCCCCTTGCACAATCTATGAAATGTCTTGTGGCGCTCTGGCTTTTGAATGTACAGGTTTCGTTTGGACGGCTGCAACAGGATTTGGGCAGGGCCTAAAGCAGATCGGCAGGAAGTACCAAAAAAAAACACGTACGGTAAAAAAAATCAGATAAAAGCAAGAGGTAGAAACTCAAGCCCGTCCCATATTTTCCCGTAGAGGAAGACGGGCGACTTACCCGCGCCGCGTTGTAAATGCGGAATATTCTGCTAATGATGTCCTCCTCCAGGTCCGCCGACACAAACTCCACTTGGATCGGGCCGTGCCTGTGGACTCCATTTTCAGGCCAGTACTGAGGACACAGCTGTCAGAACGGGAACAATGCAAAAAATAAAAATAAAAACGTGAGGGGGATGCTTATTCGGTTTAATGAATTTTCATCCACTTTGATATCGCGCAGAGAGTCCAGGAGGACTTGATAACACGCACAGTTGTAAATGCCGCTTTTTTTTAATTTAAAAAAAGCACATCAATCACGGCTCTTTGCTTTGGGAACTTGAGTCCCCCAACCCCCCCCCCCCCCCCCTCTCTGAATCTCTATTTTCACTCTGTGTATCTGCATGTATTTCGACAGTAAAACATCGTGTTGCCTTGTGCGCAGGGATGCTTGATCAAAAAGGTGCCGGGAAGGAGGCTTCAGTTTTTTTGGCCCGGCGCGTCTTATTGATGGTGTACTTTCACGGTTTTTTTCTCTTCACTGTAATACGTGCTCTGGGGAGCACTCCTTTATGTTCAGCACGAGGCAGAAAATCTCGCAGCCTCGTCGCCGTTAACTCATTCTCATAGAAGAGATTACTGCATTTACATGCAGGCGCACTCGCACACAGACACACGCACACAGAGGCATGAGTTAAATTATACCAACGGACCAAAAAAAAAAAAAAAAACTGCACGGCTTCCTTTTAGGCGGTATAAATCCTGATGAGTTCAACAGCTGCTAAACTGACACCGGTACTGAGAACGCTGCGGTCTACACCTGGTTTCCAGGCTACAGTCAGGGTATAAAATTAAAGGCCAATCGCCCAGGGGGTTGCATTGAGGAGAAAAGCCGTTTCATGCTACTCTTTGATCCCTGGGTGTTTTGACAGGGCCCCGGGCCTGCGCATTCGGACCTGATTTCATACACCACTCTGCTGATGGCTAACACATGTCCTGTCCTTTCCTGGATATCGTTTCCCACAATGTCCCTTTATACGGAAATGTGTTCCGTTCATTCCGTGCCTACCTGGGCTGGATCCACGTCGTTCAGCATCACGATCGAAGTGCAGTGGTAGTCCAACACCAACCGCCAGAAATCTTTGACTGTGTTTGGCAAGGGATGCTGGGTAACTATGAATGCAGACGGCTGCTTGTAGCTCTGCAAGAGAGGAAAAAACGTTGTCAGCATCTTGTGTTGGCCGTCAGTACAAACATAGAGTGGCCATTTGAGCTACAAGTTCATTGTAAAAAGTCTATTTATTCCACATCATTACATTGCTATGATGCATATCACCATTTTCTCCTAAATTTTGTTTTTGGATTTTATTATGGAAAAGCTGGTAGGTTTCAGTTATAACATTATATACATGTTTCCCCGATTATTGATGCAAAATTGGCCACATTATTCCAAATGTGAAAACGCATTTAAAAATCACTGTTTATGAACATTTCCATGACAACAGGATTAATAATAATCTCCTGTTTCTTAACCACAGATCAATTGTTGAAAAGAGGGCATGGAAACCAATAAATATTTACTTTGAAAAGTTTTGAAAGTTGAAGTCCAGTTTGAAATTACAAGTAAAAACACTCCGGAATGATTATATAAATGGATATGCAATTTATAACCCAACATGTAACCGCATGGTGTATAAGGAATGCTGACTTGGGGAATCGGATCTCTCTCCTCACTGGAATTAAGACGTCACGCTGCAGAACGGTGATAAACCACAAACCTCTCTACACCTCGCTCACTGTGGAAAGTCTGCTTTCCTCGTAGATATTTTTCAAATTTAGTGTTTAAAAAACATCATATACCTTCATATACTGCAGGAAACATGCACTGCATATTCTATGAATGAAAAAAATGCTGACGCAGTACTTTTAACAATCACGGATTAGCACCACGATTGCCAAAATTAAAAGCCTGTTTCAGTCAACGCTCAAGTTTTTCCTGACTTACTTTTTTGACCTATATATCAGTCCACTAACAGCAGTCAATACAGGACTCTCTGTAGCCGCTTGTTAATCAATCAACACATTGTGCAACTTTAATCACTTCGATCAATCTGTTTCCTCAGGAGTGTCCAGTCTTATCCGAGAAGAGCCCGCATAGGTGCAGGCCTTTATTCTAGCCCAGCGCCGAGACGCGATACAACTAATGCACTAATCGCGGTCTTAAATCAAGACCTTGATTAGTCAAATTAGGTGTTTTAGTGCTGAGCTAGATCCAACACCTGCATCCACACCGGCCCTTTTCAGATTAAACTGGACACCCTTGGTTTAAGAGACTTGCACCCTTGTGCCAGTAAGCTCGTCAATTTGCCCTTAATTGTATAATTGGTTGCATTACTTTGGCTGCTTACTACTGATTACTGCAATTAGAGTGCTTATAGTGCCGTGAGGATGAGGACTGAAATACAGCTTAAATTTTTCCCCAGGTCACATGTTTGGGGAAATACTCATGGCCCTAGTTACAGCAGCCAGTTGTTAACGGAAATACTTGTTATGGAAAATGGCTTATAGCAGAAGCTGAGGGCCCAATGCTCCACTTGTCCATCCCGGCGAATCTACTGGGAAGAAATTTTCACTTCACTTGAAGATTCACTAAATATTTGTGTCAAACTCTGAAGAGTCCTCCCTGGGACTTGCAGCCCACGGCCAACAATAGAATGCTTACATATTTAATGTCATATGCCAAGATCATTAGGGAAGAGCGAATATTTGCACGCATGCGGCGATTGGGACAGATACTGCGCGACGGTGTGGTTTTCCTGCGGGGTTTTACTGTGCGTGCGGCGCGCGGCGACGTACGTCCATGAGCGCGGCGTTGATGTAGTTGCTGCTCTCGCCATCGATGGTGATGAGGAAGGGCAGGCAGCGGTCGGGGGGGAGCACGTCCATGCAGCGGTTCTTCTCGTGGTTTCTGGGAAGCAGGGCGATGCTGCAGTCCTCCACCCGTAGCGTGGGGGTCACCATGTTCAGCGTCTGAAGGAGAGGGGTGAGACAGGCACGGACTGAAATGTTTAAACGCGAAAGGCCCACTTTATACAGGAATAGCACATAAAAATAACACAGAAAACACACACACACAGAAAATATGATCGAATTATAATTACTAAAAGACCCATTGAAATCAACATCAAGTCATTTGGAGAGATGGTTGATTGTGTAAGTAACATGGCATTTTTTTATGCGACCTATGAGCGCTGTGTCGACGTAGTTCGGAGGTGAATTTGAAGTGAACATCCACACAGAAGCGACACACCGTGCCAGATCTCCACCTCTTGTTTGGAAATGATATACTTTACCTCAAATAATAATTTTTTGTTTACAAATTCGAAAGGAGTAAACGCACATCTTTATCTTATGGCTCAAAGAACACGTAAATGGTGAGAGAAAAAGTGTCTTTAAAATCAGTCTAAAGTCCCGGCCGACTGAAAGCAGGATTTCTGCGTAGCTGCGCTGAGAAAACAGGCCAACGCGCGGCACGGAGGCCCCGAGGACCTACCCTGAACTCCTCTTTGATCTGGCTGGAGTTGGTCTGCGGGTCCAGGCGGTTCATGTCGTAGTAGACGGAGCGTAGCTGGGAGGCGGGGATGGTGGTGTCCCCGCACAGACACGCCTCCAGGATGGCGTCGTGAATGAAGACGTACTGCTCCTGGGGAGAGACGAGAGTCGCGTCGAGATGTTCGTCAAAAACTGAAAAAAACCGCCGGCCTTCAGGAGACGGCCGTCTGGTGAACCGTAAACCTGTCGAGGGATTTCGCTGTTTTCACGTACAGCTATTCCACTGCCATTGTGTAAAAATGAAGCAATCAAATTTGGCTTGAAACGGGGGGGCTTTATGGTTTCATTAAAGTAGCCCTGTTTTTCAAATGCTGGGACTCAAAGGCCATATTGGTTTGTGCATAATAAAAATACATGCTTTAATGGACCAGTGTGCCTGGACAAACAAAGTGTTCATAAAGTAACTGAGGTTCATTTTCAGATACTTAAAACCTTTCCTAGACAGCATAACATTAACTTAAACAATTACAAATACTATCAATGTTAATCTCCTGGGTAAAATACTAATCTTTTTCAGAGTGCACTCTTTCAAAAATAACAATTCCAGTGTTATTCTTATACCTGAAATTGTTTGTGTGTCTACATCAGCGGTAAAATGGCAGTTGCATGTCCTCATTGTGACAGAGAACTGTAGTGCATGGTGAAGCATGCTGACTTCTGCTCTCTCAATATTAGAAATCGTCTCAAGGAGAGATGGGCAATATTGCTTGATGTAAATCATTTATGAAGTGACATTTTGAAAAGCTCTTCCCTTGTCACTTCTGACAAAATTCTTTGACGTAGAGGTCAGCGGTTTTCAGGTTAGGCTACTGTGACATGACCAAAGAAATCCCTGTTGTCCTTGAGTAACGCAATGAGTGAAATGCATTTTCTGGTCATACTGTAGAGTCAGCATCAGCTAAATGAAGACATGCCCACGACTTGTTTATTCAATGAACAGCGGACAAGTAAGTGTGTCAAGTCTCAAATCAGTCCAATAACTAGCTAATCAGGGTTTGGTCTTAGTGCTCTAGCTGAAATTTACACAGAAAAACATGTGGAGATCTGTAGAGCAAACAGCCCAAGAAGGCAAATGGCTGCAGCTGCAAGGAAAAAGACACACAGGTCACTAAGCTCAAATATATCAGAATAACATTTTATGCCTGCCATTCAAATCCCAAAACCAGCTGAATGCTCCCTTTAGCTTTTAGCCGTTAGCTGAAGTGGTTGTATTTTAAATGTAACTACTCTACAGTCATTCATTAGTTGCTAAAATCGCCAGTTGTTAATTTTGAAGCAGCACCATGGTTTTACTATAGAAAACTGAGCATGCTCACTTAAATTCTCATAAATGCTCATACAAAAAAAACAAATATTTAACCTGAATTTAACATCAAATTTTCTTGGAAAACATTAATTGTTACAATTTAACGTTGCAATTTTATTTTCTTTGTGATACCACTTTTCCTTTCTTAGTTGGAGATTCCCATTTGCATTTTGTGTTTTTCCAGTCTCCTCAATTAGACAATTATATGGAAGTAACTACTTCATATTTTCTTAATGAAATACATGTAACAAAAAACTAACAAAAAAGTAGTTAAGGGCGCTTTTTCCTGCGATGGACCGGGAGCAGTCACACACTTCATACACAAGTCAAGATCAATGCCAATTGTCACTTAATGGTATAGTATCACCACTGCCATCCCATGATACAGTATCTTTCCTGCAGAGAGAAGGGTCTTTCAAGATGGCAATGCCCTCATCCACAGAGCACTAGTAGTCACCTAGTGGTGTGAGGAGCATGACCATGCCATTATCCACATCCCTGTCTTCTCAGCCAATAGATACAAACTCAAATGAGGATTTCTAGAATATTCTGGAATTAAGACCAAGACAGCATTTTCCTCTTTCATAAACTAAGCATGAGTTGAATGGCTCTCACAGTGGTGTCATATTCCAGTAGAATTCCACATGTTGGTAGTGTCTGTCATACTGGCTATACATTGTGGCCTAAAAGGTTGTTAACTGAATATACACAGTAATTTCGGTTTTCTTTTTTTTGCTCACTAACTGCATACGTGCAATATATTGATATGCCAGCTCTGTTGTTGTTTCTCTAATTTAAGTTATTTACACACCCATATGCATACAGATACATTTGTACATGCACACACACTTCATAATTTTTTATCTCCAGAAAAACTTTTAATGAACTTGTGTCCATCTCTCTCTCCCCATGTAAAATCACACTTTATTTAATTATAATTCTGTCTTGTTTTGATGAGCTGGACTAATCTCCTATTTATGTGATTATCTAATCATTATTTTTTTATTTTTTTTATTTTAGATTCCCTTACCCTCTTTCCTCATCCAGAAAAATAATGTCATTGATTATGATTAGAATCATAATCACAGTGACAGCTCGTCGAGCCAACATCCTCATGTCAAAGTAATACATAGGCTAATTGTAATGTCATGGATAGATTCTAATGTGCAATTACTTCATTCTGTTTGCAATTTACATAATTAGCCGAACCATTTCAAACATATACGATTTTCACATGGAAAAGATGACATCCTTGTCATATTGAACTAGAAACTAATTAAAATGCGTGCGTTTTGTACAAGGAAAATTAATTCTGTCCTCAATTTTAATTTGTTTTGGGAACGTTCTTCGTTTTTTAAAAGAGATGGTCTGCACCCAAATCGACAGGGTGCGCGTAAGTTAATAGCCAACATTGTTTACCATGTGTTGAATGCCCCATATCTTCGGTGACTATCTACTTCCGTGCACTATAACCCCCTGCAACACTCCTCGGTCACTTCCTGTACTCAACAAATAACTCTCTTTGGCTCCCCCCACAGGTTAGGAGGTACATTTTGCATAGCACGTCTTCCTCGGCAGAAATTCAGACCCAATGGTGTTATCGCAAAAAATCTTATACAAATAAATACTCAACCTTCCGTCATTTTGCCTACATCATCTACTAATAATGGTAGGCATACGTCTAATTTAGAGTCACCGCGAGAATTTAAAACTCGTCAGGGGTTAGGACTATTGCACCTAAATATTAGGAGCCTTATTCCAAAACTTGATTTTGTGCATGTTATGATGAATGAAACTTCCCCTGACATTTTCATCCTTTCTGAAACCTGGCTCACAAGAAAAGTACCTAACTCAGACATCAATATTGATGGATATAATTTATTTAGATCAGATAGAAAATCTAAAGGAGGTGGGGTATTGATGTTTGTAAAGGAATGTTTTGCTGTATGTGAACTCACTGCTGCCTCTGTACCTAATAAGTATGAATATATTGTTCTGGACATCTGTATTGGGGGGGATGCCCATTTTACTATTATTGGTATTTACCGCCCTCCCTCTGCAGGTAATGAGGCGTTAGAAGACATTGGCAAATTAATGTCATCTTACGCCTCATCCGAACTGATAGTCATGGGTGATTTGAATCTTGACTGGCTCTCTAATAGTTCAAATAGGTTAAAAGAACTGTGCTTTGAGTTAAATCTTACTCAGTTAATCTTGAAACCCACGAGGCTAAATACAAAAAACCCTTCTAAGTCAACGTTGATTGATATTATACTGACAAATAGGCCATTTAAATACCTAGCCTGTGGGGTTTTTGCTCAGGACATCAGTGACCACTGCCCAATTGCTTGCATTCGAAATGCCAGAAAACAAAAATATAGCTCTAGTATTGTTACAAAACGAAATTTCAAACATTTTGTTGAACAGGGTTTTCTTCAGGATCTATATTTTTCTGATTTAGAAAGAGCTTGTTGCATCCCTGATCCTGATCTAGCTTTGGACCATTTCTGTAATGTATTTAATTCTATTGCTGATAAACATGCTCCTTATAAGAACTTCAGGATTAAAAACCGATGTAACCCATGGTTTTCCTCAGATATTTCTGCTACTATGCATATCAGAGACAAAGCTTGGTCCAAAGCTAGAACGACTGGCACTCCAGCTGATTGGCTTAGCTTTAGGCATTTAAGGAACAAGTGCATTAGCATAATAAGAAAAGCAAAGTCCAATTATTACTTGACCTCTCTTTTAAACTGTAATGGAGATGCGTATAGCTTTTGGAAAACTGTAAAATCTTTAAAAAATAATCCTACCACTACTCTTCCTTCTCGCATTTCTAGTGAAAATGATCTAGTTATAGATAAAACATGTATGGCTGAAGTTTTTAATCATCATTTTATCTCCTCTGGCCATCTGTTTGATAGGCTGTCTGGCGAAATTGTTCCAGAAAGCTATACCCTTAGCCCAGTATTAGGAACTTTACGTAATTATTTTTGTCCGAGCAAATTCTCTTTTAGACCTGTAAGTTATAGTGAAGTTTACAAAGCACTGTCTAGCATAAATAAAAAGAAGTCAATGGGAGAGGACAAACTAGATCCCTGCCTTTTGTGTCTCAGTGCTCATTTAATTGCCTCACCACTTGCTTACATTTTTAATTTAACTTTTATTTCAGGTAGAATCCCAAACCTATGGAAGGCAGCTCAGGTTATTCCTCTATATAAAGGGGGTGATACCAGTGACTTAAATAACTATCGTCCAATTTCAAAACTTTCCTGTCTGGCCAAAGTCCTAGAATCATTAGCTAACTCTCAGTTACGGGCCTTTTTGGAGATTAATAACATCTTACAACCACAGCAATCGGGTTTTAGGCCAGGTCATAGCACATTAACAGCAGCAACTCTTGTGATAAACGATATTGTCAACTCTATGGATAACAAACTACAGTGCGCTGCACTTTTTATTGACCTATCAAAGGCTTTTGACACCGTCGACCATAATATTTTATTGAATAAGTTATCCTCCATTGGATTGGATGAACTTTCTCTTAACTGGTTTTATGCATATCTCTCTGGGAGAACTCAGTCTATTGTTGCGGATGGTTTTAAATCTAGCTCTCTTGAAATTAGTAAAGGTGTCCCACAAGGGTCTATTCTTGGTCCACTTCTATTCACACTATATATAAATAACATGGTATTCCCAACACCACAATGTAATGTTCATTTTTATGCAGATGATACAATCTTGTATTCTACTGGCTCCACGCTTAACCAGGCAATTACTAATTTACAGTCTGCCTTTGATTCTTTTCAGTTAACTCTTATTAATCACAAGCTTGTTTTAAATTCTGATAAAACAAAATGTATTTTATTTTCAAGAAATCTAATGGGAAATGCATCTAATATTGGCATTCATACACTTCGTGGTACTCAAATTGAAACTGTAGAATCTTATAAATATTTAGGAATTTGGCTTGATGGTAGATTTTCCTTTAAGACTCATGTGGAACATCTGTCTCAAAAGCTAAAAGGTAAAATTGGTTTCTTGTACAGAAATAAAGCATGCTTTTCTTTTGCTAATAGGAAAACAATTGTACAATCAACTGTCTTATCTGTTTTTGATTATGGAGACATTCTGTATATGCACGCTGCCCCTTCCACTTTAAAGCCCCTTGATGCAGTTTATCACAGTGCATTGCGTTTTATCACTGGGGATACATTTCTCACGCATCATTGTGTTTTGTATGGAAAAGTAGGATGGTCCTCTTTATTAATGAGGAGGGAACTACATTCCATTGTATTTATTTATAAGGCTTTACTGAAGAAACTTCCCCTTTATCTCTCATCATTAATTACGTTTAAATCCAATAACTATGGTACCAGGTCTCAGGACTTCTTAGCCTTAGATACACCACATATAAATACTGAGCTGGGCAAAACAGGGTTTCAATATTATGCCCCTCATAATTGGAATAAATTACAAAAAACTTTTAAACTAGAATCTCTTATTCCTTTAGAAAATTTTAAAGTTTTATACATGGATTTTCTTAATGTTGTATGTACTTGTTTCCTTTGATATATCCCTGTATGATGTTTGAAAGCTGAATGTTAACGTGGCTGAATTGTACTTGTTTTTAAGTTTTTTATACATGTTTTTATTTTTGTTCGCAGGTCTCTCTTGTAAAAGAGATCTTGATCTCAATGAGACTACCTGTAAAAAAAAATAAAGGTAATAATAATAATAAAAATTTCTGATTTGCTTGTAATTAAGGTTTTGAATGTATGGACATTTCTCATGCTAATATTAGCACCGATGGCATTACTTGTGGCCACCTTTCTATGATTGCTTTAAGTAAGAACACAGTGGCAAGTTGACAAGATCTTCAGCAGTTGGACAGTATAGCTACATTTAGCTTTTTCCTCAAGTAAGAAAGTAAAGCTTGGCACATCCTCTATTACTGTTTTGAAAACACTGAATCGCTCAATAATGCAACAGCACTTACTTAATATTTGTTGGCCTGTATGTTTACATCGATTTCACATGCCTCTCATAAGTGCACAACATGAATTGCAGTAAAAGGTGTTTTGAGTCTGAATGCATGACGCTCAAACTTGTGTTTTTACAACATTGTTGAAATTATGTGATGAAAATAATCATTTGAGTAGATGGAAAGAATGTTACCATACATTTAAGGAACATTTAAGGTTGGAAGAACTGCAGGGGTATGGCTTCAGCTGACAGTCACCGTCAATAATACCTCAATTTGCGTTGTTTATATGTTTGTTTATTAATTATTTAAATTTACAATGCCACTGTAACAAGGGGATTAGGAAGTGATTTAAATAATTATGAATATATAATGGTTATTGATATCAACTGCTACTGATATCTACTCTACTTTAGACCCAGTTTATACACCATTTTTATTGAATGGAACCTGTGCCCAAAAATATGCTTCAGGATGTTTTTTTCATCCTATTTACCAACCACATTTGTTTTAATCCAGTATTTATCTACACATTTCTTCAATGTCACATTCAAAAACATAATAAAAACCCAGACAGCCAGCAGTGCAACTTTTTTCCTTTATATTATTGGCACAATGCCGGCCTGTAGAAACGGTCTTTTGTTTGGGAGTGAAATGTTGACAACCCTATACATTGGATTAAATTATGTACTTTTGGCATTATTTAAATTGAAAACATTTATCAAATATTTCAAAATATCCCCCAGTGACAAATGGGGTGGAATAGGTCTAACTGCAATTATTTTTTGCCCTTTTGAGTTATGAATTTAAGCAGTTTTTAAAAGGTTTTCCTTTTCTATTTTTTTTTTCTTACACAGTGTTTTTAATCATGTTGGATACCAATTTCTGAAGGTATTTTAAAAGTGGCATACAATCATTACTTAATGTAAAGTTAAGGACAAAGTGCTACAGTGGTTACTAGATGTCAGGCTATGTGCAATAGTAATCCATCCTTGAAGGTGACCAGTACAGGATGATGGGGGACTATGTTATCCATGGGAGTGAAACGTAATTCACACCATTCAGCAAGATTTGGCAAGTCATCTAGTAAAAAACTGTTTAAACTGGTGCACTTAGTATATCAAAACTGCTTTGTCCTAAAAATGGGAAATAATCTAATGGCAGTTGGAACACAGAAAATTACTGTGTAGTTTAACTAGCAAGTTCTTGTAGACACATCCCTTAGATTTTATCGTCTACTGCGAAGATGTGGTACGATTGACCTAGTTGTACCAAGTCAAGCTTGTACACATTTCTGGACTGTTACCTCTGTCTGAACCATGTTGACTCTCCGGGAACGCAGTTCACGCACGCAGTTGTAGATGTCCACCACACCCTCCCGCTCCGCCATGTCCAGCATGATGTCAATCACAATGAAGCAGCCGGTGCGTCCTGCCCCAGCACTGAGGGGGTGCACGAAACACGCATACTGAGACCTGGTTCTGAGCAGACACCATCCCACAGCCCGCTCTCAACAAAAGCTTTATTTGTTCATACACTGCTACTAAGGGCTCTTGACCGAAACGTCAGCGAACATCAAAGCTAAAGCTAGTTTCTTTAGCATCAAAGAATCGAGCGCGGTCTGACATCGGGCACATCGACTACATCCTACTTCCCAGACTGTCAGGGACAGATGCGGCGACAGCTTCTGCACCCACCTGCAGTGGACCACCATGGGTCCCGCGTTGGCGGGGGTCTTGGACTTTACCCTCCTGACGAACCCCAGCAGACCTGTGGCGTGGTAGGGCACCCCGTGGTCGGGCCAGCCCGTGAAATGAAACTGCCTGATCTCCCGGATCTCGTGCGCTCCTCGCTGTGGAAAACGGACAACAAAAAAAAAAGAAGTGAATTCGACAGAGAATGGGTTTGAACCTCCCACCCGCTGCTAAGCGCAGACAGTAAAACCTGCCGCTGATAAGCTCAGTTCACTTGGTTAAGAAGAGGCGTCTGCTACAAACCCCCTGACCTCACCCTCTTAAGCGCAGGGCTTGCGTTTTGCGGTCAAAGTTTTGATTTAACCTGCCACTTGGTGCAGGGAGACTGATGACAAAGCCCCTCTCCAGAGGGAACGAGAAGAAAACCAGCTGGAGAGCTGCGATTCACTCTCACTCCTCGCTACAGTCTTCCACAGTTCAGTGTAATGCAGCCTGCCGTGCCGACACCCATCTGAGAGACTTGATTACTGGCACCCAAGGGGGTCTGCAAAAAATCCGCAGCTTCGGGATTTGGAAAAGTAGAAAGGAAAAAGCTCATAGTACAACAGGAAGGGTCATACGTTTATCGGTTTTCTCGTGGTAGTTGGTGCGTTATCTGATTGCTGGGCTCATTAACTACACTTTGGGGAAGGGTGTGCAGACATGACAGAAGCTTTGACAGACATGACATAAGATCTGTCCTAAATCAAGAACCCGTGTAATTCGTGCCTTTAAAGTGGTTATTTTTTTACGTAATGGTTATGGTTATTTTTTTTACGTAACTTTAAATAATTCCTTAATTGTAATAGTGAGGACCCAACCACAAGTACCCACATGGGATTAGGCTATACAGATTCAAATGTATATGAACAAAGCTGAATTAAAACACATGCAAATGAAAGGTCTTCATCCCTGCACTTTAAATCGAGCAGACATCACCGCATAATACATAAGCACAAAGGCCCAGATCCAATCTACTAGCAGTGCCCTTTTCCCCTTAAAAACAGTAAGAGCGACAAAATTATTAGCATTACATTTTTCAGTACTTGAATGGTATGGATTTTATGCCTGTTATGTACAAACAACCATTTGAGAGATGGGAGTAAAACTGCTATCAATATTGTTATTCATGGTAATGGACAGCGCTCATTGAGCCAAGGCCTCTGATGTAGCAGGTGTGAGGGCACTGGCCTTTCTGCTCCCGTGCTCCCGGAGGAGGCGGGATAGACACAGGACTACTGTCAGGCACCCAGTCAAGGACCTCGCTCTTGTTAGGCCTCAAAACAAGGGCTAAGTGGAGAACATTTTTGTACAATTTCCGCCACTGAGCCCCAGGGAAGCCAGGGAGACGGAATGAAAGGCTTATCGGCGCGAGAGCTTTTGCGAGTTGCCGGCGGCGTTCCGACACCTCACCTTTTCCACGGCAAAGGTCCTGATGACGTACTCGGACAGCAGCTGAGTCTCGATGAGCGTCACCTTCATGTCCCTGTAGATCTCGGTGTCATCGGGCCAGTACTTGCAGCATTTCACCTTAGGATGAAAAGGAGCAGGATGTGAGAGAATCGCACAGGTTTTCTACAGGTAATCGCTTTTCTTCTGAGAACACCACCAGGACCCAGGTTTGTGATGAAGCTTCATGTTAAGTGCTAGAAATACTTAATTTATTTGTAAATTCATTTATTTCTTCATTGTGTGAAAAAAAAAAAAAAACACCAATTAAAAAAAATTATCATTTTAAAAAGATATCAAATCTGCACTAACTTTATGTAACAAGCAATTGACATCTTCAAAGTGACCCAGATAGCATGCAACTTCTGCTGTAAAACTTCCACATTCTAATTACCCCCACTGGCTCTTATCTCATTAAGGGGGTGCGCCTCTCGAGATGGGAGAACACATCCAAGATTCAGACGTATAAATGCGTATTTACCTTCGGCAAATTTGCATTTCCACAATGGTAAAAACTAGATGAGTTTCATACTGAGCGCAAAGCACTGTCCTTTTCAATCATGACGACACGTTTCAGGAGCAATCCCGCTGAACATCGCCTCTCAGTCAGCTTTTACCTTCTCTTTACTCTGCATTTTATTGCTTTTTCAATCGGCGTCTTCCTCATCTGCGCGCTCGTGGTTACTTTTGTGTTACTGTGATTAGGGCACTTCTAATTGTTGATATAATTGCATTTTAATGGCTTTGTACATTTCTCATTTGCAGCCCCTCCTAAGTCATACTGTCATTGATGGAAGCAATTACAGTGCTTTTTAAAGATAGCACAGAAAAGCAAAGCTGCTAATGGCAGACCTGGCAACATCAATCATTAATAGTAGATGAACGGCGCAATAATACAGCAGGATTCATTTTTCATTCTTGTAACAAATTCATTTTTCATTCACAAAATTAAACAATTACTCAACTTTTTTTTTTTTTTTTTGAAGTAGACAATATGGCAAATTACACCAGAACACAAGTGCACACTAATACATCTCTATAAGTGAAATTATTGATTATGTGAAAAATGCACATTTTGCTGGGTTTTGCGCATATTGAAAAGGTGTGCTTGAGTGAAGTATTTCTCTTCATTTTGTGCTTTGATCAAATCCAGAATTAACATCCAGAATAACATTTTCCATTCAATCATGAGGATAAATTATGTACACACTTAAAAATAAAGTGACATTAAAATGAAAACCGTCCTGTAGGTTTTCACTCCAACCCTAACAAAGCACATTTCATTTGACAGGTATCGATCACGTTGGGCTGCTAATTAGTAGAATCAGGTGTGCCAAATTAGGGTTGTAATGAAAACCTATGGGATGGTAGATCTCCAGGATTGGAGACCACTGATGTATTGGGATGGTAAAGAGTACAAGGACTGCATAACCATTTGCTGAATCTCATCATCCTCTGCACCCACCAGTCAGAAACCAACAAATTTTCTCATTCAATTTTGTCTCTCCCTAAAAATAGCCCTCACAAGCATCATGAATATTTTCACAAGTTCAAATAAGATTCTTTTGATATCGGCTCCTGCTCCATTTCAAGTAATAACTGTAAATAGATTTCTCCTTTAATGACACTGGGGTAATTCTCACATTAATGTTTTTCCATTCTCACATTAATAACTTCTAAATGATTCCATGTATCTCCAGCGCAACTCTTTTCTTCTTGTCTGATGGCAAGACGAGGACTCAAAAACCCATTAGTGCTAAAAAGAGCTTTCCTAAGGGAGCATAAAGACCTGTCTGTTTTCCAGCCACTGACGCAACACCACCACTGCAAAATTCTCACTTCCATTTACACTCAAATTTTGTATATGTACTGTGTGTGTGTGTGTGTGTGTGTGTGTGTGTGTGTGTGTGTGTGTGTGTGTGTGTGTGTGTGTGTGTGTGTGTGTGTGTGTGTGTGTGTGTGTGTGTGTGTGTGTGTGTGTGTGTGTGTGTGTGTGTGTGTGTGTGTGTGTGTGTGTGTGTGTGTGTGTGTGTGTACTACTAAACCTGACTAATCATCCTTGTCCAAATAGGCATATTAAAATTCCTGCAGGAATTATTTTTCTGTGGCCTTGGATAAAATGATTTTTTCACACAGAAGAATATCTGGGTAGAATTAATTTTGTGCCACTCATTAGTGGCAGATGTGACAATATCACCTATAAGAAAAGACTTCAGGTCTCACCTTCACATTTTTGTAAAATTGCACAAATATTCATGAGAATGAAATCAACCAAAATATGATACATAGTCAGATTTCTCTCACATGTGATGCATGCTGGTACTGCACTCTACGGATTATGACTCAGACACAGTATCTCTTCTGGCCAGTATATCTACGGCCCTGTCGGTAGTCAGAGCAAACTGATACATCTAGAATACCAGAAGAACCAGAGTTTATGAAATTAAGCTGCATAACTAGCACAGCCGCGGATTCATCTCTGCAGAGGCTGAACAGATGGGCATTTTTACTGCAGTATTACAGGAGTCAACGGACAACTCCTCCGTAGTTAACAGGGAAGACTTGACAGGCTGCATGACAAAGATCATGCCATACCTTCGGGAGACTGAAGTGTTTTTTCGTGGGTGGACGGGGGAGGGTGGGGTGGTGGGTGGGGATAAGATGTAACCAGGAGGGGAATGTTAAACACCCTGAGCGACTGAGCTGAGCCACATATTAAATACTGGCATCCGCACTGCTTTGCTCTACTGCCCTAAGTGGAGTACAGACCAGAATGGCAGGTTAATCTCACATTGTTTCCCCCTCTCAGACATCCTACATCAAGGTTGAGCAATTTCATCTTACCAGGGCGATTGTCTATCGATTTGAATACCACTACTTAATTGTCTCATTTGGATTAGTGGTAAGATCACCTACTTTTCAGTGTCTTAATCAACTGCTAATTGGAAGCGATCTCTCTAACCAGCAGGAATTACACCCCCAAGGACTGCCATTGTCTATACTGTTTTACTTCAGGGTTTGCGCCCTGGAGGGTTTCCAGCACTGGAAGGTTGTCCATCTCAATGTACATCAACAACACTCTGTACTGAAGACTGGGCAGGGGTTCAAGTCAGCCAACACTTACGAGGGGAAAAGTAGCTAAGAGCATGGACTGGTAGGAAACCTACACACAACACCTCCAGGACCCCTTCACCACAAGACACCTACCCTTCCTACTTCCACCAGGTTGGTCACCATGACGATGGTGGCTGTGTTCTCCTGCCACACCATCCTCCAGAAGTCGTAGACCGTTTCTTGCATGGGACCTGCAGTCAAAAACGGTGGAGAGGGGGAGAGCGAGAGGGTCACGGCCTAAATCTAATGGACAATTTATGAGGCAGTTTCCAAGGTATGGCACCCATATCAGCCAGAAAGCGTGAGAAATAACTGCATTCTTAATACAGAGTAAATCAGTAATGGCTGAATATATACCTACATCATGGAATTCTATGTTTATTATTGGTTATGGAATTATTTTGTTTATTACACATTAAGAATTCACAGTAGGCTACCATATACATCCTCAGATAGCCGACTGTTCTCTGTTAAGCTTTATTTTTTTCTTTTGAAATAAACTACACAAAAAATAGCCTCCCTAGTCTGCAAAAGTATCTCTTCAACTGGATAGACCTTCTCATATTTGGGGAGGGAAATTTCTGATCCTAGAAATTTGGCAGGCATTTAGCTATTGGATAGAAAAGTTAAAGCCTCTGTTTGAAAAAACATTAAAATCTTGTTTAATTTGATCCCTTTGCAGAAGTTACGTTATGTCTGTTCAACTAGCCAGATAGCACGATCAGCCAACTAGCTAGCTAACTAGCTGTACAGTCATTTAGCTTGGTCAGTGATACCATGGAAAAAAACCCTCCTTTTTACTTTAACGCCTGCATATTCATGCACTGGAAATGGGCGTATGCAATCAGGTTGCATTGTGTCAATTTTTTTGTTTTATTTCTGTAATGGAGACACAGTCCAAAGCGTATCTTTGCTGTTTATTGTTGACTCAGCAATTACTTAATCAGATTAAAAAATCTGCATATTTTTCAGAGTTAAGAAGATAAGCAAGTAGTAGACCAGCAATCTGTACGTGTATTTCCATTTAACATCTGTAGATTTTTATAAAGCCCACATTTGAGACTCCAGCAAGCAGCAAGCAGAACCACATACATTCCATTAATTCAAATGAGTATTGTTTTTAATTAACAAAGAAATTCAAAAATGACTTTTGACAAGCTAATTAGTGTATGCAAATTATAGTGCATCCTTGAGAGCTGATGTGCATTACCTAGAGCCATAGAAAATATCAGCCAGAGACGGCTTACATATTCATGCTCACACAAACCTCCCCCATTACCAAGCACTTGTGTGCGAATAACTTGCTACCCTCCCGAAATGACATTACTTTGCACGTTGGCTCCTTGTGCAAGCAAGCAATTTTCTCATTATTGCACTCAGCCTCCTTGTGGTATGCATCTGGAATGGAGACTTAGGAACATGTACGCAGACAGAACATCCCTCTTAAATCTACGCTCTTCAAAAACTGCCATTTTATTTCTCCCTCAAGGCCGATATCTGCGTGTTTTTTGGAGCCATGCCTACCAAAATGCTTCTTCTATTTTAACCTGCTATATCTGTTGAGGGAGCTTTCTGAGCACCGTGTAGCCGACTGCAACGATAGACAGAATGTATCGCTGTCACAGATGGATGATGGGGAGAAGGCACCAGCCTCTGCTTGAGGGAGCGTCACACAGACCGTCTCTTCAGAGGAACTTGTGTAACTTGCGTGTGAATGCACAGAGAGGTCAGAACTGGCTAAACCTCTGGCCTCTGAAGCCACTGCGGTGTAAAACAGAAAAAAAAATTCTAAAATTCCTGTGAAAGGCTTTGATGTGAGAAAGCGGTGTGCTGCATAAGGTCTGTCATCACTAAACCTTCACAGTCATACAATACTGCAAAGGTTTCCTGATCAGTAGAGTATTCCAGTTAGTGTGTTCGCAGGGCCGTAGTGAGCACGTGCGCAGGGCAGGACAGCCTGTCAGCTGAACGCAGTGTCATAGAGTCTTGCAGTGGCATGCCTGAGTCAGCCATCGCTGCGAAAGGAATACGCCAGCGCTAGCACTTTTTTCGAGAAAAAAAGCGATTTTCTTCTTCGCGAGTGGAATGCGACAGCTGTAGATTGTTAGCGGACGCGTCTCGCAATAAACTTTAAGCGCACGCTTCCTCCCTTGCATGAATATTTCATGGTTTTTGGATGTTGTTGTGATTATGCAGGGCCATCGTGGTTTGGAAAGCGCTCTCTTCAATGGATGGGCGCGTACGCTTACCTGCGATTGCTCAGCGGGGTGATGTTAACATTCGCGGAAACCGAGACTGAATGTTTTGAAAAGCGTTCTCTCTTCTGCCGCAATCTTGAAATGTGCACTGTGCCTCAGTTGTTTTGGCATCGTTCTTCAGTTTAAGTTTACCCTTTGAGCAGAGACTTAGCAATTATGCAACGGCATAATAATGACAAAACGTCGGGTTAGAGACCCGCGGCGGGGAGATGACCTCAGTCCGCCTCGCAGGAACAACGTGGGAGTATAAAGGGACTGCTGCTCAATGCGCCCTGCTAACGCTAGCGCTGGGGAAACTCTGAAATGAAAGGGAGATTATAAGGCGACTGTGCCGACACGCCATTACTCTCAACAGCTAAATGCTGCCAGTACAGCTGACTCGCGCTTTCCTTTATTGTTAGGCTATATATGAATTTTCCTCTGCCTTTCAAGCGAATCCCTCTCAATTGTGCTCACTACCTTCCTTTCTATGGGGGGGGGGGGGGGGGGGGGGGGGGGTGGGGGCAATGACAAATGATGCAGCATATCAAGTGCTCACAAAACAAAAACCTCACGTTGGGGGTCAAAAGACCATTGGCAGCAGAGACATGCAGACCTGCTAACCCATATGACATACAGACAGATGCCCGATACGCCTGCAGCACATCTCCCTTTGATCCGCGAAATCTCACTTGTTAATGTTTGTCTTCGACTGACAAACGCCTCTTTGAAAGTTACCGTCTAAATGCAAATAGTATCTAAAAAAGTGAAACTCGTCAGCTTGTCTAAATCAAGCAACCAGGGGTGGGGGTGCAGGAGCTGGTAGAGGCCGACCCTTGACTGTTCTTCACTCCTGGCCACCACTCGAGGCTCATACACAATGGCGGCCAAAACCACATCGCAACAAGGTCTCCTCCGATTGGGTGAGGGAACAGAGGGGAGGGCAAGTGCCCCCCGCCCCACTCACAGTTAGCGTCTCTCTCCAGCCCTGAAGTGCTAGCTTGCAGAGGGGGCAGTTAAACGCGGGCTGGCACCGATGAGGGCGGGCAACGCTCCAATAAACAGGTAATTATGCAACTCCCATCTCTACTAAACCAGATTGCGAGTCTATTATGAACTGATTACATTTGCCTCTTTTTCAGCGCTGTCGAATTACGTGCGCGCGCGGAATCCGGATGAGCGGAAGCGGGCCTCCAAGAATTTCATAACAATTAACTATCAATCAGACTTAACCTCTAGGGCTTCGAAAAGCGCTTGTCGCTCTCGCATCTGTCGGCCAGATTAGCAGAGTAACAAAATGTGCCCATACGTACTGGCTAATCCATTTATTTATTATTCCCATCCCACTCTGGCGCAGCCGATTAATTGTTCTAACATGCCACTTTAGCACAAGGCGGCTTGGACAGAGGGGAGGTGCGCTCTGAGCCTCAACAGCTCCTGACAACAGTCATGTAATGCGGCAGCTGAAGATCTCACCTCCATGATGTGAACAATAACGGAATGCTGCGTGTGTGTGTGTGTGTGTGTGTGTGTGTGTGTGTGTGTGTGTGTGTGTATACGTGCCCACAAACACAGGCACACACGCACACACACACAGACAGACACACAGTTTTGGCAAAATAAAAATAAAATAAACTTCCGTCTCTTTTCTTACCTTGTGTAGCAATGTAATGATTTGGTCGATGGTAACCCTGAAAACCAAAGAAAGACAAAGGCATGTTACAATTGTGAAGCTACCATGGGCCGTCTGAATAAACACAGCACGTGGACTTATTTTGTGCATTGTACAGTTGCGACAGTACCTACGAAAATGAATTTGAGAGGTTTGAGAATCTGACCTTGGCTCACACATGAAATCGTATGGGATGATATAAAAACACATCGTCAGGCTTATACTGCATCCGAAAAACTCATCAACAATGTCAAACATTAACTCGGTGACGAACATAAAGATGCGAGTCAAAATTAATGGAATATTGTTCAACTGTTAACCCCCCTTTGGCAATCCCACGTTGCAATGCTGATAACACCTTGACGGTTTCCCCTCGCTGAATGTCATATATGCAGTTGGGGAGAACTTGAAACAAAATATGCGATGGAAAGATACAATTAACCGCGGACTAGGTTATTAATACAAATGAAACGGGGAAGGAAACACACTCAACTGCGGTGTGCGATTCCTCCAATACAGATTGAGGCACTTATCATGGCAATAGGCTCCATCTCTCAGGGATTATACTGATCCCTTCAAATTTTATTTGTCAAGCGACGTGTATCCTTGCAAGATACGTGCAAAGAAGCTAAACATTAAGAATTAACTGCTATTCCCACCCGCACATCGACTCAATTGTTTCCCTTGTCTCGCCTGTCTCTTATCTTGACCATATTTAATTTAACTCGACTGTAATTAATGTTTCCAAACTAAATAAAAGGATGGGTGCAAAGGAAACTTCCTCTCCTCTGATCCTCAGGGTTCTTTCAGCTATTGAATTACATTTCATTTTTAATGACTTCTTTATCAGCCTAAGCCACATAGAGATTTGTTTATTCTTTCATATGATTGCGCTATTCCATAGAGTGAATCTAAATAATAAAGTTCAGCAGTGAATATGACCACCGTCAGACCACAGTTATTTATTCTCTCACACATAGATATTTGTCTGTATTTAGTGATAAAAGATGGAATTACCGCTTCGCAGGGGGTGGACAAAACCTCTGAAACACCCCTGAAAAATGGCTTTAATTTTGAAGCATCTAAACCACAATTACAAAAGCATCTACACAGGTGATTCCTATTAATTTGAATGCTAATTAGCAGCATGTGTCAGTTGGTGCCTGAATTGCTATCTTCGTCGGTCACAAAACTGGCAAAATTATTTAAGGTGGCAAGTGGAACAGTGTCGGAAATTATAACAACATATGCCCAACACCAAAAAAACAGCATCAGCAAAAAAGAACTATGGCCGCAAGTCAAAGCTCTCGGACAGGGACAGACGGACACTTGGTAGGACAGTTGCTAATAACCACAGAAATACAGCTCTAAAAATCACCATCTGAACCAGTCTCAACAAAAACAGTAAGTTGTGAGCTTCACAAAGCTGGTAATTATGACAGGGCCGCCATTTGGAAACCATTTGTATCCAAGGCTAATGCACAAAAAAACGCATAACATGGTGTAAGGAACACAAAATCTGGACCCCTGAGCAATGAAGAAAAGTCTGATAAGTCATCTTTTTAATACATCTGGACGGGTTTATGTTTGGAGAAAGCCTAAGGAGGCATTCAATCCACAACTGTTAAGAATGGTGGTGGTTTTGTAATGGTATGGGCAGCCATTTCATGGGACTCATTGGGTCCAATGATTGCTCTCCATGGACGTGTAACGGGCAAACAATATGAAACCATTTTACAAGACCAGGTGCAAACACTGTCCCCATATTCCAACATGATAATGCCCCCATACACACTGCTAAAAACATTAACTGCGAACTAGATTTCCACATCCTTCATCCCTCAAAGAACTAGAGACTGTCCTTCTTGAACAATGGGCCAATATCCCACTACACACAGTTCAGAAATCATATGACAGCATTGATAGAAGGATTGAAACTGTTTTGAAGGCAAAGGGTGGGCCTACTCGTTATTAATGACTAGATATTCAGTTTTTGTAGGCGTTTCCAATATCTGTATATATTAAATAAAAATGACTGTGCCTGGTCACTACCCACCTGTGAAAGCAGAATAAAACATTTAAATCACATTGAATGGATAGATCACTTTCTGGAGTTAAAAAAATGCTTTGTGCGCAATGAAGGATACTTTAGATATTTACACATTTTTGCTGACCTGCTGGCTTTACAATGGTTGGTATTGGGGCATTTGGGAGTTTTTTGTTTAAAGCAAATAAATAATATGAATGTACATATTACATATAAGCATTTAGTGACATAAAAATATTCCTTTTTATATATTGTGCCAGAATTTCTTTCTGGGGAACCTCTGGAGCCATAACATTGCTGCACAAGCAGCTTTGGAGTTACTTAAAGTATGTTTTCTTTCTTTAAACCACAAATCCCGCAAATGCCTTAATACAAACCTTTAGTAAAGCCTTCAGAAACTACTGTCAATACTTAAAATATCATTCATCACATGTCTGGGGCAATACAAAACATACGATAAAACTGAAATGATATCAAAGAACTCCAAAATGACAACTATCATTTTAAGACAACCAGGAAAACCTGAAACAAGGAGTAAAGTCCCAAAAAATTGTTTTAATTTGCAAGAATGACTTTACAGGAGAGATTTTGATATGTAATCATCTTGGCACTTTCAAATGCAGGGAATGTGTATGGCTCTGCAGGTTTCTCCTCTAACAAGCACATCCTTTTGTTCTTGAGATCATTAAACTTAAATACCATGCAAGGGACTTTATACTGAACATAAAGAGTAGCTGCCTGAGTCTGGGTTTTAGGCAACTGACTTTCGCCCTTTTGTTTCCTTTGATGGAGCTCTCGAACAGAAATTCATAGCTTTCAAAATTCTTCCTTTAGAACCGTCAAACCTGTTGCCAATGGAGATGGATTGCTAAAATGAATGTGTTCAGTTTTGTTCTCTATTCTTCACTTCCCCTATTCAGCTGAAGACCTCCATGGCAAAACAATCTTTATTTTATCAAATAAGTTCATTCATTTTGATATGTGGCCACAATTTTCTCCTATTCTCCCACATAATGCTTTCACTGGTTTTTAAAAGGAAATGCCTTCAATAACAAGGCATACAAAAATGGAGGGAAAGAGATTAAAAGCTACAAGAAATTCAGTTCTATTCTTCGAAAAGAGGAATTGGTCAGTCGTGGTTCTAGTAAAGGACATCCAATCGATCATTTAGGATTCTGATGAGGCACATGCCCTTATCCAGCACGTATTTTACTGGACCGATTCAGCCAAAGACATTTCCTCAACGGTAAAAACTACAGAGTCCCACCTGACATTTAAACCGGCAAACCCCTAAAGCCCAGTGTCCCAGCCACTGCTCCACACCATGACAGCAAGCCTCCGTGTGGGCTAGAAATGACCCGAAACAAAACATGAGCGCAAAGACAAGGATCTATGTTCTCATTATAGGTCTGTAGAACGTGGGCAGAAGGAGGGGCGGTTCCTTAGACAACGGCGATGTCTCCGGCCCTCAGATATTTGCTGTTACGCGTAGGATTCCCACCTTGCCGACTCCTTCCTTTATAAACTATGTTCTAAAATTAGGAAAGGGAGCAGATCAGTTATGCAGAGTCTTGCAGTTACCTTCATTATCATGTCCTGCTGGTTGCTGAATGTTGTGACCACCTGGTTTGCTGTAATTAGCTTTGTGCCGTTCACTTATTGTGGAGGAGCTAACCTCAGCATGTACACGCGCACGCGTGCACACACACACACACACACACACACACACACGAACGCACACAAAAGGAAGTAAATATACACACTGCTGTGCAGGCTTTATGTAGACAGGACATCACAAGAAGGGAAATAAAGTTTTTTTCCAACAGCATTTGTCATAAATCAGTAAGCCTGGCTATGTAAATTGTAGAAACAATGCAGGCAAGTGAGATTAAACCATTTTGAGTCAGAGTACACTTTAGTATGCATATATTCCTATTTAATAACAAGGCCTTTCTAATGTAAAGCACTCTGCACATAATGTGCCACACACTAAAAGGTGGGTGTGTAAATAATTAAAGGCCCTTTCATTTGTTAGAAGGTGTTCCACCTGCATTATGAATTTACTCATCCCTTTGAAGACTGTAAAGCCTGTTAATGACAAGCGATAGCAAATCAAAGAGTTAGTTCCAGGCCCATAAATATGCACGGGGCTGTTCGTGAGCGTGGGCCCCAAGCCAGGCAGCTGACAGGAGTTGAAAATAACATTTACTCTGTCAACAGCGAAGGAGGGAGGACAAACAGCGGGCCCCGCTCCTCTTGGTCAGAGCCCGCGCGGGCGGCTTAGTTGGGGGCCGCCCAGGGACTCCCCCCCCCCTCGAGACGCGTGACTCTCGCATCTGGCGTGCCAGGGAAGTGCCAATGCCACCACTCAATGGAGCGGCGAAGGCTGCTTAGAGGCGGCCTAATTACGTTTCACCAAGTATTTTCACACTGCTGGCGCTGACCTCTGCACTGTTGTCTATCTGTTGCCCACCCCTCATCCCCTCAGAGTGACATCCACTATATCTTTATCTTCTCTCTCCTCCATTCTCCATCCACCCTCTTTTTACACCCCCCCCCCCCCCCCCATCACATGCTCCATCTTTGTCTTTAGACCCCCGTCACATAATCCTCCCTCCATCTTCACTCGCCATAAAACAATACTTCATTACTGTTGTCAGGTCTTAGGCTGGTAGACTAATGTTATTTTATTTTATGCCTAAAAGAAAATAACCCTCGACTTGACCTAACAACAACACCCTCTGTGCCAGTACAAAAAAAGGCATGATCGTCAACCCCTTTCATGGTGGTATGCTGCTGGGGAACAGAAAAAAAAAAAACAGGCTACAGTCATGACCTCTCAACCCAACAGTTCTCACCCAACACCCCAAGCAAACTCTGATTCCGCTAACTACACCTTGTACTGCGAAGGATTGCCTGCCGGCTGCGACCAGCCGAACGCAGGTTACACAATGCCTTTTCGTATTGCCGCGCAAGTGCAACGGTAAAGGGACGTGACTGATGAACTCCACAGGCCGCTCCGAGAGGCACGCAGACGGCGCTGCTGTGTTTACCGAGAGGCTGTTTGCTCGCGCTTACGAGTCCGTGCCCGAGACGGAGCAGTCTGTTTATGTCTGGGGGGGGGGGGGGGGGGGGGAATCAAAGTCGGATCCGCTGACATGCCGTCTGGATCGATGGCGTTTTTTTGAGCGGGAGGAAGAGGGGAGAGAGGCCGTGTGTGGCTGCGTCCTCGTCGTCGGTTCCTTCGGATGAGCGGGGGGGCGCCCGCTTGCTCGCCCGTGACCTTTATGTCTCGGCTCTGGCTGGTGTTTGTACTTACGTCAACGTAATTTGCATTAATGTAATCCGAGGTCTGTTCCCCCTCCACGGCCTGGAGCCGGACACGGGAATGATCATCTGGAAAAACGAGGGATACAAAAAAAAACAAGTGCAGAATTAATAATATTAATGAGAGGAAGCCACAGGTAGCCAGGTGTCACAGTACATCTCCCAGCTACGGACAACTCCCGGAGGTGAGGCTGCTAGCTTCTGGAATGGGGACTGCCAGGGAGGATCAGGTTCTTCTTCAGATACATTATAGAGAGATTCTGCGCAACAAACTGACCTTTGATTCGATGAAAGGCATCGCGAATTAACACTAATGATGGAGTATTCCTGCAAGTGTTATTCTGATCCACGTGGCAGTTGGTGTTTAAGGGCAAGGGCGTACGGCTTAGGGATTCAGGGATTAAGTCCACTTCCAGAACATTCAATAATGAAACAGACAAAATCACTGGCAAGCAGTTTTAAACTTCATAACATAGAACATTCAATGATGAAATGGACAAAACCACTGGCAAGCAGTTTTAAACTTCATAACATACCAGAATGTGCTTCTACAACACGTTTCAAATTTGATGACGGTTTTAGGACTGGTTTTATAAATGTTCACAGTGGTCTTCTTATTGCAAACCCCATTCCTCGGTGGTAATGCTTGCTATTTAATTAATAATAAATCCACTGTGCTCAAGGAGATATGAATTAGAGAAAAAGTGATGATAGCGAAGATGAAGTCAACCCAATCAATCATTATGATACAGCGCTTAAGTGTTGAAAACCCAGGTTCCCTTGTGAGAGAAGCAATAAGAAATCTGGACGGACAGAAACTGAACCACCTATTCCTGGTTCCCTTCTTATTTTCTATTAAATAAAAGTGACTGTCTCAGCGTGAATGATTTACAATTATAATTATTATGGCCAGGTCTCTTAGCCCCTCTTGCAAAAAAAACACTCGCATGCCTGGTCTGCCATTCATCTCATTGGCCAGCACACTGGATGCTGGCCTGTGATTGGCCTTGTTTATTGCTGTGTGTTTTAAGCCACATGGGACAAATATCAGGGCTATATTATCACCTTCCTGGGCAGGCGTCTTGTGTGTGTGTGTGTGTGTGGGATGGAGAAGTGAAAATGGGCTCTTAGGCTTTGAATGGGGATACGAACCCCAGGGCCTCATCTCATGTCATTGAGCTTATTTTCATAATTACCAAGGAAATTGCAATAACAACACGCAGCAGTGTATATGGACATGCACACATCTATGTCATTTTGAGTACAGATCACAGCCACGGGCCCAATTTTTACAAGTATTTAAACTAATTAAACATGCGATTGTAAAAGCAATGCTCGTGACAAACAACCTGGGGAAACTGTAATTCTGTCATAAGACAAACTCATTTTGAAAAACACATCCAGGGCAATGGTTCAAATACTGAATTGCGGTAGGTGTCCATGCACACCGAGTAAGGCCCTGTGCACAGTCACAGCCGTAACCGGCTGTGTTTGAGCCTCTTGGTTATTAAAGTGACTGTGCACAGGGCCTTACCGTCTCTGGAATTTAGATTAGGAAACGCAAGCCAGAGTGTTACGGAATTCAGCAACAGTCGAAGAAGTTCACCGCAGAGGATACGGCTAATTTTACATGACATTAAACTTATACGCACATGCAATGATATTCCCGTATCGGTTCTTCATTCTGTTCTCGTCTTTCTTGGCGGAGTCCCATGGCGCAGACTGTCCTTCGAAAAAACTCTGAAGCGGGGGGGGGGAGAGAGGGAGAGAGAGAGAGAGAGACCAGCCGTGAAGTGGGGTGTCATAATGTCAGCTCTGCAAATGAAAACCGAGTTAAGGAACAGAATCCCCTTTTCGGTTCACACAAAAAAAAGGGGAGACATAATAAAACAATATATCCACATCATTATTGGACATCAAACAGCATGGGAGCGGATCCCTCGGAGCGATGTCAAACAGGGAGCCCATTAGGACGGCGGCGGCTCGGTCGAACGCCCCCCCCCCCAAGCGCTGCTGCGGCACAAAGTGTGCTGCGCGCAACGTTTGAAGGACTCGGCACAAGGAAAAATAAAATCAAGCCAGTGGCAGATCAAACCCACGCCGCTCTGCTTACGCTCATGAAATATTAATCGCGTACGCTCGAGTTCACCGTCCTGATCTCGCGCGGAACACAATTAGGACTAATTATGAAAATAAACCTCAACTGGCGCAACGCTACTGTTCCAGGGGGTGGTGGTTCACAAGCAGGCTGGTATGTACATGTGGGCTAACACTTGATGCCAGCTGCCAAGTTCCTCATTTTAAAAGATACGGCAAAAGCACAAATAGATCATAATGATTCATTATTACCCAGAGCAGACCACGTTCTGCCGATACCACACAACAATTCGAGAACTGCTCCGAAAATTGATATGATTAGCCATAATTGCACACCACCGTCTCTCTTCAGTCTAGGAAGCCATTCTTTCCCTCGCGCTGAATGAAACACTGCAACGTGGAATTAATCTAGAGCACAAAAAAGCCTTGATTAATCTCCACATTGCTAATGCCATCCCGTTTTGATGGGCTAGCTTCACACTGATGCATCTCGAGCACCAACAATGCCAAGTCCCTGGAGACAACAGGGCCAGCCGCTCGGATAAACAGTCCTGACATTCATTTGAACAAGGAAAGTGAACTTTTCTCAAATTCTGGATAAAAGACAACTGAGGCTTTACGGAAACATGCCGTCTCCAGGGACGCCGACTGAAATGACGGCCTTTAGGAGTGTGCACGGGGGCATTTAACTTAATGAGGAATTGGAAAACCTTTTCCTGGAGACATGTGAGGCTCGGGGGTGCGGGAGGCAGGTGGCTTTAATATGCAAACCAAACATCCTTTGAGCTACTGAGCAATGATATCAATGCATATCGCAGCAGGATTAAAAGATGCACCTTATCACATGACCTTTCTCCGTCTGTACTGGTGCTCGTGAAATGTGGCAGCTGAGGCCTTGTAAACTGTCACTACAAGGGACACTTTGAAGGGCAGACGCATTTTAATGTAGATTGCTTTTCCTTCAAACATGTCAGAACTGGCCGTGAAAGACATTAAACGCCATTTAATACATATTGGCGATGTCGGATTCGTCAGTTTAAAAAAAATAATAATAATAATTTTAAACACGGTTTTGAGTTTCAAAGCAGACTTGGCTTGCTATTCATCACTGACTAGTGTCTTTCAAGGCACTGCTCCCTTCATGTATTCCGAGTGACATGGAGCTGACAAACTCAGGAAAGAGCAAATTCTCTGGAGAACCTTTCATATGCTTAAAACTTTTATGCCAGCTAATGAGATGCACAGACCAATAAACAGCCAGCAGGGGTTAGAATAATGAGGCAATATTCAAAAGGTCTTAGGAAAGCTTTATAGCCGGCTAGCTGGGCGTGTTATGCAAGAGAATTTCATATTCAAGCGCTGTTTTATACTGTGCACATTTTCAGCAAGCTAAAAAAACAAAACAAAACAAATAATCAAATTGCGTTAAGCTCGGATATCCGTAAAAAAATTGTTCCTATTATTTGCATGGAGTTGCATGCATTCCTGTGGTTGAAGCTCAACGTTCCACATTAATGTCAGGGAATTCGGTCAAAAATGCTGGAAAATCAAATTCATAGTTGATTAAAAAAGGGAACTAAATGCACACTACCTAAAAATAAACAAAAATAATGCCACAAAAGTGACATCAGTATGGAAAAGCAAGGGTGGAGGAGGGGTAATAGCAGAGTGAAAAAAAAAGTTTACAAGAAAATAAACTCAATGACTATAAGGGCTACAGTTGTGGCATAATCTTGAGAGGAAGGGAAAGTGGACTCCGTACAGATGCCACACAGTCTGGTGTTTCTTGTGTCTTCAGGGACTTGAACATGTTCCAGTAACTGCAGTCTATAATTTACAGATATTTAAGACCGATATCATGGTTTGATCTTATTATATATCCTGAACAGATTTTATGGATATTAAAAAAAGAAACTATATACCAAATAAATCAATAATAAAGATGTGCGGACCAAAATCTCAGGTTTTATATACGGAATACCTTTTTCTAACAGCAGCAATTAAACTGATGGGCTGTAACCTATTACAGCATTTAGACTTCTTTCAGCAAAAAGTAACTAACGATAATGTGAATATAGAAGAGTATGGCAAGAACAACGGCGTACACCTGCCAAGTGCTCTGTAGTTAATTTAACTTAAAACCATTCAGTGTTACCACAAACTAATGCTTTATCTTGTATCCAAGTAATGTTACTAGTTGGCACCTGGTCATTAGAAGTCATCCTACAAGTCCTGGCCGGACTACCAAGGGTGCACAGCTACTGTGGAACAGTAATACTGAGCTGACGCCACACAGGATTCTATTGGGCAGTAACGCTAGCCCTCAGCCAGCAACACAAATGATGCAACCAGGCCTGATTGACGGGCATTGAGCAGTGAGTTCAGGTTCCTCCGGCACTTTCCTGCCTTTCAATTTACAAAATGTCCTTTTCCCTTTCGCCAGCGACTATAAACAAAAGAGGTCTCTTGTGCAAAAACAAATCTGAACACCGTGGATTCCGAAAAACGGAAAAAATTTTGAAGCCGCTCCTGATGAGGGTATAACATTCTGCGTTTTGCTCAGGTGCGATGCGAGCGGCTTTTATTTCAGACCCCTGTGACTTATTCTCGGTGCCATCAATCACATAAATCAGTCTTTGAAAATACACTACTACTCCCACCGCTCAGAGTGAAAAACACTTTCTGTAATTAGTGCCACAGCTATTATTATATAGCATTATAGTCGGCTATATTTCAACACTATATTCAACGTGATTCAGAGACACTTAGCCTGGAGCAAGGGTCATTGCGGCGATCGCATCTTTACGCATCAATCTGTTGATTGACATTCACTAGATTTACGACTTCAAAAACAGCTTTAGCTGCTTCTGTTCAGATCGACTCAGACTTGAGCTCTCAAGTATTGTTCTTCAGACATCCCTGCAGTAACAGTAACAAGCGTGGTGAGAAAAGAACTGTGAATACTGTAGGCTCACATTTATTCGTGGGAAGTCCTGAAGTTATTTCTGTTCATTCATCTCATACATGCATTCATATAGGCCTACAGAGAAACATTCAGGTGAAATTCCTGGCAGAAATACACTAAATGAATAAAAACAATATCTAAACAATATTAGTGATACATTCTGCGTGAAAATAAAAATCGCTTTCTTAGTGACTTGGGAGAAATTCTTTAGAAATACGCTGAATTTTTATTAAACACATTTCCAAGCCTTTTTTACTTTAGTAGTACATTTGTCAGAAAACACAGCACTACAGAGAATGTATGACTACAAGACTTTCAAAGGAGCAGAAATTCATTATTTGGTATAAACACTTAACACAGTTCAAATGTATGCCACAAACATTAAAGTAATACTCTTGGGCCTAAAGATGAAATATAAATGAATAAATACTCAAGAAAAAAATTATAAAAGCTCTAGTACTTTCCTTTTATTGAAATAATGACCTGCTGACACTCCTAGCAACTCTTCCATAACTTAATTATGGGCTTTAAATAGCAGATCAATTAATGTGAATGCTTCTTTATCAGATCCCTAAATCAAAATAGAAAAAGGAATGAACTAACAACACAAACTAAACAGGAGCAGGATCAAACAGGATCATCTAGCACTCCACTGCCTGTAAAAAATAAAATAAAGCACCTTGCATCTCCCGCTTTTGTTGGTGCAATGACGGTATGACTAGGGTTTACCGCTATTACACAGCAGCTCAACGGTCAACACAAAATTTATTTTAAATACCCTCTGCCCTCAATTTGGAAATGCCACATCTGCTACTCATAGCCCTCATAGTACAGGCCAAACACATTCAAACCTGCAATCCACAGGGTATAGGACTACATTATTCTTTCTATATTTATTTCTAAATGTATTTTTTACACTTGCTTTGCAAGTGAATCTTTAAATGCTGGCTAGCAGAAATGAATCTTAAAATCGGAGTAGGCCTAAATTAATCGGGTCATTTTGTTCCTAGTGGGCTGGTGAGTGTGCAGGTTTCATTTTCACCAATTCCCTTGGCTCAATTAGCCTGCACCCATGCTGGCTCACTTGTAGATTTGGCCGCAGTAAACAGTTCATATAGGGACACAACAGTCTTCAGCTCTTATTCATGAGCACAGTGTTTTTCGAACCATTAAACAAGAGTATGGTGCTGGAAACACTTATGAGCCTGATGTCAGATCATGTAAATAATTGGGCTAATTAAATAATTAAGTGCAGAAGGTGTCAGAACTTGAAATACAGAAACAGTTACAACCCTCCTTTCCGACCCATTGCTTAAATTGCTATCTGTAAATAAAAAAATACCATCACTTAGGTTTTCAAAACCAAGTTTACCTTGACGTTTAACAAGACGTCAACCGCCCAAGGTATGTTTCCTAGTTCATTAACATGATCTCATGTCACTTTATCCTTAATAAGCATTAAGACGTTGAGCTTTTTTTGTTGGAATTAATCTCATCTAACAACAGGAAGCCCATGCCTGGTTCTGGGAGCTCAGTCTAGCAGTCCTCCGGCTCTCTTTAATCAAACATTGCAAAATCATTGGACAGTAAGCATTGTGTCTACTTTACCTCAAATAACTTGCATTGAATGGTTTCCTTTCATCAAAAGATCTAATCTTTTATCATCAATTTAGACAACATATTTATGAAAATAACACTGAAATTGATTATTATTTGCTTCACCAGTTTAACAGCCCTTGAAAGATGACAAGAAATTTGGCACATATATTTTACAATAAAGCTGATAAGTACTGTTCAATCCTGTTAGTCAAGACAATAATTGAAAGAAGTTGCAAAGTGACAGTTGGAACAACCCTTGAGTAAAGAGGGCCACAATGCTTTGGGTCATTTGACCCAATTTATCTTCTGGGTTTGAGCTGCAGAAAACAGCAGCAAAGCAAACACAAATTCCATGGTTACAGGATGTGAGAAGAGCAATATTACAACCATCATTTGTACCCATAATGCTTTACTTCATCCTCGATACAACCATCACTTCTGCAGAAAGACAACTACTGTGCTAGTATGCTGTGTCTATAGTTCCTATTTGACAACTACATTTCGAACATTGTACAGTTGAACCAAAGTTGTCTGCTTACCTCGTTGATCTTTTCCATAGTTAATGTACAGAAATAGAAGAAGCATGGATCGGAGAGAGATAAGTGCATAGTTTAGTAGAGCGCCTGACATCTGCTTTTCTCAGGTTTAAAGGTCACTGACCTGAGACAGGGTAGCAGAACACCAATGGGACACACAAATACACACAGGCAGACATACATACATGCTCACGCACACACGCACACACGCACACACACACACCGACACGCGGGCAGACCATCGCTTACGCACGCATGCATGTACTCACGCACGCCCGCACGCAGACAAGCGCTCAGACACACCGCTGACTTCATATAAGCGCTCCATTTACATTTTACTTTGCAGGTTTATAAACAGAGGGATGAGAGTAAGAGGAGCACTTTGAAAGGGTGCATCAATTATTCCGCGCGCCGTATTTTTAACTGCCGATATTATTGCAATGCAGCTGCATAAGCCTTAAAAATCTTTATCCATAATGAATTACGCCCTCCGGGCAGCCCTAAACCGCAAGCCCGGGCCTGTCTAAATAGGGGATTCTGGGAAGCTACATTATTTATTTAATTTGTCTATCTTTCGATGGTGGGGGGGGGGGGGGGGGGGGTGAGCTTCTTCACAGGTGAATGTCCCCTATTCAGACACTTTCAAGAACTTCTTTTCCCACCGAGTTCACAAGATAAGTGAAGACAGCGGCCCGCGCTCCACTAACCGACTGCCGAGAAGGCCGGGAGGATATGGACCGAACAGTCATTTGCTTATTGAAAAGGAGCCACCGTTCATATTTATTCACGCTGGACGTGGTGAAATACCAGGGTGTCAGATTAAACCTGCTTGCGCCAAGTTGATTTGAATGCAGAGTGAAAGATATATATAAATCACTGCAGAATACTGGTGCGCCGTTTCCTTTTTTTGTGCGTCGAGGGATTTTCAGACCGAGAGCTGATTTTCACACCGGGACAGTTCGTGATTGTTAAGTAGCTAACAGACACGCGGCAGCCGGCCGAGGGTCGTTAAACCGAGCGCGTCGGCGCGGCCGCACGCCGAACTCCGCGGGGAGCGCAAAACACGAAGAGCGCGGAGACCAAGGTACGACACACAGTGCGCGGTACACTCGAGGGAACAAGGCAGGGTGCGACCGTGAGGGAGGAGTGCACGTCACGCAAAACCACTGACACGACTCACGGCGTGGAAGAAGTACCTCATAACTTAAAGGAAAGCACGAAACAAAACAAACGGGCAAGAAATATAACGGAAAGAAAAAATAAAGGGGGGGGGGAATTAAGCAGCTTCATGTGCTGTGGGGTTTTGGAAAAAGTGACCTGATTTTTTTATGAATGTTTTTTTTTGTTCAGTGCCCGGGAGAGAAGTGAAAGAGCAACGCCGGCGGCTGCAGGGAGGGGGCGCCGGCTTCTCACCTCGTACTCCTCCTTGAAGCCGTAGCCCTCGGCGCACTTCATCTGGGTGATGTGCTGGAGCAGGTCGGCCACGCGGATGGCGGGGTGCAGCTGGCCCGTCTGGTACGGCACGTCCACCGCCTCCCTCTTCTTGTAGGAGTGCGTGTGCGACTGCACCAGGCTGCTGGTGTCGCTGGTCATGGTGTGGTTCTCGTCTGCAAATACAGCAAGCGCAGGGGGGGGAAAACGGCGGTCAGGTCTGAATGGCTCCCAGCGCGCCGACCCGTAAAGGTCAGTGCAGAGGCTACAGTAATGGACGATGGCTTGTAACTGATGGATGGGCACAGCACAACACGGTTGATCCACTGGATGGTAGAACATAAAGTGATAGGTTACATTGAATATTGTAGTAATAAGTAGCCTCATTACTACATTTCATTTTACTTACTGGGACTGAACAAGCACTATGTACAAGTAAGTACATAGGGTTTTTTACGCTAACACAAACAGATACAGATCAATGGCAAAAGTGGTCAAAACAGAATTATAGTGACATTATGCAGAAATCAAACACATTCACATTGTAAGACTGGGGGAGGGGGGGGGGGGGGTTCAAGTTATACTTATAGCCTTTAAAAAAAGAGCATTCTTTTTTCAACTACCCAGAGGTTACTTACAAAATAAGTACATTAATTCTTTCTGAACTGAATTAATTCTCATGACTGAGTCCTGAGTGAAAACCATCTTTCACAATAATGGCAAAATGAGGTTGCACAAATGCTGTAATGGCCACAGATGACAACGGCGCACAGTGAATGGTGAGTGGACTGGGGTTAGCTACAATGATGATGTCTGAGGAGACGACCTCGCAACGTAGCAAAGGTTGGGAGAAAATAAATAAATAGGGAAAGATGTGACAAAGTTACACACACACACACACGCATGAGTTAATGCTTTGATGAGTCACTCGACTTGCCATGCTAGCTAATGGCTTCACGGTGGACACACGGGGGCGTGAAATGCTATATGTCAACTGCCATGCAAGTCAAGACACATCAGAAGCAGCCCAAATGGCAACCTTCTGCACGAAGCACACAATCTCCTCCCCCAACAGGGCACACTGGGAACTTACCATTAATGGGCACTTTTTAAGAAGATACATAACAGGTTAATATGAAGAAAAAGAAGGAGGAGAGAAAGGAAACAGGGTATAAGCAACAAATATAGCATGAGCACCTGTACAGTTTTATTTATTAATTATTCTAGGCAAGATGTCCTGCCTTCTGGGCCCTTATTTACAATCTCTATTCAATCAAAGGAGGTTGAGCTGCCCATTCTGGGAAGATTCACTTGGGGTATTTGTTTTGCTGAATAGCCTTCGGCTTTGGCTATTAGCACTGAGTTACCGACAATTTTTAAAAATACATTTTCGAGGTAAAAAAAAAATATTTTTTTACCATACTTTTCCAAAGTTTTCATTAACAATGACAAAAGTACTTTTTTTTTAACAAAAGTACTTTTCATTAACAATGTTTGATATTTACAAAATAAAACGGTAAAATGAACGCTGAGTTCACAATAAAATCTAACTGCTAGTGAAAACTTTCTGCAAAACTACTGCAAGAAACCTGATCCATAGTGCACCTATCTTCAAAGGTGTTGAAGGCTTGGTCTAGACTCAGTAGTGCAAACTTCACGCACTCAGCATAACTACTTCAATAGCATGTCATGCTGCCAAAACTGCTGCAGTAATGTGTACATTACGGGATGGTAGCCATACATTATTAATGCAAAGAGCCCTACATTTATCCTTAGTCTAACAATGTATCCTGCTTCTATTTTGTGGTGAAATACTACCTACCACACTGTGTTGTCATAGAAAAAGGAAGTGATGATTATATCAAAAAATACTTTTATAAAAAAGGATATCTGTAGAAAAATACTCCAAAAAACAAAAACAAAATGCTACTAGTAGTCAGCCAAAGGCAAATGCAGCATCATGAGGAATAATAAAAAGGATTGGGGAATGAGACGAATTCGGCCAGACTGATTGTTCGAGCCTAACACATATCCCTCCCTTTCACAAAGGGCGTGCCCTGGTGTGGTCTTCATCTGTCGTTTAGATTCGCTATTCGTTCGTTTTTTTTGGGGGCGGGCGGGGGGGAGGGGGGGGGTAAATGGTCCATGCGGACGTTAGCGGGTCGTAAGCGATGGCAATGGGCAAGCTGCTGCACCACTCTGTCACTCCCCCTCATCCAGTCCACGTCGTCTGTCCATGCATATGAGAGGTCATAGACATACGTGACATCACACGCACGACACGGAATGCGGATGGGATGGAGTGAAGCCAGCCTCAGCTCAGTTAAAAAAAGGCCCTGGTCTCACAGAAAACTAAAGCAGGCAGGTATGGAAGTGAAGAAGCCATCCTCAGTAACAGAATCAACAAAAAAAAGAAAATAAATCAAAGTTTAAAAAAGAAAAGAAAGAAAAAAACAAAAAGAAAAAAAAAAAACAGGAAATTATTCAACTACCCACCCAGCCCCCCCCCCCCCCCCCCGCCCCCCCCATCTCGTTATCCTGACTAATTGAGTAAACACGCAATGTAAAAACATTGCCTACTACGGACACACAGTATCTGTCTCACATTTTCATTTAGCAGAACGAGATATGCAGAGTGAAAAGAAGAATGATTTCTCACCTAAGATAGCAGTCGGCACAAACGGATCTGCCCACACCCCAAAACCAGTGCAGGGTTGGAAGTTTTCAAAGAAAAAGAACATGGTAGTAAGAAAGGATCACAGCAAAGCAGTAGTTACAGTTAGTTATTAGGGCAAAGACCTGTTAACAGCCACACAGGAAACATAGAGGCCTGTCTGGAGGAATCCAACACTGAACGCGTTCAAATCAATTAGGCAGAAACATGTTTGGACCACATCACCATTGTATGTATGTGTGAAAAATAACTGTATTTAATGTAAAGAATTCACAAAGACATTGGCCTATATTCAATGAACATCTGTCCAACACTAATTGACGTAGAAATTTGAGTGTTTCATTTCTTTCCATTCATTTGAATGATCCAAAAACGTGTTTGTGAAGAAGACTGAATCTTGATTTAATGCGAGTCGAGAGTGAAGACGAATGTAGATTGAATCCAGGCCATTGTATTGTGCAGCTCATAGACTATGATTGGGGATCACAATATACAGCAGGGTTCTCCCATATAGGCAGATTAATTAAGCCCAAGACAAAGCTATCTCACATTTCCAGCTGCAGGTTCAGCAAACGACATCACATTCTCATCGGAAACACACAGTTAGCGATGCCCGCACATTCCCACATTGTCATGCATCCAGTCTCTCTCAGTCAGCTGAAGAGAAGAAATTCTGGAAATTAGTCTGGGATTAAATCGCAATTTGGACCATCCGGCTGATGAAACAGTAAAATCACAACAGTGGTTTTAACCCGGACGTCTCGACCAGCCAGATGGTGTTTATTTCGAATGCAACCGAAGCCGGCAGCGGCGCGCTAGCAAACGGAGCAGGCCGGAGCTTTGATCTGCTCAATCCCAGGTAACAAGCAAGTCGAAAGTAGCGCCTAAATGGCGGAAAAATAGGAAGGTAAGAGCCGAGGTCATTACCTGGGTAGTAGGAGTTGGGGACGGACGTGCTGAGCGTGTTAGTCTTCATGGTGAAAGACGACGGCGAGGACACAGCTTTCAGCGGAGACAAAGAGAGCACTGATCAGTTCAGATGCAAGCGGGGAGAGGGAGATCTGTTCCTCTATTGGCTGCAGAGTGACCTTTGTTTCATAAGAGGACTTCATATTTCTTTTCTAGTCCAAAAATAATGACGGGCACAGAGAGTCGGCTCCGTCTTATGCACACTCTGAACTTTGGAACAGGAGACTTTCTAGTGGAGCCCTTACCGTCCTAAAATGAGTGCAGTGAAATACATCACGTTTCCATGGAAACTGCTAAACTAATGTGAATATCCATCTCTCCACAATACGTCTAAACTTGAAATGCTTCAAGATCCTGGTTACCTTCGTTCTTGAAAGTTTTGTTTGCGGGTTAGTACAAAGCATAAAGCATAAGATAGTTCACTGTCCTTGAGGTTAAAGGCTCTTAGTCCTGTGGTCATGGCACTCAACACTAAACATATCACTTGGGGTAAATGAGGGTCAGCTGCAGGTTCTGTTTGGATAGGGGGGGGGGGGGGGGGTACACTGCTTTGTGCCTCAAAAGTAATCTAAACTCACAAATGACAGCCACTAGTTGAAAATGTGGAAATATAAATAACACTAAGTACGAGACCAGACCCACTATTTAATTAGATCTGACTTTTAATAATATCCTTCTTGACCTAACAGCAACATACAATGTAACGGCATTACCAGATGGCAATAGGTATGCATCTGGCTCTAATCAATTCTATTGTGCATTACGCCATTTTGTCAGTAAATTTAATAGGGATGGTTCATAAATGGTAAGATGTTAACAGACAATTTCAAAAAAAGAGTTTGGTTTCAAGTCTTGGCCTCAACCATAAAAAAAAATAATTAAAAAAAACGATTTCAAGTGACGTGCAGTTGCCACATATTGCAATGATTATACTGCGCACCAGTACATCATTAATCAAGAAAACAAAAGGCATCTTACTGAACGTCTCGTGAATTAGTACAGTAAGGCCCGGGTTGTTTTGAGGGCCTGTCTGTTGGAAGCCAGGATGTCTGGCTGTCAGTGCACAATCTGTCTGACAGCCAGCGGCATAAGGTCACATATGAAACGGTCTGTCATAAACAGCCGTTCTACTGCGCACTGGAGAGCATGTTTACTTATTTATTCTGTTCCAAGCCACTTTGGCTTATATCAACTCTTTCAGCCATAAAAAGCTCATCTCTTGCAATATTAAAAACAGACGGATTATCAAAGAAAATCTGTCCTTCCCGCGCCAATTTTTGTTCTTCGACAAGCGCTCCTTTGCGGGCAAAACAGAACCCTGAGCATTTGAACTTTTCCCTCTGACAAAACTTCGGACTTTTTGTTTCTTTTCCTCCCGCAAGTTTTAGCGCCGAACACGCTAAATGGAACGGGACTGAAAATAAATATTCAATAAGGTCGCGTTCACTTATGCTAGTGCTAATGTTTTCACTGTGGCCTTTTTTTTTTGCTGAATTGTAAGTCCATTGTGGGTCTCTCATTTGAAGCTGATGGAGGCAGATGGCGGAGCTGCTCAGACCCTGCTGACCGAGCATGCTGACCGAGACGTAGCTGTAATCACTTCTCCGGGCGGATTAATGGGCCTGTCCCAGACCTGTTCAGCTGTCCCAAGAGCAAAGGGGGAAGGGCGGGGGGGGGGGGGGGGGGGGGGGGGGGGGGGGTCTCAGCCCACCAAAAAAAATGAAATAAATAAAGGCAGGTTGGAAGGCTGACCAACAAAAAGATGGAACAGAGCCCAGGAAACGGTGAAGGCGTTGGTTAAGGTTGTTCGGGAGAACGCGTCCGAGACGCTGGAGCGGTGCGCATTACAGCCTGATCAGTCAACTGAAAAGCATTAGGGTGACATGACTGCTGTAAGCAAGACGTAGGGGGAGACAATAAATGATTTTCATGCTAAGGCAACCCTTTGGGGGATTAATTCCTCACAAAAGGATCGTGCGCAGCTACTTAAATGAATCGGAAATCAAAACACGGACGTATCATAGTCTTTACGAATGAAACGTGTATCTCCTTAATTTCCCCATAATGGTGTGCTCCTTTGTAAAGAACTGACATACAGTACTGTGGCAAAGGCGATCGTTTAACTCGACGGCAATCGCTCAAACGCGCATTACTCGGCTGCAAGTGAAGCCGGATCTGAGAAAATAACCGTCCGCGGCGCCGCGGGCTCCATCGCTCCCGTCGCGCGGCCGCGTGTACCCGCCGCAGCTCCCCTCGGAGACTCACTTCTGCCGTTGAGGTTGTGCGTGTCCATGAATGAGATGGCCTCGTCGCAGTTGGTCCCCTGCTCGGTGTAGCTCTTGTCCATGGAGTTCACCATCACCGTCATCTCCTGCCGCGTGCTGCTCAGGGTCTCCTTGCGCTTCTTCGCCAGTTTCCTTCATTCACCACAAAAACAAAACAACAAACTCAGTTACAGGCCGCACGGCCATTTTTTCAGTAGAAAACAAGGTAAGGATTTTTGAACAATGAACAACACTATCTAAGTTCTTGTAATATAGAGTGCCTTGCGGTTCCACTACAAATAAAAAAGCGAAGTTTGTGATCGTTATTGGACAAGGATGGGTGACAAATTCACAATCATGGAGGGAAAAGCATAATAGGGCTGCAATCAAATATGATCCCTGATTTATGGCGTAGCGCATGTTCCCATCAGCTGTACACACGCGCACGAGCACGCACGAACGCGCACGGGCACACACACACGCACACACACACTGCCTCGCGTCCTGCAGTCCATTGGCACTTCATGTGGGCACACGCAGCAGCGGACGGGCACTTCCAGCTGGGGGGCAGGGGAAAATGTCACGACCCTCTACCGGCGCGGTGCCAAGAGCCGCCGCGAGAAAACCGCGAGGAGACAAGGACGCTCCCGAATGTCTGAGCCAGCATTAGCGCTCCGACTAATGCGCTCCCTGGGGACCGGAATCCGGGGGAGGAGCGACCGATGCTGCGCGCTTCCGAAAAAGCGGGAATGCGCTGATGAAGGATAAAATAATAAAGGGATGAAATAATAAAGTCCCCGGGAAGATTTTCTCGCCCGCAGCGACGTGACGTCGCGGAGCGCCCTGAGAGTTGCCTGACTGAGCCCTGCGCGGGCCGCTCAAAGGCGACGCGGATCGCCCCGTTCCTTTGCTGCCACCGCGCCACACCGCGGCGCTAATTAAAGGTGTCAGGGAAGGAACCTGCCACGTGTGGAGAGGCACTGCCAAAGGACGTTAATGTAAGGCGAGCTTAATTCCAGCCTGCTGTGGGATGTTCGGCACGTATTACGGGATGAAGACGAGCACAATGGAAAAATGGAAGCGGTTGGAAAGATTCTTTGCGTGTGAAATTAAATGCAGATAGTTAACTATGTCACACGCGTGTTAAAAATAGGTGTGAAGTTTAGTTTCTGCAACGAGAAGAAAAAGCACTCACCCCGACTGTAAAACCATGACCTTGTAACCAACAAAATGTCAAAATAGCTTTTCTTTTCAAAACAGTTTATACTCTTCACATTAGATTATTATTAAAATGTGAATACACTGCACTCTGCTACTTTGAAAACTGCTACCAATAATTAGGGCACATTTCAAAAGGTCTAATGGTGGCATTGTGTTTGCTGCTGTGTGGAACGGCCTGGAGGAGGGATGTCAGGTAAATGGCTGGCCCTGTATTTTTTGGCCTGTGCGAACAGTGTTTCTTTGTGCCCGGTGGAGCGCACGGGTCTCTGCGGTGCCAGGGAGCTGATGAATGGGAGCCGTGCGCGTGGCGCAGGCCGCTGCCCCCCGCGGCCTAAAGCCGACCTCTGCCAGGTCCGCGCGGGCGGCCCCGCCGCCGCGCACGAGCCACGCGAGCCCGCGGCGCTTCCCGCTCGCCGTCGCGCCGCCCCTCCAGCCGACGCAGCCTAGCGACCCGCAACGTTCCGCGGCGAAGCGAAGGGGAGGGTCCTCAAAACACGCTTCCGGAATAAAAGAGGCGAAATGTGTCAGCTGCGAAACGGCAAAATGCCGCTTCGCGTTAACAGGCCTGTGAAAAATCCGTCCAGAATTCTGTCAGGGGTACACGTTTCTGAGCGTCTGTTTTCTAAGCATTCCTGGCCCCTTCTTACTGAACGGAAACGCATCGGCAAGTCCTTATGACATCTGACTGCCTCCCCCCGTCCCCCCCCCGTCCCCCCCGCCCCCCCGTCCCCTCAAGTCGCCCTGGGGCACGAGAAGTGGAGGAGATGGCGATCGCTAATGGAGCGACTCCCTGGCTCCCGCTATGGCCAATTCCCAGTAGCGCAAAGTGGCCTGAAACCGAGGAGCGGTGCCTGGCTCTGCCAGCTCACGGCCTGAGCATTAAACATAAATAAATTAGTCATGTCTTCCGTCATCCGTTCAGTCACTGAAGGTCAAAGTCAATCCTGCTTTCCAAATGGAAAAAGGAGGGCTCTCTTCCACCCGAGATGCTATCTGAACACATTGTGCGAGCCATTCTTTCGACCAGCATGTAGGTCTCGTATAGAACTGCATGTACTCGGCTGTCGCAATGAAAAGTGCTCCCTGGCTGAGACAATTATTATTTTTTTCTTTCCTTTCCCATGGAAAAAAGCGGTGTTTTAAAAAGCCCCGTGCTATTTCCGACACAAAATCACAGGAAAGTAATGCAATGCCCCTGTCAGTGAACCAGACATCATGGTTTACAGGGCTTTTGGGGACCCTAGAGTTCAATAGCCTTCTAGCGATCATCCCAGTCTTACCGCTGTCTCTCTGTACCGCACGTACGTAGCATTAGAAAAATGGCTCCAGATCATTTTTCCTCCTGCCTGTGTGCATTTCATCGTTCGAGTCCACTGGCTTCACAGGTGGCTTAATGAAAGCCTGCTCCTAGAGCAGCCAGAGGAAACAGCTGCTCTCCGCAGGTGAAGACAGCCAGGGCTTCTATCATCATGGCTTTGAACTCAATACCTCTATTGCACGGAACTGACTTTACAATCACCTCTGCTGAGAGAGTGTCGACAGCAGGGTAAATGGCCTCAGTAATACTCTGAAAACCTGATACTCTACCTTAAGGAAAGGAACATTACCGTAAAACATTTTATTTTCAATTTGCCAGATGAGGTGGTTATTCACCTTTAGGTATTTATTAATATATTTTTGATATAGTCTCCCTGCCTTACCAGCTTGTGTATATGCATTGTTATTCAGTTGCAGTCATACTAACATGCGTTCCGAAGATGGTTCATTTTCAGTGAGGGAAGAAAGATTTATTTAAAAAAATTAAGCCTACAAAGAAATTGCATAATATTAAATTTAATGCAAAATAGCCCAGTCTGTTTCCCTATGCAGATTGGGCTACAAGCACAAATCATGCATGCATTGGTGTCTTATATAAGCAGCATTTCAAGTGACTGCAAACTCATATTTGCAATTAATAGAATCTGATTTACTACAAGGGATTTCCAAGGTAATAAAACATCAAAGTGGAATTACCCACCCTTAAATGCAAAAGCCTAATCTAGACATGGCATTTGCAAATACCGGCTTAAATTTATAGCCGCCTGTCATCATCTGAATCTGTATTTGTTTCCATTCGGATCTAAGCTTCGGTTTGAGATTTGTCACAGAATCATTCTCCGTTTACACTTAAAAACAAATTAAAGCGTCGGCTAAAGCCTTTTAAAATTACAGTGGGTTACAGCTCCTACTGCGTTCAGCTCATTTAAAGTATTCGCATATACAGCATTTCATAGAAGTTGAAGACACCGGCAAAAGAATAGAAATTTAAAAAAACTGAAGCTCAAGACCACTTAAGATTCAGCAGATACGACTGGAGCATAAAAAAAAAAAACAACAGAAGAAGAATGAAAGGGGGGGGTGGAAAAGAGTCTCTACAGACTCCCGTGGTAGAGAAATGAAAATACTTGCTTATGGTGCTGAATATCGTCCGTAACATTATGGATGGTTCTTTTAATCTTGCAACGCAGAATGTAATTTTCACCAGGCAGATAACAGCTTGAGTACATATCCACCTCTAACTGGTGCGTTACCGGCCTGAGGGAGACAGCGGAGGGAATAATTGTATCTCTCTCAGTCTTCACAATGGTAAGCGGTGCTACTCTGCGGAAGCAGAGTGTGACCCCGGAATACATTTGAATACGCTTTGTACTAATGGACAGCTATAAGCTAATGAAGCTCTCCTGCCGCTGTCTTTTCCAAATCAATCTTGTTTATTCAATTTCGCAGCACTCCTGTTCCATATGGCGGCGGGCCCCCGCTGCTTTCAAACAGTCATTTGCACCGAAGACCCAACAGGAAGCTAATAGTTTAACTGTTAGTCCAATTTGCTTGACAAAAGTGACATTTAATGCGCTCCATCATATTGTGTGTAATCTGCAATTTGCCCCAAGTAGACAAAGTGCGCTTGTTCCGCATCTCCCGTCTCGCGGCGTGAGGGAAGACGAATAACGCCGCGCAAAGATTAAGGACTTTGTTCCGAGCTGTAATCGGGGATCGTGCTAAATGGCACGCATTAGCGCGCGGGACCGACGCTCCTTCCTGTGGGCCGCGAAAGGTGATTCTGCAGCTGCAATTTGCCGGTTTCTCTCGGTTCTCTCCCCCCGGCGTTTTATTCCTCAGGTTTTAATGCCAGAAGCTAATCTGGGATGTCAAGTTAATGATCTGGAAAACACCAATCCGGTTATTTATGTTTGTGAGACTGCGGTACACAGCGGGACGGGGCTGCTGGCTTTTCTGGTGCTACATTAAAGATTAACTAGCATGCCACCAGCGTCCCGTCGCACGGGAGGGGGAGCGGCGATGGAGGAATGGAATGGGCACGTCTGAGTGGTGGCAGGAAGCCCACCCTGAACTGTGTGAGAGAGGAGGGGGGGGGGGCTGTAATTGCATCAGGCATACATCACTGAACCAATATCAGTGAAATGGACACCGGGCTAGCACCTGTACATTATGGGTAGACAGCGTTTTGTTAATTAACAGTGGGTCTGTAGTGGCAAAGATCATTTCAGATGTCACGTTAAGATGAATGTGCATGATACGGGTCTACCAGCTAAGTCAGTGTTGTTCATGAAGGGAGCTTTTTACGGTCCCAGACAAAGGAACCGTTAACGGTAAAATCTTTACGGGTCATTAGTGCATCCATTGTTGAAGTTGGAGATGACACCACTGTCAACACTGCACCCACCTGTCACGTTCAATGGAATAAGCAGAAAGAACAAAAAGGTAAAGGAGATACCCAAGGTGCCAGTTTTGTTTCCTGTGCATTTCTTGCCTTCTGCAGATATCCTGTGCTTAGAGGGACCTCTAGCAAACTGCTAACAGAACAAAAACACAAACCTCTGCTACATGCAGACAATGCTGTCAGACCTCGAAAAGCTCATGACAGAACCCAAGGTTTCTTTTTAAAAGCAATTCTCTCTCTCACACACACACACACACACACACACACACACACACACACACACACACACACACACACACACACACACTCGACATTGTGAATGCCAAAAGCAGCACAAATGATAGATTCAACAGGATTGGTAGTTAAGGCTGTACCTTGAGCTATGGTATTGTAGTCTGAACAGAATTGTTCTGTTCATACAACAAGTACAAATGCTGCGAGAGTTGTGCAGCTATCCTCATCTAATTAAATAACTTTTGTTCCCACAATGCAATTCTAGTTTAATACATCAGATTTAATATAAATATAAAGTAAAAAGCAACATAAAGTGTCTTAGCCACCACGAGCCGCCAGAACAGCTTCAATGCGCCTTGGCATAGATTCTAGAACACCATTCTCCTAGAACACCCTATTTGGTGTTTTGATGATGGTGGTGGAGAGCGCTGTCTAACACGTCGGTCCAAACTCTCCCATAGGTGTTCAATTGAGTTGAGATCTGGTGACTGCGAAGGCCATAGCATATGATTAATATCATTTTCATACTCATCAAACCATATAGTGACCCCTCGTGCCCTGTGGATGGAGGCAGTCATCCTGGAAGAGACCACTCCCATCAGGATAGAAATGTTTCATCATAGGATAAAGGTGATCACTCAGAATAACTTTGTATTTATTTGCAGTGACCCTTCCCTCTAAGTGGACCCAAACAATGCCAGGAAAATGCCCCCCACAGCATAACAGACCCACAGGACCCCCTCATATGTGAATCATATGCTATGGCCTTCGCAGTCACCAGATCTCAACTTAATTGAACACCTATGGGAAATTCATCACCTTTATCCTATGATGAAACATTTCTAACCTGATGGGAGTGGTCTCTTCCAGGATGACAATGCCTCCATCCACAGGGCACAAGGGGTCACTAAATGGTTTGATGATGTCTCTGTATTGTACGTCGCTTTTGATAAGAGTCTGCTAAATGAATGTAATGTAATGTAATGAGTATGAAAATGATGTGAATCATGTGCTATGGCCTTCGCAGTCACCAGATCTCAACTTAATTGAACACCTATGGGAGATTTTGGACAGATGTGTTAGAGAGCGCTCTCCACCACCATCATCAAAAAACCAAATGAGGGAATATCTTTTGGAAGAATGGTGTTACTTCCCTCCAGTAGAGTTCCAGAGACTAGAATCTATGCTAGACTAGAGGTAGAATCTATGCCAAGGCGCATCGAAGCTGTTCTGGCGGCTCGTGGTGGCCCAACACCTTACTAAGACACTTTATGTTGGTTTTTCCTTTAATTTGTCACCTGTCCGTGTGTGTGTGTGTATATACAGTATATATATATATATATATATATATATATATAGTTAAATGCAAAAGTATTGGAACAGTGACACAATTTTTGTTGTTTTGGCTCTTTCCCTGGTGATGTTCTGTCAGGGCTGTATTGCAGGCATCTTCAGTTCCTGTTTGTTTCTGGGGCATTTTGCCTTCAGTCCTATCTTCAGCAAGTGAAACGTATGTTCAAAAGGATTCAGGATGGGTGACTGACTTAGCCAGTCAAGAACATTCCAATTTTTGGCCCTGAAAAACTCAGCTTATACTTTAGCAGTATGTTTGGGATCATTGTCTTGCTGTAGGATGAAGCGCCGTCCAATGAGTTTCGAGGCATTTGGTTGGATCTGATCAGATAAGATGTTTCAGTACACTTCATAATTCATCCTACTGCTGATGTCAGCAGTCATATAATCAATAAAAAACAAGTGAGCCAGTTCCAGTGGCAGCCATAAATGCCCAAGCCATAACACTACCTCCACCATGTTTCACAGATGGGGGGGGGGGGGGGGGGGGTCGGTCTTTGGATCATTAGCAGTTCCTTTCCTTCTTTGCACTTTCCTCTTACCATCACTTTGGTACCGGTTAATACTTGTCCCATCAGTCCAAGACTTCATTCCACAACTCTACAGTTTTTTTTTTTTAATGTACGTTTTTAGCAAACTCTACCCTGGCCATTCTGGTCTTGAGGCTTACCAGTGGCTTGCATCTTGAACCCTCTGAGGTTATGCTGGTGCTAAAACAACTACATTTTTGTCACTGTCACAACACTTTTGCACTTAAGTAATTTCTTGATATATAAAGGTATTATATATACGTAATTTATTGATATATCCATTCAACCGTGATAGTATCTCACGAGAAGCCATTTATAAAAAAACGTAAAAAAACACTTCCGTGTTCAAAGCCCAGTGCAAAGCTTGGGGCTTGGCATCCAGGTAGAGATCCCGTCTCTTTCATTTGTGAGCCATTGTACTTTTCCAAAGTTTGTAGCATCCACCTGGGAACAGGGCCGATTGAAACCCATCCCCAAACAGCTGCAAGGATTTGACGAAGCACAACCAGCCTATTTCCTTGCAAATGTCAGGAGTCAATCCGTCTCGAAGGGCGTGACGAGGGATCGGGCACAAAGAAAATGGAAAAATAGATGTGGTTTCCAATCAGAATGCAGCGCCGTGGAGGATGGGAGGCGAGCCGTGACCGCCCGTGTGATCGACGCGGCGCTGCATGCAAGGGGAGAGCGTGGGCGCGAGAGGGAAGCAGCCATCTTGTTTATGAGGTTAATGTGAATATACAGCAGGGGTGGGGAACCTCATCCAAAAAGGGCCGGTGCGGGTGTGGGTTTTTGTTTTAGCCTGGCACTAAAACACCTGATTCTACTTATCAAGGTCTTGATTGAAGACCATGATTAGTTAATTAGTTGAATCAGGTGTCTTAGTGCTGGGCTAAATCAAAAACCTGCACCCGCAACGGCCCTTTTCGGATGAGGTTCCCCATATACAGGAATAAAATCACAATGAGTGAAAATAAACAAAGAGGGCCATACACATAACAGCCACCCACAGAATAGCATTGAGCAGCCTTCCCCCTTCATTTACTGTAAAAAAATGTTTTTTTAAAATTAAAAACATTTTTTTTTTGTTGAAAAAGCGTTAACAATCTGTTATTCCTAAATTGCTTTTGTTTTATATTAAAATGAATGCTTGAAACCTTTCCACGCACTGAGAGCTTTAAAACTTTTGCCGTAATTACTGTTAAACAGAGCCACTAGACATTTACTCGTGACATCGTAGTCCCCGCCCATCTTTTTCTTAAAGGCAACACTAATCAGATCGGTGTCGACTGTCAAACAAATTCAAGCTACAGCATAAAAAAGCAAGCATGTTTATGTGTTTTTACAGCGGTAGGTTTGCTGTCCGTGGAAATGCCGCTCGGCGCACCGTGATGCTCAGTGCGACGGAATGAGTTAATGCCGGGGATGAGAATGACAAGTGACAAGGCTGGGGTGTCTTTGTGACAGAGCTTTCTTCATTAGGGCCCGATACTTGAAACCGCGTGCGCGCGGAGCAGGCTCGCTGAGAATCTGAAGGAGGTGAAATGACTGACACCGGCTAAGACGCCTCTGTGTACTTTTTGGGGAGGGCGGGTTTCCTCCTTTCTGGAGACATCCGGCTGTGGGCGGTCACAAATGGCCGGGTCGGCGCGGTCAACCTCTTGTTCAGCCTCTCACGTGTCCTTGCTCACACAATTATATTATTTCCGCCTCAAATCGTCCACGTTTCCCAATTGACATGCGCGTTTTCTTTTTTTGAGATTTATCTGAATGAGGCATCACAATAGCTAGACTGTTCTTAAATGAGCCAGCATTTTAGAATAATAACCTTGTAGTTTTACATGTCCAGTTCATAGGCTTCTGGTCTCAGACTCACAATGAAGTTAAAAGAATATATTCGATGCAGGACCTAAATTCAGAAATGTGGCTGGTTTTTTGTTGTTGTTGTTTTCTGTCCTCCTACTTGCACAAACAAAAGCAGTTTGGGTCCACCTTAACCCATTTAGACCTAAAACGCCTCCTAAAAACACATTCTAAAACCTAAGGCATTGTTGTAAACAACCTCCTAAAACCTGAGGGTTTTCTGAAAAACTTGACAGAATTGTCAATGTTCACTAAAACCTTTATTTCTCAGCCTCTGTTGCAGAGAGAAACATGAATTAAAAACCATTTGAGAGCTTACACCTTTGGCCTTTATTCAGACTTACTTGCCTTTGCCCTAATGTTAATTAACATTTTTTCTTTTTAAAAACTGAAATTGATCATCTGGGTCTGAATCTTCTAATTCATTGTTGTTTTCATCAACGTAACTACTGTACTCGACATCTTCAATGTCGCTCCCATCGCTTAAGTCATCAATCATTGTCACTATCTGAAGCGCAACTTTAGGCTAAGAGGCTAACAGCAGAAATGGATCTCTACCTTTCCAGACTGATCTACTGATCTGCCTAAAAAGGTAAAAAAATATATTAAAAAATCCCATAATATGCATTTCACCTTCCCAACGTGTATTTCAGTGAATCACGATGCATTTAATTGGTCATGTGTCTTGAAAACGATGATAGCGTCTAAAGCGACCTCAACATCCCATCCGGTCTTAAAGGGATATACACGCAAACTGCGCACCCGGTTTTAAAGGTATATACACAAAAATGCTGCATCCGGTCTAAATGGGTTAAACCACACAAGAGCTCGATCCTATCCTGTGTCTTCAGTACGTGCAACTGGAAAGTTAGTTTAACCTGAACCAGGTGGACGGAGTGAACTCCGCTTGAAAAGTCTTTCACGAAAGGAACGTTCTCTCTTCCTGCTAAAGTACATAAATAAAAGCTGGAGCCTGGCGCCATGCCGCTGGAAGCCATGATGGTACAAACCTCCGGAGAGGCGCAGGCTTATGTACCCTTGAGCAAGGCACTCTGTCCAGACTGCCACCGCATAAACCTGTTTTATTTATCATTTACAGATATAAATCTTGATGTTTTGCAGGAGCTCTGACACAAAATTGAGGCTGGGGCTGGCCTGGACACTTTGCGAGCCTGAGATTAGAGGGAAGCATTTCCGTTTTTAAGGGAGGAAAAAGGCACACAGTGTTTGACCTTTGAGGCTAATGGCTACTCGGGGTAGTTATTCAGACTTAATGCATTGAAATTGTCATTTTGTGACAAATAAGCAAACAGAGGCCAAGTTTGCTTATTTTTCAGCCCTAAAGCTTTTTTTTTTTTTTTTTTTCTTGCCATGCATCACAAGTTTTTCCGTTTCAGAAACGAAATCTGGGTCATGAAAAAAGTGAATCAAATATTTTTGGTTAAATAACAGTTCATGTGTTTTAAGGTTTCCCCCAAGAAAGAAGTCTTGTTCCAGTGCCAAAAACGCATCTAATAATTGTTTTAAATACATCTTTGCTTAGCGCCACTGAGTTATTACATTCCATTGTCCTGTCATATGTGCAGTATACAATAATGCATCATATAATACGGTTGTCTAATATTAATTCAGTGGAAGCGCATTGTAATGGATGACAGAGCCAAATAACCTTTTGCTGTGTGCATAAATTTTGAATATTGCATTTTGCATTCGACCGAGAGCATTAATGTGGCTGCTGTAAATCGGTTTGGAAAACGACCGAGCGAAAATCAAATGACTGCATGAAGAATGCGAGAGCTTTTATAAACGCATGCAATTCTGAAAGAATGAATCAATTTACATCAACGTTCTCCTGGGATTTCATTAAAATGGGAGTCAAAAATTGTGTTAAAAAACTAAAAACCCTCGACAGCGCTCAGCCAGGTGAGGTCAACGTCTGCACTCGGACCCGATTATTATTAACAGTGAGTAACAAATGTCCTGTGAGAGTGGAACTGGGTGGACGAGGGCGGCCGCATTTTGACTTTTTCAAGTTACATTTCCTGTCAAGTCGATGGAACTTTGGCGTCAACCTTTGTCTAATTGCTAAAAAATAAGTATTGAATGGATAATGATTATTTAGACTTTACAAAATACATCCATCCATTCATCTATCCATTATCTAACACACTTATTCCTGGTCAGGGTTGCGGGGGGGCTGGAGCCTATCCCAGCATGCATTGGGCGAGAGGCAGGAATACACACTGGACAGGTCGCCAATCCATCGCAGGGCACACACATCATTCACTCACACACTCATACGTTACAGAATACAGATGCTATTATTTAAGAGGACTCCACGTGGAAAGGGAGTGAATCACTGCATTGAGCGCACATCTTTTTATTTATTTATTTTTTAAAATATTTTTATTTTATTTATTTTTTATTTTTGTTTAAGATTTTTTCCCATTTTTCTCCCAATTTAGTAGCCAATTGAACCCCTATTCTATTTCAATTCCCCCCGTGTAGCAACCGCTAGAGAATCGCCGCTACACAACCCCGTCAGCCGGTGGTAGGAAGGAGGGCGCCACATCCTCTTCAGGGCGCGACTCCTCGTGCTCCTGAGCGTGATTCCAACCTGCCCAGGGCCGTTCTGTGCGCAGCGATTCTCTCCGAGCCCCTTCCCCCCACCCGGGAGCAGCTGGCAATTGCCGCTCCCACAGGGCGCCGACCATGCTCGGATCTGGCAGGACCGGGGCGCGAACCTCGATCCTCGGAGCACAACTGCACCGACTGAAAGTCGGCGCCTTTACCGTTGTACCACCGCAGCGGCTGAGCACATCTCCTTTTAAAAGCGATACAGTAAGTGTTCTAATTGGCCAATTGACTGTCACATCTTTATCCTACCTAAAACCTTTTCCGGACGTGTTGCCAGCTCACTAGAGACGTTTTTATGCCTAAATTTATCAATGCATTCCCCAACTTGAGTTACGAAGTTGAAAACAATCAGCATAATGATATGCAGTGGATAGTTCTTTATTGTGCATTATCAAACTGTCTGAATAGAATGCATGCAATCAAAGAAACTTGTGCAGACAATTGTGCATGAATAACAATCCAGCCACTGGCATAATGATTAAGTCCATTATATAAATGCACCATATAGGGGTCTGTTCAATGCATTCATAAATGCTTATAATTAAGTAAACAGATCTGTTTCAATTGAACTGAGCTGGTTATGGACTGTTTACACCCAAGGGCAGCATTATGCAGTACACGCTCTTTATAACCCAAATCTAGAAAGCCAGTAGTTTTATCCTCATCCATGAATGCTAATTACAGCTAGCAAATCAAAACAGCAGTGTAGAGAAGATCAAAAACCATCCCTCTGAACTACAGCTTCAAAACAGGCCACGTACACTGCACTGTTCTATCTGCGAATGCGACATATCGCATATAAATATTTAAATTTGCTTACAAAACACCTATAAGCACTTATGCTCTCACCGAACCATGCATATCAAATGATATGAGTGACAATAAAGCACGTTTACTGGACTCCCTACCATTTTTTTCAAAACCCTACCAGTGCCCTGTCAGTCAAGCAGCAGACGGTATCGCATATGGAACATCTACTGATACAGATGGGAGATTCCAGGGTCTAGACTTTAAGTTAGTCCTCCAAGGAAAAATAACCCTCGCTTCTCCGTGTCAAACGGAGTCCACATCACCATCTCTCTCCAGCTAACAATGTGAACTAAACACTTTCATCAGGGCCTGCTGAGGCAGTCAGGAAAAGCCATCATCACTGAGGCTTTAGGAAGGTTTTCAGCATAGCACTTCACATTGACAAAGGCTCCTTTTTGCCGGAGGAGCAAAAAAAAAAAAAAAAAAAGTTCCCTGTGGTTCGCCGAATCTCTGCGGAAATCAAATGATCTCGTCTATATACGGTACAGCGTGATCCCGCACCTTTGCCTAATTAAGAGTCTGGAGAAACCATTGCTTCTACTTAAGGCTGCGATTTTGCTCGTGGAAGGTCGTAGACTGTGAAATGAAGAGTTGCCTGCGAAATCTCAAAGATTCTGAGTGCAACGCAAAGCGAGGAGGAGAAAGGAAAAACAGACGATGCTCATTTCAATTTGAATGTGCTGACAAGAAAATACATGAAAATGGGTCTGCGTCATTTAGTGAGGGGGACTGCTGTGAAAACAGCCTTGTGCTCGACTGCTGAGCCAGTAAGGTTTTCTTGTCTTTTTTGTAATCCGCCATACGGACCATCCAAGGCTTCCATTTGGTTGAGCGACAAAGAAATAAAGCCCAGTGGGAGCAAAGTGGCAAACACTCCTTCTAGAGACAGAAGTTTTCAATATACACAGAGAATCGAAAGCAAAATTTGATGAATTTCGGCTTGGTCCCACATACAACGTTCCTAAAAAGTACAATTGAAAAGTAAGTCGGAACAAACATCAAATAAGGCGGGAAATCAAAGGTAAAAATTTATTTTAAAAAAAGTGACTGACTCTTACTGTGAAGACCAAAGAATGTGGAAGCATCGCAACAAACTGCCAGAGGGTTTACGCACAGCTAACATTTCACTGAAAATTTCAGACAACCATGTGTATCGAAAAACTATCTGGAGAGATCCCTGAGAAACACTGGTGTTATTCCTCAGATCAGCTGTGAAAACACACAGTCCTTGGTTTGGCGTCTAAAGCAATCCCATGTATGAAATGAAGTGCCCTGACATCACAAAATTTGGTTCAATCTGACAAGTCCTTTCCTGACTGTAATAGCACTGAGATGTTTACCTCTCAGTCTGAAAAGGGTAGACTCACAGAGAGCTTTTCTCTGGTTATAAAGACGTCTTTACAGATGACAGATGTTCAGTCAAATATAACGCTCCTTTCTGATTGAAGCAATCAGCTCGCTGAAGGAAGATTGATTATTTTGTGGAAAAATGGAAACACCAAAACCAAAATTAATAGAGCAAGTACATGCTGTGCTTCACGTCTGAGGGCAATTCCGATACGACTACAATAGGCTGTAACCTAGCCCAAACCCCCAGCCAATGTTGAGTTAATCATTAAAAATATTGCTGTGCTGACAGAACATTGTTGTTTAATTAGTTGTTGAATACCTTCAAAAATCTATATTACTGGAAGAGTCTCAAAAATCAATTCAAACCTATTTTTTCCCAGAAGACAACTTTTATCCATAACAGTAAGAAGTGAGTATAGAATAATTAATGTGTAAATAAAGTGACAGGGCAAATCTTTGTGTGTTCTTTGATACTCTATTACAGTAAGGAAGAGGTATTATCTCCTGCACATACCTAGGGCCTGAGTTACTAAGACCTTTAGCATGTACAAAACCTTTTAGCACAAGTAAAACCAATAACACGACAAATGTCATGGTATTTGCTTTGCACCAATCATTGGTTGTGTTATTAGTTTTGCATGTGCCAAAAGTTTTTGCACCCGCTAAATGTCTTAGTAAATCAGGTCCTTAGTGTACTACAAAATGGGGTGCATATTCAATTCCTCAGGAAAGGGCAAGGGAATAACTCATAATTGCTTGGGCCGAGGTTTAACACTAAAAAACAGTGTTCATACGCTGAGTGCAAAAGAGGAAATGGAAATCTATCCTGCAGAGGCAAATAGATCGCTGTGGCTGATTGTGAAAGTGCTCATAATGCACAAAGCAGCAGAGAGTGGTCAGGTTGAAATCGATATGCAAGTGTATGAAAGTGATCGATGCGTCCCCAAACGGTTCCATTTCATCTTGACGGCGTTTTGGAATTTTAGGCCCCCGTCGACCGATTTCAATTTAAATCCTTCATTATCATAATTTAGTGGCGCGGAATGAACCAACAGCAGACGTAAAAGCAGGGAAGAGAGAAGCGCTAATTACACACATGACATTTAAACTGAAGGGTATTTAGCGCGAGCGATACATCCTTTATTCCGAGTAAACAGCAGCTCTCTGCGACCCTTTGCTGTCGACAGCCAGCCGCCCCCCTGACTCTGCCTTGCAGTGCGCAGCTTCCATTAGTTTGAGATGATCCATGCAGAAGGAGGACTGGCCAAACGCTCCCTGACCCCTGCTCTGCAGAGAGCCATGTTCCGCGTCAGCTGCTCAAGTGGACACTAGCCGCGCCAGTGCGTGCCTTTATGCAGCTGGACAACCGGGTGGCTACTCTGGGGAATTACGCGTTTAGAGTCATTGATTTAGTAACGTCACGTCTTCTGCCTCAGTTGTACACTGGTGGAACTACGGCCGTGATGCACTGGCTGACATATTTTTGTCGTTTTGTTTATTCGCATATGTCTGTGAAAGGGCCCTTCTGCCACAATAACGACACGATATTCCCAATTAAAACAACATTAGCAAAAGATATCTGCGGAGTTGTTAACTGTTATTGCAACATATTGAAGTAACGTTATGAGAGATTTCCGCGCAGCGGGGCCCGCAGTTCACGCGATGCTGTAATTTTATGCTCCGAGGCTCTCTCATCCAAGACATTTCCAATCCTGCTTTAGGTTCTGCAACTCGAAAGCACAACAGTCACCACACTTCTGCATTATAATTTCGAAATAAATTAAGCAGGCTTATCATGCGCGTCCATAAAAAAGCCTTCATGTGCAATGCGGCTCGTGTTTATGAAACTGACAATAAGCCGACTCTTCAAATTCGGATGAGGCCGAAGAAGGTGATGCCCTGTAGGTCAAAACGGTCCCTAAATTAAATGCTGTACTCTGTCCAATCAGTACATCACTTGTCCCCTGCACTCCACTGTTCAGTAGGGAGAGATAGCATCACTCTCTCTAACATTAGCGCAGGTGAGAGAGTCGGACCAATCAATTAAATGCTTCCAATCTTACATTTCGTGAGTAAGACAGATGGATAGTTCTTTGATATATAATATTACCTACTAGGAGGACATCGTTTATTTAGAGATGATAAAGAGACTTGTGCATTTTACACACGTTTTGTTGTGAGCTCTGCGAGCTTCGATTCGTAATCAATTGTTAAGATGGCTTCCCCACATTTCGCGAATCCCATGTCCTCTGGCAGGCTGCACGCACGGTTAGCTGCAGTAAATTCTCTTGATCTCCGTTCCACAGCTGCCTCAGCCACCCTTAATTAGACTGCCTCCTAATTACAGTGTGATACTTAGTAAAGCGGGCAAAATGAAATATTGTAGAAAAATATGGTCACGCTTCGCTCAGCTGCTTGGGAATCTTGTGCTCAGCCGCCCCCCCGTCTGCTCCCGCACTAGAGGTCATTATCCTGTAAACAATGCCATGGAGAAGAGAGTCCCTGACAACGACCTGCCACGCCAATGAAAGGCAACTGCTTGCCCCCCCCCCCTCCGCCTCCACTCCACTAAGACTAGCAAAATTGCCTTTTCCTCTTGCTTCCTCCTCCTCCTCCTCTTCTTCTTCTTCTTCTTCTTCTTCAAAATGCACAGCCTGTCAGTGAGACAAATGCACGTCCCTTGTTGCAATTAATTTGATTCTTGTTCTGCGTGAGCCTTGCTTGTAGGATTTAATTAAGGCTTTCACGCACTCGGCACACTCTGTTAAAAAGCCCAGAGTTAAATGGGCCTGTCTTTTTTTTTTTCTTTCTTCCCCCCCCTGGAAGCGCTGGAAAATGATGAAGTTTATGACTTGTGTTGGAGAGGAGAGGCTCGGAGACGGAGCGAGGGCGTCGGTCCGCACCCGTCTCTCATCGAGGCAGTTATTCCTCTCGTGTTTTATCGAGATGTTTTATGTTCCCTTTTACAGGTCCGCCTAAAGTCGTGTGTGAAATTGATGAGGAACCCAGGCAGCGTCACCATGTTCCAGTTGGCAGGGAAGGGTGGTGTGCCAGTTTCTCTACAGAGTTGCCAAAATCCTTATTTTTCAGCTGCACACTTTGGCTCATCAGCTGAGTTTTTTTTATTGAAGCGCTATTTGTGGATGTCGCTATGCGATTGCCTCTGTATATTTTGTACATTGGGCTAAGAAGACCAGGTGATTATGGTGCGATGGTACACATTTAAGGAAACGTACAAACTTTTCACAGACACTAGACAATGCCACACCTTTCTCACACATTGGTCCACTACAGTAGGTTAGTGGCCATGTTAATGAGTATGTCTTCAGGCCAGTACGGACAGGCCTGGTTACAGGAGATCTAATGACCGGCTAAGAAACCCATCTAGGTGTGCAAGTTGGACCCAGACACATCTGAATCCATTTCCACAAATTTTACAAAATCTCAGTAAGCCATCAGAAAACAGAATTGAACAGTTGAACCAATCAGAGAGAGGACCAGGGACCAGGAATAAAAATGAAAATATCTCAAAGTATTCAAGACATTGACACAAAAAGCAACACAAGCAACGCAATCCAAAACTAGGTGAAACTACAGGCCACATTTTGTAGGTCTGGCCAAAAAGCTGTAGGAAGAGGAGCGTAAAGAAAATTGATATTGAATAAGTAGTAGTAATAAGGAGAACAGTCAGCTGGCTTTTTCAAGCCAACTTAATAAAATAAATAAGTCCTTCAGAGCAATGGCAAATTCGCAGGTCACATATACATACTGTATGTTCAAATATTCAAGCAGATGCATGCTTATGTTCACCATTTAAGACATATGGTTCAATGAATCTAATGAATCTATGCATGACCATTCTGTAACATTTAAGATCATCTCTATTCAAGCTAAAAGCACAAAGCGCTCTAGTGTTTGCGTAACATGAATGGATGAAGTATGAAAAATTCTTCACACAATGTGAAGGTTAGAGGGGGAAAAAAAAAGAAACTGATTGTCTGAGTTCCAAAATGTTGACTATGTCTTCCCCCCTATAGGCTTACAGGGGAATCATAAGAGAGCATATCGGCCTTGCACGTCCTGAGTCTCGATAGCACGTTGAACAGTCCTCAAGAATCGCCGACCCGGTCTCGTCAGGGACCGCTTGGCGACTTCAGCGTTCTGTGCTTAATTAGCGTGAGACGGAGGCTCCCCTCTTTCCCCCGCCCTCCACACCTGCCCTCTCCTTTCACCGTCTCCAGCTAGATCAAAGATGCACATTCAATATTTCATTAAACCACTCGGCACACAAGTAACAGCTCAATTTGCGGGGAGCGCGAATGAAGTTAAGCATGAACTCGTGGAGTGACGGCCTTTGAGAGTCCAGCGGCGTAATCTTGGGCAATTTACCACATTACTTCTTAAATGATGATCCTCTGTGTGTCTGAGCGCTCAGCAGTGGTGTCCTTGACAAAGTTTAGGGGACATCCCACAGGAGGAGAAGTGTACAGAGGCGTTGAAAGATTTTTTTGGAAAAATGTTAATATACACTATAATGTTAATATTTATTTTTAAAAACCATTGTAAATGTCCCCTTCCCCAATATTTGGAACATGTAATATCATGGTGATGTCAAAAAAGACTATCATATTACCCATTGAGGGTTCAGAATTTAAATAACCATGCAATGTCTATCTATATACTGTATATATTATATATGCACACGCGCACGCACAGACAGACAGACAGACAGACAGACAGACACACACACACACACACACACACACACACACACACACACACACACACACACACACACACACACACACACACACACACAGTGCATATGCAGAGACAATAGTTATATATTCTACTTATATCTCGCAATGGCTCAAGTTTCTATTCCTCTGTACTGTATATACCACGGTTTCCCCTTTCCTACAGAAAACCTGAAGGCACTATCAGCTAGCAAGAACATTCACTATGTAGGGTTAACCATTAAAACTATAATGTAACCAGTAAAAATATTGCTATAGAAAATTCACATATAGGCCTATTTGCTACAAAAAACTGAAGCCTAGTAGCATGGCTATACAGTATTAGCATTTCACCAAAGTGTCAACTGAGCACGCACTAAAGCAGAATAACGTAGATTACACATTTCTATCTTGTCAAGTCACAGCACAGGTTCACTTATTCTCTACCCCATCAAAAATCCTTTAAATTAGAAGACCTCACTGATGGCAGTGATTCCCGCTGTACTCAATGGCTAAAATATACAGCAACACTCAGGCAAACGGGGGCAGCGATAAATAAACAATATTAACAAGATAAAGCTCTTCTCCCTCCAAGCGTAATACATACATAGAAATATAAGATCATATCCTGCTTTGAGACAGCCGTCTGCTCCGCTGGAGCGAATCTGACAGCAGGCTTCTCTTAGCGCTCTTGTATGGCATATACATGGGTATTCGCATGCTGTCGGCATGACCATGCAAAAAGAATTGATCACAAAAAAGTGAAAGAAAAGTGGAAAAATATGAGGGCTTAGAGATGAACACTTACTGCTTTACACAAGAACAAGGACAAAGCAATGGGAGAGGGCGTGGCCGGGTGGAGTTAAGGGGGTAGCGAAGGAGAAGGAATTATATATATTCTCTCTCTCTCTCATGCCAACATTGTTTGATACTCTAGAATGGTTGGGTAGGGCTTAACTATATTATTCCCATGGAACAAAGATGTTACAAAAGTGCAGATTTTCTATTGCTCTTAAAAATTAAGCAAATTGAAAAAGTTGACACTTGTTTTTCTAACGTCTACATATTTAAAAAGAAGGGGGCAGGGTTATTATTTTGCTCAATATTAGTTCACAATTAAGGTCCCTTTCAAACCAAAGCAAGATCTGTTAAAAAAGTAAGTTTTTAAAAATATTTTATGCAACACATACATTAAATCCGGTAAAATCCACTTTCAAAGAAGGTATCGCACGTGGATTTTCTTTACATTAAATCCAGGTTCAATATGATACTTAGTAGTCAAAATGGGTATGCAATTCAAAAGTACTCAATAATTAAACTGAGTATTCTTTAAAGCATGCAAATACATTGTTTCTTCATGATGTCACACAAAGAAACAGCGAGATGCCTGTCCGATACTTGCAGAAGTCAAATGCGAAGGAACCTGTTGTATTGGAACTGTGTTGGCAGGTACCGCCCTAGTCTCCGACTAGCGCTGTTAAAACAGAATTCCTTGCTCTGTCTGAAAAGGGGAGGAAGTCACCGGTTTCATGCATGAAAAGGCGTGGCAGAAAGCATGGCACTAACGTTCACAAAGTGGTTACTTACAGGTAGTAAGTGTAGGAGTGATAGGTTCTTCTGCCAAGTGGGGTGGTGGTAGGATTTAAGCAGTGGTAGGGGGGAAAATGGGATGAAAGGAAAGAAAAAGTAAAATATTAATGTTTGAAAATATAAATGAACAAAAAACCAGATATGGTGGCATAAGTGAAGGTTACTTGTGATCGTGAGGGCAAGGTGATTGCTGGGAGTATGTCATGCGTGGGGGGCCACAGAATCTACGCGTCCCACTATCGGGAGTTGTTACGCTGCGATGCGGGTCTGCAGGCTAGATTGGTGTTGCAAGAAAGAATTGTGGGTAAAGTGTCACGGGCAAAGGTCGGGGGGGGTCACATTGGATATCACGATATAAAGAACAGGAGGGGAAAGGCTATTCAGCAGTGTTAGAAAGCGTTGAGCATTAGAGAGAAACAGAGAGAATGTTCATTGGTGAACATATTAGCATCATTTACTTATTAAAAATTTTCTTTTTAATTATTATTAAAATTATTTCAAGACACATACAAAGAAGCCTTACTAAAATCCTGGCATGACAAACTGATGTCTGACAAATTCCACAGAAAGAAAAGACAATTTCATACCTTGCAGAATTTAACACAGACATTTTAATTCCTCAGCACGGTTCCATTCCTAAATCAATTTATACAGTATAAATTAAACCAAATATAAAAAAACAACCTCATTCTAATCTTTTCATTGGACCAAGATGTGGATAAAGTCATTTTGCATAATGAACTAATCTTGTGCACAAGCTGTAATTACAATGGGTTTAGCACTAGGAAATCAAAACACCAATAATATACACCCATTGGAATTTGCCTGATGGAATATTTTCTTCTACGGAACATTAATTCAGTAGAAAGAGAAAATGTTTAGTTTAAAACCAGTCTTGGCTCTTTGAATATTGAATATTCTCTTATTACACGTCACATTGTCCTTGTTTTAAATAACATAAAATTGTATATCAAAGTCATCTACAACAAACTTTGAGAAGACTGTGTGTTATTGCAGGTCTCCCTGTGTACAAAAGAAGTTTGATATTTGCACAATGTTGGTTCCTGAGGCGGGTGTTTGGAATACAGAGGTTGTTTCTCTGGCATGGGACTAAAGCTAATGTAAACTTGCCTGCAGCTACACGCCCAAGGCCTCTCTTTGAAAAAAAATAAAATAAAATGCGCTTTCATCAATTTTTCCTTCTTATCTCACCCGTTTTTTTTCATAAGATAAGCCTCAGAAATATTTTCCTATCCCCGTTCGCAGGTCATTAAAACAGTGGCGTTTGTTTGAGCCCGGCATAGGGTGGAATTAATATTTAATCACGCACTGTACAGTATATATATGCTATAAACAGTTTAATGGAGCTTATCAATGTAATCAAATCAATCATTTAATGCTCAATTGGCAAAGCACCAGTTTCAAGGTGAAAAGAAAATCATTGTCGATTAACCGGATCTCTCATTCCTATAATTATGCACAGTCCCCAAACTCAGAAAATGTGTTTTGTGATGGGTCATTTACACAACAAATGGCAATTCCAAATCATTTCAGCACTTCTGTTAATTTATGTTCCGTTAGCAAAGAAGTATATTGTCATTTAGCCATAAAGACAGCAGAAAGACTAGACTATGCAGACACATGACAACAAAGCATTACTGCACAGTTGACTGTAGGTCATTTTATCATCCAGTAACATTACTTCCTTATCCAACTGAATTGGACTTGACCTGGATGTACACAAACCTTTCCAGGTAATGATCACCTAACTGTACATTCTGGGATATAATCACTGTGCTAGGACAGTCCTGGCTGAATGTTTCTTACCTTTTCTTCATGACCAGCACCACGCCGAGGAAGATGATGACGAAGAGCAGGATGCCGGCGATGACTCCTGCGATCTTCACCGTGTGGTCGGTTTGTTTCTCCGGTTCCACGGCGTCCGGCTTCCGCGTGGCTGCACCTACGGTGAACAGCGGGTTCGACAAAACCATCAAACAACACTACTTTACAACACAGCACCATTACGCTTTTTGCATGGATGATGCTGATAGGTGATTGATAGAAAAATTCCCCGCACTTCAAGATGTGTTGCTACTTGCATGTACTAAGGAGGACTAAGTACTTGCATGTATGGAGATAACTGATGTTGAAATTGTAATGAAAATGACAAGAGGTAGAGAGCATGAATGTTGATTTACATGCACCCGTCATGCAGGACATAAGCCAGGTTATTCTTGCCTATGTCCTCAGGTGTGATTTGTCAAAATCTTAGGAACGCTCTTTCGTCAACAGGGTATTGCATGCATCGTAGGGTTGTCACGATATCTGATAATATCGGATATCGCGATATTTGAAAATATCGGCGAGATGCCACGATATTTAAAAAAAATATTTCTTTCAATTATTATTATTATTATTATTGATATTCTAAGGACAAAACATACATACATGATTTTAAATAATATTAGTTGGAAATAAATAGGTGAGTTAATATTTCAAAATCTGTATAACTCAAAATCTTTGCATTAGAGCTTTGTTTTTTAAATATTTGGTTATTATTATTTGGTCTGTATTTATTATTTCGTTACTATTATTTGTATACTAGTTATTTAGACTAGGGCTGTCACGATATCCGATAATATCGTATATCGCGATATTTGTTAAAGGTATAACGACAATATGAAAATGGGATATTGTGACAACACTGTTTTCGTCATTTAATATTTTGATTAATTTTCCCTTTAAGCCAAGGCCTTACTGTAATAGCCTGGTTAAGTCTGATTAAATGGTTAAACAGTGCTAAAAGGGCTTTCCACTGTGGTCCAACAGTTGTACAGAGATCATAGCACCTCCACATCCACTGACTGTAAAGCAAGTTAACCGTTTCCTCGCTATAGATCACTGTCATCCATATCAGGGTACGCATCAAGGGTAAAATCTTGAGCAGTGTCCAGTTTAAAAATCGTGATGACTTGTGATACTCTGTCAAAGTCGATTACTGCGCACAGCAGGCCCCGTTTCATCCAGGGCACTGTGTGGGGGGTCTGCCTGCAGGCCAGTCCACCACAGACACACGCCACACTTAACGGGGGGTTAAAACATCAAAAAAAGAAGATGCTTACGCAGCCTGGTAAACCGGGAAAAGCAAGCAGGACTTATCCAAGGCCTTGTTGAAGGACGTGCGTACTCAAAATCGTTACTCCCCCTGTTTTCATTCAAACCTTTCGATAAAACAAAAGCAGCGCTCCCTTACTCCTGCCAGGCAGCGCCGGGCGGGGCACGCTTCCTCCTTTGTGTTCGAGCGACACTCTGAGGTCCAGTCACACAATAAGCGTCCTTCTTAGCCCTTCTCCCGTTGTGACCTTTTTAAGCAATTAATTTGCTTTTTTTTTTTTTTCCTTCCCCATAAATGAAGCAGTCATTTCTCCTCCAAAGAGCTTTTGCACCTGAGCAGGGGAGATAAACTTGTTTGCTATGCATTTCACCGGCAATTGTTTTTCATGAGCACAATAAGTGCTTCTTTTTGCCTTTGGATATTCAAATCTGGGTCACCGATGGTGAGCAGCGGAGGGGGGGACTCCTTTTCTCCAATTTATTCACAAAGTAGGCAGTGACGGGTGATCACACCACGGGCACACACATTTAATATCTGTTCAAATGAGATAACCAACACCTAGCAGCGACCAGTGTTTTAGCAGCGCCGGGCTTCCCTCCTTGAAGAGAACTTCGCTCGGGCTGTTTACTGTATAATGTGATGGAACGTCAACCCGCCGCCCGATGAAATATCCATTTCCTTGCGCTAAATGAGTTTGGGATGAAAAATAGTCGGGACACACTGTTCAATTCACCCGACCGAATCTATTCCTCCTGCCACCGCCACTTTTTCAATCACGGTGTGACAACATCCATCACACCGGGCGCTCCGCTATCGTTTACCGCCGTGACGGATGGTGTCGGGAGCCGGTCTCATTTCGAAAATTTGTATTTCACTCCCGGTGACACGCATAAGTACGGGGCGCGAGTCGGCGGAGGGGCCCGATGATGGGAAACCAATTCAGTCTTATGTGCTGGAAGCCAAGCGCCCTGAAGGTACCATTCGCCCCTCCAGACTGCTGAAAGCGCTGAGCGGGGGAAACGGTACAGTGGCAGAGCCGTGCTGCCAGGAAGTTACCATCTCACTTCCTGTTGTGACTGAAGAGGGGCACAAAAAAATTATGATTAAGGAAGGCTGGGGTCGGACTGGAGCTACGTGCACGGAGGACAACCTCTGTGAGAGCCCGGGCAGGTTGAGCACATACAATGAGGGAGAAATGCACTCCTGGGGCTTCATCAGACACAGGCAAATTCAAGTGATAATGAAGCAAATAGACATGTGGCGCAAGCTCAAAATGCCGTTTGTTCCCAGCCTTTTTTCCATTTCACCTGAAAAAGGAGTGTTTTTTCCCATTTAAAATTATATTTTGAGTGAGCCATTTTCCTACACTTGGCTGCTCTTCTCATGTCTCGCAGAGGGCAGTAAACCACCGCTGAATAATTTGCGATATGCTGAAAAGCCCGGGAAACTTTTTAGCTTTATTCACAAGACGCTTCTCCCCCTTTCGGGAAAATAGATACTCTCGCCTAGCCGATATGAATATGGAAGAGCAGGGCTCAAGGTGTTAGGCGGCCTCTACTGCGGCGTGTTGGGTAGCCGCCCCACCGGGCAGTCAATGCTACAGCAGACGCTGTGCTGGCACAGAGGACCGCCCATCCCGGGCTCACTCACATTTCCGCGGCGAAACGGCCTCAAGGTAAAAAGATGCCGTTAAAGAAACAGTGAAACTTAATCTCTGACAAGGGCGTTTGCCAGCTTCTGGACCCAATATAATAGCCTCCCCCAAAAAATGCAGCTTCATTCTACCTCAGTTACTATCTCTTGTTTGCACGTTGCAAGTCCACTAGTCTGGTCATTCAGCTACAACACAGCTGCTCACTGAAAGCCACCTCTGAAACCGTTCCAGTCCAATACAATTTAAAACCGTAATATACATCACATTCTTGTTTTAAATGAAAAATCCTAGGCCTAAAAAAACAGGAAATTAAAATATGAATTCCATTGAAATATCATATTATTGATTTTTACATTAAACTAATATAACCATCTTGTATTATTGGCCAATTTGCAGGTGCACTGTCATGGCCTTTCATGGATGGTATAAGAATTCAATAGAAGGAAAAATGATTTGAAGAAACAAATGCACAAACGGGAATGACCTGCCCTGAACCCAGTCTCGTGATGTTTTCTGAATTCAAAACACAGAGAAAATTCTCTAAAACATATGATGCGCCTAATATTTCCTTTCTCTGTATTATAGATGGCGTTGCCAAAAGCAAAACGACAAATATATCACATGAAGCCAAACAAAACAGGCGATAAATCACACTTGACAGAACAGGTCATTAACTGCATTCAGTTGCTGTTGCAGGAGCTCTGAACTTCTCTCCTGACTTTCTGCGGAGCCTCAGCTCGATTGAGATGAATTAAGCCATCTTTGCAAACCCCCAACAAACATGAAAAGAAGAATTCAGAACAGGATACTGACAGGAGTAGACCATTCACGTCAGACATCAGAGTCTGATCAGAGTCTGAACACAAAATAGAGCAGCTGTTTTGTAATGACTGGGATAAAAGCCATTTCACTGTGAGGATACAACATTTAACCCCTTACCGGCATACATTAGGGCTCAGGATTAGTGTACCTGTTATCCCAGGGCAACCAAAACATTGCATGAGGGCAGTTAATATTCAAAAAACAGTGGAGGGTTAAGCCATACCGTTTAAACTAATGTATTAATTCACCACATGGACCACATTTTTGATTATTTTGTCAATGTTGCTATTCAAGAAGCTGTACAGTAAATTCAAGAGATCTACAACAATAAAATTTAATGTAGAGCAAATTATGTTGTGATACAACCTTACTGAAATGCTGAGAAGGCGAGTTGTCGGTTGTGTTCAATGAGCACTCAATTTTTTTAGGAATATCATTGTAAAAAAGGGATCAAACTCATCCACCAAGAGGTAGCTCACTACTTCCACAGATCACTTAATTTTCCATTCAGAATAGTAAGTCTGCTGGTGTAAATTCGACTTGTTTTTATTTATTAGATATTTCGGCTTCTGCTTTCGAACAACTGAAGTTTCTATATTTCTTTGATTCAGTATTCTAAAGCATGAAAGTTTGTACAACATAGTGACAGAATGACAAGAATAATTTGGCTTCTTGTGCAAGCAGCCAGCAAAGTCGTCACCTCTTCTTTGACGAGAGGTACTGTATGGTAAATATGTAAATGTAATTTTCTGACAGCCCGTTGAGCACGATGGCTTTGTCATGCATGCCTAAGTGTTATGGTTTTCTGTTTCATGCTGTTTTGGAAGGGTATATCGATTTTCCGCTCCTTGCAAGAAGCCGTATATCAGCTTAGAATAGAAATGCAGGGAATTTGTGATTTTACTAATCATGTTACTGCGTATACCAAATCCCGTATAACACCAACAACTGCACATGAACTGACCTTAATATTTCATAAAAACAAACTAACCTGCATTATTGAAATTGTGAAATCAAAGCCTCACAACTAGGTGTCCACTTTGCTGGCAGTGAAAAGCAAGCTCTAATTCATTAGCTGGACAAGACTAAAGGTCACACGCTGAACAGCACATGGGAACATGCAGCAGGACAAACGAGCTTAGAAATACCGCCTGCGAGAGACCGCCACACCTGGACACTCGGACACAGACGCAGTCACTGGCACATACACACAGTCTCACACACACACACACACACACACACACACACACACACGCACACGCACAAAACACCCTCAGAGGATAGCCAGATGCACATGATAAGACTGACAGACACGAACGTAGATGACAGACCGACGGTACAGGAGGAGGGCGTCGGCAGCGGCATGAATGTCTGACCTGTTAGTTGGTTGTCGCCAGCCGCCGGGGCGATGCGAATGTAGGGTGTTGTGAGCTGAGTCACAATTATGGCGGCTAAGGCAAAGGAAGAGTTCCAGGCCGGCATGCAAAGGGAGAGAGAAAGCCAGACTGAAGCTGGAGACTCGGCAGACAAGAACATCTTAGTGCAGTGCAATAAAAGAGAAAAAGGAAAGAAACGTCGCCTCAGAATAAATGTGCAGTTTATTAGCCAAGCCCCAGTGCTAGAGTTTTTGCGGATTGCATTAATTGGGCCATCACCAGGAAGCTGTGCACATAAGCCAAGGGTGTTTTTGTGCGTGGAGAGGAATGGCCTATTTCGGCTGGCAACAGGAGCCTACTGTATTCCGACGCTCGGTAAACCATTTAACGGATCCAAACGGTCAGATGTCGTCCGATCGATTTAAATTAAACAAATTTAAAAAACACAGAAACGGATATATAAAAACTGTTCTTTAAACTTCTACAGCGGTGAAAACAAAATGAGGGAAAGTTTCGTATCGACCGTAAAAAGCAGAGGCGAAAACAAAAAGCTTTTGGAATAAAACATCTCTCATTTGCATAGAACAGCCTGGGCACCATTAGGAAGATGGCATGTACTACGGAAAATAGATTATCTACCATCTGTGCTAAATTAAATTCAACACTGCGACTGCGTGCTATCTGAGAGGAGCACCGCTGCGGTGCGGAGAGCTTGCCCTTTGTGTGACTTCTCCACGGGCAGCGACTGTCCCACGGTGGGTCTAAAATGGCCCTGCCCCATAATGAGCTGCTGGCCCACAGTGGGTGTGAACTGGCCCTCATCTGGCTAGCCCCGCAGTGAGTTTGCATCTAATCTACCCTTACTTAATGATAAAACAAAGACAATGGATTATTATATTAGTGATAAATGCAAGATGTGCAAGTATGCGCCACTTCAGGGATTCTAGACAATGGCAGATACACATGGTGCATTGAGAATCATATATGCAATCAGTGAAAATATGCCCAATTCTGGGAATGATGCCATCATTCTCTAAGTTGTATTTGATTTTCCCATAAAATCTTACAGATATACATCTTATTTTTATTGTAATAATAACAATGATACTGAAATTATTATTATTATCATCAAACTAAATATGAAAATAAGCCCATAAGACAACTATATAATAAATAATAAAGGTTGTCCTTGGAACCGGTTTGATTTTAACAAAGGATCTGCTATTCAGAGTTTCTAGGAATGTGCTAACAATACAATTCCACCTTTTAGACCAACTTTTTAACGATGAGCCTTTTAAATCAGTTTCAATATAATTGAAAATGGGTATTCCAATTTACAGCTGAAAACAACTCAATAGCAGGTTCATTGGAGGCTAGGACATCTGTTAATTGAGCTTTCGCATTTCAGTACTTCATAGCTCAAAATTGGTTTGAAAGCGGGTGCTCTGACCTCACGGCAAGTGCTTTAAACATTCAACTAAATACATTTTTCTTGCGTTTAATTTCCGAATGCCTTACAATAAACATCTGTACTGCTTCAATCATGTCTAAACATTAAATGCAAACAGTAAAGAATACAAGTTATTCTTCAGAGAATAACCTTAAGCAACTGCGCGGTTGCTAAGAAAATGCTATTAAATTCACACAAAAAAAGATGCTCGCGGGTTTTTAGGCCCTGCGTAACTGTTTCAAAGTAATTTTTTGAAATCAATGGGAAGGGTCAATGTAACGGTTACATTTCTTGCACATTTATTCATCAGTGAATCCGACTGAGCTGTTTGTGTTTACTTCTTTCTAAATGGGACATGAGTAAAAGACATTGAATTGGAGGGAAAAGAGTCAAGGACAAAGTGTCCCTTCAAGATAGCTTTTGGAAAAAAAATAAATAAATTAGTTCTTCCCTCCAATGTTTCCCAGGCTAGGAGTCATAGGGTTAGCAAATGAAATAAACAGAAGATGCTACTTTCAAATGGCCACAAGATTACCTCTCTGTGTCAAATTAAAAATGCACCATATGTAGCTACAGAAATGCAACAAATTCAGACATAACATAGATTAAGGAATATGGAGCAAGGAAAAAACAAATACAACTGAAGAGGAGATATTAGTGCATTTTAAAAGTGTAACTATACAGACGTTGTTAAGAATAGGTAACACTTAAAAAAGGTGAGCTGTTAACATTCCTTCAAAACCTATCCTTGGTGATGTGTGGGCCTTCGTGTTGCTTTTCGAGACTCCTACCTTTGGTGGCCACTCGAACGCAATCAATTTTGGTCTCCTGCATTGAAACAGAGGAAGAAGAAAGGGAGACAAGGGGGGGAAAAAAGCACGTCATTGCCTGGATGTAGGAAATGGCGACATGTTACAGAGCTGTGCGATGGGAGTCGTGGGTGTCTGGTAACCGCCGTCTCCCTGTTAAAAATGCTCTCCTCTCCCAATCTGTTCAACTCACCGACCGTAAAATGTAATAGACTTGGCACTGTGGAAAGTCTGCTTGGATCAACGGATTCTCTGGCATTTACCTGCCAGCTGACAGAAGGCCGTCTCAAATATTGTGTGTGGCCTCTCACTGAACGAAAAACTCGACGACCTTGAGCCTCCCCCTCCTCCACTCCCTCCCCGGGCCCCCCCCCCGACTCCCATTTCAAGAACGGCGATAGCTCTAAACACCATGTTGGCCATTATAAACCTGGGACGGTGCATTTGGGCCTGGCACAGACGGCGCGCACTCAAATCCAAGGCTGTAATCGCCGTTGGCACAGACGCGGCGCGGCTTGTCGGAGGCAGCCAGCGCAAGAAGGGGATGAGGCGAGTAGCAGAGCCCCCGCAATCCGGCCGCAGAGGAAACGGAAAACAATTCACGGAAGCTCCGAGTGAAATGAGATCTGCCGTGTCCCTTTGGACAGCCTCAGTTTAGCGTCATCCCACTGCTTTCTCTAACCAAAAAAAAAAAAGCTAGAGAATAGCAAAAATAAATAAATAAATAAAATAAAATAAAATTTTCATCTTAAAAGGGGCGGGGGCAAACAATAGTTTACTAAAAATTAAGATGCATATTCAGGAGGATATGCATGCATATTTAGTCTAATCCCAGCAGCTTTAATACAGTAAAATGCACTTGTGTGTGCGGTGCATTATTTAAAAGATGACAAATTGGAGTACGGACCTGCTGAATTATTCAAGTTAAATGCAGCAACGTGATTCAGGTAAAGTAAGAGCAACTCCTCATCTAAAAATGGAAATTAAACACTGCGCAACATTATTTTGCTCCTATGTATAAATAAAATTAATTCATATTTAGTTTCTGCCGCTCTACGACTAATCAAATCGATCGTCGATCAATTTTACAACAACTCAATGGAAAATCCTCACTCTAACTCTCATACGGTCATACTTATACAACTCTCCAAAATAGTCTTCCTTGAACACTCAAATGCTAGTTGTTTTTTTGCAATATGAAAAATGTTACTATCATAATTTGTGAGACTGACTATCGTGTTCCATCACGGTTTCTTTAGTCAAACATCAGTAACAGACAAGAGTAAGCCAACTACAGATACAACATTCTGTTGCGCGTTGTGTGCCGTGGTCACCTGTAAAAGTTGGCTAATAATGTATACATGTGTATGCATATAAATATATACAGATGTTAAATATGGGACTGGCTCTGTCAATAGGAGTTGCATTCATGGAATTCAAACTAAAGGACCGTTAACCTAAAATTGCACAGCATTCTATGATACGATAACCCATTTGCAAAAAAAGGTGGCTTTTCTTTTTTTTTGGTTTTTGTATGCTATGAGCATGCAAAGTAAACTTTTATTTCCTACTTAAAATTGCTTGATTTATAGGTATTTGTTTTATTTATTTAAAGAGCATTATGTCAAATGATGTCATTAGGGAAAGCCGGTCAGGGAAAAGCTATGAAAACACATGGACATGAATACATAAATTTGACTAATTCCTATTGGGTGAGCAGCAACACAGGATCTCATGGAATGTGCACCTGTAGTCCTATACATATTAAATATACATTGAAATGGAAAAAAAACGAAGAAAAAAAAAATCAACATTTCATTCAATTTTACATAAGACAGAAAGTGATTTATTATTTTCCGTTCCCCATTGCCTCATTTTCCCAGGCTGCAATGCATGGTTAACATGGTAGTTGCAGGGAAGAGAAAAAAATGCACGATGGGCGACTGCAGTTTCATATAGCTGACCATCTCAGCTGAACGTACACTTTTGCGTGAATAATTACTCTGCAAATAAGTATGTACCATACTAATACTAAAAAATTGATTGCGGGTAAAACTGCTTGAAATTTCCTCCCACAGAACTACTGAAACTATTGAGTATCAGACCAATTAAAAGCTTTTCACCATGGAAACATGTTATACGAGTGCTTTTTGAGTAAAACTATAAGAGAAGGGGCATCAGGTAGATACTAGCTGGAGCCAATGAAAGGAGTAGGAGTAGGAGGTTTGCATTTACATGCTGACATTGTGAGGGAACTGTCATTTTTAACAATAATTGCTTCAGAAAAAATGTGCAAGGCCATGTTTGAGGTAAATAATATATATCCATATAACTACTGACTAAAGCCTAGTCTTACATTCTTAAGTATTTTTAGTTTGGGTGAACATGACTTTTCTCTAAAAGGACTCCACGATGTACAGTACTTTAAGTAATTTGGTATGATTACACTTAATCTAAATACATGGTTGTCAGGGAGTTTTGATGGATAACCAGAGAAAACCCTTGCCTGAACTTTGGAGGTAATTTTCTCAAAAGTGGAGTTTCACAGCTGGTATCAAAGTAGCGTAGCTGTTTGGAAAAAATTGTCTGATTTCAAGAAATAACCCCCTTTAAAAAACTGAATTCTGTACTTTCAACGAACGTGCGATTTTAAAATTGCGTGCGCGCACACACAATACTGGATTTCTATAATATCTAAGTTGGATGCGTCGCAATCTATTTAATTCATAAAACTATCCATTATTGTAAATTGGTCTAGAAAACTTCCCTCACGTCATTATGTTACCCAAAGACCCTTGCACCCAGAACATTGAGTTGTGTTGCTTATCGAGCCATTGGCATTTCTTGCAGAGACCTTTGCTCTTAACAGTCTGATGACCGCTGTTGTTTTCAGCCTCTCCCCCACGTTGCCCGATTGCACTGCCCTCTACTACGGGATGTTGATCTGAACCTTCCCCCGCGACTGGGGCCAAACGGCCTCCGTCGGGGAAAGGTCAGCGGATTGGCTGCGGCGGCGCTGGCGCAGAAGACTGCGGCGCGCGCGGACGGACGGACGGCCCCCGGCTTCCCCTGCCCCCCCACAGCACCCCATTAGAGCCGGAGTCAGAGGCGCGGAACGCCCGCTCGCCCGAGAGGGCCTCCATTAGGGAACGTCCGTCTCCACACCGCCGAAGGTGAGCGGCGAGCAGCCACGCGAGGGTCTAATTTTGAGCCGCCGCGCTCGGGGATGAGCTCCCGCTCCCATAGGCCGGAACGTGCAATTAGACGAGGTGAATAATCGAATTGTTTGAACTGCGCTTTGGAAAATAAAGGATGTGCTTTTTCATTAAGGCCAATTTGCATATTAAAGAGGAGATTACTGATATTCCTAATTTACATCTAATCTGACTCTTAATAGGGCATTCGAAAAAATGTGTGCCTGGTATCTGGAGCAGGAGAGGAGGGCTAAATCTCATGCATGCTTGAAGCTGGCACTGCAATGGCAAAACGTGGCAAATTACCTGTGTGCGGTGCCACAATATTAAATTGCATACAGGAGGCTTCGTTTCCCAGAATATAGCCTGAAGTCTGGTAAGCACTTTGATTGACAGAAACAACATAACGGTGTATTCCCATAAACACGCCGATTCCCATTCTCACAGGAAGACCCACGCTTAAACCACGTCAGTGTCGCAGGCGGCTTTTCTACCGTCTCATCAAAGGATGCCAACTTTTCACTTCGGTCTTTCCTACAATCTCCGTAGGACGGGAAAAGCGGGCAGAGGGTTCAGGCTGACCAATCCCGAGTCAACTCTCAGGAGTCAAAACATAGGCGAATGGGAACAAGTGCCGTCAGCCAGCCACCGAGCCTAACCACTGCTACAATTCTAACAACTGATCATAAGTACCCCCGATGGTTACAAGCTGTGTAACGACATTGCCTCCATTCAGCAACTTAAAACTAGTGTTGCTTGGAGAAAAGACTCTTTAAACGAATACTAACTCTCCTTTAGGGGACATTCTAACTAGTGGATCATTTTACAGCGGGTAAACCGCATTAAAAGAACGTAAGGCTAAACTTGAAAAATGTGGTTCGGAACACAGTGTGAGCAATGCTGGCTATTTAGCACCGTATTTGCTATTTCTATTGAGATGAAAGCAACTTGTACGCAGCTGCGACATTTTGGAAATGAGCAGTAATTTAAGGAAGCGGTCTCGCGTATACCCACCCCGTTGGCCGTGCTGACGGCCTGGTAGTACACGCTGTAGCTCTTGTGGGGCAGGAGCGGGGCGTTCCAGTAGCCGCTGTAGGTCTTGTTGTCGCCGATGCTGAAGGGCTGCGGGGCCTGTATCCCCGCCGCGGGGAACTCCGCGGTGAAGTAGTACTGGGAGTTGAGCAGGGTGGCGTTCTGGAAGTGGATGGGCACGGGGTAGCAGCGGAGGATCTCCGCCGCCCCCCTGGCCCGTCGGGGGCGCTCCTCTTCCACCACCACCTGGTACACGCTGCGGAGAGGGGCGGGGAACAAGAGTTTCGTTCAAAATGTGAGGCGCGCGAGCCACTGCCTCAACGATCAAAATGGCCGATTGTCACTCTTGACGTCGGCATTGTGACTTGTGCCAACACACATGCATGCACACACACACACACACACATACACACACACACACACACACACACACAACACACACTGTGCATACAAATTCACTACAAGTAGTTGAACCTGTTGCTAGGAGTATGCTTCTTGAGGAAACGGAAAAAACAAGGCTGACCGACGTTGACTTCAGGTGTCATTCAAATAAAAATGTGTGGGTGGAAAATGCCAACATTTTGCTTGAATATTTGAATATTAGCATATTAATCACCATGCTTACATGTTCCTGTCCGACCCCTGACCCAAATCTCCATTCAGCTGCCATTCAACATGGACTTTATAGGTTATATACAGCACGTCTCTCAAACGTGTCACAAGCAGACAATGCTTAAGAGAATATTACAACTGGTTTGGTTTATAATGACATTATTATAACAACTTTATTTTACTAATCTGTACCAACCGCCATATCTTCATTGCTCAAAAAACTATTTTAAATAAGAATGAACCCAGTATATTCGGAAAGGCCATGCGCCTGATAACTGCTATACGCATCATAAGCAGGTGGTGTGCATGAGCGTGCTGATACCTTAATATGTGATGAGCAAATTAATATTTTTCCAACCTGCAAGCAAAAAAGGGCAAAGCGCAAGCCCAAGCCAATTTGCACCTGAGTAAAAAGGCACTGATGCAGCGACATAGTTTTATATTGGCCAAGGGTCTCCTGCAGACCGAGCCCAGACAGGTTTAATTAACTCGGTAAAGCCTGCAGCCTGAGCTAGAATTCGGCTCAAAGAAAGAGACCGCTATCTCATTTATTGTGAGATAGCAGGAGAGCAATATCCCATCTATATGGGATTTAAATGGCACGAAATAAAGGCTTTCTTATGAAATTCCAGGCTTCCCTTCTCCCCCATTTCAGGATATTACAACACTGAACCCCTGACACCCTGAAGATGGATGTTTGTATGAATGTGACCAAAATGATGATGACAAAACCCAGTCTGTAGCAGTTTCAATAATTATTTTAAAAAAGGTCAGCCATGACATTGACCACCTCTTATTGAGAAATTAGCCTCAAATAAGCCTCGTAAAACGGAAACATCTTTAAAAAAAAAAAAGAAAAAAAAAAAGGGAAAGATTTTTGTATGTGCGGTGGATCAGCTAAGCTGCAGTCTAGGAGCCCGTTCTATCCAGTGCACTAGAGAGAATGTGAGCGAGTGCAAAGAGAGAGGGAAACAGAATTGTGGTGAAATAGTGGAGCAGAACAGAGCTGTGCGCTAACAAATGTAAAATAAGATCCCTTTTTTTGCCCTCTGAGCAGCACTAGACAAATTAGCTTTGCTAGTACCCAGACCTCAACTCTATTTGCTGTTTAAAAATTTAAACACCTAAAGGTCAAATAGCTCGTTTCATTTTCTCCTTTATCAAAGTCCTTTTGTTAAAAGTAAAAAAAGAAAAAATATGAGGGTGGTGGTTGCTGCATGGACTCTCCTGGTAACACAGTTTAACCATCGCACGGGTTTCTGAATACGCCGCAGTGCTATGAAGGGTTGCTAGCAGAGGTTAACCATCGCACAGGTTTCTGAATACGCCGCAGTGCTATGAAGGGTTGCTAACAGAGTCTAACCATCGCACAGGTTTCTGAATACGCCGCAGTGCTATGAAGGGTTGCTAACAGAGTCTAACCATCGCACAGGTTTCTGAATACGCCGCAGTGCTATGAAGGGTTGCTAACAGAGTCTAACCATCGCACAGGTTTCTGAATACGCCGCAGTGCTATGAAGGGTTGCTAACAGTCTAACCATCGCACAGGTTTCTGAATACGCCGCAGTGCTATGAAGGGTTGCAGTGAGTGGCATAAAGGGAAATTTACCAGTGGTATTTCAATTCGGATGACTCGCCGGCGTGGCTCTCCCCGGAGGAGCCGTTCGCAACAAAATCTTCAGTTCGCCTTGATCAAAGCATTCGCGTTATTCTAATTTACATGAAGAGGAAGGAATTAAATCATTTCTATTGCAATCTGTTCTACATTTATTCATGTCAGATAAAAAGAAAACTCCATATAAAAGAAAAAAAAAACTGCATCACCATTTTCCCCAATACAAAATCTGGATGATTAGTTTTTTAGAGCAATCCAGGAGTGGACACGCGCCCGTATTGGGCAAGTATTGGACACCTATTATAGGCTTTCAATCACCCGATGAAGATGAGATGGGCCTATTAATGCTGAAATTCAAGGTGTTAACGAATCCTGGAGTCCTAACAACACGGTATGGAAAGACAGCTTCCCTTAATATTCCTTCAATGACATCCCTATTTAAGGAGAATAATTGGATAATTGCAGTATTATTTTCACATTATTCAATTAAGATTTCATGTTTAATGGCGGCTAGATTCATTACATTTTAATAGGATCTATCCACATTACATTGAAATTCAATTTGCCATGTAATATTTCAACAGAATAAACCAGTCACTACATCATACAATTATATCATGTTTATTATGAAACCATTTTTATACCGTGTTTAAAAGGTAAAAGGTCGTAATCAGGGTTCCCACTCTTTTTAGGAAATCATTTTCCAGGACTTTTCAAGTACATTTTCCATAACTCACATACATGAAAGCCGTTGCCACAGTAGGTCATATTCGACTGACTCACGTCTGACAACATCCTTAAAGTGCACAGCAACACCAGCTATTGGCCTGTCTCCGCCCACTTGACAATTTCAAAAGACGGGAATTGGGGTCAAGTGAGAGCACAGTGGGGAGAGGGGAAGAGGGAGGGGATACAGTTGGGGCGGGGGGCAATTGGGTATCTGGGCGAATCCCGCTACGAGCGTGTATGCCTCCTAACCACCTTTTTTCTACAGGCGGTTTGAAAAGAGCATTTGTGCAGTTGTAATAGATCGCTTTGAATATAGAATACTTACGCATACCAACTTAATACATGCCGTACCACCTCATTTGTGAAACATGGCGGTGGGACTGTTACGGTTCGGCTGCCACTGGCACCGGCTCACTCGTCTTCATTAAGAAGCAGCGGAATTAATTCAGAAACATCTCATCTGCTCAAGTTCCTTTATTTAATTTTTGATCGGAAGATCATTGAGGGTGGCCCCTTCAAGGCTTGAAAACGTGGCTTTGAATGTGGCTGATGCACACTCAGAGGCGACAGAGACTGGAGTTTAAATCGAAGCGAAGACCATTCGCTAAAGCAGCGGTGCGCCGGGAGGTCACTCTGAAGGCATCGCCAGCTCCTCAGAGAACCTCCAGCGCAAACAGGGTTTACATCGGTCTCTTGGGGGGCGCAGTTCACTGGGCCCCCTAACAATGATTGGCTATATCTTTGGCTATAACATCATCAACTTAATCAGCATTGCTTACTTTAGGACTGCAACTACTTGCACATTCAACAGATATACGATGATACGTGAGAACTTCAACAGGCATTGCGCAACGTTTCCTGCGTGATCACGTTGGCGTCCAAGATGCGCTCACAGGGTCTGTCAGGGCCCATCAGCAGAAAAACAGAATTTACAACACAAAGACAACTATATGTGTACATTTATTTTAACATATATATTTTCATCCTTTCATATGTCATGGGACCCTGCAGCACTGTGCATCTTGATAACCTTTTTGTCATTCTGACAGAATTATATTTGACATATCTGCCAGAGACTTCAAATGAATTGTGAGGAATCTTCATGTATTCACCTCCCCATAATGAGTTCCATGAATATTCTTCAACCAATGATATTGTTTCAATGAGATTTCACCATTGCACACGTGTATAAAATGCGACAACTATAAACAACATTTATGAGACATAAGACATTTCAATAACCATATGGGATTTCTTTTCCCCAAATACGCTTACATGTGAAAAATCAAAATGTCAATCCTAATGCACTTATGTTATTACGGACTGATGTTAACACTCCAACAAATAATCTTAAAAGTCAAATTATTACACTCAGACCAAAGCGGTTTTAAATTTTGAGCACACATTTTGAGCAACAACACAATGTTAGGACCTTTTTCATTAAGGTAACACAATCACAACCTAAATCAATTCAAAGTTAGAAGACAAATGTTGACTATGATTGACCAGACTTTTGGACGCAAAAATCTGTAACATTCTTGTCAGAACAGAATTTGCGAAAGTCGTACTACAGTCCAGCTTATACTACAATAATCTATTTTTTGAGCTTTTCACCAATTAACCATCTTCTGGACCATAGCTCCTACCGAAGCTCTAACAGAAAACTTTCTACATCTACAACCATCTATAACCATGACCATTTTAAATCGAAGCGTAGGATGCCATAAAAAGTCAGGCGGCGAGAAATATTCAATATGTGTTAATTCAATTTTCCTCGTTTCTCGTCCTTCGGCGATTAGATCTGTCATAAACTGCTTTCGAATACCGGGCAGGTTCCATGAATGCATTTTGTGTTCTTTCAGCCGTAACTCATTACGAGGAACTTCCCCAGCATCAATAAGTCCCTCTTGCCCTTTGGTGTGGGGCTCAATACCACGCCGCACTGCTATTTAGTGATAAAATCTGATGTAATAAAATATTAATTACAGCTGAGGGGCTGGTGAGAAATATGAAGTTAATTACCGTCCCAAACGGAGAACAAAGGGCATGATGGGAGCTGAGCCGGGGCACGGGGCTCTCCGCACACACGAGCGGAAGGACAGGCCAGAACATTTACACCAGATTTAGAGCCTACTTAAAGGCCAACCATAACTTAAAGGGGCCGTCAGAGTTGAATTATGGCTCATATATTCCAGGTGACAAGTGTTCAGCCGTGCGCGACAACTTTACTCTCATATTCCATGTCTTCCTTTTTAATAAACATGATGACGATAAATAAATAAATAAAAAAAAATTAAATAAATAAATAAATAAATGTATGCCCATCTGTAAACATGAATGATGGGTTCTCCCTAAACAGGAAAATACACGTTGGAAATATTGAATAAATTTGAGAATCTTACTCCGATACACACTGGCAAAACAAATAATTACACAAATTATTATTATTTTTTTCCCCCCTCCAATTTCAAGTGTACTTTCATTTTAGTAATGGCAAATGTCTGACCACAAAAAGTTAAGCTTTAACTAATGGCGGACTAAACAATAGTTTGAAAGAGGCCTTTCGGCAGAACTGCATTTTATTCAATAAATAATACAAGCAAACCCCAAGTAACTTCTTTTTTGGCACCTGCAAGTTTGGAGATACAGTTTTAAGAGACATCTAAGTAAATAAACCGCTCTTTGCGATACCCTCAGGATGTCGCCAAATGTCTTGAGGAATGGTAGGAAATCAGTATGCAGTACATCACCTGGGCCTGCAGTACATTTTTATTTGTTTTATTTATTTATTTATTTATTTTACTTGTTTATTTTTTGCGTAATTACAGAAAATCATACAAAATATCTCATGGTTATTAATTCGCTGCCCAAGCCATTCCAGCACATATTCAGCAAGAGATTTTTTTTTAAAAGATTGACTTTAATATTGATCCTTTTTTAATGACATGAATTTAGATGAATACGATTGCTTATTTTTTCCTTCAGGCGAGAACGCGAGTGCCGACGGCAAAGGAGCTCCCGGCTGTCGCGGCGAGGGTTTCGAATAGATTTACCGCCAGAATCACTCCTCCTCTTTGCCCCAGAAAATCGGGGGGGAAAAAAAAAAATCATCCGCGCATAACAAGCTTGGACTCTGATTTTTCCATCTCGCGCAGTGTTGTTCTTTCCCGTTCTCCTTTAATTACAGGCCACTGTTCAATTCGGGAGCTCGGCTCTTGTAATTCCAACTCAGTTGTCATGTGACAGCTAATAAACTACATCAATGGGCTCAGTCGGAGATCCGCGGGTTTCTGGGTTTTCATTCTAACTGTCACCGGACGTATTTAATCGGACGTATTCACCACTTTCCTGCGAGAGACAATGGGTGTCGTCCTGACACTCGACACTTCCGGGACGTAAACACAGTAGACCGGACGGAAGAAACCGGCTTCCGCTATGACGCCGCTATGAATCATGGGAAAGGTCAGAGTTCGGGAAAGTTGTGAATAATCACACTACATTTCCCTCTTGGGCCCATTTGGCGGCGCCCTTCTGTATGTCGTGAGATTATGCGCCGACAACTCGGCATCAGTATCGGTCGTCGCCTAAACCCGCACGCACCTGTGTAAGTCGCTCTGGATAGGAGGCTGTACTAAAAACGAAAATGCGTACATTTGCGCATTGGAGGGAACGGACTACTGGTAGAAAGGCATCCCTGAAACACTGAGGGCTGTGCCACTCCGGCGCCAGGAACGGGTGTAGCCGGTCCAACCGTGACGTACGCACAGGTGCGGTTTGTGAGTCCGATACAAGCTGGGAGTGGACGCAGTGAGACACTGCCCGGAGCCGACCACATTTCTCCCACGTTGCGGAGCTCCGGCAATTCATTTATGCTCCGCCTACGCTAAAGCCACGCCTAGAAGAGGCAAAGCTGGAAACCCCAATGGGAATTTTACATCTAGGCTCTCTCTGCCAACGGTAAGGTAATGCCCGGTAGTGGCAAAGCTGAACGCCCCAGATACGGCGCTCCGTCTTTCCCATCTCTTTGTTCTCTCCTGTCAATGACAAAAGAGAACACAAACAAAATTCTTTACGCAATCTAAAATGTGCCCAAACCTCAAAAGCAAAAACATAACCAGAGGACGTGCGCATTTGTTGTGGAAAGCCCCCGGTCGACAGGCATGTTCCCGTCTGTCACCAACACACCCTCGAAGCATTCACTCTCTTTGTCTCTCACGCTGCTTTGTCCTTCAGTGTGTTTCTGAATAACATTGAGCGTAATTATAACGGTTTCATTAACATGCGTTAGAAAAACAGTGACTCACTTATGGGTAATGCATGCCATCACCCCGTAATTTTGCCGTTGTTATTATTACATCGATTTTTGTTATTCTTTTGCATAATCCTTCTAACCTTTTCATCCTGATGTTTACAGTCCTTTGAGCTGCTTACATCTTGTCACTTCATGCTGGGCTCACAATGCAAATCGCAAAGTGATCTGACAGACCCGAGCAGCGATGGGCTTAATTTAGCATGCCTTGATTTTTTTAAACAAGAAATTAAACAGCCCCCACCCCCTCCAAAACAGGTAGCTATGCAATGGTTCAGCACCATTTTCAACACTCTAATAGATATTTTCCCCTCCAAATGACATTTCCCCCCCAAGGAGACACCCTTTCCCACTTTAAACTAGTTAAGCTTTCATGTCAATTGACTGCCACTTGAATAATTAATCGACATGATTCATTTTCTTGTCAGATATATTCCAACTGTTGTTGACGCTCACTCAAGTTTTAATTTTGCATGAGCTATCAGGTGCTGATTTATTTCACAATTTGGGAAGGCAACTTCTCCCCCAACTTTATTCAGCAAATGAACCGGTTGAATTGTTAAACTCCGAAGTGGTCCGAGCTGGCTTTAGAGGAGACGGGCAGACGACCCGGTCGGCGATGGATTCAAACGTGATGGTGCATTCTGAGAAAAGGCACTTCACGGATTCCCTGGAACATTATGTATCTACTGGGAACCGGGGTTTCCAGTACGCAGGCTACTGTGAATGGGCACAGTAATCACAAAACGCCCCCCTGCATTTTTATCTGTCATTACTGTGAGAACCTCAGTTTTTTTCTCTTTTTTTTCCGCATTCTGGTAAGACTAGAACTTTCCATCCACAGCAATCAATGAGAGTTCTTAAAGAGTAAATTGGAGTCATTAACTGCCTGCTATGTTTCTGCCGAGGGAAATAAGTTTTACAGGAATTCAAATAAGGCTGATGAATTCTCTTATCGGATAATTGGCTGACGGTGTTCCTAAAGGACCTGGGTGACCCCCTGAGTGGTGGGGGTGGCACGGCTCGGCGCTAGAGTAAAGCGTCTCGCTCATGGCGGGAATACAACACATCTCTTCCATAGGGTGCTGAACCCTGCTGCGCCTCCCTGCTGCTTAAAGTGCAGGCATTCAGCTCGTAGTTTTCTTTTTTTGCATTTAATTCTGATTAGTCCATGACCACGACTGCAGAAAGCACCAAACATTTTTTTGCCTGTGTACACGGATAAAAATGGCTGGAATTAATAAGAAGAAATCTTTTTTGTCTGATCTAAAAAATAAAAAAACACACACACACATAAAGCAGGCTACCACACTGAATCAGTCATTTTAAAGTCAAGGTGGAACTGAGCCATTTATAAGAAGAGCGAAGTTTGAAGAGATAAAAAAAAAAAAATCAGATAAGCTATTAAAAAGGGGGCAGCAGTAGGGGCCAACAAGCCAAACCCGTGTTCCCGTAGAATTTCTGCAACCTGAGCTGACACCAATTAGGCCTCCGCATGCCGAGCTGCCAGATAGATTTCAGAGCGGGCGGTCACGTGACACCAACCAATTACTGCAGCTTGACTTGGCATTGACTGAATTGTGACCTGAAACCCAGATTTATTTTTCATGCTCTCTGATAGGCGGAGGAGGGGAGGGGCTGGGGGGGGGGGGGGGGGGGGCGCGCGAGGAGCATTTAAATCTCGTTTGTCTGTCTTTTAATGCTAATCGCTTCACCTCGGGGGGCGTCTGGGCTATCAATCGACGGGACTGGGGCGGTCCGGTTCCCCGGGGAACGCCTTGGTGGCCCGGTATCCGCCTGATTTAGAGCGGCTGCAACGGCGCGCGCCTCCTGACCCAGCATCTCCACACAGCTGCTCTGCGCTCCCATTGGCCCTTATTTATCCCCACCTCCATAAACCAAACCCGGGGTATACAAACGAAAGAAAGTGGAAAAGATTAAATGCCAGTTAAATCTTAAAAATGTGCTGAGATCGTGGGGAACAGCTCCTGGGCCGAAAAAGATTGAAACGTGGGGGGGGGGGGGGCGGGGGGGTGGAGGGGGCGAAGTTAAGCGCTCGTGAGGTGGCGCGTAATATTTTGCGGCAATAAGAGCGCCATTACAGTAAACTGCAGTCCTGTTTACAGTGCTGCGCTAGCACTTAATCAGCAGGACTGCATTTTAGGAGTGTAATGCCATGTCATTGGGGTGGAGGAAGTGGTGGCGGAGGGTGGGCGATTGAGGCTTACTTTGTGCTTCGGTACTTATGCGTTTTTACTTTTTTTTTTTATTATACATTTTTCCTCTCGTTCAGGTGAAACGTCAAGAACCAGGAATCAAGGACATCTTTCATTTCTGCTACTGCAATAGGATTTCCCTGAAGGCGCACGTCACTCATTTTACTTTACAAGGAGGATGTAGCTTCAAACGTAGTCAACCTGAAAGGGGACGGGTCTTTCCGTGATCACGAGGGGTGCGCTCGAAACTTTAGCTCATCGACATTTCTCCCCGTTTTCACGTTGAGAAAATGAGCGTTCTCTCCGCTTTTAACCCACTAGGACGGACCGAATACGCCGCTGGCTACTACGGTACATGCGACGGCTACCGATCGCGGTGGTGCGTAGTGAAGTCTGCAGGGACGGTCAGAGATTGAAGCTGCGATCGGATGAGCCGTTTATTATTGCGTCCCTCTCTGTATCTCCTTGCCCTGCCGCTCAAAAGAGGCCTGGACTGTGAAGGGCTGCTTTTCTATATACGTCACTGTAAAACGCCTTCAAACCCATGTTCTTCTCCTCCAAGCAAGGTTATTCTCCTCACATCTACACATTCAAAATCGCACCACTCGGGAGAGTAAAAGTAGAACCATCAAAAAGAGATGATCTTTGCCACAACTGTAAAAGAGCATTCTTGTTCTCATTCTACCCTCAGCCCCCCCCCGCAAATAGCTCTGTTACTGGGAGTGGGCTATAACACAGAAAGAAATGTGCTTTATTGAACGGCTAGGATGATGTTGGGGAGAGCTTCCCGAATCATATTTCTCCACAGATCCAACGCTCGTCTTGGCACGAGGCTCTCAAAGGGGGGGGGGGGGGTTCTGGCCAGGATGGCGGATCTTTTCACACACTGGCGTAACGCAACGTGACTGACAGACGGATCACTAATCCCTTTAAAGGAACAGCAACCCCCCCCGGTCAAAATCATTGTGAAAAAAACGTAAGTTGTCCTGCCAGGTAGGCCTTCAAATTATATTCCTCATTATGCAACATCTCTGAGTGACTATGTACAAATACATAAAGACAGACACATTCAAAGCTTTACAAATATAGCTCACAATTTTCTTATGTTAAATTAAGGCTTTTTTTTTTTTCCCCCTCATTCCTACACATTCAAATTTTAGAAAAAAATGCCTTTCCTCGTGCCGATCCAATCTTCATGACGGTTTTGTTGTCTATTGTATCGCAGAAAAACATCTGTTCTTTCAAACTCGAATATCTGGAGCTACGTTTCCGCACAAATCCGATCAGCGTAGAAGACATTCAGTATTTTCATTATGTTCATGCTTCCGTAGCCAGGTTTCTGCTGCATTACAAATGTAGCCTGCATTTTATTTAGTGGTTCAATACCAAATAAGCAACACGTAACAGCATTTCTGGCCAATAAATAACGGCAATACCAATTGAAATGGTACAAGGTACCATGCAATGGGGGGGGGGGGGGGGGGGAGAATCAATATGGCAGAAATTGACACGCGTAGATTTAGTGTGGAAACTGCAAGGCCCCTTTACGGCAATGTCCTAGTTCGCCACATACCTACAAACCCACCGCGCTTTTCGAGGAGGAGGCGAGCCACCCCCTACATCAGAATTCATACATGCGGAAGCAGACTCTCAGCCTTTTTGGTAATAAGGACTGCTTTGCTGCATGCTGTCATCCAACGCACAGGGGGAAAGAAGCACACGTTCAAAAAGCTCCGGACTTCACCCGGCATTCCCACTCCCGTCTTCAAATTTATGCTTTTTTTAACAGCGTTTCCACTTTCGCTTTCTCACCGTCTTCATAGGCGCGCCTCCCCACTTTACAGAGGGGTTGATCTTTTAGTGAAAAGAACAGTGCCATTTTACTCCGATATATATAGAAAATCCCAGATTCGTACTGTACGCGTCCCACCCCTTAGCATCCTTATGGATTTTATTAAATAAAAAAGGAAATGGTATTTTTAACTCATTTGATCTGATGGTGTTCGTTTGAACTTTTCATCCGAAACCACGACAACAAATACAGTCGAAATGTGTCGCTGCATGACCGCTGACCAAAAAACACACAATTTAATTACTTATTCTAGATACCAAAAACAAAAACTGCATGTTTGGGTCCAGTTCCACTGCATTAAGGTTGCTTCATATCCCTACTTTTCCTAGAATTACAAAAGACATTATTATGTCCAAAACCATTGAAAATTACCAATCAAAACAGACCTCCCATTTCTGACACAAAACACCATGACATCATTATTATTCCAATAGATACATAATATTTTCTTAATTTGATGGTTTTGTTTTGAAATATTTTCTTGTGAAATGTAACACGATTATGCAGCTCTTATATAAATATTAAGTGCGTTAAACCAGAGCTAATATCTTAAAAGCCAAATCCCCTATTTAATCTGCAGTCGAGGGCGTCCCCTAACAATATACATAAAATATCCTTGCATGCTAATTAATGACTGCTCTCATTAATGCCAGGGTGTTAATTATGATTAAGACCACAATCAGCCTGCTGAAAGACTGACAACATGCATCAACATTGTTGAATTGTCCCTACCTGCACTACATTAAAGTAGATCTGACATTTTTTCACGAAACATTCAACCCTACAGCATCACCTAAAAACACATTTTGGCACATCAGATGTGTCACGAATGAAGGAAAGCATTCCGGACACTTGAAGCGCTGCGAATTTCACGGCTTCCGACATTCCTGCTCAGAGCACAACAGAGGACAAAGGCCAGGAAGAGGACAATTCCCTGTTGTGTTATATTTTGACGATTATGCAAAGCAGAGCTGAGTCGCGGTACTCGTCTTTTGTCGTACCGTTATGCCTTTCATTAAAAGGGGGCCTGATAAGAGTGGATTCCATGAATGGCATTAAATTCTTCATGACAAATCAAAAGTGTGAAAGTATGCGGCGGTTCATTCCTGCAAATGCGGGAGTGGAAGTATATATATTCCTTTTCTTTTGACAAAACCGAGCTACTGTTGCCGGGGTGAAAGAAGGGAAAGGCGGGGCAGATGTGAACACGGCCTACATTTTGAAGCACGGCTTAAAGTAAATGTTTAGCTTCTCCACGTTCGGTCACCTGACTGTTTATCCAACTCTTTCTCTGGAGTTGGCGCGGCCGCCCGGGGCACACGCGGCTTGCGCTGCCGCTGAATCATTAATACAGCTAATCACTTATTTCTGTTCGCTGGCTCCTGCGAGCGCACAGGGCTCTATGAATGATTAAAAGAGCGGTGGGCTTGTGATCGCTTAACTGTCACTTTAATGCAAGGTGGGGACCGCTCGTGGGTCCGGGGGAACGCAGGGAGCTCCAGCAGAGCGCCAATAATAAGGTAACAGTCCCGTTACTGTGTCGCCTGTCCATGTTTTATGCATTCGAGACCGACCCGAAAAGACAGCCATCACTTACCGGCGACAAATAAAACATGCAAAATTTAAACAGATTCTGAGAGAATTTCTCAGGAACGGTGAATCAATAATTAATAAAAATGCTGTGGGTGGGGGCGCTAGCCCAGCGATCGTTTGGAATAAGCTATCGATTGATCCTTTCGTCCAACAAGGCCAATAATTTTGAGCGCGCTGGGGGGTTTTCCTTTCGTGGCGTGGTACATTTCCACACGTGACCAAGTGACTTTCGGACGCCCATTTGTGAATAGAAAGACCGTTCAGCGTCGAGAACGCCGGACTGAAGGGCCACTACGGCCGGCTGCGAGTGCCGCGATGGAAAAGAGACCCCCGTTACGAGAACTGGCTTTGTTCCCATCTTCAAAGGCCAACTCCCTCACGCTCAGATCAAATGAACAAACAACAAATTGGAGAAAAATGGGAGAAAACAAACAAGGGATCAAAACGTTCACGATTTTCGACCGCTATCCAAAGCAATTATAATTAATGGAGACGGTGCTTCAGATGGTTACGGCCGCTGAGGTCGCCATCCCCTTGCTGTCGAGAGAAGGTGGCGGAGAATGTTTGTAGCCGTAGTAGCTGTGTGTGTGTGTGTGTGTGTGTGTGTGTGGGGGGGGCTTTAAGGGCAGCAGGGGGGACAAAAGTGACAGTGTCGTCAGGTGTGAAACTCCCTACCTGACAGGTGCCCCTCGGCTCTGCGCCGGCTTGAGCAGGACTGTCACCGTGCTGTCCGTCTGATTCAGGGGGGTCTCCTGATCATAGCCGGGCATGCGGGGGGCTGCGGAGGGAAACGGAGCGAGTGATTCTCCACACACACCTGCTTTACATCACACCGGCTCGCCCAGTCCTCAATGTTCTCACATACACTTAAACACGGGCCGGTTTGTGCACTGGACAAAATCAAAAACCCAGGCCACGGTATCAAACAAACACAACGTTGAATATAATTGAGCTTGTGACGCACACAGCACACTGTAATTCCAGTAAATTTTTTGAACCACCTAACGGCAAAATAAATCACCACTTTGGCTCTGGTAAAAGGTAGGGCTTCTCGCCATATCGTCCTGACCTGAAATCTTGGTGGTGAACTGGGTGATGACCGGCGGCCCGTAGCCCTTGACGGTGCTGGCTCTGACGGTGAAGGAGTACGTGCTGCCGGGGTACAGGCCGATGAACATGTGCGAGGTCTCGTTGCTGTGCTTGAAAACCTTCCCGCTCTGGTTGGCGAGGTTGAACTCCGGGTCGAAAGAGCTGACCGCCATGTAGGAGATCTGCCGGGGCGAAGACAAATCTGATTAACTGCATGAACTCAACCGATGAGTAATTTTGTATCCAAAGGCACTATAGAAAAAGGCCTCCAGAATAGTTGAGCTCCTACTACCAGAAAGGCGCAAAGGTTCCCTCAGTTCTGCGAGACAGTTCTGCCGGGTTTGCCGGGGACGGCGGTCCCCAAACGGTCTGGGCTCTGAGCCAATCAGATGAGAGCAGAAAAGGCTGCAGGTGAGCTTCTTCCAATACCGTGGAGAGACTGGCAGGCCTGTCACTTTTAAGAGCAAGCTTTTTTTATGTTGGTTTATTTGATTCCTTTCCCACTTCACTTGAGCGAAAGATTAGAGGCAGGGAATTCTGAAAAGGAAAACCACTGAAGCAGCAATGTGTTTTCTCCTCCTTAATATAACTTTATCAGCCTTCTAAAAAGCTTCATTTAAATAAATCATTCTGCTCATAATGGAAAGCCTCCTTTATTATTCCATTCTGATTCCAATTAAAGAATACAAAGGGAGTTTGAGTGCGACACAATTTGTATCCATCAGGTGTAAGACGCTTGCAGCCTCCTTTATTAGTCTTCATCAGAGTAATGCATCTATGAAATTTCAACACTATATCATAACATTTCACATTTTCAGGGTAGAAGGAAATGGAGTCTACAGTATTTGGTACATTTGGTCATGTTTTCATCATTATCAAGGCATGCAGCTGATTCCAGCTGACATTAGACCTTCCTCTACACTATCTAATCTACTGCAAATATGACAGAAAGGGAAAGGATGCTATCCATAATGCATAATTCAGCACCACAATACAGCCATTTTATTGGTGCCAACACAGTAAACAACACATTATGTCCTTATAATGGAAAATGATCAATATGATTATACAGTATCTGTGTAATATAGCATTGTTAGATTGCAGGACCTCCATTATTTCATTGTAGAGCTGAGAAGACCTCATACAAATATAGGATTTGGGAATTATACATGTGCAATTGTAAAGCGCAACACATTTGCTAACAAACATGATTGACACGCGAAAAACTGCACAGACAGACAGGCTAGTGAAATCATAAAACCTCAAATGAATATATTCAACTCAAGATATTTCAGAAGGGTAAGGTGCTTCAAAGAAAAAAGTATGTTTCAGAATAGCATTAATATGTTAAAAACTAATGGTGAGAATAAATCTTTAATGGTCTAATGAGGCAGAAAACCTTTGATTTGTCCATTCTTTTAAAGACAGCTTATCACACTTCTGGAACACGATGACAGAATGCAATTTTGTAATGTGAATGTGTGACAGCTTAATTGGCGAATTTTTATAAATTAGGTTCTGGTACAATGATTCTTTTGACTGCGTGAAGTTCTGACATTGTATTGTGGGGAGTTCTGAAATGTACGTCAAATAGAAATCAAATGCTCCAATAGACAGAGACACTTCATTTTCAATGCAAAACGTTGAGACTAGAAGTCAAAGATCTGGCTTAAATACTTTAGCAAATCAGTTTATTGTAGTGAGACCATTAAGGAAGTCTTCAAAATGTCAAAGTGCGGCTATGCTTATCAGATATGAGAGAAGATGAAATGGACTCAAGAACACGTTATTTCATCTAAAGCAAACAAAGACGTGAGAATGGTCAAAGGAAACAGCTGAAATCACTTTTTGATACCAGTTTTCCATTGGTTTAAGCATCTTTCATTCAAACTGATAATTCCTGAAATGAGGTCTGCACCTTACTTAGTTTAAGCCACAATATTATTAGAAACCATTGGATACATTTAGATACAAAATCACAAAAATTTGATAATGAAATGTTATTGGAGAAACCGACTCAGTCAACATTAGTTGATTATAGGCCATTAAAGTAAAGCCACTAAGTAAAGATGCCTGGGGTTCTGTTGAAATTGAAAAATGCACGTTCGTTAGACACATCACAGCTGTGTTATGAATGTTATTGGACTGCCAAAACAACACCTTTCTCAAAAAAACTGTCTTCTGTTTACATTGTATGTCTTACAATCAGGATCACTGTCATCATCAAGCCGGCACACTGCATTCAGGTTTCTATCTGCCATGGAACTTTCTGGAATGTTTCACCGCACATTGTTTTGCTAAAGGTGTGTACAGCAAGAAGCGTCTGAGACCTCGGAGGAAAAACACTGAATGGAATGTGTTTTCATCACATTACATTGCGGGCATTTAGCCGACACTCTTATCCCGAGCGACTAGCACAGCTTTTTCAAATTTTATGCAATGTATCCATTTACAGTGCATCCGGAAAGTATTCACAGCGCTTCACTTTTTCCACATTTTGTTCTGTTACAGCCTTATTCCAAAATTGATTAAATTCATTTTTTCCCTCAAAATTCTACACACAACACCCCATAATGACAATGTGAAAAAAGTTTTTTTGAGATTTTTGCAAATTTATTAAAAATAAAAAAATAAAATTTCTCATTTACATAAGTATTCATACCCTTTGCTTTAACGTATTTTTAAAGTATCATATTTCATATTTGGTCGCATATCCTTTACATGCTGTTACTTCCTGAAGTCTGTGACCATCAACATCAAAAAACTGTCGATATCTTATTTTCAGGTACTGTTACAAGCGATACTATACCCTCTCTGCATTTGAATGGATCTCTATGGAAATTGGGGGGTGAGACTAGATTCAGCTGTAAATTACACTGGTACAGTATGGAACACATGGCTGGCTAAATGGCTGTAAGTTATCAAGGGTCTGAGCTATCAAACGAGCCCCAAACCATCACTCTGTTGCCAGATATGGAGTAGATGTGGATGGATCACTGCAAGGGTTATTTCTCCGGACTCATTTTCCTAGAACTCTATGGGGAAAAAAGTCAGGAGAAACAACCCTTAAAGTGATCCATCCACATCTACTCCATATCTGGCAACAGAGTGATGGTTTGGGGCTCGTTTGATAGCTCAGACCCTTGATAACTTACAGCCATTTAGCCAGCCATGTGTTCCATACTGTACCAGTGTAATTTACAGCTGAATCTAGTCTCACCCCCCAATTTCCATAGAGATCCATTCAAATGCAGAGAGGTTATAGTATCGCTTGTAACAGTACCTGAAAATAAGATATCGACAGTTTTTTGATGTTGATGGTCACAGACTTCAGGAAGTAACAGCATGTAAAGGATATGCGACCAAATATGAAATATGATACTTTAAAAATACGTTAAAGCAAAGGGTATGAATACTTATGTAAATAAGAAATATTAGTTTTTTATTTTTAATAAATTTGCAAAAATCTCAAAAAAACTTTTTTCACATTGTCATTATGGGGTGTTGTGTGTAGAATTTTGAGGGAAAAAATTTATTTAATCAATTTTGGAATAAGGCTGTAACAGAACAAAATGTGGAAAAATTGAAGCGTTGTGAATACTTTCCGGATGCACTGTATACAGGTGGATGTATAGTAAAGCAATTCAGGTTAAGTGCCATGCTCAAGGGTACAACAGCAGCGTCCTACCTGGAAATCAAACATGGAACCTTTCGGTTACGAGGCTAGTTCCCGAACCATTGTACCATACTGCCGTTGACGAAGAAAAGCACTAGAAAGAACCATCCAGGGATGTTTTTTTTGCTGTGGCATAAGAGACTGCATGACTGAGGGAACACGCCGGCAAGCAAGCAGCTTCTGGCTACCCAGCTCAACCTAAACTGCTTCCAGCTCTGTTAAAGAAACTTGTCAGTTGATGTGTCAAACAACATATGATTTATTGTACACAAGTACATACCGCTGTTTTTGTTTCAAGCTGCTAAGTAGACCATGGGAGGTATATTTCGAGTTTGTTTATCCACAGAATGTGTGACTTGTTACTGCTTAACATACACCTATTTGCACCGTTGGAAATAACAAATCTACGCATTTTATAATGAGGAGGTTGCTAAGATGGTGAAATTGCATGCTTTGTTGAATCTCCAAGTGAAAAGATGTTAACACAACCTCTGCGGGGTACAAACTTAAACATGACATATTTTTGGAAATTATAATGCGCAATCACAATTCTTTGCTGAATTTAACAAAAAAACAGTAACTGTTTTAACATGCAGATAACATGCAATTTAACCAGGGGTGCCCAAACTTTTGCATAACAGTGTACATGCTGCTACTGATTTAATAGCCTATTGGGCTGATATATACTGGATATAATGAAGGGATGCTTCCTTAATGGTGCAGAGCACATTTGCCAAGCATGCTTTAGGTGTACTCATTCCCTTAGACGTCAAGGTCGACATCAATCGCTCCTTAATGGTGCTGAGTGATCACCTTCATCCCATGTTAAGGCCATTTATTTACTGCACTGAGGGGTGTTTTACAAGATGACATCCACAGGGCACAAGGTAATTTCCCAGTGGTTTGAGGATCAAGACACTAACTTACCAATATGCCATGGCCTTCTCAGTCATCAGTGTCCAATCAAGCATTTATAGAATATTATCGAATGACGCCTGAGACAGCTTTTTCCAGTTACGTCAACTAAGCAAGTCGATCGACTTTCTTGTGGAAAAGTGTTAATATTCTTCCCACAGAATTCAAGACTCTGGCCACATGTGCTGGTCCAACACAGAAGTGACTTTACTTTGATGTAGCCATTTTTTTTGTTCACAAACAGTATCTTACTACATATTAAAGAAAGCCTGCTGGTCTTGGTCGGAATGTGTCCCCATGAAAATTAAGGAGGTGTGGTGTGCTACCAACCATGACTTACCTCATACAACGTAATTATGCCATAGGTCTGCGCTGGTTCTCGCCACTTGAGGGCGATCTTTTCCTCATAGGTGCTTCCTTGAATGGATTCCTGAGGCACCGCCCCTGGCACTAATGGAATAAAAATAAAAAAAATGTCAGGCAGCACTTCCTGTTGTTGCAGCTTTAGAGGAAGTGATTAACATGACTTCCTGGAACCTGAAAAAAGGATAGTTGCACACAAAGACAGCATATTTTTTGAATCATAACAAAGGCTTACCAGATAGTAAGACAAATACACTCCTTTTCAACAAAACAACAGCTATTGTATGTAAAAAAACAGACTGAATTAACGAAACATGATACCTATAGTGGGTTTATTTTATTCTGTGATAAAAACAGATTCTTGTGCAGGCTGGTCAAAGGCAGTGTTGCAGTAAAATATCAAAATATTATTTTATTCTTTCCCCTGGATGTTAAAATGTACACTCATTCCCACCTGTGTGGAACTTTCAACATTCCCAAATTTCAACGTATCAACATTGCTAGTTTTTCAGTCACTTTTACAGCTCAGTGATAGTCAATATGTGAGGCTATTTGCTTGAATTTCAAGTTTTATTTAAAGAGAAAACGAACATCAGTGTCAAGGACATAATGTGTATTCAAGCACTGACTGCAAATTAAAATTGAAGCAAAATAAGTTCATGTATTTCCTGTTCAAAAAAAAAAAGTTAATAAACCTTTTCTAATTCTTTATTGGGAAAAATATTCCAGCTAAATGTTTTGTGAAAATACAATCCAGATATTTCTCAATGATTAGTTACAGAATCAGGATCAAATTTAGATAGCAATCCACAGTACATGCTTGTTCATTAACAATGGCAAATATCAATGTAAATGCAGTCCTACTATTTCAAGAGCCTGAAAATAGTGAAGGAAAGAAAGGAATATAATAGCAACTTGTGGATAGTACACCAGTCTAGTCTTGCATTACCTCAAGCTTTATTCTTTGGTGACAGTTCAATGATAATGGAGGTACCCAATCTTGTGCAGCTGAAAATGTCTCCATTAATCATTGTAATGTTACTGAAGACTAACACGAGAAACGTGTGTGAGGTCAAGAGAAACGGCATCATCACAGTGGATTCTTTCGGGGCATTCTGATCAGGGATGAAGAACACTCGTCGCGTGAAGACTCACCGTCCTCATCCGTCAGCACATCCAGCTCCAGGCTCTCCTTGACCCCCTCAGGATTGCGAAGGACAAGCTTGACGCTGACGTTGGTGTAAGGCGACAGGTTGCGGATGGTGTGCTGGGGGGAGACGCTCAGGGTGTCGTAGCACACCTCGTCGTGGGTCTCCTCCTTGGAGCCCGCCCGGTAGCGGTACTGGACCGTGAGGTTGTAGCTGTGGCAGCGGGTCACGTTGTAGCCAAAGGGCTCCCAGCGCACGGTGATCTGCTTGGACTCGATGTCCACCACCTCTGGCTTCCTGGGCCCATGCATGGGGTCTGATAAAGGAAATATGACCATTAATCACAATAGGCATAGAGAACATTATTCTACATTACCACAATTACGTACATAACAAAGAGCCTACATACATACCACGCGGATCTACGGACATAGACTCTTCTCACAAGGACATGTTTCTGCTCTTTTGTTCGACGGTAACACGCTCATGTCCAATTAGTATACATTGGTATGCTACTTTGTTTTCAATCGAAGGGACTGTACCACCTATAAGGCACAAATGCCTTTAATGTTCAAAGCAGCAAATATAATGCCAATACTGGACCAAGACACATACAGCTTGCAACGACCCCATTTATTGATAAAAAAAAAAAAAAAAAGTTAAACATGTCTTAATTTCTTCTTCCTGACTCCCAATTCCTATGCAAATACATGTCACGCATAACATGTACCTTCAATGATTCATTTGTTTATTTTTCTTTAGGTCGTTGCTAATTTATACTGTTGTTCCATATCCAATTTTTTATTTCACAGGAGAAACAGCGATCTGCTTATCGGACTAGCAGAATGACTGCACATCCAAGCTCTGCCCCTCCACTGTTTGAGCAGGGCTCCACGCGCTCTCCCGCGGCTCTCCCAGCAGCTCCCGCTACGGCCCTGTACACACATCATCCACCTCAGTGGCTCGCGAGCTCGGATGGACCTGGTGCTGATCCAGGAGGACCCAGCCTGACCGAACTACTGCCCCGGGCATCCTCCTCCTCCTCCCCCCCAATCAGGTCTCAACTCTCGTATCAACACCCCTGTGGGGGAGGACAGGGGCCAGAACACACAGCAATAGGATCATTTTCCCAGATCCCAGGTCCAATTCACAGTCCATTTCTCGGGAACTTAAGGCTTTTCCCCACTTACTGCTTGCAGCGGCCGCTTGGATCTCTCGCAGAAACCGTTCGCTCGACCCTAGGAGACACCAACAGGCAATCCGGCACCACAAGCGAAGCCGGTTAGCGTTCTAATAAGAGGACTCTGCTGGGTTTTTCCCATTTTGTTTTACAAGCTCCGATCAACAGAGATCACAAACAAGTGAAACCCTGTTGACGGACAACCGGTCCCAAAATGTCAGTGTTTTGTCTGAAATCATTTAGGCGCGCAACCCCGCGGTGAAGTTACCATCCAGCTTTGGTGAGGTTGAAATGAACAGTTGACATAAGCGCTTACCCACAGTCGACATGAAGAAAAACCTAAAAGCACCTCTGTTATCAATGAGAATTGTTGGGGCATGCACGTGACCGATTTCAGGGAGCCCTGCAATGAGGCAATATCTCTGGCCAGTGAAATGGCAGAGCAAAACACAGTCAGAATAGGCTTGGTGCTCACGACTGCCTATCTGTTACTATCTTTGTTTACATTCATGACATGAGGAATAGAAGATTACGACAAGGTTAGCTCTGGGAGCAGAATTGGAAAGAAACCAGGCCTGGAAAGTCAGTTTCAGAAAACGCTTAAATATGTGGCAGTAGTCAAAAAAGTATGAACTTCCATATATCAAGAGGCTCTTCTGAAGTAGTCTGTATTAACCTGAACCAATTTAAGTTCAAATCTTTCTTCAGAATGAAGTGTTGAAGGTCTATTAAATCACTACAGCAATAAATTGTGCAAATAAATTTAAAATAAAAACCATTGTGTGTCTATTATGCTTTGTACAATTAATTAGGTATTAAACCTAACCCCGGACTGACCTTTGGATAACACAGGGATCTACATTACAATGATAAGCCATCAAAACTCTGTTTTGCAAACACAGAAGTCGATCCTGTGGTGTAAATGTAGGCGGGGGTGCACATCACCCTGCTAAGACGCATATGAAAGCTGCTCTCTCCCATTCTGCACTTAATTCCCATCATGTGCTGTTGGCAAGACAACAGAAACCTTCTCCCTTGTATTACACAAGACATCCCAAATAGCTCCGAGCACTGACCAAATGGCCTTTTGCAATGTCTGACTCTTAACGGGAAATAACCTCCAAACTCTTGCTTATTTCACAGGGGTGCAAAGAATATGTCTAGATAAACAAATTTGACCATTTAGAAAAAATCTGTATTAGAAATATTAGACAAGCTCCAGGAAACGATTTGATTTCAGCTAAAGAGATATGCAAGGTAGTGTAAACCCAATCAATGCTTAGTCAACGGTCAAGAATGTTTCAAGAACATTGCATGACAAAACAAAACATGGAATTTTTTAAAATGTAGAACTTTATGTTTATTAACAGTCGTGATAAGCTCAGCATAATGCTTTTGAAAGGTGATGCAATTGCAAAATAACGCTGCACCATCAGATGGGCCTTTTTTTATTATTATACTGGATGTAGGCCTAAGCCTTTTTTGATTACACGGGTACAGATACTGGAACGACACATCATTAAACAGAGAGCACCACTTAAATAACCCAGGCAGACAATTTTTCTACATGATGTTACTTCGTTCCCTGCTATTTTCAGTCATGTAGCACGACGCAGGGCATTAGAGCGCCAAAAAAAAAAAAAGGAAAAAAAGACCAAAGCACACGGGTCCCTGTCGCCTCCATCACAGCACAGACATTTTCGAAAACCACGGGAATATTTGTCGAACAGGTGCGCGATGTGAAAATGCAAACAATGGCTTCCTCCTGTTCCCGTATCCTTTGAAGCGTTTCCAGAGGGGCCCGCGAAATTAGTCGGCGTTTTGCGCGCCGGGCACTTCAGGCGGCGAAAGTGCAGCGCTGCGCCTGCCGCTCCCCGGCCCCGGAGCTGTGATGTTGTGCCGCGGAAAAAATCTCAGCTGGCGCTTCCACATCTGTCCATATAAAAGCCAGCCTGAGGCTGACCGGCGAAAGTCACCGAACCCTTTGTTGCGAAAGTCACTGAACCCTTCTCGCTCCGTCCCAGTCTCATAACATAAAAGGAGGCCTGTGGCAGACCTGGTGACGGCTTGCTGGGCTTTGAAAGGCACCACAACAAAAAATGTCTCTCGACCATGAAAAAAATTAAAGGGTAATTCCACCCAAAAATTACGTTTGATTTGTAGAAAAGTAGCTCTCCTCCTGATTAAAATGAGCTCTCAGCCGACTGTCTACCTGTAGTGAGAGCAGAGATATAACTACTACGCATGTACCAGGTACCTGGTTTACTATAAACTACAACAGCCAAAACTTGCTTTTGTATCAGCCAACATACCGATACAGAATGATAAACATATACAATTGAAAGTTTACACTGTTGTAGTTGTTAGCTGGTTTAGCTATGTTTGCTAGCAAAGCCAAACTTTCCCTGTTGCGCAACTCAAATGCACTGATGTCGGCAATAACACGGAAACGAAGCGTTTACCACCTCCGATCATATCTGACCTGCCATAAGATTTAAAAACCAATTTGTTTTATGCCAAGAAATCAGTGGCTAACAACAGCTAACGACACTAGCTTAGAAAATAACACCGTTAAAAATGCTTCTGTAATCGAATGCTCAAAGCAAAACCGTTCAATTATGGTCAGCTCACTAATGTTAGTCTACTTTTCATGATCATGGATCATAATGTAACGTTAGTTCACATGGTTCCTTACCGGGCGATTCAATAAGGCAAGATGTCAGACAATAGTGGAGGCCACTCCACTCTGTAACCAACAGCACTCGAGTCCTGTTTGGTTTAGTCTGCCAAAGCATCTTTAGCAAATAATTGTAAAGCCTATCAATGTAATTTTCTGACATTATAATAAAATAGCAATGATACCTAGCTTGATCAACGATGTGTCCATACTCAAGAACATACAAGTGACAGACGGAGCATTTCTTCCCTTGCTGGCTCCGCCTACGCACCTATGTTATTTACACACCACTGTAGTCTTTAAAAAACGAGGAAGTGGTAGAGGTATACGTCAAAATGAGGTATACCTCTACCGAATTTCCAATATCTCAGTACAGATTTTTTTTTTGGCCAGCCACAAAGATAGTTGCGCCTTGATCTGTTAAATAAGGTTAATGTTGTTTTTGGGAGGAATTATCCTTTAAATAAATAATATTCAGCGCAATCTCTTAATTCTTCCTGATCGTCAGCGGTTCCTCTCCACCCGTTCCCTGGAAGCAGGGGAGTGTGCAAGTATGTCCGTCAGCATGACGCACAAAAAGGGTGCTTACACTGCAAGGCTCCAGAACTGAAGACTCCTCATGCAGTATAAGCACTGTTAATGCAGTATACATTTTGCCCGGCCTCGTCCATTAGGCCAATGTGTCAGCCAACACAGCTTTGACACAGACAGCACAGCTGGATTATACAGCTTGGCCTCCAAGCTGCTTATCCACCTCCCTGAGGCTGTAGAGTGTGAAGCCAACAATGCTGGAGGAGGTCTCTCATACCAACCTGTACCAGCCTCTTTCGAGTGCAGGCAGCTGGAACTTATACAAGAAATATATATATACTGAAATATATACAAGCAAAAACCAGAATAAAGACACATATATGCGCCACTATTGGGATCAAATAGAAATATCAGTGAAATAAAGCTCATATCCTTTCACTTCTGATTTGCCATTGTTCTCTTTCTTGACAAGATAGGATCCATTCTTTACCAGACAACATCCTTCAGTAGGATACCACTGAATATATTCCTTATAGACGCCTAAAGTAGTTCACTTACAAGCAAATCCCCTCATGATGTTTCTTTCAAGCTACATATAAACTCAAGTGATACGATTAAACTCATAGGAATGCATGATAAATGATGAACAAAACATGCACGGATGAGTCATGCTCGCAGATAACAGCTTTTTTCCCCCAGTTCCCAGGTGGCTGAGAAATACCGTCAACTGAATATGACTGAACTGCAGTTGGGAAAAGAAGCGCTCTAACTGCAAGATAAAAAATAATAATAAATAAAACCTTAGACTTGAGGAATCGAAAGGTAACGCGGGCATTTGATCTCAAGGGTTTAATAAAGATGATTAAAAAGATGCGAGGGCCCGGAGGACGCCATGTGAGCCGTCAGCAGATTAAACGGCCGTGCAGTGTTTGTGTTTGGCAGGGGAACAGTGCGGCGGAGTGTCCCGATTGACTGAGGACTCTTTGTGCAGGCAGGGACACCCCATCCCCCTTCCTGCTCCGCGCACACTTCTCCTATGTGGAAAGAGCAAGCGGCAGCTTCAGAAATCCGTGACAAACGCCGACGTGAACCGAGACCGAACGTTTGCGGAATCGTGCCTTCTAAACGTTGACGTCACGAAAGGTATTATTTAAGCGAATTGCTCGACGTGTATAAATCGGGCACATAAATATCGCGTACTGTATGTGATCAATGCTCTTTGTAATACAACAGAAGTCTACAGCCGGTGTCTGACTTTTCCTAGACTAGAAATACATGTGCCGCCATAACCTTGGACATGAGGTCAGAAACTACAGTCTATTCCACAAGAGTGCGCGAGTAATTACAGCATGAGCGTTACTCAAAAGGACAGGAAAAATCCACAGCCCTGTACACATACTGCCATAAATCAGACCCCGGATACTTACAACTTCATTAGTCCCTTACCAAAGAACTGCAAATAGGGTTGTATATATATTTCTTTCACAATGAAAGGCAATTTGCGCCCCCCCACCACCACCGTCAGAGATTCCCAAAGCTTTGAGGGACAGGAAAACAATTATTTTTTGCATCCTTTAGATTGACCTTTGACCTTCCCCCAGCAGAGGAGGTGAGTAAGTGCAGCTGAACCCCATTAAATATTGAGAGCGACAATAATTGGCTGTATTTCAGAACAAATGCGTCTAAATCAAACCAAGGACTCATTTGGATGCCATGTGACACTTTTGCACACGGCCAAATATAGATTTTAGGACAAACGTATCAAAAGGGTAGCAAAAGTGGTTCACCCTTCAGTAACTCTTCCTTCAATAACTTGTTAGTGTCAGCTCGAGAAGTATAACAATGCTTTTGTTTTCTGTTGAAACTCAAAATTTAATTAAAATAATTTGCATACCCTGTTTCAAAATGTGGTTTCTTAATTATTCAGCTGGTTGACTGGCTTAACAGGACTAGCTCTGTCACCTTGAATAATTGAGTCAACCTTATTCGTACTGCGTAGTCTGATTTTACCAGCTCCTTTTATTTCAACCACCCCCAATGATTGTACAGCAATTAAGTATTTTTGCATATAATACTGAAAAAATGTGAATTAGTACACTGTCTAATAACTCACTTTATTCCATAACAATTATCTAACCATGTGTTTTTAATGACATAATTACCCGCTAAAAACGTGTGGTCCAAACGATGAGCTTACTATTAATCACGCAACTTGCTGACAAGCAGAACGGTAAACATGAAACATTACGGTCTGCTGCGAGTCACAAACTCAGACTGAGTGCAGAGTGTTACGACGGGAATAGAAATGTAGCGGAATCGAGCGGGATGGAACACGCGCCTCGGTGTCAGTGGCAGTAAAATCAGCCGATCCGCCATTTATGATCCCTCCCCTGCGATACGATCTCACCTCGAAGCGGCGCGGATGCCCCCCTCAGGAACCATTCGCCCTTCAGACTTCACAGGCCGGTGATACCGCCGTCGAGATGGATACCTGGGTTTCATTTCGACGCATTGATTTTTCCACCTTTCTCCCCTTGCGGTAATTCATGGGGAGAAAGTGAAAAGCCGGCTAACAATCTATTGATTAGCCTCGCCTAAAAAGCTACCAGACAAATCACTGTTGATTGACGCAGATAATCCATCGTTGGAAAAACAAAATGAATGTTCCCTGCCTCTGATAGGAGGATGAGGCGCTGATAAACCGTACCAATATTAAGTGCCAGTTCAGAGCCGGTCTATAAACAAATAGCCAAGGCCAAACTGCAAAGACTGAGATAAGGAAGCGCACTCCTGTCTAGAGGGATGGGGAGGGGATGGTGACAATGTTGAAAAAAATAACATTTACACTGGTATCACCCCACCATTGAAAATAATTCCATTGTGCCATCCCTTTGTGCATTTGTGTGTGTGAGTGAGTGTGCATGCGTGTGTGTGCTGCATGTGTGTGCAAGTGAGTGTGTGTGTGCATGTGCGCATCTTGCTCATTGGTGTCATAACAGACATTTCCCTTTTTTTAAAGTTTTCTTAGTTTTGTTTTTCAGAAATTCCAGATTCAAAAGGTTTCACTGCAGGATTTTCAAAAGATTAAATGAGAAAGGATGTCCTTGTGTGGACTGTAAATCAAGTTGATACACAGATTGAATGGTTTGACTCACAGGTAAATTGCATATATACATACAGTTGAAGTCGGAAGTTTACATACACTTAGGTTGAAGTCATTAAAACTCATTTTTAACCACTCCACAGATTTCATGTTAGCAAACTACAGTGTTGGCAAGTCAGTTAGGACATCTACTTTGTACATGACACAAGTAATTTTTCCAACAATTGTTTACAGACAGATTTAACTTTTAATTCACTATATCACAATTCTAGTGGGTCAGAAGTTTACATACACCAAGTTGACTGTGCTTTTAAATTTTTTATATTTGGTCGCATATCCTTTGCATGCCATGACTTCCTGATGTCTGTGACCCAACAACATCAAAGACTCTTGATATCTTATTTTCTGGTACTCTTACAAGCGATACTATAACGTCTCTGCATTTGAATGGATCTCTATGGGAATTGGGGGGTGGGACTAGATTTAGCTGTAAATCATGCTGGAACAGTATGGAATACATGATTGGTAAAATGGCATCATAAAAGTCATCAAGGGTCTGAGGTATCAAACGAGCCTCAAATCATCACTCTGCTGCCAGATATGCAGTAGATATGGATGGATCACTTTTTAACGGTTGTTTCTCCTGACAAATTTTCCCATTGAATTCTATGGGAAAATAAGTAATAATAAATTTACTTCAATTGAAGGTTGGAGTTTTCAAATTTTTTCAGAGTGAGAGATTAAGCTAATTCACCAAACGGTGAATTTTTTATAACCCTTTTTAGGGGTGCCAATAATAGTGGAGGGCACTGTACACACACACACACACACATATTTATATATATATATATAAATATAATTTTACAAGCAGCTGTCATCTTTATTCAAATTCCTTTTTCCTTCAAATGTTTTTCACACAAACCAGCAAAAGAAATATTTTTTTCCTTTTTTGTGTGTGTGTCCATTTTTCTCCCCCTCTTTCACTAGTGCCATCCAGACAAAAAATATGTTTAAAACCCTCTATTTGTGGAACTATCTTTTGGCCGCACTCAGTAAACAACGGTTACACTAAAAGCACTGAGAATCGCAGGGGTGGCCAAGCACAGAAATCAAATTAGACCGGCCACTCTTGAAGTGACATGTGCACTACTGCTGGAATTTATAACAGCCGAGCGAAACGCGCTGGGAGAGTCACATTCCTGGAGCATTTTGGGAAACGGCATGCTCTAAACAGCGTGGGCTGGAGGGGACTGCGCTTGGGGGCACCTCAAGTGTCAGGCCCTGGCGTGATGCACGAGGGCAAATGGCTTTATATCACTGGATCATAATGCCGTCCTCTTAGGGAAAATTAAAGTGTTCACAGGCTGTTGGGAGACCGGGACCGTTCCTATTTTACGCCGTCGACCCGCAGAAACCATCAGGGGAGAATGGAATCATAATGAGGTCATAGATTGATGTGAGGTGTATGGCCTGTCATCATCTGTTTAAGATACGTGAATAAGAGCTGAATGTTAATACTGGTGCAAAAAGGTCTAGTTGATGATGGCATATCATGTGCAACACGGTACCACTGTAGAATTTGACAGAAAATGTTGCATTTCGACTTGAGAAAGGGACAGACAGGCCGTTATGCATCACTGGAGAAGGAGATTAAGGGTCTGTGCGTGTGTGTGTGTGTGTGTTTGGCAAAGGGAGGGGGTGCTCTGAAGTGGTCCAATCAGTTTTTCTGGGTGGTAACATCCTCGGATTGTGACGCCCCTCATGGAAATTGAGGGTCGGGGGGTCAAGGTTGACTTTGAAGAAAAGAAAAATGAATTTCATTTCCTATTAAGCTCTAGTTAAGGGTTTTTGCATTGAGCAGCCAGCACCTGCAATAAATCCCGGAGCAGAGTGAGAAGAAACCTGCCATTTAAATTTCTCACACACCTAAATGGAAAGGTGGACACACTGGGTGACATTGAATGGTTTTTTAAGCTATTACTCAAGGCTCGAGTGATGGGTCATTAATGTCGCACATATTGTAAGATTGCATTCTCCGCACACATCCAGGCTGGTAAAAGCTCAATAAAAAAAAGCGTATCTTAATGGCAGGGAAATAGGCTTTCTTGACGCTGACCTCCAAAAGAAAGGCATTCAGCAACGCACGGACGCGTCGCGTGTTATTTCGCTCTTCACGCCAGAGACTAGTCGCGCCGTTTGTTTTGCCTACCGTCTTTGTGCCGGCTTCTGCGACGCCGAATAACACATCGTGCGGATGAAGCTTTTTAAAGAGGGAAAAGGCGACAAATTCTCAAGCATGAATTTTTAAAGATCTCAGGAGAGGCAGTGGGGACCAGACAATGTGACGAGGGCCTCCGAGACATGTTCTTTGAAATATGAGCAATAAGCTGAAAGGAATAAGCAAGAAATGGGTATGGTAATGAGGGAGCCAGATGAGCAGGTAGGAGTGTTCCCCTTTGTGCAGTGAAATTAGAGTCGGAGTTTCACTCCAGCACTAGAACTCAGGTAGGTACATGCTAACGGGGACAAAATTGGTATTCTTGGCAGAAGCTGAATTATCAACCTTCTTACACTCCTGCCAATGTAATTAAATAATTTTAATTTGACATTTAGATAGAACTATTAACTGTTTTTTTTATCATTATTGCTTGACATTTAAATAATGTTTCTCCATTATTGGCACATTATTGCCTTCTGTTAATTCTAATGGGGAGCACATCTAACCTTTATCACACAATTAGACAACAGAATTACCCAAAATGCACAACGTTGCAGGAAACTTGAATAATGAGTGTTTTAGTCATTGTGGCTTTCAATAACAGATGCAGATACAGGCAGTAAAAAGGACTCTTCTCCCTCGAACCTGAGATGGGTCTCTCGCCGCTGGCCTTTAGGAGACTCGATGCTCTCGAACGGAAAGAAAAAGCATTTGCCCCTCATGAAGGGGAACACATTTGCAGTATCTCTAGCTGCAGCTCTTTTCACGGGTGAGAGTGAGCAGCGGTTGGACTCCCAAGATGGAGATCAGTGCCTCACTGCCCACTTCAGCAAATGAGACTAGCAGTGGGTGGCGTTTTCTTCACTTGGAATTCAAGGTTTTAAAATCACGGCAGACTAAAGTACGGATGTCTGTCACTGCTGGTGAATCAGCATCACCTGGGGAGTAAAGACCTCAAGTTCTTGCTCGAATCACAAAGTGGTGATCGTATAATACCCAAAATCTGAAGCAGCTAGGTATCACCGTGCTAAGCAACCAAGCTAGCTAGCTAGCTAGCTACTAACACTGATGCCTCCACTTTTTTAAGTAGCTCCAGATAAGAACTTCTAAGTGACTGTAGTGTAATGCAATGTCGCTAGTCGGGCTGACCGGGGCAGCAAGCCATCCGACCAGACAATCTGGGTGTCTAGTTGGCTGAGTGTATTCTCTAGCTGGGTAGCTAGCTAGCTTGCAGCGCTACCTAATAAGCTCACGGGGCTATTTAAGTTAGGTTGTTGGAATTTCGATGGTGGTCTCCAGGAATGCCAAATAAATTTTCTGGTAAGAAATGGCTTCTGCCTTCATGTGGTTCCTTCATCCCACCGTCAGCAATTACCTTGACTCAACAATTCCCTTCAGTGCTACACAAGACTTGCCGACATTAAAAAAAAAAGGAAAAAACGGGTGTCAAAAATGGAGGGGCCATTGGTCCCCTAGAGCCACTGCAGAGTGGGTACGTTCACAGAGTAGGTGTGTACACCTAAGCCCTTTTCGGATGGCAGCACATTCAGAAGCAAGTCGGTTTCCAGGGGTAGATCCCACAGACAGCTGTTACCATGGACACCGGCGCCGATCTCCACAAACAAGATATCAACAACAATGAAAACTGTGTTCCGGTTGAGAGTGTTTTTCATGTTCGCGCCGGAGCCCGGGCAGCCGGCCTGATCTCCCCGTCACTCATCTCTATTACCGCGCCATTCACTGGGCTCCTGACACAGCTGAGTAACGGCAGCGGATCGCGGAGCGTCGTCACATTCATTTATTGTTTTTGAAACCACTGAAAGGATTTCTGCAATATCAACATAGCCATCTGGGTAATGACAGGGCTTTCATCCTTATCAAAGCCTTTTCATATCTGACGGAAGCAGCCAATAATGATAGCTTTTGACAACCGACAATCAAAACTCAATTACTCTCCCAGAGTGCTCTTCTGTACAATGGGTCCTCCACCAAAGACGCTTTCCCCCCTCAATCCCTGTGTGCTGCACCCCCTCCAAATGTGGGCGAAAAACACTGCCTCAGCTGGGGAAATGCACTACCCCTTTCATTTGCAACTCAGTTCATCCTTTCAACACACCAAAAAAAAAAAAAGGGGGGGGGGGGGGCAGGGTCAATTGCCTTTCCCCAAAATTATCTCTAAACACTCAGTCAAGTTCTAGGGGATGTCAGTGAAGCCGCTTGACTCTCGTCTTTAATTCTACTTCTACACCTGCAGCACTTAAGGCTTCAATGCGGATAGGAAAAGAGGTATCATCCTCCATTTGGACGTACTCACACTTCTTCTACAGCCTGAGCATACACGCCAAAAATTCACAATTATCCTATATTACAGAAATTATATCAATGGTTAGAGCAATGGGCATCGTTACACTTCATTTTGAGGCAACTGAATAGTTATTTTTTAAATTGGACGTGCATCCAAAAAGGCAACACAGAGAGCTCTATAGAATATTTTGCATTATAACACAAATTCAAAACCTTATTTTAGAAATTTGACTGAAAGGATAATGTGTTACACATTATGGGGATTGTTGATGTCATGAATTCCAGTTATATTAACCAAACTGTAATGCCTTGCTAAAATAGGATGCAGTTTATAGAGTACTCAAGTGACTACGTCACACTGGTTTCGGAAGTGACTTCCCCATTCATTTAGACCATAGAGATTAACTAAAACTTACTTTTAAACAATTTCTAGTGATTATGTTTTACCATCAATTCCCTGGATTTGTAGTTTTTCTGGACCAGCTTTGAGTATATTTTACGTTTTAGTATTTTTTGTGTGAATATACCAGCGCTGGCACTTTTTAAAAAATTGACATCCAAGTCCATGATTGCTAAGTTAGCTGATCAAGCTCAAGAACCACCCATGCATTGCAGTAATGGATATGTAGTCTGTTAAAGTGGACTACGAACCGGACTACAATCATTAATCATTACTTTAAAGAATACAAATTGGAACTTGCGATGTATGCCCTATACCACACAGGTTAATTCAGGAATGTTTCAGCTCATTTTATAAATCAGATTTAATAGTCTCCGAAGACCATTCTATCCATCATAGGAATTTGCTTCCGAAACCAAACTCCACCCACGTCTGACTTACTCACTTGAGTACTCCATTATGAAAAATGTGTACACACCACACTATCAAAGGTATCTTTACCTTCACTGTAAGGATTGGCGGCAAAACACATTAGTTGAATTACATCAGAATTTTCCAGTCTGTCAGTAGGGTTATTCAACCGCAATTTAATAGCGCACAATTGTCAGATATGATTTTACTCATTGTGTTTCCATCAGATATGACAGTTGTTTTAATACATATAGCCAGTTATACATAAATCAGCTTGCTTTTCAGTGTTTTACCTTCTCAAATCGGTGCCAAGCAATGCTTATTGTATTATATTTGTAATTTAGGCACTAGATTGTAGGTATCTGCAACAGTTTCTGAACATTTAAGCCATTCATTTCACACTCTGATCATTAGAATGCTTGAGCAACCAGAATTAGAGTTAATGGGCATTAGCAGAATGTGCACTGACCTGAAAGGAAAACACAACTTCCTGTATAATGTAGAATCATCAATCAAAAAGCACAAACCTGTTAGTGTCTATTTTGCCACCTAGCAAATATCAATATCAAGGACAACTACTTAAGTGAAGACGACAGTAGCAAACGAGAAGAAAAACTGTTCTGCCCTGCCTCTTCGCTCCGGTTATTGCACCTGAACCACCAAGGCTTGCGTGTTTCCATAAAGGTCGGGGACTGGGCTGTGTAACCAGTCACCAATGCTCGCTGTGGAATCTAACTCGCGCTCTTGTAAAAATGGCTGGAAAACGGCACAAAGCATTTTCAGGACTTCATTCAAGCGCAGCTCTCAGGTCATGACAGAAATGCCCGCGCTGTTAGGCAGCTTTTTATTGGTCGATGAACCAAGTTAAGCTTGGGCCAGCCTGAGTGGAAAGCGGGAGGAAGGACTTCTGAGACATTGGCTATACCTGGAGTAACCTGGGGGGTTCCTCTCACTCTCTCAGACACATCACAAAAATGTGTATCTGAGAATAATTTCTTCAGTGACCAAAAGATCTCATTGTGTTCTTTTGAATGGCATTAATGCTTTAAATGATCTGGTAACTGCTCACGGGGGGGGGGAACCTAGACCAAAATAGCCAAAAAATAAGACAATCAATCAACAAAAAAAAAAAAACTAAACCGATCAGCTGCAAAAAAAAATAAAAAATTCCTTTGAAACATCACAGATTTGGTTCAGAATAGTTTCACCCAACCAATATTTGAAAAATCGCTCAATTTGGGTCTTTGAAATACAGGCCTGCCTTCGTCTATTTCTATCCGTGTCATTCAGAACAAAGTCTCTGGGCGGTTTCGCACTGACGCTCCCAAAATGCTCACTCTGACACATGCAACGCGAGTAGGAAGAAGAAGAAAAAACTGATCAGATAAAGACGCCCACAGATCCTGAAAATAAAATTTCCTCGGAGAACATGGACGATGCAGCTTAGCTAGCTTGCTGACCCTGAGATTTGCTGCCCTAAGACACCTTGGGAAAAACCAAGTCCCACATCAGTGTAAAGGGCGAAAGCTTTTAAGTGTGCGCCCGTAACATTCCGTATCTTTGAGGATCAAGAAGAGTAAACATAACTGCCCTATTTCGGCAGGCCGATGCGCTCTCTCCACACCAATTACTCCCCACCTTACCGTGGTTGGCGCCCGGGGCAGTTTCCTGCTTGTGGTAAGGTAGGGGAGAGCTCAGGAGTAATGGCCTACTTCAGGGATAAAAGGTAGCTTTTTATTTACTGGGTTCCTCGTGTATGATGAATTATAGAAATCCATTAAAATATGTACGTACTAACAGCTGAAATGGAAGATTGATTTTATTCCGTGCTCGCTGTGTGACGCATTCTCCCAGCTGGAATGCTTCAAACCACAGCAAACATTTCCAGCGCAGAGCTATTGGGTGCATCCCTGTGCAAAGCCAATCATGGTTTAATCTGCATTGGTCTAAAGTCCCTTTGCTGTATGTTTCACTCAAATTGTAGGATGTGATAATGGAATTATTAAAATTTGGTATTAAAATGGTGATCAATGCAACCGCCTGCCATTGCACAGAAACTGAATCAAAGAGACCAAGACTGATTTATAAGATACTTCAAACTTAAACACATTAAACACATTAAAATAACAGACAATTAGGAAAGAATATTCATGTGGAAGAAAACATACACTTATATCTTCACCATTTCCCTCTTGCATTGGGAGAGCCCAGAACTGGCTGTATTGCACTTCCTCTTTTTTTAATTTATGACAGCAACCCGATAAAAAGGCTCATATCTCTTCTTTGGACAGCTACAATAGCGAATTCTCAGCTTGGCCCGGGGCAAAGAGGTCTGAATGTGCTGCAGATTGGAGATTGGAGTCAGGCTAATGCAGCCAGGCTTCCTCGGTTCATGGAATATTGACTGGAACATTGGGGCCCACGACGCCCGCAACCATAGTTGCGATTGAAAACACAGAATCATCATAAATCAATGTACTGATAGCCTCTGTCTAAGTGAAATGTCTTTCACAGATCGTATGTGGAGGTGTGAACCTTTTTGAGGATGGGTTGGTGGGAAAAGGGTAATAGCTGCCTCTATGTAAGTAAAGAAACCCCATGCAGGGACACAAGTGGGTGGAAGTGAACGTCGCTGATGCCTTTGACTGTACAGAGCCCAAGGGAATGCATAGGCTATAGAAATGGATCTTTGTGCATTTTATTTTTTTCGTAAGGCGCGACTTCCATTCACACCCGTCTCGGTCCTTCGGTGAAGATAAATAATGACACGGCATTCCACCAGAAAGTTGAGAAGATGAGTTTGTCAGCTTTCATTTACCTCGCAGTAACAGCTATTGTAGAACATATACGGAAGACAGAGGGACGAAGAGATATCGAGGGGAAAAAAGAACAGGAAATTGCATTGCTTTTTCAATAGGCCAATGAGATTAAACAGGGGAAAAATTACCATAGAAATGATGTTTCAAGCTGAAAACTGAAGCCCCTTCAAAACTCAAATACCAATTGTGCACCATGTAAAAAATATTCTGTGAATAGAACAATAAGATCAGTTTCTCTTTTTTTCCCCGTTACGTTAATGAAATGAAATGCACAGCTGAAGAAACTCATTCAAAAGCCTTCATCCAATCAGAGCGGAGACACCATTCCCACGTTATTAGTGTCCGACGCAGGGAGTCTCGTCGGAGAGTTAACGACTGTCACGCAGACATGGCCATAAGATCCAAAAAGAGAGACGAATGCACCCGTTCATAGCTTACAAATGAAGGTCAGAATCGGACGGCAGATACCATACATCAGTCTGTCACTTCGGTGAATCAGAATGACTGAAGAATAACAAAAAAGGAGAAATGCAGGAGCAAAGCAGCAGAATTAAAAGCAAAACAGCAGTCAGTGACTCAAGTTTCTCAAGTATTTTTTTTTGAGTACACTAAATGGCAGCTGTATAACAAAAACACAAGAGCCACATTGGTAGAGTCAAACCAGCAGCATCAATTCATTTGTAAACATGAGGACAAAAAAAAAATCAGTTTCTGGCTCATAATGAAATGTTTATGACTTAGATGGAAACAAGGCATATGGCAACTTGGGTATAAAGACTTACTTTATACTTTTTTCCCATGTTAAAACAGGAATATTCAATCAGCAGGCCCTGTCTGTTGGGACAGTTTTAATGGATGGGTGCATATCATTGAATTTAAAAATGGCAACTGTAATCATTTCTGAAACAGCAAATGGGACCTGTAAACCCAAATATTTTCAATTACAGTAACATTAACAGATCCAAAATAAAGGTACTGGATTCCCAGTCAAATCATTCTAATGATTTCTTAAAGATGGAAATATTGCAATTGTTGTAAAAGGCTAATTATATGATTAAAAGTATGAATTAATTATAAACAAAAACTTGCAGTCTTGCAGCGTAAAAAGTCCTAATGTTTAGTAGACTATTCAGCAGCCCATGAGAAATGGTTTGAGATATGAAAACTGTCAAATATATGTACAGTAACCAGTGACAACGACGATCTGTGAAAACAGCTTTGCCACAGAGAAAGTGAATTATTCACTGGAGTTCCTTTTTAAATGTGTATTAGAATACCAAGTCAAATACCCATTCATAACATGTATGCATCAATATCATACCCATTTCAAAGCCAACCTTAGCTTGCTACTCTTACAAAAGGTAGCCATTCCTGTTCAGCTTCCTTGTGCCATTTCTGTGTATAAAGCTGCAAGTGCCTTTCCTCATTTTACAGACTGCCTCGCTGCTGACCAAGTCTAACTTCTTAAAATGGCCTAAGACACAAAAGAAGGGGAAAAATCAACAACTGTCTTTCAATATGTGAAAGGCTAAACCTTGCAGGCTGTTAGTTAAGTAGAGTGTTACAAGAAGCTGCATGTGTCAAGCCTAAACCATTTCCTATGGATGCATTTCCTAAAGAGGAGTAAATGTTAAAGTGACGGTCAAGGGAAATCCGTAATATGCTTTATAACCACGTTATTTATGGCTATTGAGCCATATGTATTATGTATTGAGCACCGAAGCGCGAGGAATAAATTCCATTGCAATCTCGTAAAATTTCAGTCTATATCTCTTTATTCCTGTATGCTGTGACGTAGACGTGAAACCTCAACCAATACATACTTTGATCTCATTACATAACTCCTCCCATAGTTTGAGGCAAATAAAACCATCCTGTTCCACAAAGAAATCGTGTCTGAAGTCTGAACCAATTTAACGCTCGTTTTGTTTGCCCTTGAGAATAGTTGTCTGTGTTATCAGCATTTGGATTTGGAATAGTTAGTTAGCTAAAGTGTTTATTTTTTCCCGCTCTCCTTATCCCCTATACCAATTTTATCCCTCTCCCAATCTTTCACCTTTTTATCCATCCCTCTGTATGGGCCTTTAAATAAATTTTAAAAACTCGATAAAACCTACCATTATTTAATGATTTGTGTGGCACATGAAATTGGTGAAACGCCACCTTGCAATTCAGCTTGCTTTAAATAGACTAACGTTAGATCAAACAGTTGCGTTTAAGTTAACTTAACTTTGATTGCGAGCTTGCGTGTGATATTTATCTCTTGATAGCAGCCGCACTGTATTTTACTTTGAATTGATTGCATTAATTCCTCGCCGGGTTCAAACCTATGGCTCAAACCACAGAACTGTATAAGAACAGTTCTGTGGTTCAAACATGTAGGGCTGGAGACGTCGATGGCACTCGGGTTGAGGGCGTGGATTTAGACCACACCCATCAAACCAGAGTCCTTTCATTAGCTGACTTTGAGATGTATATTAATATACCTATTCACATTTCCTTGAAAGGATATTTGGTGGGTGGGTAGTGGATACATCCCTCTGTGACATGTTGTGGTAATTTGAAGTTTTTAGAATCCCTGACCATCACTTTAAGGGTCAAGATTCTATATCTTTGAGCCACAGGTTTTATTCTGTGGTACAAATTTTCAGAGACATTCCTAATCATTGATGCAGTGAGTTCATATGTACGAGAGGCAAAATTTAAAAACTGTAGTTTCACAGAGGTATTAGCCAATAAGAATACTTGAATTCTCCTCTATGTTTGCCTCTAGTTATATTTACAACAAAATAAGTAATTAAATACAGTGCTCTGGCATTATATCGCCAGTTCAAATAAAGGGCTTGAGTTGGCAAAGAGCAGGGTGGCAAAAAACGATGGCACTGGGGGTGGGGGGGGGGGGGGGGGGGGGTGTACAACTTAATTCAGAAATGTTCATAACTTTGAAAGTGATGTCAAAATACAAAATTCCTTCCAAGTTTTGCATTTTTTTTAATGCAAAAATGCATATACATATTTTGTGCCGGTGTTTACTGTATGCATTTGTAGGCCACAATCATATATTGTTATAAAAAAAATGTAACATAATTTCACTGGAGGTATAATGAGGAATATACAGCGGGTTCTATACATCAATACATGGTTTCCTATGGGAGAACATTTGTAAGAATTTGTCTAAGAATGGCTGGCGGTATGGAATTGCTGGAGGCATGGGTGGACGTAAGCCTTAAGCTAAAATCTAAATATGACAGCAATCTAGTTGGTTTAGCCTTATCTTAAGAAAAAGTAGCAGTCTACTTCATTGTACAAATGAAAATAAAGTCTGTTGCCTATGGTCACAGAAGCACCAGGTGCTCTTTTTTTTGTCCCCTCTGAAATAACAGTCTGGAATCACTGGAAACCAGAGAATGCAATCTATACATCTTCCCCAATGAAGACAGTCACTTCCAGCAGGCCAAACCAATAGCCCAGTCACCAGTGTAATCTCTGCCACCACACATGGGTATTAAATGAAAAGAGAGAGAGAGGGAAGGAAGGTTTTCTGGAGGGTGGTGGTGGGGGGGGGGGGGGGGATTGTGTTTGCGAGGAAACTGCAATTTTTCATTTGTCTAGCAACGTGCTATCTGTCAGTAGTGGCCGGCTCCCCTGGGCGTTGACTGGGGGTCAGTGTGTGTGTGCGGGGAGCGGCGTGGCGCATTCAGTCTTGTGTACGAATCTGACGCCGTTCGCCGTGCTCCGACGGGTCCAGCGGCAGCTGTTCCAACAAAACAGGAGGAAACGTGCAAATTTATTGAGAGGAGACAATCTGTTTTGGCTCAGTGGGGGCGATCAAAACGACTTTTCGACGCGCAAAACCTCGCCGAACTAGCGAAAATGAAATGTGACTGACAGTGACAGGCGACTTCGGTCTCCCCCCCACCCCCCACCCCACCCCCCCTATCATCCGGCGGCAACACTTGACTAACAGAGCATATGAGCGAGACTGTGTAATTGACAAATTTCGACGGCTGTGGAGCAGAGTGCTCCCCTGACACCTCACGGGGCTGATGGGTCCGTTCTCGCCACGTTTTTTTTTCTTTCTTTCTTTCTCCGTTTCTTTTTTCTTCCCTGAAGACGAGGCGACCGAGACAGGACGGAACTGGCCGGCTCTCGGCTCTGGCGGGAATCACACGGGGGGGGGGGGGGGGGGGGGGGTGCTGCTCCCGGCGCTCTCGTAACGACCTTTCCCCCGGTGCCCACATACACCGGGGACTCATCGCCGTACAGGATGCGCTTTTTAATATTTACAGCCAGCTTCTCGCGAAACACGCTCGCGCCTCCTTTTTGCAGCAATTTATGGCACTTGGGCTGGAAGCACTTACACCGTGTCAGAGATACACACGGGCCCTGCACTGAGACAGTGCAATTGCTGATAAGAGCGTGTGAATTGTGGCTGGGCTAAAAGATGGGAGGAGAAGATACAATAGCCTCTTCCAGTGTTTTCTTACTTTTATCATTTCTCTTCTGTAAAGAAAGATGTCATTTTGAAGGTGACTTTCAAGATTGTGTTTTTTTCTCTTCCGCCCGCCAAGTCTAGCCTGTACGCGATTTAGTATTTCATTTCCAGTGGGATCAACGTATTTAATTTGCCCGCTGGGAGGACTGAAGCGCGGAGGCGGCGAGCGACGTGCCCGGGTCTACCGAGCGCGCTCGTCGCTGGGCGACAATTCAAACAGAGGAGGTCCCGGCCTTCAAATCTCATCCCGCAAGTAGGCCGCGGCCACGGCCTTTATGCTGCTTCCTGGGCTATTGTTTGGAGCCCCCGATTCAAGAGCGTACGAACGTTCAAAACACAGATAGAGCTTAAGGAACGGTCGCAGAAACGTCGCTGGTCGAGGCTAAAAAAGAGCCGCGTTTAACGTCTTGCTCCAAAATTTTAGCGGGGTGGACCCTTCATTAATGTTTGTTAATTCTTGCAAGTCATAATAGAGCGGGTGAGGAATTAAAGAGTGGAACGGAGGCGACATAATTGTGGGTCCGGGGCAGACACCCGTCTCTCCGAGGAAACAAAGAAAGGAAACGGGACAACGCTGCTGATGAAGGGGGAGATGGAGGGATAAGAAAGAGTGATATTGTTTGAGGAGAACAGAGCGTGAAAATCAGACGTGCAAAGAGAAGGGGATACGAGTAGAGGGGGAGATAAAGAATGCATCGCTGGAAATGAGCAGAACGGACATCAAATCGCTGAAATGTAAGAAAAGGGGTGGCAGAGTGAAGGGACACATCTAAGTACACCGGCGAGGGAGCATAAAAAAAAGCCCCGGAGAATGTGGAAAGTACCTTTTAAAGTGCAAGTGAAAACGCGCTTCCCTGTTTAACTTGTTTTCTGTCGTCGCAGATCCGAATGACACCAAAACATGTGACTCGCGTACGTCTAAAAAGACAGAGGAAGCATGTGCGAATAACAGAGCAGTCGGTAAACTATGCCATTTCCCCCTGGGCCAGGAACCGCTACGCCAAGACAAATGGAAAAGGTCCCAGAATCCTTTTCATTTTTGTACTGTGCTCACATACCCACACTCGGTGAGTAAAATAGCTTCGAGTCCCTGAAGCATAATTAGATTACAGTGGGGAAAGGCGTCCAGATTTATCTTTACAAGCACAAATACTTGTTAGGCGTCGTAATTTGTACTGTGCTTCTAAAATAGATCAAGATTCGTTAACGTTGTTCTGAAACGTCAGCGAATGTATGGTCACCGATTTCCTTAGGAACAACAAAAACAGTATTATCTTGGCTAACATAACCTTGAATTTAGTTTTTCAAAAACAAGACAAAACAAAAAAAAAACAATGTAAGTATTTGCCAATGTGCCTTTTATCTGTGCCTGAAAATGCTCTGGCGGCATACCGATCAGACAGGTCCGACAAGGTAAGCGCCGCGGGAACACTTTTGATCAGAGCCCCCAAGTGATGTAATTCCCAGATAGTAGCCTACTACTGGGTGTGCAGGCTAAACAAAACATATGCTGACACATGCTGAATATGCTCTGACTGATAACTAAATAGACCGTAAACTGTACGTGCTCCCAGTTGACTCCCACTGCACATGCGTCCCAGTTTAAGGGAGTGAAACGAATGACAGACTCAACCACTCAATGGGCGAGGCTGTTTAACTGAGGTGGACCTGAAGGGGTTAGGCACCATTACGCAGCTACAGCTTAAATTCAAAGCAAATAGTAGAGTACCAAGGGCCTGTGGGCTCAACCGCCTGGGTATCTGGAGGTTGTCCTGTACGTTTCAACCCCAAACTGCTACGATCTGCTCTCCTTAAAGGTGCACTACGCAGGATTTTTTAGCCTCGCTGCGGTCCTGTGTTTACGATCAAACGATCTCCTCCTCCGTCCTCATCCGCGTCCACACAAGGTACCCGACGTTGGCCGTCTCGCTAATTAATGTAGAAAATCCTGCATAATGCACCTTTAAAGTGTTAAAGAGGCAATGTCAATGTCAGTACGCTGCAAGTGAAACAAACAATCACCGGCACAAATCTGCACAGGCTGCAAAAACAAGAATTCAAGGAAGCAAGAATTCATTTAAATGTCAACACCCTGTGTGCGCCTTTATCACTTAAGGGATACGCATGGGTAAAAGCAAGCAGGTTACCCATTTTCATGCCTTCCATAAAGAGGTAGTTAGATAGATTTCCCAGGAATTTAATTCAGTTGCCACAAGAGGTACAGTAAATGTATGTCTGCGGCTTGGTGTCTGTAACAGTGTTGGAATTGTTAGATCGTGAATTTTGGAGACTATTAATCGCGACTAATTATGCAAACTGAACTATTGGGAGTAAAAAAAAAAAAAAACATTAAAAGACTGCTGTCATACCTTTACAAAAGGACTACTTACTTGCTGGAAAAAAAGCGTAATCTTCTCTGATGTCGTCTACTCAAGAGAAAAACAACAAAGCTAGCTCCATTTATGCACATTAGCCATTTAGCATCACATTGGGTCTTCACATCAGGTAGACCAAAACAGTAAAAAAAAACATTGAGCCATGAGTGCTGAGACATTATAGTGACTTCTGTCAGTTGTCTTGTTGTCATGTATTCTATGCACTGGTACATATTACTGGCTAATATTAACTGACAGCTAAATAGTGTCTCCTATAGGCTTGTATAACAGGAAAGCTATAAATAGATACATTTATATCAAACCTGCTACAGGCACATAGCTATCGAGACAATATACATGACCGCATATTTTTGCGAACTAGCTATCCAAAAAGCTATACCATTAGCAAGCTAATCATTGTTGCACCTTCCAAATTGTTTATTATTATTTCTTGCAATGAAAGCTTAGATTGGCAGTTTTGCCACATGAATGTCTCCTGTAAATCACTGTTTATATCGTCCAGTCCTTCTCAAAAAAGTAGTTTAGCGGGGTGTCTCAGTGGCGTAGCCTGTCGAGCGCCGTCCACATGCTCATTGCGAGCCGCGACGTTGGCGGTTTGAAAACGGCTGCGCGCCCTTTATCGCGTACCCCTCCCTCTCCCCACTCTTCCTCTCTCGACACTGTGCTGGCCAATAAAGCTGAAAAGGCCTGAAAAAAATATATTTAAAAAAAGTTCTCTATCAGTTGGCACCTGCTATACTTCATTCTTTGTTCTCTCTCTTTTGTTTGTAACATTGTGACAAATAGCGATCGTTTGTTAAGTTGCCTTGGTCACCACAGACTTTTTATTCTGGGTTATTTGTAGCCTTGAATTATTTGTTGCAAGCAAACACCATAGTGATGAAAAGGACCAACAGGGTCTGGAAATTTTGGAATAAAGCCCCAAACCCACATTAAACTGATGCAAATCATTCTGGTTTATGTGTAAAAGGAGTCAGAGAAGTAATGGCTTCCTTTTGTAATGCTATGTTTTTTCCCCTATTTCTTGCATACATCACAAGGAAACCGTTTCAGTACTGCCATGTACAGCCCTACAGTTTAGGAATGCAGTGGTCAAGAAGCAAAAGTGATTAACTACACATGTGCAAAATCACGCACACACACACACACGCTCTTTCAAACTGTTCTCACAGCTGTCCTTGGGAAACACACGATAAGCCATTCCACTTTCAAATAATGTGGTAAACAGAAAAAAAAAAAACACTAAAAGACAACCTTCTCCTGCATAGTACAGAATTCTACTTATTTACTTCAGTTTTCCCAAACAACACAAAAGGTACCTAATAATTTCTAATACAACATGGGGGTAAAACGGGAGGATTTTACCGACTTTGTCAGTGTCGCCCGTACGGGTCACACGATACTACCACTGATACTACGATGATACTACGCCTGCGATCATTAGTGACAAAACCGTTCTTATTTAGTGGGGTGTACGGAAAGCCTTTCGGCGAGTAACTCAAAGTGCTTGATGCCATTAAATGTGAAAGTGGCCAAGCCGTTTCCGTCCTCTCTTGACAGGGCCCTGATGGATCTGATTTGGCATAACCTTGGTTGACAAGGTGCATCGGTGGCAGATAGCGACACAAAGGGGGAGACCTTGGACAGGGGAAGGAAAGACTGGCCCGCATGATGGATCCGCAGATACGAAATCAGGAGACAAGAAACAAGACGGATCTACAGCACTGGAAGAACTCTTATCAGTCAGCGGGGTCTATTGAGTTCTTCTGATTTGACATTTTTCTTTTTGTAGTGAGGCTGGTGGCTTGTCTCTGAACCAACAGACTGCGGCTCCCAACACCCCCCCACCACCTCCCTCCCCCACCATTTGGCTGAGCTGAGCCTCTCGGATGATGGGGACATTACTCCTGTGGAACAACGGTGCCCTTGGGGCGGCCGAGATGGTGGCAGAGATCCCGCTGAGATTAAACCATTCGTTTTTCCACATTAAACCCGACGGCAGGTGTGAACACTAACCAACGTGAGCACAGCAGCCCAAGTAATTCCGTCCACTAATTCATGATCTGTGTGCAAGCTACAGTGAGTAGTTTGTCTCTTATAAATCTCCTGATAAGCTAAAGACAGAGGGTCATTAAGCAGCCGGATTCGGCCAGACACAAGCACGATAGGAGGTAAAGTCGCAATCAGATCGTAACCGATTCTTTGACTTGGCCTTTACAGTAGAGAAGCCTAGACCATGGATATTCAAATCTGGCCCTGGAATCCAAATCCGGCCCCGTTTTTCTTTTTTTTCCTCTCTCAGGTAATTAGCTGAACAATTAGTGCTACCGATTGGCCAGACTGTCTTCACACCTGACTCCCAGGTAAAGGGAGGGTGAAAAACCCGCAGTTCTTAGCCCACGAGGACCGTGATTTGAATAACAGGGGCCTATACCATCAATGGCAAGGCTATTCCTGCCTATGTTCAAGAATACCAGAGGGCAGTAAAAAAAAAAAATAATAATAAAATGCTACTGACCTCACTGCATTTGCTTACTTAAAGGAAAAAGTAAAAGTAATTTGGTAAAAATTAGACAAGACTTGGTTGTGTGCCATCTTGCAGTAAAACAACAAAACGACTGTATACTGTAAGAGCCCAACGTGCTATATTCTATTTTAGATGATGACGGTGATTTATCTTCTGGTTTTCACTTTGAGCACCTGTCCCTCTAATGGTCTCTGCACAGCCATACATGGGAAGGCAGCATGGAGATGAAAGGCCTCAAGTCAAGTGCACACTTAAACTGTAATAATATGTCTTTAGACAGGCAAAGGGTATATCAGGAGGGGTTCGGAGTATACAGCGCGAAATGTGGCGTGTGATCTTTTAAGATGGCGCATTTTCCAGAAAGTTATATAATTGCTGGGTCTCTTGGTTGTTAAACCCAGCAGAGCTCTTTCGCTATATTTCTACTGAATGCGTTGCTGGAAGGGGCTGTATTAAAGCTGAAATGAAGATTTGCTAATAGGGAGCCAGATTGGAAACAGAACCCGATTGTTCACTTTCCACCGTCACATGTCCAGCGCCTCACAGAACAGCTGATTAGCAAACATCTATTCACCTGGAGGAACAGAGAGCACTCTCATAATTAGATATAGGCACTTCATTATAAATATTAGGCTGTGTGGGGGAGGGTGTAATTATAGCTATTGCTATACCTGCAATTAACGTTTTCAGATAAGTGTCTCGGTGAAGACCGTTCTTTGATTTCGCTCCACTCATCGCCATGCTATCTGATAAATAGACTGCTCCTTAAAACTCCCGGAGCACTTTTCTCATTATGACAGGCGAAGAGCTTCGGCCGGCTTTTGAAGATATTCCACACACACGCAGTTTGGAGGCTGCATATTTAACATACAAAGCAGTCGAAAAGGTCAGCAGGGGCCAAGGGGTGGAGCAGCAGGTATGCACGCTGGTATGTCTGCTATACGAGCGCTCCAGTTAAAAGCACGCAGTGGACTCTGAACTCTGCGGTCCCGTCGGAAGGGGAGTTAAGGCCTTGACACGCAATCTTGGGCACCAGCATATTTCACCTGCCACCACAGCCCTTCCCCAGAGTCTGAGTTTACTCCCTAGCAAGTAGACTGGAGCGTCCTCTATGTAAATTCCTATACTTATAATAGTTACCAGCCATGTATAGAAACATACACAACTTAAATATTTCCCTATGAATACAGGATGGACTGTTAACTGAGCATAGAATGAGCATAGAAGCATAGAATTTGAGAGAGAGAGAAAGAGGGAGCTACAGCCCCTGGCTTATTGGCTGCAGTGTATCATGTGACCACATTAATAGCTGGATAGACAGTTTAGGAGATGCTGACGGACTAATGGCAAAGCAATTAGCTAGTGTTGGAGGAGAGCATGGCTATCCTCGGCGGTGCGGGTCGGGACTAATAACAACAGTCATTTAAAAGCAGAGTCATTGCACCTGTTTAATTACTGTGATAATTGTACGCGGTTTGTTTGTAGCCCAGGGGTCTGGCGGCTTCACCGCGCCTCGAACAACACTAATGGTCCTCCGCGCCATTAGAAAGATGCATTCTCACCCCAGGTGGACACGTCCACTACCTCATAAGTCAGATGAAGCTTCCATTTCTGCTAACTTGAGTGCTGATGGAATTTATGAGGTAAACAACACGAAGCGGTAATGAATTTGCATAATGAGCACGGCGATACAAAACTACCTAACAAGCTTCCTTACGGTTGTTACGAGGGCTCAGGTCGCACCCAAATAAAAACCAAAGAGAAATATTCACCCAAAGGGAAAAAAAGGATGACGCTGGCTGGAGGAAAGCCTTTATCCTAGAATTCTGCAACATTTATTGCCGTTTTATTATTTCTTAGTATCCATTTTGGCAGAAAGAAACCTTGGGTGACCTTAAGTTTGAAAGTCAGATTTAGGAGCTGATCATTTATATGTCTCTTCAAGATGATGCTCTGCATCCAGGCCTAAATGTTTGATTTTTGAGATTCGACAGTATTTTGGACTAAAGAATGAAATGATACCAAGAGATGGCTAATGAAAACCTAACAACAATAAATTGAAATAAAGTCTTAAAGAGAGGTTGTGCAGAGCCATAGACAAATAAAAATGGTTACTTTAAAGGAACTCTTTTCCTTTCTACAGTACGGATAGAGCCACCAATCCTCAATTACAATGGTGATCTATTGCACTGTACAGTAAAGAGCTTCAGCTGATCAATTACAGAAGAGCAGGGGGGAGGGGCTCACCCGCTGAGGACACCAAGCTGAGTGCTGAAAACAAGATCAAGAGCGCCTCTCCCAACGCGCCCGGCGAGTCAGCGCCATCAATCTCCCGAACGGCGTGTCAGGAGCCTTCCGCCCCCGCGGAAGGGAGCCTTCTCCGAGGCTAAACGGGTAACGGCATCAATCAACATCAACGCCCCCCCCCCCCCCCCCAACCCCCCTAATTCCCCACCCACCGCTCTTCCCACCCCCCTCCCTCCAGCACAGAGAAATGTGGGAAACCTTCAATGGCCGGTGTTAGCCATCGCAAAAAGAGCCGGGACATCCGTCCGCGATCCCGGGCGAGCCGGGCTGTGAGGTGTGAGGATACTAGATGTATCGACTTGTTAACGCTCATTCAGCGCACGCGCGAAGGCCTGCGCGCCCCACATCCCGCATAACCCCCTCGGAGCAGATGCGGGTGAATACTGGGAGGGAGGGGGGGGGGGGGGGGCGTTTACTCACCGGCGCACTTGGTCCTCGCTTGGAGGGGGGGTCCCGGGGTGCCCGTGCCCCCTTCCAGGGGCCTGGTGAGGAGGACTCTGATGTCGTACTCGGTGTCGGGGTCCAGGTGGCCGATCTTGTGGTTGGGCTTGTACACGGGCTGGGTGTCGATGAGGCTCCCGGACATGGTGCGGTACTCCACCTCCCTCTCGACGATGGGGCCGTCCCCGTTGATGGAGTTTGCGTTGAGCTGGATCCACAGGTAGGTGGCTCCCACTGCTACGAGCTGCGGAGGTGCGATGGGGACTGGGGGCTCTGCATAAAAAAATTTGAAATGAATATTCTTATCCTCCCTGCACGTTTATTATAATACGCATCCATATTGATGAACTTTAACAAAAAGTTAACAGGAATGCTTTTCTTTCCAAATCAACTCCAGGCTAATGATCACAAAAGCCCAGGATGCATTGCCCCAGGTGTCCCCTCTGTCAAATTTTTTAACGGTTTAAAAATGGCCGGCATGTCTTGATGTGTGCGTTTATGTGTGTGTGCGCGTATGTGTGTGAAATCCTTGTGTTGACAGACAAAAGTGGCAGAACCCACTTCACAGTAGATGCATGAGGAAGTGGAGTAGAACAGGAATGAAGTTCGAATTATTAAATTCCGTTTTGAGTTCAAGAGTTCAAGAAATAGCAATGCTTCAATACAAATTAATGGATTAACTATTTAAAGTTGACATGGTGTGGGGGTGTGGGGGTGGGGGTGGGGGGGGGGGGGGGGGGGCACAACATTGATTTTCTCTGCGGGCACTGTACCTACTAAACTATGAGATAATTAACAAAATATTAGTCTTTCGATTTTAGGTGAAGTCACCCTTCTTAATAAATAGCGATCTCTATTAGAACCTCTGCTCACACAATGGAATGCAGGAAGGCTTTAAGTGCGCTCATCAGTAAAACCCCCCCACGGAATTTTATCTGGTGGCATTGGAGGACTAATCCTAACTTTTTGCATATTGTGTATAAGCTTTGCACAACGACTGGGCCTCGTCTGAGACGTAAGCTCATGTTATGGAGGAGAACTTGGAGGTAACAAGTTAAACCAATTAATTTTTCTGGCCCACTCTGACTTGAAATTGCCTTGAATGTATTACTCTTCACCCCTACGGTCTTGCTCCATTTCTCCTGTGACCCATTTACAGAATCCCGTTACACTGAGCTCTTTGTCTGGGAACAAAACTGTGTGATTAAAACCCATTAGAGCACATAAAAACCTATTCAAAAGTGAAATATGAAAAAAGACGTTCAATCTATTATGCAAAATAATCAAGATATATTTTTGTAATTTGATTTGATCATTTCCTCTTCTGTTTCTGATACCTCAACACCTACTAACTTACACCAGGAATCTAATTATAATCTAATTACACTAATTACCACCCATTTTGAGCTATTCTTTGCAAATGACTGCCATTATGAAGGGTGCTGTAACAAAAAATGATTGAATGATTGGTCAATTACATTTTTTGTTTGGTAATCTTTTTTATCTTTTCTAAATATCTGGATGGCACTCTCAGGCATACAATTCCTCATTTTGCTCCATGTAATTGTCTGATTTCACTGAGTGGACTCTTTTTGCCCTCTTTTATCCAAGCTCATCAACACTGCCATTAGTTGTAAAAACCAGAGCCAAAAAATGTAAAAGGTGCTTAACGTTGACCAGACACATGGAAAAAAGAAAGCACAGAACCAGTAAGGTGGTATTTTAATGTAGCGGACAAGGAGCAAGGTTTACAATTCTAATATTGAACCCTTAACAGGAGTTCCTAAATATGCAGGTGAATTTGAAAACAGAGAAAATTTGAAACAAAATAGACACCCAGAAGATCAGCATGGGAGTTATATTCGTATTTGATGAAGTCAGAGGAAGTCATTTACTGGTTCATTTATTCCTGACTGAAGTACAAAATTAAGAACAAAATTATCTTTTGGCTGGAAAAACATTGCATAGATCACCTTCTTGATGTAACTGGAAAAAAACTAACCTGCAGCAAAAATTGAAAAGGATGGTAGGTGATATGGGAATCTCCAGGCCCCATAAATCATGCTTCCTGAAACTTTGTATTAATACGTTTGTAATTAGGCCCTTTGACATATCATTCACATAATGGCATATGGCAGGTTAGATCTGAAGTGGAATAGATGTACTCTCTGACAGCATTGGAAAGACAGGAGCTTACTGGCACTGTTATAATATAAATTATTGATTTGGACTACAAAACTACACCGATTACCAATGCAGTTACAGGATATAGCAGACCTATACAAGTCTATTGTCACAATAATGGGTGAGTGCAGTGAACATCGTTCACTGTGATGGACTAATGTGAAAGACTGACATTTCTGTCCTGGGGGTTACAGATTTAAATGTAGGTTCGTAAAAGTTTTGTCAGAGGAGAACGAGACAAACATTTCCATTCAGGCCCATGTCACCTCTGCGCTTCTCCTGGGGAGAAAGACAAACCCTTTCCTTCAATATATTTTTGGACCCATCAAATCCGTGGCATGATAGCATGTTCTCACGTTATTTTATGCGCCAGTGACCGTAGCAAGAGTGAACCCCTCCACTTTTGCCGTGGTCCCTGGTGCACAAAACAATGTGAGAACATACGTTCTGGCATTTCATTCAACACTGAGTGACATGCTCTGTTTGACTACGGTCACTCGCCCAGGGATATTGACAACATCCGTAATAATCTAAACTGTGTGGGTTACACCCTCGAGTGGATGGCCCAACTTCTCTCAGTCACGTTTGAGGAGGAGCGAATGTTGTGTAGAATACTCGATGTATTTAGCCACATGCTGGGATGACACTATGGCAATATCCCCTGAGGATATTTCAAAAGAATATGGCCTCCTAATGAATTAATATGGGTTCAATTGCTAATTTGAGGCAATTCAGTCTATCCATTTTTGTCTTTTAAAATTTTATTTTTGGCATAGAAGTTGCTCCTAGCCAATCACGTTCATGAACAATATGCAACTTATTATGTGCTGTGTTCTGCTTCATGTTTTGATATCACTGACTACTGGCAGTTTTTTCAATTTGCTTCACTGCACCATATAGGATGATACATGTGAGATTACAAAGAGTGACATTGGATAAGCAATATTCTACTAACATTATAGTGAACAATGAACTGGACTGTGCAGTGAAATCTTTTCAATCTTTTGTAATGTGTTCATATCTGGAAGGGGAAAGCTGTGGCTATTGGCTTCACAGAACATGTCAGGAAAGACATTTACAAATATACCGGCTAACATTATGACAGGGACATGCAGTTCTGGCAACCAGGTTTTGTAGCCAGTATTTTGGTTAAAAAAATACTGTGTTTCCACAGCTGCTCTAGATATAATCACACTGCTAGAAGATAATTAGCAATGGAAAAATCAGTGAATTACATCGAGAGATGAATGCTTGGTGCAATCCAACGAAATTGAGTTAACACTTATGCTAACGCAATGCATATGCTATAAAATAGCATATTGTGCAAGAAAATTCTGACAATGGAAAAAGACACATAAAAGGCCTTCCTTTAACAAACTATAGTAAAGTATGCAGACACCGTTTACACTATTCACGGATCAGTACATTATTTAACACAAACAGAAGGTTTTGGCATGGCAATATCAATCCAGTATAGAAGACCTGGGTAGTAAAATGACCATGCTTAAGTTGAATACCCAAAACTAATGCACTGAACTTTTTCTTTCCCTTTCTTGATGGATTGAGAATATTTAAAATATTTGATTTAAAATGCAATTTCGTCATTTTAGTTGTTCTTTGAGAAGATAACATTTTCCTGAAAATACCATTTTGTCATCGCTTTATTGTTATTGAATAACATCAGACAGCTTTAACCTTTTGTGTTATTTTGTTTCAAAGGGCATAGTTGATTCAGCATTTCATTTCCTTTAAATAACAATAATTAAGCTGACAAAAATCTTCAATTCACTCATTCTGTTACTAGCAAACAATGTTTTATTGACACATTATTGCGAATACTTAAAGAATAAATGGAAAATGTACGTCACTACATGAGCACCATTCAGAAAATTGGCATGCAATTATCGCTGTTACTCATAAATAAATAAATAAATAGGCTACTTTGTTAAAGACTGAGTGACTTCACAGAATGTCTATGTGCATGACCATTCAGCTTCTACTGTGGTCAAGGACACCGGTAGCGGAGAGGTCAGAGCTCTGGGCCAATGATAGCTCAGAGTGGCATTCGCGGCAGTGCGCCTAGCGCTGGTGCCAGGCGCAGGGTTACGGCTCAGCTGTTGCCGCGGCACTGACCCAGCGAGCAGCCGGGCGGCAAAGTGCGCACGCCCCGCCCCCAGACTGCCACTGCACCTGCTGGCCACACCCACCGGCAGCCCAACCTGGGAACCGTCCAGGGTATATTTAACACGGCCGCTAACAGGCAATCTTCATCCTGTGACCTGTAGGCCCCGTAAGTGTCCCCGCGTGTCACCCCTCTCTCTGCGCATTTAAACTGGGCTTGCGGATTGATCCATTCCGTATTTAAGAGCGGGGACAAGACGCGCCTTTGATTTTTCGACGCGCTCTCTCATTAGCGCCAACGAGGCCACGGCGACGGCCCTCCCCGGGAGTGGGAAGCGACTTCAGGTGACGGGGCGGCGCGGGGAGGGACGGAGACGTAATGACTCGGAGTAATTATCATTTGAAAGGGAGCCGCCGGTCCTTGGGAGAGCGCGGGAGCCTGTGATGTGCGAAGTTTGTTTGTGCTCTGGAGGGTTCGGCGCGTTCGGGAGGCTGCGTTTGAAATGCGCCGGAACACAAACACCAAGCGCGGCGCTCTAATGAACATCCTAGTTAATCAAGCGTTCGCGGGCTTCAGATACATTTCCAGGAGAGGTCACACATGTTAATGGGGGAGCTTCTTTGGGAGACCGACAAAAATCAAGCCGATTCTTACACCTCTTGCTGTTGGGCGCTGTCTGCATAGTTTTGGAACATATATGATGCAAGTTTTGATAAGCCTTTACTCTATATGTAAAATAGTTAAAATATATAATTTGCAATATGCTCCACATGGTGTTACATTCTACTGCCGTTTCGTAACTGTCTCCAGGACTGAACAGACCCTGCGGTACTTAACCAAAGAGAGCACCCCTGTTTGAATGATTTATAAAAGGACGCTCTTGGAAGGGTGGGGATGACCCTTGTTAACCCGCTGGTTCGCTCCTGGAGGCGGGAGCCGTCCTCTGTCGATCGGCGTACCCGAAACGGCACATCCCCGTCCGCGCCAAGCCGTTCTAACGTCGCGGCCCCGCGGACGCGGCTCTCGGGCTAACAGACGCGGCCCGCGCGAAACGGCAGCGATTCGCAATTAGGTTTCGTGAGAAAAGTCATCCGGAGCAAAACGCGCGGACAGCTGTGAAAACGAAAAAACTAAATTGCTTCGGAGGCGTAATCTTTTATTTGAATTTAAAAAAAGCGAGATAGCCTGAATTAAGCAGAAAAGGGGAATTAGCGTGCGGCTGAATACAGTCCAATTACTGCTTTTCAAAACATACTGCTCTCTTAACGACATTTAAGTTATGATGCATAATCAGGGCGGAGGGAGGGGGGGTGCTCAGGCCCTTTGGGCCTTTCCAGTTCCATGGGAAGATTTGATATCGCGGACTCGAATGTGGCGGATAAAAACTCATTTCCATGGACAGGCCTGATATATCTGCCGCGTCGGTGCGATGATTTGCTGAGGTCCACGCGGGGGGACGCCGCGGTGGAGCACGGGGGGCTGAAAGCGTTAAAGTCCGCCGGGGAGGACAGGCGCCGGGCTTTTGCCACGGTGATTGACAGCCCTCTATCTGTCCAGCTAGGATTAAGCCTATCAATCATACAAAGCTGAGAGACAAAAAAAACAAAAAAAACATCACACAGTAAATGCAGCTGGAAGCACAGTGTGGAAATAGAAAAAAAAGGCGGGCCATTACTCGCTCTGTGCACACTGTGTGTGTGTGTGTGTGTGTGTGTGTGTGTGTGTGTGTGTGTGTGTGTGTGTGTGTGTGTGTGTGTGTGTGTGTGTGACACATACATTCATATGCCGTCAATTTATATGCAATGTAATGTTAAAAGTGGGATGGAACAGATGGAATTTTTAACCCACTGGCTAATTGCACATTGTAAATCCAGAGCAGAGAACCAACACTGCACAATCCAAATTTGCATTGGAATGTAATTATTCATCGAAGGTTCAGTATTAACATCATATACCCAAAGCCGTGGTGCGCTTCCCTCTGGTAGGATCCTCATTCATAAGAACATAAGTTACAGGCTCGCTGCTAAACGGACCCGATCGTTCTCGGTGAAACGGAAAATGTTCAAACGGCGCTCTACTTACGTTTCACCGTCAGATCGGCGTAAGTCGAAACCCCAATTCCTTTGTCTGAATGGACGATGCAGCGGTAGCGTCCGGAGTCGTCCTTGGTGGTGTTGTCCACGTCAAAGGTGGCAATAAAACGCCTCGCGTTCACGGGTTTCGTCGTCTTCATGGGGGCTTCCCGACCGCCGAAGCCCTGTTTGGTTATATTGAAATGCGTTAAGTGGACCACCTCCACGGTAAGCAGGCACCTCTCCCTGTAAAATCTTCAAGACCTCTTCAGTCAGAGTATTGTTAGTCATTTTGGGGAGCAACATACTGCCTGGAGTGTCCTCATTCTTAGCAAAACGCACTGATACACATGGTCACGTCATAATATTGACACAGAAACAGACAATAGGGGGGGAAAAATACACCCTCAAAGTAATTTATGCATAACACAAACTTCCACTCTTATTAACATCATTAACTGAAAACGTTTAACATGCGCGATTTCTTTAGACTGTGGGTAAAACCAGACCTTCATCTACGTTCGTATAAACGTGTCTATATTTACACGCGTGTGCGATAGAGCACGCGTGATTGTTTGCCTTCGTCTGTTCATCCTGCCTGAGCGCGCTACACGTTTCCTCTCCTCGTCAGTTTATAACGAGGAGCAACGGTTCCCGTCCGCAGGTAAGAGTCGCGTTCTCATCTCCTGGCGGGTAGGCGGACGCACACGCAGACGCGGCGACGAGCGCCGGATTCACCACAGCTGTCATGCTACACGGCGGGCAGATGGGGAACATTTGTTCGTTAGAAATATTTCTTCATTACGGTCATCGGGGGATTGCACTTACTGTTTGTGTTTTATCTGCGCGGCTAATGAGAACTTGTTCGTTAAAATGAAAAACTCCCTTGCCGGACGACCTTTTCCAAATGCGCCTTTCCTGCGGAGCGCGATCCCCGCAGCGTGTCCAGAACCTGATGCTCACTGGTCGTACCGCACTTTACCCTTCGAGTAGGCCGCAGCTTCAAACTACTGTCACCAGTTCATTGGTGAAAAGTAACGCATTATAAGGTTGACAGGTTCCGATGGCACGCACTAGACACAAGGTTAAAAGGTTAGATAAACATGAGGATTTAATTCACAACAGACCCACTGGGCAGTGCAGGCATACAGTTGAAAGGGCCAACAGCCATCTGGCAGTCCGTACACCAACAACACGGATGAGATCATCTGTGTGTGCAACGTTTTAGCCTGCATCACCCAAGTAGGGCCAGGTATGACGTTTGCGCTACTGCCCTAGACCGTGACACTCCCAAATGGAATAAAATGAGAACCGTTTGGCGACAGAAAAGGAACGAGGAGGAAGTTACCTGTAACCACAGGTTGTAGCTATTCTGGGGTCGTCCGTTGACGGTGCATTGGAAAATAGCCGTTTGTCTGGAATTGACTTCCACGTCCTTTATATGCAGGAAGTGTGGGGTATTCACTGCAAAATGGATGAAAAGTAAACATTTACTGTAGAAACATTTAAAAATCAAAATGCATTAAAAAAAACCTTAAGCACATTAAAAAGACATCAGGCCATTTGAGTTCAGACAATGATTAATGGTGCAAAGTGGAACAAAGCTACATTTCTAAATGCGCATGATATTTTATGACACTGGCTGATAGCAGAGAGTAGATTTACTAAATGCCTGCTGGGTATAATGCCTGAAAAACCATTGTCTTGTGCAGTAAAGCATGAATGTACTAAGTGCAAGGGCAGCATCACATATTAAATGTGAAAAAGTGGAGACGGCACCTTTTTTGCAAGTTTGCCTGGTTTTTTGAGAGCTCCAGTGCAAGATCACAAAATATCTGGAGAGGCGTACGCAATAAATGATTGAGAAATGCCTAAAGCCATTTATCAAGGCTGGGAGCAATCGTGGGAGATGTTACTGCTCGGACATTTCATCACCTGGGGCGAGTGTGTGTTAATGCAGACCTGCAAGTCTGATTATTGATTTTCATTTCATTACTGGTTTATAGCTACAAAATGAGAATTAGAAGCCGATTTAGAAAAGGAGTACACAGAAATGGAGGTATAGTAGGCTAATGAACAATGGATTTTGATTAATGAAATTAACACACATTTATATCACTTTCAAAGTTACAAAATCTACATTCCCATTGCATTCATATCTCAGAGGTTCCAATGTATGTGCAAAATTTCACAAAATGCAAAGTGATTTGTATCTTATAATTTCCCACATCACCCACGTATTTGAACGTGATCCTACACTGCCTGGCCAAAGTCGCCGTTGCACCCGTCATGCATAGTGCCCACTGTACAAGCCTCTGGAGGCAGCGTTATGATCGGGGGTTGCTTCAATTGGTCAGGTCTATGCTCAGCAACGTTATGCAGCAATAAAATGAAGTCAGCTGAGTACCTGAATGTACTGAATGACCAGGTTATCCCATCAATGGGCATATTCCAGGACGACAATGCCAAGATTCATCGGGCTTGTGAAAGAGTGGTTCAGGGAGCATGAGGAATCATTTTCACACATGAATTGGTCACCAGAGTCCTGACCTTAACCCCATTGAAAGTCTTTGGGGAGAAGACTTTACGGAGTAGTTTGATTCTCGTGTCGTCAACACAAGATCTCAGCCAAAAATGAATGCAACTCTGGACGGAAATAAATGTTGTGACGTTGCATAAGGTTGTCGAAACAATGCCACGACGAATGTGCGCCGTAATCAAAGCTAAAGGCGGTCCAACGAAATATTAGAGTGTGCGACTTTGTTTTTGGCCAGGCAGTGCATTTAGGATGAATTTCATGTACAACCTTTTCCACGGGGGTGGGGGGGGGCACAACAAAAATCCCAGTACTTTCCTTGCTTCTTAAATTGCAGCAATTTCCTCTACACGACGACAAAGAATTTAGCGGGCCAGACACCCTCACCGGCCCGCTAAATGTCACCCCATCATCTGAGCCACATGTGCCTTCTCCCAAATGGCAGGGAGACCAGCATGATGACAGGGCTCTAAAATTCCCCATCTCACTTTCCATGTCACGCTACAAACAGCAGTTTGCTCGTAACCACCTCCCCGATTCCTGCATTTCCAATCGACTGACAGCGTGCTGAACACTCCCCACTTAGTCCCTGACGATTCATCCGGGAGAAAAGAAACGTGAATGTGGGAAGGCGTTCGATGCTATATGTCAATCGCATAACTGTGTATGAGCGTGTCATTTAGTTCATTTAACTGAACCGTTCTGCCCATACCAAAATCTTCATTCAATCTATATCTGTGGCCTGTGAGACTTCAGTATGGCATCACAGGCTTGAGTACTACCTACCAATCATCTTTCAATCTCGAAGATCAAATCAAATTTATTTTCCCTGCATTAGAGAGCCCCCCACGTTTGATCTCTGGAGCTACAAAAGGCGGATGTAGAGATTCAATCACAAAATGGATCCTTGCACTCCACTCCACATCCCCCCCCCCAGCCAAATAGGAGGCTGTGTTGTCAATTAGGAAATTACACTGAAGGCAACACAGCTAGACCTTGCAAAATATTACTTCTTTCAGCTGGGACATGCAACCTGTCAACCTCACACTAAAGTTCAATGTCAACAAAGTTTCAGTTGCATCGCCAGATGCTGAACAAAGTTGTGCAATTCAGCTATGCGTTTCATTCAATTTCATCCACAATAATTGCACTCCTTCCACAATAATTGCGCTCCTAAAAGCGCCTAAACGGTTACAGTAAAACAAACAGTTCTGCACGTCCGCACAGCCATTCGCAATCAGCACCTCACCCAAAAACAAAGACTTGAGTGAAAATAATGAATCTAGGTCAATCCACATCTATAATAGAAGGTGGGATCGCTGTACAGGATGAAAGTCCATGCTAATCAAATTGTGGAAAGTAGTTTCTAATTAGTTTCCACGTCTCTTGCAAAAGCAGGCCAGTGTGACCTTGATTGTAACACCGAAGATATATTCCGAGCTACAGTCAGTAGGAAATCCAACAAATAGCCAAACGCATTCCGATTATGATGATTCTTCATAATCATGCGGCCTCTGTTACAATTATGCTTTATTACTGTTCCTGTTGAAGCTCTCTCAATGTCAGTTGCCATCCTCTCATTTCACAAAATAGCTTTTAGGAGACGAAACTGTGAAACGCCTTCCTTTCAGCATTTTCAAAATATGGCGTTGAGTGCATGTTCGGCACGTTGAATTCACCAAACTGGGTTGAATGTGGACAATAAACTACAGTGGCCCCAGCTAACTGCAAGTTGATGTATTTTCCTTGCAATTAATTTTTTTCATTTGGTGAGATGGTATGCCAAAGATATCTTTCTCACTGTCATGCATACAACTACATGCTTACCGTACACTTAATACAGTATATAGCAGTACTATGCAAATATTGAGTATGTCCCGGCTACACAGCACTTCCTGTAATTACACAGGAAAACTACCAACAGGTCCTGAAAGCCACAGGGTATGTATGCCACTTTGAGTGGTTATTTAATCAATTAAAACAGTCGATTACACAGCTAACTCACCACACCTGGCTTCTTAGGTCTACATTTGTGGTTAACTACATACCCTGTGGCTCACCAGGACCAGGGTTAGTCACCACTATATACTACGTGAATGAAAAATAGACATTATGCAGGAATACATGCAATTTCACTTAATTCTCATACATTAAAGGGGAACGCCGGGTTATTTCTTAAACTTATATATCAATTTTATACGTTTAATGTGAGTCTTGAAGCTTACCGCACTAGAACTGCGCCTCCCGGTTCCCTTGTTTCCAGCTTGCTTCATGCTGATCTACATCAGTGGTGGTTAATTCAAGCTGCAGGACTGTATACTAAAAGGTTAGAAATTGATCAGATTCACTGATAGATAAAAGTCTGATATGACTAAAGGGATGCCATCCTCATTATCTCCAGGTTCTTCCGATTTCGGCGATAATTTAGCGATGAAAATCTAAAACATTGTATATAATATTGCAGTCAAAAGTTTCCGAAATTGTACCTTCAGCCACACCGTACTGCTGTCGGCTACCCAAACTCACCACGCCCCTCAAACCTCAGTTCCCTCATAATATTGAAATCGTAGCATTCTCTCTGATTCAGGAGGAATCATTTCTAAAATAAGTAGTCTAGGGCTGTGTCTGAAAATACTTTGGAAACTTTTGACTGCAATATTATATAAAATGTTTTCGATTTTTCATAGCTAAAGTATACATCGCCAAACTCGTAAGAACCTGAAGATAATGAGGATGAAATCCCTTTGGTCATATCAGACTTTTATCAGGGAATCTGATCAATTTCGAACCTTCCAGGACACAGTATAGACCCGCAGCTTGAATTAACCACCACTGACGTAGATCAGCGCGACGCAGCGCGTCTGGAAACAAGCTGGAAACAAGGGAACCGGGAGGCGCAGTTCTAGTGCGGTAAGCTTCAAGACTCACATTAAACATATAAAATCGATATATAAGTTTAATAAGTAACCCGGCGTTCCCCTTTAAGCGCCATACAGAACAGTGTAATTACGTAAACAAACATAGTGCATACTGGGCCACTGTAATGTAAAGTAGAACCAAAAAAATACTGTTGATGAAACCACTGAACATTCCCCACGGGGGAGAGGACATGAATCTTGCAGAGGGGAGTGCAGAGATGATTTAAGCTGGGCCGGGGCTTTGGCTGGGGCCAGACCCAGGGACAATAAAATAAGTTAGTCTCCTTGTTAACGTGTGAGAGAAGGGGCATCAGTCATCCCCCCCACCGCTGTACATCTCACCATACAGTCCATCACCTGTCCAAATGAAATGTTCGGAATAAATGAAGCGTGGGGCATGCAGGAGCAGGACCGTGAGAGTTTGAGAGCATTTTGGCAACCTATTCATTACGTACTGGTGGAAGGAAGGCACCATACAGACAAAATGGCTCTCTTACAGTTAACCAAGGCTCTAAATCTGATGGACACCTGAAAGTTAAATGCTAAGCTAACTCCTCCTCATGGGACTAATTGCACGTAACTGCACTGGCGTGACAGATGCAGAGATTATACTGTATGTCTTATTGTACGTCGCTTTGGATAAAAGCGTCTTCCAAATGATTGTAATGTAAATGTAATGTAATTATACCAGAAACAGCAGACCTGCGATATGTTTGAATCACTTTGTGTATATGCCAGTATTACCACATAGATCCAGCATATATGCCAGTATTACCACACAGATCCAGAGTATATATCAGTATTACCACACAGATCCAGTGTATATCCCCGTATCACTACACTGATCCAGATAATTTTATCATAGTAATGTTTAGAGATAAAAATGGCTTGATGTTACTCATAAAATCAAATTACATGTCATTGACATTTCAGACAACAGTGCAGAGAAATGTTGAAACCAGTAGTTTCCATTCCATTTGAAATAACCTCCCACCAGTCTAGAAAGAGTGGCTTTTTGAGAGCACTTGGACATTTTTTTTCCCTCTAAAGAGCTGGAAACACAGCTACATGTAAGTTTGGTACACAGAAATTAAACCCTCGCCACAGATGTGCAAATGCGGCGAATTCACTGTTGAGAGAGGCTTAGCGTCTGAACACTTCACTATCCTGTTCAGGAACATTTGCATTGTTTTGCATTGCCTGCTCACACAAGGCTAAAAGACATTTTGGAGGCTCTTATACAAGGATGGCGGATTAAGGACAAAATAACTTTCAGTTTCCGACTTTCAAAAAGGCAGCTTTAACCGGGACGGTTTGCGCAGTTGCGTTGTGAAGAGACTACGTCCACTGTGGCAGTACATATCCTATGGGGGAGTATTGTGGTCTGTGGCCTGTGGCAAATACACAATTGCTATTGTGAGGAGTCAGGAAAAGGGCAGGGAGGCCTTTGACACAGTGGCCCATGACACACTTTTACGTGGTTGCAAACGCACTTACTGCACTGATGACCCTGGAGTACCACGTCCTTGACGGCCAAGAGTCCGCGCTGTCCTGAGGTCACCACTTCAAACACGATCTGCGAGGGGGGGGTAGAAAAAAGAAAGAGCGATGAGCAAACGGGGTGGGGGGGGGCGCAGAAAGGAAGCTCGTGACGACGGTACGAAATGTGCAAGGGCTTAAACAATGCCATCTGTACCGACATGTTTCCTGTGTCAAAGAAAGGCACACGGCCCATAGCTCATTTCTACTTCCTACAAAAGCAAAGGGGGGAGGGGGGCGATGCTTCTCTCAGTCCCCATGATAGGGATAAGCAGTGTTTGAGGTTAAGGGGTAGGCTACATAACCTGGGTTCAGTTTAGAGGGTTCCTTGTATGCATCGTGAGTGTGTTCCATTATAGCTTTATTTGTTTTTGTTTTTTTGCAACAGTGCTAGAAAGTGACCAGATTAAACTGAACGTCGGTGGCTGCTGTTAGCCCTCATATCCAGCTTCTCCTGCTACACTGTGGCCTCTATTGACTCTCAACTGTACCTGACAAATAAGTCAAAGCAAGTGATGCACAGAACAGGATGAGAGTCTGAACAAGACCAGGCAGAACAGAACATAGTCTAACAGAACACACACACCCATAGGTTATAATATCGACAGCCTCATAACAAAAGTGCTTAAGTCATTTTTTGTAGTTTTGAGAAAAAGGCAAAAAACTGCTGAAATCCTACGTCAATGAGTATTTATTAACTCTTTCTTTTACAAACACATATCAATGGCTGCTAAATGAAATACAGATCATGTGACTTTGTATTATGATTACATAATGGCTAATGATGACTTAGGCAAAAATATTGAAAACTGAGTGGGACTTAGGCATTTATATACATGACATAGGCAAAAGTCGAGAATCCAAGGCAAATGTCAAGTATCTACTGGTACAGAGAAAGTATCAAATTTGACACTTCCTAGGCAGATTTATGCTTCCAAATGGGGTAAGCTGTCAAAATAATGGTGAGTGTTGAGGCAAGACGTGCTTCATTGACTGCAAATCATTGAACATAGCATAAAGTGGTTCAGGAAGTGCACAGCGACCTGCAGTGACTTGAGCATTTTTACACTGTTGACGAATGATAAATCAAGTGATTTAGGCAGAAAATCTCAAAATGTCCAAAAAATGACTTAGGCACTTTTGTTATGAGGCTGTCGATATGAATATTATATACTGTATATTCTGTATGAGAATATTACAAAACATACTGCTTGCAAAAAGAACAAACCAAACTGTGAACGGGAGGGCGACAACTCTAAACATTTTCCATTTGAGTAAAACAGTGATTTTGCCATTTTAACCGTCTCAAGTGTATTTACTGTAAATCTCATGAAGGAAACCATGTTAGTTTTAAAATCCACACTTATTTAGAGACACAACACACAGACAGACCTTGAACAAAAGACTGACTGTCCAGTACAAAACTAAACATTGTTCTTTTTATGGCACAGCCCGTCCTGTTTTGTGGAAATGCACTCCCGCAACAGCTGAAGGAGATGAAGACCACGTCTTTCCATTACGGAGTGTTTTTATCACTCCTTTAAAACAATGCACCTGTTAAAATACACGGGATTCACTCCTGGTTTCCACACACAGAATGGGGAGAATCAGTTCTCACACTCTGACCTCCCAGTGATATAGAGGAAAATAACAGTCAGGCCCCTTATCTGGCAGGAAATAAGCGGTTAAGAGGCCGGGGGGCTCCTTTCCTCCCTAGACAGATTTCGGCGGCCTGGCACAATGAGCAGGGCTCCGCGGCAGGCAGGAAATGGATCAGCAGCATCTGCCCGCCTCCTGCGATCCTCCCTTCCTGTGTGGGATGACCTCACTCAAGGAGCGGGCAGGAAGTGAAGACACTGAGCCCTGCACTCGTAGGTCATGCGTCATAGAGTCGGTGAGCAAAAATCACAGCTGAACCAAAAAAAAAAAACATTTTTATGAAGAGACTAGTGTAGATAAGGGGATGTTAATGGCCCGGGTAGAGCCTTCTGGTGCTGATGTGTACTCTTTTTTTTTTAGAAGCACTGTGGGCTCCAATGTGGCAGATGTAGAATAATTACAGGCCTCCTTATGAGTGAGTTCTGGGAGCTCGCTGATATAAAGACGAAATGATGTCAGCCGCCACGAAAAGAGGCGCGGTGCTTAAATTTGGCTGATTGCTGCTTGCAAACGCGCTCAAGTGCCCTGCGCAGCGTCACTTCCTGTATATCCGCTGCACAGTTTCAGTCTCCAGCGATGAAAGCGGCAGCCGCGTTCAACTCATCCCTTGGCCTGCTATGAATTCCGAAGCTAAGCTGCATCCGTTTCCTGGGAAGGCCTGGACACACCACTCCCTATGAACCTCGTATAGGAGAAACACAATGAAAGAGTCATTAGAATGGGATAACGCTGTCGTCGGAGACAATTGCCATGCCTTAATTAGGCCGTTCAAATTAGTTTTAATTGATTTTTTTCCCTCCCTTTTGAAAAATGAACGCAAATGGCCTGGGTGCTAATTAATGCATTATGAGAGCCCCATTCAGCGGAAATGAAAAGCGAAGCGTGCACTGTGACATGTCACAATGTGTGCGAGGGTGCTTTAGTCTGGTGTGTCTATTATTCTACCCACCTCCCCAACTCTCACTGCCGCAACAGGACTCATAATTCTCTATTTAAAACATATTTTTCATTACATACTTTGTATGCCATGTATATTAATTTCACGTTACAAATTCGGTAAATACACGAGTACCTTCACTTCACTCAACTGTCGGAAATAAGTCGGGTTCAAATCAAGAACTGAGAAAAGCCTTACCATTTCTATGAACAACAACACTCCTAAAACCTCCTAAAAGGTCTCCTCCCTGTCAGAGCATTACCATTTTAACACTTGTTCATTGGCAGACTGTAATGTAAATAAACATTTGACTCCACTAGGAACCAAAGACTGGAGCCTCTCTATTCTGTAAAATAGTCGCAAGACAGAACAAAGGGAGGCAAATTCACAGATCGATGTATAATATATTCTATTTATATACGCTTTCACCGCTGAACAGAAATTAAAGCGGACATCACCACTCTCAATTCCTTTAAAACGCCGCGATGCACTTGCTAGTGTCACCTCACTTAGTAAGCAACTGCCTACAATTACTTTTACCGGTGATTCTAATTGTGATGCTACGCATCGCAACAGTTCAGATATTAACAATGAGATGCATTTGACAGAGTTCACAGGGCACATTCGAATTGCAGCGCGCGATCAATTAAAAGTTTTTGGAGGTGACCCAATAACAATGTAATTAGGACTGCTGATTTCAGACTCAATGAGAGAGAGAAGAAAAACCACCCTGCAATTACAAAATAAAAGAAAGTAATCTCCGAGTACCAGGTGGTTTCATTTTGACAAACACTTAGGATACCGTGCAATTAAGGATACCTATAATTAGTTTTACATTGCTGATTAGATATAGTTTTGAAGATTGCAATATCTATTGTTAATCTGAGAGAGTATTAAAAAGTCACAACTGCTGTCTTTGCAAATTATCTTCGGTGGTGCTATGGAGGATGGAGCGATCACAGGGAAATGGATGCTCCTTCTGTGTGGCTTTTGTAACAACAGATGGTGCTTATTTCTCCAAACACCTTGAGATATATTCATCATTTTTGGCTGCCTTCGGAGAGCGCCGTGCTTGTGAGGAGCATGTCTAACTAGTGCAACTCTGAATAGTCCAGGAGGCCTGCTGACAAGAGGCAATTAAAGCAACTCCTGCTGTAGTCTAAAGACTACGAAGAACACGCGCCCCTTATGCGCCTCGCTCCAACGTCGCTGAACGTCGCGTACGACTGCATGCCCCCCTTCACGTGACGACGTACACGACTCAACTCACCGATGCTGTCGAACCCAGATCATCTCCGGGGGGGCGGCGACCCGAGATAATCGCACGGCCGGTACGCGTCATCGCCCCCGGGACGAGACCGCGCATTACCGCTCCGATTTTCATATTCAAAAGATTTCATCCGAACCACACCTCTTCCCAACCGAGCCTGCAATCGCTCACCAGCCTATTCAGGCCTTTCCAGCAGAGAGCACCGTCTTTCAGATTAACTGTCACAATGGGTCATCTTTTCCCCCCCCCCCCCATAGTGCGTATTCAACACATTAGAATGCGCTTACAACAATCTGCTTTGTAAATTGCTCTGTATAAGTGCTTCTGCTAAATGAATGCAATCTCACCACCTCAGACTCCACGACTATCCAAAGCAATTGAATACTTCTTGAAAGAGGCTACAGAAAGTAGGTAAGAGGCTAAATATATATAATGTACAGTACTTGATCCGTTCATATAACAGGACAGATTATTGGGAAAAAGAATCAAGGAAACCTTGAGACCAAATTGAAAGCAGGAGCTCAGAACACGCCGCGCAACTTTATCCTATTTAGCGAATTTAGCTTCCGAAATTCAAGTGCGCGCACGGAAATCGTACATCAGCTTTACACCGTAGATCTTTTATTGTGTCAGGAGTTTATGAACCTCGGCAATTGCTTTTGCGAGCACCCAAGAGCTGCAATTTCTAGCAGGTCAGGTCCTTTTCGGCGGAATCATTTTCAGTGTCGGATTTGATGAGCTCAGATGTCACGGCACAAATGACTGATTTTCTCCCTCTGTAACTAGGACATTCATTTGGGCGAGGTAATTAGTATAGCGCGTAACGGCAACATGCCGATTCGCCTGCAGCATAAGCTTGATGAATATTACCATTGACGAAAGAACACATTAAAAATAGATTATTAGCACTGTTCCGATGGTAAGGATGAATGATTCTGAGGATTTGCAATTCTATTAATATTGTTAATTATGAAAGCGACTTTCAGGTAACATACCTAATAATCATACAAATAAGAATAACGGCACTGATGGTAATGATGAATATTGTGGAGCACCTCCCAATAATAATAATAATGATCCTCATTAACATCATCATCCCAAGTGACTTACAGGGAGCCTACCTGCTAATAATATTAATATAAGTAAAAAATAATGAAGATAATGATTATGCTGTCCATAAAAAAAACAAATGCAGCTCAAAAAAAACAAAACAACAACTATCGTCTCCCTCAATCACAAGGAGTTGAACAGCAGAAAGCGAGCGTTCTGTACAAAAATAGCACGTTCACACAAAACGCACCATGCATTCTAATAGCAAGGCTTTTAAGAAACCCGCGACCGTTCGGTTCGGATAAAGTAACGGGTCAAATCAGAGGTACTGTTCGGTACTAAAGCTCGGCGCAGCGGTGCCCGGCAGCAAATTCACCGATTTATTGTTCCCTTAATTACCTTATGTTCATTGCAACCTCGGCCGCTGACCTTTTTTGTGTTTATTAGGCAGACGGATGAGAGTTCTCCGGGAGAAGGGGGAAGTTGTGCCGAGGCATCCTGTTGCTCCCCAGCAGCCGACAGAGCCGCGAGTCTCTCTTCGCCAACGCTACACTCTCGACTCCACTCACTCTCACGTCGAGTGCAGTGATGGAATAATTTGGCGGCTCGCAGGGGGACAAGTTAAATGTGACTTTCACCATCCGTCAACATGCAGAATGTGAGGGGGCTTGAATAAGGTTACGTCAAAGAGGCCTTTGCGAACTGCCTCGTTATACAGTTTTGTGCGAATGAGTAATTATAACAGATGCAAATAAGTAACAACCTCGCTGTTGTAAAATGCATAAGTCACTTTTCCCCTCCCCATGCGACCGACATTGCCACGTAAGAGATACTCAGGCTGTCAGTATGTAATTTATATTGAGCTGAAGACCAAACTTAGGTTGTTTTGTAAGAAAGATTCCCATAAATTTCTCATATCAAAATGTATTGTTCAATTCTGAGGGTGTCAGAGACTGAATAATATGCCAGGTATCTTGGAAAATCACAAACAGTCATCATAGGCTCCACTATCGGATACATCTAGCCTTTGATTCCGTCGATGCGAACTGCCGCCGATGTGGACGCTCTTACCTGGTAGAAGTTTGGCCAGAAGGTGCTGATGGCGAGCTCCACCTGGCCCCAGGATGAAGCAGTGGAGCCAGAGGTGTTCCACACCGGAATTCCCAAGGGACTGTTGTTCTCTTTGACGTAGATGTTGAGCTGTCCTGGGCTGGACCCTTCTGGGCCCGACACAAAGTACTGGAACACAACGCAGTGGGTGTCGTTCTCCTTCAGCTGGGGCGTAAGCAACTCTGCCTTCTGGCCGGCAAACCTGCCGGACGTGTTCACCATCATGAAGGCCGAACCTGTGGAAAGAGAGCCAATGCTCAATGCCTCCTCATCTGGACCTCCTGACATAAGCTACGAGACGCTTGAAAAGTTTCCCTCCGTGTGAGATCGTTTTGCCAACGTGTTGCATTACATGTGTCATGTCATACGCGTGAAGTCATAGGGCCTTCATAAGGCAAACATAACACCATCGGCAATTCATAACTTTACAAAGCAGTTATGTCAATTATAAGTCGATTAGTCTCCGAGCCCAATCAGATCTCGAGAACTGTAGCAGTGATTGACACGCACAGACTTGCCAGCTTACAAATTTGTAATTTTCTTAGAGCACAGTTCAGAGAAGTGTTCTCTAGAGTTGATGCAATTGCTATAAAATATTGGATACGTCCCAAAAAGAGGTCAGATTTATTATCTGCATTGCTTTCACCAAGCTTACAGTGATGAGGTACAAGCCTGGCTGCTATATGGCTATAAGCCAATGTTCTTTCACAGGAGACTTCGAGAAGACACACTGTAGCTCTGAAACCGATAGCTGGAAATATGATGCATCCATTATTCTTCTGAATAAATGGGTGAGCAAAACCTCTTCTTGGTAACATGAAAATAATTGGTTAAAGAAGTTTGAGTTTCAAAGCTCACGGGAGGTCTTCGCACAATACACGGGGCGCGCTTCAGCCGTCCGCTAGAGGTTAACGCGGCACGTGGGATCACGGGCGTAGGACTCGAGGTCTGGAGCGGGATCCCCATTGCAAGAACGTCAATGAATAACCACATCACAATATTTAAAGGACCTGAATTGTCCGGGAAACCCAGCTATTGACTTTGGGTCTCGCTGTTGACACAATTCTGCAAGATGCATATGATTGAGTTGATTTAGGCGCTGTGGCCTCGCTGTTCCTTTGCACAGCGCAGCCGTTAGCATGTGAACGTGCTCGTCTTACTATCCAAACACTCACATACAGGGACACGGCACATCTGGCAAAAATTGACTTATCCGACTGACTTCTGTGAAATCAGTTGCAACTGTGGAAATGAGCAGTAAACACCAATAGGAAAATCAACCACAAAGTTCCCGTGTAATTAGGGCTGGGTATCGTTTGAAATTTTTCCATACCGATAACCTGGTGTTCGATGCCGATGTGAAATCAATACATTTTTCAATACCTTTCTCTGCTGAGCCTAAGCACACTTTTCAACAATATCCTAAAAGTTTTTCTCATTTAACAAAATTAGCCAAAACTTCTCAAATGCTTCAGTGTTTAATGTTGTCAACTCAACTAAAATTTTTGTTTTCTTAATTTTGTTTTTGTTCTATACCTCCCCCTCAAAGAGGTTTCATGATGTTTTGTTAAAAAATATAATTGTGATTTAAAAATAAAGTTGACCTCCAAGGAGTGGGCGGTGGGGGTGGGAATAAAAAAAGTAAAAAATAAATAAAATGTTGTCAACTCAAACAGCTGTATAAAAAACAGTATAAAATTCAGAAAATTATGATTTAAATCAAGAAAAATCTGATCCAAGAATAAAAACAAGAAAGAGTCCCCCTGGTACTTTGGTACTTAAAAGATCATTTTAAAATGTTTTGCCAAAAACTACCGAAAATTGGCACCGAATACTTTTTCGATACGCTGATAGTTTTGGATAGTCTGCGCTAAGGACATGACACGGTTGGTGCTCAAAAAGTATTGAGATTCGATACCCAGCCCTACTTTTAATGTCACACATTTTTATAATTTCCTCCTTACATTTGATAGTAAAAGTTCTGTCAAATTGTCTCTCTACCTGCCTATAAAACAACAGAAAGTCAAAAAATTGACATGCACCACCTTCCATGAATGTTTAAACAAAAGGATTGGGAGCACATGGAAGCGGATAAATGCTAAATGAGGGCTCACACCAGAAATTTATGAATATGGAAAAAGTCAAAAGCCAGACTGCATGATTATCACGTTTAGCAGTTCAAGACCAAGGTCTAAGAAATGAAACGTGCCAAGCCTACGCTATTACACGTCGCATTCATTTACAATCGCGCCTCACACAAGATGGTGACGAAAAAGAAAAACTCAGATCAAAAGACACGATCAACGACCTGATCAGTAATTTGTTTTGTTTTTTTAATCCACAATTTATTGACATCTCACCAAACTTTCTCAGGACAACACTTTGTAAATTGTACAGTTCCCACTGGCACCATGAGGATTCATTACCAGAGCACTGGGCTCATCGCTAACACTGTCTGAAACCCAGCAGTGGTCAACTGAACGACAGATTAGTTGAACTCAAACATGTTTTTTTGTTTTGTCGCGACATCGCAGAATGTCCTCTGTATACGAGTTAGTGCGGACGATGTAGGAAAGAGGGATGATAGTAGCCTTCCACGCGGCAAACGGGCAGCTGTGCCCACGGGAAAGCTGGGAATACTCGAGCCCCCCCGCGAGACGCAGGCGCGCATCCTTTACGAAACGCCTCCCATTTGACACGTCAGTAACTGTGGGGGAAACCTGCTCCTCTCGGGGAGAAGAGCTGTGCAATTCCTCCTGACTCTATCGGCCTTTGCTCGCGGCTAACGAGCGAGAGAGCGGTCGTGTTTAGCGGAATCCGACGAGGACGAAACCGCGCGCGCGCGCGGAAGGCGACGCGGCGGCGGGCTTGCGGCGACGCGCGTTCGGTCCGAGCCGTCCCTGCCGATGTCCGTCACTGGCTTTCAAGCCTGTCCGCCCGCCCGCCCACCCGCCCGCCCGCCGCCCGGGTCTAATGCTTCAGCCCTGAAATCTCCTCTTTGAGCCTGGTGCTCAGGCCGCCTCTCATCGATCCCTGTAATAAGAGCAATTTTTTGAGTACATGTGTTATGACAAGTCTTAAAAGCCTGGACAGCAAACATGGAGGTCACGGAAAACCACATCCTGCCGACCCTGAAACGCTAAATTAACATGATTGTGTTTGGTCTCCAGGTACTCGTTTCCCAGCATTAAATTTCCAGGCAAGCTGTACCATGGCAACTTCAAGAGTGGCTCAAGGATTTGCTGGCAGATGAGAAACCTCTCAATATATCCATATTTTTTCATTTAAAAAAAAGCAATACTCTAATAATAATAATATTCTAAGACTTTTAGCATGTGCAAAACCTTTTAGCACACAAAAACTAACACAACCAATGATTGGTGCGAAGTAAATACTATGACCAATCATTGGTCATGTTATTGGGTTTTTGTACTAAAAGGTTTTGCACATGCTAAAGGCAGAGATGGTGGGAATTATAAATAGTCTCGACAGTGAGATAATCTTGTTTGAATGAGGCAATAGCACTTTTTAGTTTGTTAGTGCCAAGTCAGCAGACATCATCAATATATTATCATTTGTGTCTTTCAGGTTCTCATTCATTAAAACTATAAAATACCTGTAACTGTTGATAACTGAGGTTGTTCCTGCAATATATTGATAATAACGTATAAATTAGGCATATTTATCGGATCCATTTGGTGCTTGAAATGAACTGGACGTGCTGTGCAAAAAAATCGCTTGCAATAAAGAATTTAACCAGGTAATTCAGAAGGTGGAATACCAAGCTGTTGCCTTCTAGCTGGCTATAACTTTGTGAAATGAATCATGCAACCCTGGGAAAACCGAGAGGAGACCCGTAGCTGTGGGACCCCGAAGGGACATGGAACAGTGAAGTGAGATACTCATTTCCCATGGTTTATGTGAGCTGCCAGCTTAGGTTCTGAAATGCAGTCAGCATTGACTGACAATCTGAGCCGGCCACTAAAAACCCCACCGCGTGCCGAGTTACTCCGTCTAATCTCACATCATTGATCCCGGCAAATAAGCAGTAGGGAGCGTCCTCTACGACAAAAACGATCGTGGTAAATACAGTTACCGTACAACCATGGCTTTCCACACGGCCTCTGTACTTGCTGAAAATGTAATTATCGGAGAAATAAGCTCCAAGAGGCAGTTTTACATCACCAAGCACCCAGCAGAAATATGAATAAAACAAGGGGTACCCTCGAGTGACATGTACAGTCTTGTGCACTACTGCCTGCCTAATCTAGATTAAATTGCAGAACGTGGTGTTAATTTCCCGTCTACTCCATTTCCAAGGCAACTTCACTTTTGATCTCCTTCAGCCTGCAGCAGGGCGCAGTAATTTGATAATTCATAATAATAATGGCATTGTTTCAGGACTTCAGACAACTCAGTCTCTGGAATTGTTTTTCTTTAGGAATGATTAAGCTATGGTGAAACACACTGGCTTGCTTTTGAATAGCCTCAGTCTGCGTTTTACATCCGATTACTGGCCTGAGTTCCCATCCAGACTTTTTAAAAAATTAACTTCCACATTATAAGTGTTGTTAAGATGTTTTATTGGCCTTACTGTGTACTTGCTTTGGTTCCAGAGAGTGCAGAGGACACTTCCTGACACAAACAGACTGCGGATCCTCTGCGGAGATAATCAAAGCACAAGTGTGACATTGCGCCAACAGGAAAAAGGTCAGAAAAACGTCAGTACCCAAAAGAATCTGCTACAGAACTTGGGGGTCACCACCCTCTGCAGGGATTGTTCACAAAATTCTATGCAAGGGATGATGGGAAATTTTCAAGTTGTGTGGAACTCGCGGGAAAAATCATTATCTCTGGATGCCAAACAAGACCGCTGATTAACCCCAGAATCTTTTAATAAAGGAAAGCTTTGTTTCAACTTTCAATCACTGATGGTACCCCGCATTCTCTTGCGCCAAAACGTTTGACGAATACGAGTCTCTTTTTTTTCTTTTGAAAACAAATGTGTAGCAATGGAGTCACAAAAGTCAAAGTGACAAGACAAAGCAAAAATTGCATCGTGACTGCCATCGTAGCAATAAAGGACCAGGAAGACTGACCGCTCACCATCACTGGGTTTCACAAGTTCTCCAGAACTTATCCAATGTTGAATGGCAGTTCATGAGCATGCGCCATTCCTTCTGAAAGCGAACCCCAAAGCTGTGACTGATTTTTTTAAACATTGACTTCAGTGCTTATACAAAGCTCTTATTAATGCGCATCAATAGTGTCCCACGTCCAAATCCTGTCCCGATTATATTCTTTATCCAGGCGAAATAAAATTAACCAATTTGGTACAATGTAGCAACCAGGCTAGGTTACTCTGACACCAACACGCTTGGTGATGTACTGTACTTCCAGTATACGAATAAGATTGCATGAAGAACGACCAGCCATTCAAAGTCGTGTTTTATTTTCTGAGCTGTCATATTATCATCGCACACAATAAAAAAACTGCACAATAAACACTTGACTTTTAGAGTTATACAAGGTCATGAAATGGTACTTGACCCATGACCAGAAAGCAGATTGAAAAAGCTTACGTCTGATTGTGGAAGGGCCTTGTCAGTATTTGCAAGATTTATTAAAAACAGAACACGGGGGTTCAATACACTACGCGTTTGCATCCTTCTTTGTGTGCATGCATGTTTCCATCTGTCCATGTATATTTACATATAGTGTACATGAGGTAGGGGTGAATAAGAAGGAAACGTACATGGGCAAACCCAGGTGGCCCATATTAAAAGAAAATATGAGCAAATATAAATTTACCACCTCATCAGCACACGTACCAGACACCATATTACTACAAATAAATCATTTATTTTATTTGGCAGAAAAAATGGTTGATTGATTGGTATCTGAGGTGATATCATATACGGTGACCATTGTGCAATCTTTAAAAAAAAAAGAAAAGAAAAAAAGGTCATAGACGTGCTGAAAAAAACGGTCTCATTCAAAAGAATCAAACAAAGCGCCTACAGGTTACACGGCTCAACTGGTTTCATATTCTTTAAATATACTGATATCCACAAAGCACAACGTGAAAAATGTTCGCAAACAATTCGCTCCTTTCTTGCTGGTGTAAGACACAGCAACAGGGTAGATGGTAAATGTGCTGTCCGCAATCAATGCGATGCACATGAGAAACATTAGCTCCAGACATGTAGGGAATGCGAAAAAGGCTTGGCTTTCTAAAAAGGCAATTAAGCCTGCATCCACAATAATGGAGTTGGCATCAAAAGCACATTACACACCTGGCATGTGCCAATTTTGCACCTCATTATACTAACAAAATCATTTTTTTCCCCTTTCTCCCACTCCTGAAATAAAGGAAGCAATCTGTTGGTGATTTGTCAGCTACAACTACCCCCGTCACTGGACCTTCAATACATCAGCACTTGATGACAATGCTAATAAACCAAGAGCTTTCACCCTTGGTGATCAAGGCAGAGAACAAGACTATATATTTTTTACCACTATGTTTTATTCTTTGGCTGACAGTGTCAAGCTAGTATCGAGATGGTAATTTTACGATGGTTTATTATTCTTTTTTTTACAAAATAGTTACCTTAATAAAGGCTCATAGAATGGGATGGGTCTGTAGAGGTTTGTCCGGGCTTTGCTACAGGAAGTGGTGGTAGTGGTTTTCTTATGCCTCGGCTTAGGGTATACTAGCAGTACCGGAAAAAGTAGCAGCGTAGTGTAGTGTAGTTACGTGCGATTTGTCACAATGGCCTTGGTCTGTATTGTAATCCACTACATAAAACACTCGGGAAACCACATTTATGTGAAGGATCGAAAAGTTACGTTAAAATTATTTTGGATGGGAAATGTTTAAGGTACTGCTTCAGAGAAAAAATTAAATTCTGATAATCTGGTTAAATGGTACACAAATCCCACTTTCCTCAAGGGCCGTGTTCCTATGGGAACCTGGAAAATTAGTTTAGACCGGGAATAACAGGTGATTTAAGCTCTCGTCCAAAAATGACTTCACGCAATTAAAAGATGGAACGGAACCGAAATATCAGAGCCCTCAAGGACTGGAATTACCCACCCTTGATTGGGCTGATGATGACAATGTAATCTAGCCCGTCGAACGCCGTAAGGTTTTCACTGTAAACCGGTCGCCAACTTGCCTGGCATATCGTCTCCTTTCCCCGAAGCAGGTTTTCACAAGGCTGACCACCGCGAGTGCCCGTAATGATCCTAACTTAGAGATACTGAGCGGCCTGGCCCGTGTCCTCAACCTGAGGAAAATATCATCAGCAATCAGACGATAATAAATCGCCGGTTTCGCCGCCCTTCCCGCAACGTGCTCACGGACTGTCAGCTATCCTCCCTCTGTCTTGCGTAACGTGACCACAAAGCGCACCTCAGCCACTGCAGAGCAATTACCGGACTATTTTAAAAGCAAATTATAATGGGGCTGTTTTAGTTGTTATAAATTCGCTCGGCACAAAAAATGTTTTTTTCTCCTCAACAATGTAGCGTTCAGGACCAATTAAGACAAGAAAGCTTTAGAAGCAACTAAAGAAGCGCTTGTACATTTCCATAAAGGGCACTGCTCTACAATCACATAAATGGCTCTGAAAAATGTCTGTATTATTCCATATACAAAAATAATGAATCTGGAAGGCCATTTCCAGCCCCTGTTATGAAGAAATAGATTTAAGTGCCACTTCCAAGGCCTGGGTGGCCTTTCGCCCCCAACAATGCAGCTTAAAAAAAAACAGATGAAGAGATGGATGCGGATAGCGGCAGATACACGACGAGAATAAAGGCGAGAAGGAAAGGCACAACATATGTTCGCCGACATTTTGCGGCAAGAACCCCGAATGGTCACGCTTCAATTAAGGTAAGCGTTTAAACGGTGCCTCTCCCCCGATTGGAAGGGATTAATTGAACAGCGACAGAGCGGAGAAACTCGACACAAATACGCACTCCGAAAGGACGCGTCAAAGAGCGACGAGCCGGCGCTGTCGAACCGCACCCCCCCACCCCCCCCCCCCCCCACCCCCGCGTGCGCTCACGTTTCAAAAACTGACATCGGACCTGATCGGATATCTGGCTAAATGGGTTACGAGCATGTTAAGAGTTGTAAAGATAAAGATATCTGGCTAAATGGGTTACGAGCATGTTAAGAGTTGTAAAGATAAAGACGAGAGGGGCAAGGATGACATCATCGGCAGCATTCTGCGCAATTCTCTCATTGGGTCCCTTCCAGCAGACTTGTTAGTACCATGTAAACACCTCCATATGAGCCACTGAGAGAGGTAATGAGATTTTTCTACTCGGGAGAAGACATCAGCTTTCACTTAGTGAATGGATCAATGCTTCACCGGGAGGGCAGAGGATTAGGAGAACGTGTATTTTAATCGTTATCATTTTCCAGTGCAGCTGTCAGTGCTCCACCTACCTCATAAAAAAAAAAAACAGACCAAAGTGTATATTAATTAAGCTGTGATCCTGCGAACCGAGGGAAGCGCGCAAGAGCAGAAGGCTCTTTCCGAACGGGCTTAACTCTCCGCGGTGGAGTTTAAAGGGTGGAACGAGGGGCCGATCCTTTCGAATCGATCCCCCCCCCCCCCCCCCCCCCGTGGATCCATCCACAGTGGATGCGAGAAGGTTTCCACTTGCCCCTCAGGCTCGCCAAAGATCAGGGACCAGGTCGCCTTCTGGGAACAGAGCCGGCTCAACGAAAAGCGCCTACCTTGATACTAAGCCGGTTCGTCTCGTCGAGCGCGTAGACAGCTCAAAGCCGCCGAAGGCCCGCCCTCGTCATATTTTCATTTGCATGGCCGCCAACCATTTCCCCAGAGTGTTTCACGCAACTACGCATTTCATACTGAGGATCCATTCGATCTGGTGGAGACAGTTTTTTTTTTTACTGTAGCGATTAAAAGTGAAGTATCTTTACTTAAAGTCATTACAGCGGTCTTACCCCACGGCTCAAACCTTAAATTTCCTGGGGTGCGGTTTCTTAGTCACCGCTCTCATCTTGATGAAGCACACGCAGAATGTCGGCAACACACTCCTCGTAAAGTCACCTACCCAGGGAGTATTACGTTTAAAAATCTATAAAATGCTCTTGGTGTAAATCACAGCTAGGTCCGCAGCAGGAATAACAAAAGGACTTGGCGTTCTGACCCTTCGCACACATATCTTTACAGCCCTTTGTTTCTCACCATGATGGCAGGCGGCCATATTTGTGCAGGTGGAGACTGGACGGGAGTTCTCCCTACATTACCGCCATTCTCTGACTTTTTCGCGACACGGGCAACGTACGGCAGCGGAATCCAAGCACGCGCACTACCGGGTTGTGTTGTCGACCGTTATTGATTAACCTTCAGATGCAAAGTACTTCACAAATGGAAGATGGCTTATTGGAAATGGGATGTGTGTAAGACCCAATAATGAATCACAGCCATGCACTGGGAGAGAGGAGGGAGATGTTTGCTTAGGTGTAGAGCTGATAATTGAGTTTGCACTCCTCATTTCAATACAAACCCCTCCGCAAATACAGGGACAAGTTTACACATTCCACAATACTGAACGCGCCGGTACGAGGCGGGAATGGACACCGAGCATAAAACTCCATGACCGCTACGCCCTTTAGGAAATCATATGATCTTCTCCAAAATGTACCGTGAGCTCTGGGAACAACAGTTAGGATTGTCCTGTTTTTGCGTTCTCAAGCGGAGCAAGGATGAAAATATCAAGCACAATCTAATCAATTTATAATGGTATTATACATTATGACATAATATACAGTAGATATCTGCTGATCACAAAGGAAAAGATAAGTGCAAATTCAGCACAATTGGATGCTGATTAAATTAACCCATGACTGCCAATTAATTTTCTCATCAATCAATCAGTCAATCTTTGATTTTCTTATTTGCAAGCATTCCTAATTGGCAGTTGTCACGTTTCAAAAATGGAGCGCAAATGTTCTACCCCTCAAACCACCAAGCAGTAGAATGAATAGCAGTAGAATATACAGTATATACTAAATCTGAATTTATATAAATCTTCTGAACTCGATGAGTTGATGGAAACGACAGCATGCTCCAAGATGATGAGAGAACCTCAGCGAGAAATCTAGCTAGCGCAGTGGGTGATGTCAGCTTGAATTAAAGACGAGACTACAGAGGATTTCAAGCTGCTGATTGGAGAGCACAAACGCGGCTTGGCTTCAAGACTTCTCTAACCCACTCCAGTCTACGGCTCTGTGGAATTCTGGGACGGTTCCCAAGCTGGCGATGCTCCATGTCTTCCAAACAAATTAAACTTAACACCTATGGCACGAGGCCTTCACCAGCGGGGGGCCGCTACTATATCACCCTAGCAGGCACCAGCTATGCCAACTGTGCCAGGTTTCATCGGGATACCATTTACAGGCATAGTTTATTACGGATCCAGTAGTCACCTCCCTGAAATCGCTTAAGCCAAACAGCATGACTCCACCAACACATTTCCTTTCGAAGCACTGTTAACAATTCAACGGCACAAAAGTAACACCGGTGACTGCTGTCGTCACTTAATTTGCTAGTAGTTTTTAAAAAAAACACAGCGGATGACCTCGCCCAAATCATACAGCTGGAGTTTACGGTCATAATAAAAGAGCACGCCACCTGAGCCTAGGCCGCGGGCCAGTCCTAAGCGCTTACCCGACCACCCCACTTCTAATGCGTACAATAGCGGCACTTCCTGCGAGGACGCCTTTAAAAATAAGTTTGGATTGACGGAAGGAAGCGCGGTGCAGTGCGGCGCGTTGACTGTACGCGCGGCAGGGCCGTCGTATTGTTTCAAACGTTTCCTGCGAGTGCCCCCCGTAAAGCACAGGAACCAATTTTAGAGAACAAAAAAAAAACTTTTTCATAGCTAAGGATTTTCCGAGTACAATATCAAAGTGCACTGTTCTGATTGTCTAGCTGTACTGTGCAATTTTAAAGTAGTACATCAATACATAAACCCACGACTAAGGTGCGGTATCCCTTCTCGTTTCACACAGACGCGGATACTGCTATATTCTCAAATCAATGTCCTAAAGACCTGGTACTAATTGTAATATTAGTGATATTTTTGTGATATATTGATATTTGTTCCAGAGTCTGACCCCAACTGTTTTGTAAACAAATTGACTTTAAGATAACACTGCATCTGAATCTCTGAAATTAACAAAGATTGTGTCATTTATATCACACATATACATACAACACACACACACACACACATCACAAATTACATAAGCCTGGTGCTAGTGTAGTGGCTTTCATTTTATCAGAAGGGTTCTACTCCAAACTCCTAAGAGGTAAACAGCTAAATCCATGACAGACAAAATGCTTCATTATTGATGTAGAATTAGCAGTGTATGCACTGGACAATAAATCTGCACAAAGATCATAATATTCTTCCAATGTCACTCTCTCTCACTCACACACACTTATACAAACTGTATTACAATTAAGTATTAAAGCCACACCTTTTAGTTGTGTTGGTTCTGAACATAAAAGGACAGTGAGAAATCTTGGCAGCGATGCGGCACTTTAATAGATAGTGGTTTAATTTCTTGATGTAACATTGCTACAATTGCTACTGAGCTTGACACATAAACTGAATTACTTCAGTAAATAGAAAACCTTTACATTTACTTTAAATCAGTCTTCATAATTGGATAATAAAACCCGAGTCTTGCCACTGAACAGAATTTATTTTATGACAAGCAATACACTAACAGAGAAATTAGCATCCATTTCACGCATGTTTCCATTACCAGGAAGCCTTAGACTTTTAAACGCGTCTGTATTAACCGGTTCATGTGTCTATTAAAATGTCACATTAGAAAAAAAAAAAAAACATCTCTCCCATTTTTATGAAGTATAATTTCGGTTCACGGGGACATGCACCGATGTATGAGGCTAATCAATGCCCATAGGTTGGAGGCATTTTAGAATTTTAAGTTGAACGAGGGCCTCGGTGCTGGATGTAATTTGCAGTAATGACTACACCGCTCATTATTTCTGCCCGGTTTGGGTCCTGAACTTTGAAATCATTACCACGGAGGAAATCAGCGTGAAGAGCCGCTCTTTAAACCCAAACCCCTACCTTCATTCCGTGGCAGTCACTCAGTCTCATCCGCTCATAAAAATCTGAGGTCACCGAGAGAAAAGTGAGGGGCTACAGCTCTAAAATGTCAATGAAGATGGACAGTTAACTGCTCGGCGCCACCAACAGAGAGTCAAAAAAAAATTATCAGGCTAAGGACCATTTTCTTAATATGAAGAGCTTTAGATTAAGATCAGATTCCAAGGCACTCCAGAACTTTTCAAAAATTCACATTTTAATATGGGAGAAAATAACATTGTTATGAGTTCTGAAGAGGTTGCTGCCCTGAGATTATCATGCTTATCCGTCTCCATTCAACCCGTCTACTTCTCTGCTTGGGTTGGGGTTTCAACACACAGTCAAATGCACTCATAGGCGTAACAGATTCGGTGATAGCTTGCTAGGCTATTACACCTGATGACATTATATTTGACTGATTTATGTCCATAGGATAACTCAAATATGAATGTTCCTCACCTGACTCAATGGAACTAATGCCTGGATTGATCAAGGTCTTCTACAGTTAAGTAATGAAACTTCAATGAGCTTATTTACTGCATCAATAACTACACTGTACAACTATACAACAGGTACAACTATACAACTACCAAAATGTTGTCCAACAAACGATGGAATATTTACAGAGATAGCATAGCAGAATTACAGTTCCTGAAATACATACAGCATTTTCCTTGAATGTCTTGGCAAGAAACAGCGACACAAATACATTTTGCATGTACAAGTGATATAATGAAATTAAACATAACATTCACACCGGATAAAATTGTTTTGGCGTTAGTTTGGTAAATAGTAGTAATCGGAGCTCTCTCCCCTTCCATAAAGAGGTGCTATTGGTGTGTGCCATTACCTTCACAAATTTTTGTCTTGCACATTATGGCTCACATAGACTATAAGTAACCCCCTGTCAGTGTGCGCAACATTAGGACATACTGTACCATGCTTAGAAATGAGAGGCCCCTTCAAACCAACACAAAAAAAATTGGAAAAATATAATACAAAATGGACAATATTATTTAGTCTGTATTTTTGACAGCGTGTTCACCTTGCACCGAAACAATAAATGGCAGGTGTCCACTACCAGAGGCAGTCCATCACCGCATGATCTAGACACTTCATTCCTTCCATGTTCAGCTGAGGAGTTCCTGTCGTGATTTAAATTGTCAAGCGAGGCGGGCTCAATGATGGATCCTTCAGTTCAACAATTCAGGGACAAGGGAGTTTACCATTTAAAGTACAGAGAGTCCACAATCTTGGTTACATATCAAAATGTAGCCTTATTTGCAATTACCTTTCCCATCTTCTTCAATATTACAATATGTTGACAGCACCAGCCGTACCCCAGCTCCTGCTTGGAGGAAATTGGCCAATGAAGAAGGGAGGCTTTTTTGCGATGACAAAGCTTCTATATGAGCTTGGTATGACACCATATCCTCAGGGCACAATATCATCCTGTCAAACCTCTCTCGCAGTTATAGCTTCCTTCTTCCAGCCCTGCAGTTAGGTGTGTGTGTGCTACAGGGAGCCAAGGGCCCCGAGTAGGAAGACTCGCGTTTCTTTGTCTGAAGCTTTCTGTGACGACAGGTCATCAATAATTTAATTGCAGTAGCGTAGTATCATACTTGACGTGCGGTTACAAATCAGAACTGTCGATTATGAAACAGTCCAGTTCGGCGTCTTTTTTTCCACATGATATCACCTCTGGTGCCTTTTTGCTGGAAATCGGCTTTACAGGCACTGCAATACTTTAAAAAAATAATAATCCATAGCCGTACAATTACATTTATTCTCAATCCCATAAAAGCGTTACTTCCTCACCTCACGGCTTCCCAGTCTAACGTAAGGCCTAACCATATAAGAGCCAGTTTCACATTGGCAAATACCATTAGCTTATTTTCACCTTCAGCTTCTTATCCCCTCATGGAAATCTCATCTTTTGGTGATTCGATTTAAATTTTTGAAATTCGATTTCTGACGTCCTTCTGAGCGGCTGCCATCTCGTCTCCTCTCTTCTCCTCTTGCAGGCTAAGTGGATCACTCCTGGGTTGTCAGCCTCGTTCTCTCGTGCTGCCCGATCGTAGACCGCTTCCCCCCTTTCGTATCAGGCCCTGCATCCAGATGTGTGTTGAGGAGGGAGCGGAGCGAAGACAAACAGGAGCGGCTCTTCATCTGTTGGATATTCTTTGATTTGCTCTATTCGGCATCACGATAACGAGATATTTCCCAGCAGCAATGTGTCCCTCGACTTGACGGATAAGCGTTGAAGGGTTTTCTTTTATTTGCCCTCAGTTTTGCAGAGAAGCTTGCTTTCAACTTCCTGTCTTCGATCTGTCATTGTCCTCTTAAGTGCTAAACAGATGACATAATCGGTGATAATTGCACCGGTGAATCCCAGCTTGGTCGGCGATGCTAACAGGCGGGCTGAACCCAAACAAGTAGTCTGAAGAGACGTCTCATTACCTAGCAGTGATGAAAGACACTCTTTGCAAGGTGCACTTACTACCATTAAAAATAACCCCCACCAAGATATCTTGACTGCTCACAAATAATTGTCTTCAATTTATCTATTTCCGTCAGCAGGGTACATGAAAGTTAAATCAGAAGAAAACGGAACAGAAAAGCCGATCTGTTTGGGTTCTGTTGCTTGTTCTGTGAAGACAATTATGAGAAGAACTCTTCAGAATGTTTGTTTTCATGGAAACAGACCATTAGAATTTAAGGATAGGGCTGTTTCCACATCTACAGATATTCATTGAACGAGCTGGCAAGCGCACACATACGAACATACACATAGGCATGGACACACACACACACACACACGCACAAATCCAACGCACAAAAGTGGATGTGAAACTCCTAATGCTCACACACACACAGACACACACACACAAATGACCCACTATCTGAACCGCACTGGGCAAGGTGTTTCAGGTCCAAGTTTAGTGAATTTTCGCGAAAAAACATTTAACCTCAGGCACAAGCTGTGGTTCCCCTCTGTAAAGCACATTCCTGCTGACTTGCGCATACGGGACATTTAGATTTATGGAACGTGACCCTGCGACAAATCAAGTCCAAAGGAGAAGCTGAATTTGCAGGACTGCGCGCCGATGCCTTGTTAACTGCCTCGCTCCTTTACCCTAGTCATGGGTGATCCAATTTTACAGCCTGAATTTCCAGCAGAAATACCCATTAAAACATAATGCAGCGGGAAAATGAAGCGCCCGCCGTTATCTTGTTTGCGGGCTTGAAGATAGAGGAAATAACCCATTCAGCCGGAGCATAAATTGATATTTTAATTAATATAGTACAAAACCGGCGAGTAGCACCTCGGCCGAAGAGTTTCATTCCCCCCCTGTCTAGTGCACTATTTTAGGCAATAATTCTCGGAGAAAAAGCCAGCGAGCGAGTGAAATTGAACAGCCGACTGCTGGCAAGCCCCATTTACTCACCAGAGGGAATCAACTGGATGCATGCACTGGAAAATCCGACAAATTTAAAAGTGCTTGCAGGCCCCACCCCCCCCGAAGGACGGGGGAAGCATGCAGGAAAAAAAGTTGTTCAAGGTTTTTGCTGTATTTGTTATTTTTCTTTTCTTATACTGCAAATGTTTTAAGCAATCTCAAGAGGGGGGGGAAACTACTTCTGAATTTACCATGAAGAGAGATGAAGAGAATCACGCACGCACGCACACACGCACGCACGCACGCACGCACACTTTAAACCACGCACTTCTTAATCAAAGGTTTGAGCTGGACATGGTTTGGCACGTTTCCTGTCTCTGTTTTCCCATCTCCTTTTAAGCCTTATATTTCACAGTTGTGTGAAGCGACACACAGAGAGGAACCCCGTTTCTAGTTTTGGAATGAACGCCGACGACAAGACCCTTGCCCGAGAGCGTGTGTGCGCGCGCGCGCTGCGTTTGCCCTCTTCAGCAAAGTGGAAACATCTGGAGGCGGGAAACGGAGGGTAATGCGCTGAGGCCTTGGCCTGGCTACAGTCTGGAACCGGGGGCAGTGTGTTTAAAGGCCACGCCGAGACGCCGCTGCCAGCGAAGTCTCTGGGACGGCTCACTTTTCAGCCAGAGCGGATCCTCGTTCCCGGCCTCCCCCTCTAATGACGGTGCCGGGCTCCTCAGTCTCTGGCCGACACTGTGAAACTTTCTCTTGCATTTTTCCCTCCAGTGCCGAGCGGGGCCTCGTCTGCGCAAACGGCCAAAACAGTCAGCGCGAACGTGCACGTGCGTGTGTGCGTGCGTGTGTGTGTGCGTGTGTGTGTGCGTGTGTGTGTGTGTGTGCGTGCATTACAGTTTAAGTAACTGCCCGTCTGCAACTTCTGTGGCGGGTTTGGATGTGTATAACATCCAGTCGAAAACGAGAGCGGGTCGGTCAGTCTTCCTCCCCCTTCTCTCGCTCTCTGCCCACCCCCCCCCCCAACCCCCCCCCCCCCCCTCCGCATTCTCGGAGGCACAGTTCACCCCAAGGCCCCGATCAAATCAAAAACTCTGACCCACCCTGCTGATCTGAAATTACAAGCCCAGTGCTCGCAGTGAAATCAAAAGCACAAGGCTCCATCATCAGCAGGTTTGTGCGCTTTATTACTGTGCGGGAGGGGGAGGAGGAGGGAGGGGGGGGGGGGGGGGGGGGTCACAAACCTGAGGGACCCGCCAGGGTGGCAAACCTACAACAGGAGGGGCAGGTACAACAACGAAAAAACGCCTCGAAAGAATTGGCAGAAACAGATGCGTCGGTGACAAAACTGGAGAGAAAAAAAAATACCATAATGAACTTGTATTTGACAGACACAAAGATATCTGTGATGAGTCCGTGACGAATGACGCCAGGCAGGGAAGAAGTCCCAGCAGGGCTTTCATTGCATTATCTGTGTTTGTTTGTGTGGAATTAGTGGGATGGATTTTAATTACTGCAGCATATGCGCTGATAGGTGGTTTTGTAATCAAAGCCGGTCCCGGCGGTAGCAGTGTGAATTAATTGCCCCCTCCCCCGCCCGCCCTCCCAAAGGACAGTCGGTTTTGAGAGGGCTGTCGCGAAAGCTGAGCTCATACTCGTATGCTGACGTTAATGTAATTCTTTTAGCCTGAAAAATTTTATCTGAGTATAATGCCTCCGGCAAACGAACTCCTCCCGTTGCTGACGCATGTCACTTTCTCAATTTTACCTCAAGAAAGTCGGCCGACCCCCCGGTGTTGTTGGGGCCACTGCGTATCAACAGGTCAACAGGAATTTAATCCAGTAAGCCCTTCTGAGCAGTTTAAGAATGAAAATCAAACCTCATCCTCCAATTGCCTTCCAGCTGAGAAGAACCTAAAACTACACGCTCGTGCACACGGCTCACGGGGCCATTTTACAGGTCAATCTGTTTCTACTTAAGCTACTCCACAAATCCTTCTGATTGGATCGGATCGTTTGAAATGCGCGAACGAGCGGGAGAACGTTTCAGCCGCGTCGGGGGGGGTCGAGCTCGAGGTCCCGGGCCCTTGCGAAAGGCGACGCTCGGCGAATTAAGCCATGGCTCGGAGCCGGGTCGCAAAACGGGCGAAGCACCGGTGGTGACGCTGTGAGGGCCGGCTTTGGCTCCAGCTGCGTAATTAAGGCGCCGGGGCGTGTGTCCGCGCATCCAGTGTGGCGAAATCGCCCAAATGAGCCAAGCATGCAATCAGACCAGGGTAGCGGGATAAACAAGGGGTGTTCTCTTCTCCAACCTAACAATTAAGCCAGGAGCTTCAGGAGAAACATTCGTAGACGGCTCCGCTTTGGATTCCTTCGCTCCACATTTCGTAGGGGAGCTTTGCTCTTTTATTGCCAGACCTTCCACTGGGCCAACGGACTGCAGCAAACATGCGCATCTATTGTGAGGCTGGATTGATCAGAAAAGGTCCCTAATGGCCGCCGGCACAGTGAAGCAGATGGTTTAGGGAGGGCTAAAACAATGGACCTATCGGAAAGCCAGCAAACGCCTCCATGAATATCGCCGCACTCTCCCGGAGTTAAGGCTGGGATTTCAGAGACCGGCTCCCGCCGCCGCCACCCCCCCCCCCCCCCCCACGCACTCCCCACCGCAGCCCACCCCTCCCCTCAATTTCCGATTAATGAGACAGACGGGAAGCTCATATATATTATGAGAGACTACCTTTCCAGCATTTTACATAGATAATAAGATCATTTCAATTCAGGCAGTTATCCGTAGGCAAAGTCTGACCATTTGGAGACAATAAAAGACAGGGTACTGGGGGGGGGGGGGGGAAACAACAAAAAAAACTCATATGTGGGCACCAGGCAGCCAAGCTGTATCCAGAGCTTCATTTAAATCAGAGAAAGCTCCGTCCCCCTCTTTGCGAAATGAGCTTGTCTGATAAAAAGGTGCAGACGGAAATGTCTGAAGAGGAAAACCCATACGAGGGCCTCCTGAGTTTGTCAACTGCAATAAACACCGTTTTCCTACTGCGTGTGTACGGAGACGATAAAAAGAGCTTTTCTGAATGCAGGGCACACTCTCCGCCCTGACCCGCTGTAATGTAATAAAGTCATTTTTATTCAGAAGCTAGTCCCAATTACTCCCCTCATCCCCGCGTGGGTATCATGTCATATCTCCCCTGGGGGCCCCTCTAACCGGCCCCCTCCTTTTTTTCTCCTGCCGCTCCTCATAATGTGCACTGAAACCTTGCCAGGGGTTACGATACCAGTTCGACAAAACGTTGTTCTTGCAATTAGCCGGCGACTGTGGCGCGTATGAGAAAACAAAGCCAACGGGGTGCCGATCCTGCAAGATCGGTAGTGGTGATTGGGGGGGGGGGGGGGGGCGCAAAGAGTCCGACAATATTCCACACTTCTGACATGTCTCCAAACAAAAGTTGGCCTCTGGTGACTATCACAAAAAAGACCATTGATTTATATGACTTTTTCTTTTTTTGTTTTTGTTTGAAATAAAGGGAAGACAGTCGCTTGGTTTCTATACAGGTTGGCTCCTCACATATACGTAGCCTATGAGGATTCCTCCAGAAAGGACCCCTGGCCCTGAGTATTAATTTCAGGATACTTAAAACCATATTCAGTCACTCCAGTCAAGGGACATTACCCTCATTGTGCGTCACTGGCTTCATTCTAAAGTATTCATCTTCATTTGTCAAGGTCCTCAGTCTTTTTTTTGTGGTTCTTTAACATACTGGACAATGATAGGTGGAAAATGTGTGTGGGGGGGGTCAATGACACAAGTACTTGAACAAGTCACTAGTCTTGATTTAAATGCGTATATTCCAGGACTCAAAACAAGGACAAATACAACGAAGTCCTGAGGAAAAATTGCTTTTTTTCTGACAAATGTTTGACATCAATCTTGGGGTTTCCACAGATATACTGGGCGTCTCAGAACTTTGTGTCACATACAACAGAATCGTTTTATTCAGAAAAGAGTAATGGTGCTCTTGATATCCAAAATGATTTGAACCAACATAACAGTCTGGTGAGCGGAGAATTTGACTTCCTATTTGAAGACCTCGCGTTTCCATTAGCCTGACGTAACCGAAAGGTCACTCAGACTTCGACATGGCTTTGAGAGTGTCGAAGAGGTGGCCCAGAGACAGAGACCCCATGCATAGCTGATGAACTGAAACTTTGATTTTATTTATTTGGGAGAAGCTGTATTTGCCCTGATAATATGGTATATTTGACATATTAATAAGCCCACACTCCCACTGAGTGGTCGTATTCTGATTACGCTCAAATATTAGTCATCCTGGTCTCCTGGCCTGAGACCATAATGATGTCTCAAGCATCTTTTACTGTCTGATTGAACTAAGTGACATTTATGAACTGAGCAAATTGCCCAGATTCAAAGCATTAAAGTTTTCCAGCTGCCATAAAACTAATTTATTTTTTTAAGTGTGACAGATATGCCCCGTTCCCAACAGGCTTATGAAATAATTCAGACTAAATCACCTGTTAGTGCAGAGACGGTACATTTGAATAATGACTACCTTTTCATGGACCTTATGTCAGGGTACTGACTGCCAATATGCTCACGTCTTATTTAAATATTCAAAATGAAGTCAAATGTTACGTGTTTTCCCTTAAATGATGCTGAAAACAAGATCAAGCCTAACTGTACTCTTGTGCAGTAGCACGTGTTCATTCTGTGAACTCGAATACGCCTAAAAAAAGAAAAGATATACTCTTTCTATTAGTAAAAACACTAGTAATTAGTGAAAAAAACTAGTGTTTTTATGAGTAAAAACACTAGAGCTACTGTAATGGTCCTCGTTTCCATAGCAATAAACATGTCTTTAACACAACCATAAGCATGCACATAACCAAAACTAATTATATAAAATGCTGAGAAGAAATGGTAAATCGTCTTTGACCGCACGTCTTTTCCACATTCATTTGTGGTGCATGTTTATTGACAGTCCGCCCACAGTGCTCCTGGTAATACCCTGCCAAAGCTTTGGCTGTTGTCTGCAAAAAGGAGCCGTTCTTTTCTCAGTCTCAGGAAGAGGTATTAAAGGCAGATTACGGTTTTTCATGGGCTTAGTGAGAGAAACACGCTCCCTCACAATTAGATTGGAAGTGCTGGAATTGGGACTTACTGGGCGAACGTGCCGACATTGGAGCTGCCAGCCAATCACAGCGGCGGGGCCTTTCGAACATAATCTTTTCCACTGTAATAAGCAGCTCTGACAAACTGACCTGTTCGGCTAAATCAATATTGACTGCGCTACACACAGAGCCCCTTTTATTTTAATAAAATGAGGACTTCTTAAATCATTCTGCTGCAGCTTGTTTGAGAGGAATCTTAGCCATTTGCTCAGGTATGCAAGACCCCTTAATTGTATTAGCTGTATTGTTACATTTGGAACTCACAATGTTCTTGTGAAATGCAGCAGCATTCAGTGAGTTTAGATCAGTGAGTTTTAAAAATGAAAGGCGGACACAGAGGACTACACTGAAACCCTATTCTAGGCTGGGGAAAATGTTATCGAAATTACGCAACAAAAAGATTTGACGCTTTTGTCTGTTTATACAGGCTCAAGTCTGCCCGCCTGTACACCGATAAGACCATGAGAAAAGTAACGGATGAAAAACTAACAGCCATGAGCCAACAGCCATGAAGTGATACCATTGGCATGAAAATGGAGGGAAGTTCTCACACACAAGAGACAGCGTGGGCTTGAGGAGATAGCGTGGTCAGCGGTTAGGCAGAGCACGGCTTTTTGATCTGGCCTGCGGTCTCCGCATAATTCTTGAGACGACGCGTTCGTCACACGCTGTGGAGAGGATTCGTTCATTTGAATTAAAAGAACGTGCGCCCATGTGACTTCCATAAGGGGGGGGGGGGGGGGGGACAACGGACGCAGAAGGCATTCATTCCAATTTCAGGCATCGCTCCTGGTGTTTTCCGAACGGATCACTTTGGAAAACGTTGCCAGCTTTGGCTGGCGGATAACACCGAAGCTCTCGTCCCCTCTCGCTAATAATCGCATTTAAAACTCTCTTTTTCCTGTAAAGTGATACTTGTCAGCTTAATGCTGGAAAGGGGGTTATTAAGGAGATGTGAAAGACCGTGCGGTGCCCATTTTGCTTTCCTTCTGCCGGTACTGCTCCCCACGCCTTCCATGGGCATGAATTCACACACACCTATACTTATTTGTCACTAAAAGCCGTTGTTTGCGATCATGGAGTTATTCGATTATGACAGAATTGGCTTTCTCCCTCTCGGTATTTATGTGGGTGACTTGCACTGTGCTTCTGGGTACTGAGGGAAAGGACGCTTCCATCTCCCCGTTAAAATACAGCTCAAAAAAAAAAAAAAAAGGAAGACAACAGTCTTCTTATTTTTATTGCCAGTTCAATCCTAGTGGGCAGATAAACTGCTTGCTTAATCGAAGATTAACTGCGTACACGGACGTGGTAATGTTTTTTAAAATCATGTTCTGTAGGCAGGGACTATAAAGTCCTCACAACTTCCCATGGGTTACTTGATATTAGAGCCTTATTAACTACAGCAAATGGCAAACTTTATCCTTTTATCTGGAGTAAACACAAAGTGTTTGGATTTATATCATTTCTCAGGTGATTGAAAATCTGGGAAGGGCCAAACAAAATAGTGCCGGCCACAATTAAGATACCAGTTATAAAACATACAGCCTTGAAAATAACAAACGGCGATGGCAATTATAATTTTTTTTGCCTGGCTGAATCAAAAGCAGCAAGGAACATTTCAAATGCATTATTTGTGCATTGAGCTTTTAGTTAATATCTGCGGCGGATGTTTGTCCCTTACGAACAGGCCTCGGGGAACTGGATTTCTCCTGTAGAAGGAGCGCTTGGTCGATCAGTCAAAAAGAAAATCCCCCCCCGGTAAAGCTCCAAAACACACGACAAGGAACCGGAGGTGTCGCTGGCTGCGCGCCATCGGAGGTTTTGCAGAGCCCGTGCGGGCAGACTCGCACGTAATCTATACGCACGCGATGAAAAGTGCTGTGGAGAGAGACCAGAGCTCGCAGTGACAGCAAAACAGTTAACGCTCCATTTTAATCACAAGACAAATTTCATAACCAGTGCCCAACTTCCCTTGGGGAATACGGGACATGGCACAGCAAGCAACGGACTCCCTGTCGAGGTCATATATAGGGCCACCAGTTAGTCTCCCCTTGTTTTCTTGCTTGGCGCTTCAGTCCTCGGCTAGCCTCTTCTTTCGAACCACTGCTCAAACAATTATCCCATTTGCGCCACCGCAATAATCTAAGTTAATAAGGTAATTAACACTAATTAAGCACAGGCGATGATTGACAGCGATGTTTACAAGTGACGCTCACCTGTTAAATTCAGTTCAATGACTAAAGTGGACATGCCGCAGAACTTTTAAATGTTGCGCAGGGGAACGTTAGTTTTGTTAGAAGCAGTGGGAAATGGCTACATAAAAAATTTGAGCAGTTACATAACGTTTAACTTGGACAAAAAAAAAGTTTAATTTAAAGAATTCATTAATGATTCAACTAATTAACTATACATGGTCTTCAATCAAGACCTTAAGTAGAATCTGGTGTCTTAGTGCTGGGCTAAAACAAAAAACTTGCACCCACACCTTTTCGGATAAGACCCCTGCTTTATATTGATGCATGGTCCCGGAGAGCCATACAGTCTGCTAGTTTTAGTTTTTTTCCTTAAGATCAGTGACCGATTCAGAACCAAACCAGGTTAACATGCGTTAACTATAATCAACTGCTTCAACTGATCAATTGCTATGCTACCTAAGTGCTAACTAACAATGAAAGCCAGCAGACCCTGTGGCTCTCCAGGACCAGGAGCGAGGGCCACTGGCTCACTCCCAACATGCTTTCCGTAGCATTTAAACTTCCTTCCTGACTCTCCCCATATTAGATCAGATAATTATTATTTATTAATAAATGTCTCAATTAGAAACACAATTGTATAATTAGTCACTTGACTGTGCCGTTGGAGTGCCTATGGTGACCCCAAGAGGACATCCATTGAAATACAAGTTCAAATCCACGCAGGTGGTATTGTGGAGTCAAAGTGGTGGCCCTAGTCGTATTTGGTCCATGTAGTCCAAAGGGCAAAGGCTGCTTGTGACCAGGAAGCTAATGGGCCATTATAGTTTCTTCTGGTTTCTATGACCAAAAATCTAATAACGAGAAAATTAAAAACTGAAAATAAGCTAAATGAAGGCTTCAGAGAATCAGTTACATAGGACATGTTTGAATATTTCCCAGAGGATCATGAGGTGTGAGGTTATGGGTGAAGAAATGCATTGGCAGAAAATATTCTCCTGTTCAGACTTATGTTGATGCAAGCAAATGGTACAACAGTCAAACTACAGGAAACAAACTTGACTATGACGCAGTCGAATTATTGCCGTGTTTAAAATTAAGATGAACACCGTCTCAAATTGCGCGACTCCTAGTCATATAAACACAAGCTTTCAGGCTGCGACAACAAATAACAATTTGAAAATGACATTTCTATTACTTATCAATGACACATTTGCATTTTGGAGTGTTGTTATTCTTAAAAGGAATCGCATTAGAAAAAACGTGTGGGGTAGCATTGTGATATCATGGTTAAGGAACTGAGCTTGTAACTCCAAGGGTGTGCGTTCGATTCCGAGCTGAGGCGCTGCAGTCGTACCGCTGAGGAAGGTATTTATTTATTTATTTTAATTAGGTCTGCTAAATGCCGTCATCTAATGTAACGCAGTGGTCCCCGACCCTGTTCCTGGAGATCTACCATCCTGTAGGCTAGTAGAATCAGGTCAGGTGTGCCGAATTAAGTGTTGAAATTAAAACCTACTGGAGGGTTGATCTCAGGGTTTGGGACCGCTGATGTAACGTCTCAGTAATTTTAACAAACTTTCAGTCCAGGCCCCAGGGCATCACTGCAGTATGAGTATCAAGTCGGAGCAATTGTGGCAAGTAAAAATAAACAAAACGGTAAAATGAGTAATTGCCACAAATTGAGCCAATCAGGAAAGGAAGGAACTGTGCCCCCCGCCCATCAGGACACTCATGGGAGAAACGAGCATTACCTTGGAATGCAACTGCAGCTCTTTGGGCAAATGCATTCATGCGGACCAATTAGACCGTCTGAGCGGCTTGAACGTGTACGTCAAAGCCTGCCATCGAGCTACGCTTCAATATGTGGCCTTCCTGCTGCACCTACGTTAAGCAATTCCAAACACTTCTTTTTCCCCCCACATTGTCCGGTAATTCCTCTGATCTGTGGTACACGTGCAACACGCACGCCGGTGCGGGCGATCCAAAATGAGCTAAGCCTCTCCTCATTAATTCTGCGCCCGTCAATGGGGCTGACGGCCAGCCATGGGCGACGTGGCCCGCTTGTGATTGGATGTCAGATTCAAGAGGGAAACTATAGCCGTTACTCTAAACGCCTCTTCCGTCAGTCCAAACCTTTTTAGTGCCGTTGACCCCAGAGTGGTGATATCTCTTCATTTAAAATGGGAAGCCATCAATGGAACGTCCCGGCAAACACGCACTGGAAAGCTGGCTCAGAATAGACTGGATGTTTTAAATTGGATTTCAATACTCTGGTAATGGAGAGTTAATTAATTAAAGATGTATTAATACGTAATGTATGAGATTCCCCGTGCTCTTGTTTGCCACCGAGGATTCGGAATGCCGACGCTTGAGTTTCAGATGAAGAAAACCTTACAGCGTTTCAGCAGCCAATGCGAAGCCAAACAGTGCATTAAATTCTAATGCGTTTTAAACACTACGTTGGCACAGCTAACTAAAGCAGTGAATTAACTTTTTTTTTCAATCATTGCTAAACCAATACAAATGTGAACTAAAAACACAATACAATCTATTACAGGATAAAGATAATTTGGGCGAAACACGTCGACAAGCAAGACCAAGAGTGTAAAAGGATATTTAGTGCACTTGTAACCAAATTACAGATTTAGATTTTCTGGCCGACCGTACTATCCAGCTAGTTGGCCAGTCACAACAAGAACATGAGTTTCCCAACAGGGATACAATTAACAGTTATAGAAGATTTTTACTGAGTGTTCTGTTTGAGAACTATTGTCAACTCAAGACATTAGTTTTCCATGTTACTGACTAGCTCTGGAAAAAGTGTTGATTGTGGCGTCCGTTTAGATGAACACCAAGTTTATTTACTGATTTGAACTGCGCGCGGTAATCAAAATGTCAGCTATTTCTTGGATCAGCAATTTTGCTCTTGAAATATGGGCAGTACTTCCCAGTTGAGGGAATACTTGTGCAGCAGCCTGTGAATAGTGAATAGAAGCCAACAATATGAGGTTAAAACTACTAGTAGAAACAAAAACCTGTGTAGTAAACATCAGCTATAGACACACTCAGAGGCTCCTTAACGGAGTTTGTGTGTTGGACTGCGACATCTCGGGACAATGGGGGCTATTTTTAATCATGACGTTTGGCTGTAGGCTATTCCACTTTAATTCACTTAATTGTAATGCAATGATTCTACTGAATGTCTTTATTTTATATGTTTGTTTGTGTGTAGTGGGTCTGCCCCACTGTCTATGTCTTTTTTTGTTGTTGCTGGTGGCTACAACTAAACTTCCCTAACAGGAGAATAAGTTATTCTATTCTATTCTATTAACATACATCCTTTCCTAGAGCGTACCAGTCATTTCCCATATAAAGCAAGACCCCCACCACTGAACATATGACGTACAGGGAGAGCATTTGACAGAGCCCGTGACTAGCCCGCCATTATGGGTATATTTCCCAGCTCTATTTAGCAAATGCTAACCCGTTAATTTAGAGGCAATGAATTCAATGAATTGCTAACGAAAGGGAGGCAATGGCGTGGGCTTCCACTGAAAGAGGCTTCCGGAATGCAGAGCGGCAAAGAATGTACACAGCCCGCCGCTTTGGGGCGGCTGCGTTATCTCAAGCAGTCTGCATTCCAGCAGAAATTCCTCCTGGAGCTGCTTTCCAATTAGAATGTAGACAAGAGTACGAGGCAGAGTGCTCAGCACATGATTGGGTCATCCATCAATAGGCGGGGAGAAGAAAGCAGGGTGATTGGAGGGAAGGGGGGAGGAAAAAAAATCACGCCAAACCTGTGGGCATCCAAGGGTCTGGGGACGGCCTCTCTTTGGTGTTGGCTTGCTCCCATTCAAGGTCGTCATGTTTGCCTTGGCTGTACCCGCACGTGGCGTACGACTTCTCAAAGTTGCAGTCGCCTGTGGGGAGAGACGAGAAACGTTACAGCGCTTGCCACGCAAGGGGCTGGCGCGTAACAGAAAGCGCACTGAAATTGCGTTCACGTGCCAGTATTTATGCCGGTCTCCCAAGTGAGATGTACAAGAGATGCAGACAAAGCAAAGGATTACGATAATGGACTGTGTACCGCATTTATCATTACCTACGGAGGTGCGTTCGTCCGCCGTCACCACTGCCAGTACCAACAGACTAAACGCCATCATCATAAAACATTACATTTCGCCATCAACCATAAATTAGATTCCCTCACAACAAGCTGTTGAGCTAATGTTTTCCTCTCAGTTTAATGCACACTCGCTGCAATCTTTCTCCAGGCCTTTAGTCCGCCGGTGACGGCGTGTGGATAAGAGGCGAAGCCGCCATTACAGCAACGTTGCTCTTTCAGAACCTAAACAAGAACCTAATCAGATCACAAGTTGGGCCTATCCGCTAATAAGAAACTGCAAATCTGGTTTCTTTCAACACTTCTCAGAGACATCTGCGGTACAAAATGAGCACGTCCGTGCTTTCTTTTTTTTTTGCAATTTGTGGTTAAAGATTCGATTGAATTTTATTCCGACGCCTGTTCTCTCGCGTTAAAATGAATACGTGCTCAAAGGCAGTGTGGCGGACAAATCTCTCCTCAGCCTGTAAACAACTCAAGGTCACTACGGCCGTAAGACAAAAGCACCGACTTCAGTTCTGGAAAGGGAAATCCATAATGAGGAATTGAATGTCCGTTAGAGCAGAGGTGAATCGCACCAAACCCCTAGCCAATTAAAAATTTCACAAACCTCTTCATTTAAAATGTGCTACTAGGTAACTTGAACACTTCTTAGGCAAACAGTGGAAAACATCATAAACAAGGCTTTCGCCTACTCTAAACGCTGAGATGCCGCTTCTTTTGGTCAAGAGCTAACAAAGTTAAGCCACTCACGCACAGGAGCGTCTCTGATATAGGATATCACGTTTTTTAAAGTTTTTGGGGTTGTTAGACGCAACAGTGCGCACCTATTCATTTTCTGCCTCTGGTACTGACGAATTAACCTACCTGCCCAGGATGACCTAACCGGCGCTCAAAGCGCAGAATTATGGGCAGTAGTAACCGTATCTGCCAGAAAGACAAACCGCTTTACAGCACACACACGCGGTTTGTGTAGGTTACATTACATTACATTACATTACAGGCATTTATCAGACGCTCTTATCCAGAGCGACTTACACAACTTCTTATTACATTTATCCATTTGTACAGCTGGATATATACTGAAGCAATTCAGGTTAAGTACCTTGCTCAAGGGTACAACGGCAGTGTCCTACCTGGGAATCGAACCTGCAACGTTTTGGTTACAAGACCAGTTCCTTAACCATTATACTACACTGCGGTTGTTCATCCTGAGGGGTGGGGCAGTTTGTCAGAACACCGGCATTAGGTGTGTGCATCTGCGAGTTGCTACCTCCCACCCCCCCACAATTCAATTCAACAAAAAAGATATTTAGAGAAGCCATACAATTTGACACCTTGTCAAGGGTTATTCGTAATGACAGCAAAATGCCTACAATTTAAGCAGCTATATTTGCATGGGGGAAAACTGTCTGACATGACCTACAAGTAAAAGGCTCTGAACCGCATTTTTATTTTGACAGTAGTGCGGCTCATTTCCGCAGTGCCACTGACGTACACTTCAAGGCATAACACCATGTCCAACTGTTTCAGAAACTGTGTCAATCCGAAACGGTTGACGCGGTAAATAAGGCCAATTAATATGCATTGACTTTGATATCAGCGATTAGTTTTGTAAAGACGTCAGACAAATACGGAAGCCATAAAAAAGTAAGCACTGTGCATATTAACGGCAATAATTACACTACAATGGTCTGAAGAACGGAGAGCTTTTTACCAAATTCTAATGGCCATGCCCTTCCTTCGGGACAAACCAGAGACTCTTCACCAAGCCTCTTATTTCTGTTCCATTCTGTTCCACGACTCAGAGGTTTGCATCTCCGTAACCAACATACACTACTCACAAAAAGTTAGGGATATTCGGCTTTCGGGTGAAATTTCAGGATGAACCTAAAATGCACTATAACCTTTACAGGTGAAATTAATTTGACCTTCTCTAAACTTTTGAATGCACATGTCCAACTATTCAATGTTTCAGTACTTTTTGCACAACTTTCTGTTCTCTAACAAGGAGCTGAACGGCAAAATTCACAACAGGTGTTTGATCCATGAATCGACTAATAAATTTCCTGGTTCAATTAGAATTGGTATTTAAACAGTCCTCTTCATCATGCTGTTCACATTTTGACATCATGAGACCAAGACGACACCTAACAATTGATCAACAGTACCTCGCCATTGCGAGGCTTCAAACAGGATGTTCTCAGAGGGAAGTGGCCACTGAGCTTAGAGTGTCACAGAGTGTCATCAGCAGGTTGCAACAGAGATACAGAGAGACTGGAAGAGTCACAGAAAGGCATAGAAGTGGACGTCCTTTGGCCACATCCCACACTGATGACCGCTTCATTGTGAACAGTAACCTGCGGAACCGGATGATGAATGCCACTCAACTCCAGGCACATTTAAGGGAGGTGAGAGGCACCCAAGTGTCACGTCAGACCATTCGAAACCGTTTACATCAGTGTGGTCTGCGTGCTAGACGACCTGCAAGGGTACCTGACCACACCACCAGGCACAGGCGTCATCGTCTTGCATGGGCCAGGGAGCATTTACGCTGGACGAGGGACCAGTGGGCCTCAGTGCTGTTCTCTGATGAAAGTCGATTCACGTTGAGCAGAAATGATGGCCGCCAACGATGTTGGAGACGTCAAGGAGAGCGCTATGCATCAGCCACTGTTGTCACCAAACGACCCTTTGGTGGTGGCGGCGTTACAGTGTGGGCAGGTGTGTCTAGTCAATACAGAACTGCCCTACACTTTGTGAATGGTACAGTGACAAGCCCATACTACCTGAATAACATCATTAATCCAGTCATTGTGCCCCTGCATGAACAACACAGGCCTAATTTCATCTTCATGGACGACAATGCTCCAGCTCATCGAGGTCGCATCATTAGGGAAAGGCTGCTGGAGACTGGGGTACCTCAAATGGAGTGGCCTGCACTTTCTCCAGACCTGAATCCCATAGAAAACCTATGGGATCAGCTGACTCACCGTGTAGAGGCTCGTAACTCTGTACCCCAGAACCTCAATGACCTGAGGGCCGCCCTTCAAGAAGAGTGGGATGCCATGCCTCAGCAGACAATAAGTCGACTTGTGAACAGCATGAGACGTCGTTGTCAAGCTGTAATTGATGCTCAAGGGCACATGACAAGTTATTGAGACATTGACATTTTTGTTGTGGTATACCCACCACTGTTGTTGGCTTTTGTTTCAATAAATTGTTTGAGATGAGGAAATCACCATTGTATGCTTCTACTTAAATGCCCTACTTTCATGATACGTATAATATCACTGTAGCGTGAACTTACATTTTCCATAAATTTCACCCGAAAGCCAAATATCCCTAACTTTTTGTGAGTAGTGTATAAGTGGAAAGAAACGTAGCGTAGATTAAATCTTCCGCCCGGGCACAGTTTTACCGACTGAGATCCGCTGAACGGTTCCGTGCCCCCTAAGCAACAGACATCCCTCATAGGCGCATGGTAAGTATAATGAAGGAAATTTGATTGCATGCCAAACAAACAAGGAAATGAGTGACAGCATAAGCTCCTGGGCAATTCACACTTTCCACTCGGGTTGAAATGCTCTCAGCTATGACCTGTCGAAATGAACAAGCCCTCAGCAGTAGACATGTTCTACTGTCCAATAGGATCAGCTCTGCCAGCTGACAGGTAAATACATAATATGCACTTAATGCTCCAATCAGTACATGTTCTCTGACAGATGCACATTTTTTATAATGCAAACAAAAAATTGGCACACAATTGGATGCGCTTACTTAAAAAAGCTCAAGTAGCATAAACATTTTTGAATACAACGACCGTTCTTCGTTTTTTGTTTTGGAATACAAATTGTTTTAAGGACGAAACCGATTAATCGATTATTCAACCATGTGACAATTAACGGAATTTACTTGGATTAAATGTGTGCTAATTAACCAATAAAATATGGTTTCTTATTTCTCATCACTATTCATGAACGAGAGCCTAAGAACCCTGAAAAAAGATAACAGATAATTCATTAACACTATTAATTTTTCCTTCCTGGGAGGACGAGTTATTGGCAAACTGCAAAATTTCATTCTTTATACAGAACTGGAGATTGCTGGGGGGGGAAACGGTGTTTGATTATTAGAATATTCCATTTTAAGAGGAAGTAAAATATGAAATCGTTAAAAATGTGAAATCCCCATTTTAAATCTCTTTTTTTTCCCCCTGACACACCAGGACAAAGGGTGTGAGCCCACAAAATATGTGAAATGAAAAATGTGAAATGAACAGCACTCGAAAAAGAGTGAGGATCCCATGTTCAGTTTCGGAAAGGTCAACAATGGAGCCATGAAATTTTGTGAAATGTCACTCAGTCCCTAGTGATTCACTTAGCGGCTAGGGATAGCGGCTGTCTAAATTAGCCTTACATATGGTTTATAACAACCATATAAAACTGTTGAGTTCGATGCAGTGAGAAGGGTCACCCTGTGACTGTAAAACACCTCCAAATCCTTGGATGAAAGTTGCCATATACTGTAGACAATGTCATTTCCATTAACCCTCTTGAATCCTACAGTGTGCAGGGAGTTCAAATGATCACACTGTAATGGCACTTCTTGGAGTACCACAACGGAATGCTTCACAGAACGAGTGTTCATTTTAAACTGACATTAATTTTAAACCTTGAGCTTAATCTCTGCCCCACCCCACCCACATATGTACACACACACATACTGTATATACACTTGCTTTAACCATATTTCTTCGCAAAATTGAATTCAGCGCTGCTTATATTTCAAGAATCCCAGTAAGGACTATTACTTAATTGAATTTCACACCTTGGGTTTTTTCCACCCTTTCTTTTCCACATCAAGCACCAGCCGCCGTTTCATTTTCAGATGGTTTCAGTAACGTAAACTTGCCCAAGGTAAGCTTTAAAAATGAGAGAAAGTGCCACTTAGTAGAGTGCGCGTGGTTCAGATGGCCGGGTGTCCTGCGGTCGCACGGTCACTTCCCTTTCTTCGGCGGCTCCCAGTTCGCCGCCCCGCCGCGGCTGCCTCCCACCTCGCGCCGCGCGGCCGGACCCGACAAAACAACAGAAAGTGGCTTTTAGTACCGTTTGATATTCAAATCGATGGCGACTGGAAGGAGAGTGCCTCTCTCGGAGTCTGCCGAGCACAGAGAGACTCGCTGGCACAGCGGCGATATCTCTTTTATTCATTAGGAGGAGGGCTTGCGGTTCTCATCGTGCGCTGATGAAATCAATTTGCTGTAACCTGTGTGTCGCCATTAAACCCGCGCTGAAAGTAATGGCAAAGATGTGAGGGGGGTTGCTAAGAGTGCGCGCGCAAAATAAAGAACGGACTCAAAGTACCGTTCTCTGGCATCAACCGGACACACTTCGGTCTTATTTTCATCATTTCCAAAGAATTGGGCAACAGCTTTAAATCCCCCGCATGCTATATAGACCCAGGCCCCGTCTGTGACTATCCAGATATAAACAGTCATTGTTCACCATTCCTGAGGTCAAGATTACAGCATTGCATGATTACAGTTCAACGAGAGGAAAGCGAACGCACATTTATTCTTTATTCAGCTCTTTATGGGATTTTATGCTTTATATTAGCCAGCTGATAAAAAGAAGCAAGGCGGCCCCAAATCTAAAACGGGCTCTTAATGTGGGCTCTGAACATATCCCAGGAAGGACATCTGGGGGTTTAATATATTTTTTGAATTTTGCATAGCAATGTTAATGGGTCTTTTAACATTTTATTTAGCGAGGAATCTAAATTCTTAAGGAGGACTGGTCCAGCTCAAATGGCCACAATACTAAATGTTTTCATTACCTCGTGTGCACTGTTTGAGGGAGGAATTCTGTACTGCTTGAAGGCTGAGCGAACTGGAGATTGATTGCACAGGACAGGGCATTTTTTTCAGATTGGTTTGATGAAGACTAGGCCTGGCTTGTCGATATTTTGTTGAGTTTGTCATTTGTTTTGATAGGGTAACATGCCAGTGGAGTCTCGAGAAACATCAAATCTCATAGTGGAGGAAACGGGAAATATAGCTCAGATAGAATCACGGCCAAAAGTTAAATTTTTTATAGCCATCAGTAATGTGACATGAAACTTAAGTGCCAGAACTGAAATATACCCTAGAGACTTCAAAACCTCAATTATTTATTCATATTTAATTAAACAGTTTAATAAGTTCATAATCCAGAGATAACCAGATACACCTTCCACTGATCCACCACATGACAATGTTACAAAGTATGTGGCCTTAAGTGGGATTTTCAGTACCCATGCGAGGCAAACACTGGGTTTAAACAGTGCGGACAGCTGGTTTAATTGATGCCTCTACAAAAGAATGAGAAGCGCTTTTCACAGACATTTCGGTTTACTTGAAAGGGCTTGAGGGTGTCACTCTGGGACCTCATCTCCCTCTGACTCGCCAATCGATATGTGCTTTCCTGTCATCTTTTCTCTTTCAAGAGAAACAAACAAGGCAACAGTAAAGCTGGTACAAGATTTATGTTGTAAATATTTCAGCTGATTCCTACGTGGAAGCGCACAATGGTCTTTATATTCTGACACGCTGTGCATTTTTAAAAATCTATCCGTCTTTTTACAGCAATGAGCCACTGGCCTGAATCGATATCCCTCCCCCCGAAGTTGGGCCCAATTTCTCCTAAAGATTTGAAAGTCAGACAGAAAAGGGCTTTCATTACTGCACCTGCTACAAGAGTAAACTGTCAAAAGCCACTGTGGTTTTTCCCCCCAACTGATGTAAACTAGGTGATTCTAATGTCCAGTGCTCTGAATATTAATGTCTGTCCACGGAACTAAAAATTTCACCTATACTGAAGTAAAATTTTACATTCAAGGATTTTCAAGTTTTTATAGAGAAAACATGATGATTAAAAACTTTAATTGGGAGGAAAATATCAGGCAAAATTTTCAAAACCAGCCAAACAATGGACTGCAAAGTTAGCACTTGGTATTCCTTTAACATGCTTTCCAGAAGCCTCATTTCTAACGTGGTTATTCTTATCACTCTACCAATACTACCATGTTGTGAAATGAACACAGCTACCAGCCAAATGCTGGTAAAATTGATTGTTGCTGGTAAAATGCTGGTAAAATTGATTTTCTACTCTAGCAGCCACTTTGGCCAATAACCAATCAGGTTGATTAAAAGGTAATGTGGCTGGTAAATTGTTGAAAATGGCTGGTGATATCTAGAATTCACTAGCCGTTCTGGCCAGTAGGTGAAAAAGTTAATTTAATTCCTTGAATACTACCTAAAAATACATACTGTATATACACTTATTATTAATAAGTATTTCAGCCACTGTCGATTTAGACATTAAATCAACAGTGACAAGAGTGTGGCAAGCTTAAAGGCATACTGAACGTTGTTTGAACATAATGTTGTATAGCTACCTGGCACCGATATTAGTCATAATATTCAAGCTCACCTTAATGAATCACGACATCTGGAACAGGGCGTTTGAAAAGATAAAAAGCTCCATTCACGATATTTTACACTTTTTCCAAACAAAGGTTTGGAAGAAGATCCGGTCATTAGCTTATTAACTTCCTTGTTTCGTTCATGCACCGTAATGGTCCCACTCACTTCCTGAAGCGTGTGTCAGTAAACAAACCGAACAGCAAAGAAGCTAGCAACAGAAAAATAGTTCTCAAAAAATAGTTCTTCAAAATCAAAATCAATTAAAAATGGGTTCAAAAGTTTCAAATGTTCGGTTCCGGATGCCGTGATTTTATATATCGGCATAATCCGTGTTGTTTGCATTCGTTTATGTGCTAAAAGTGTGCTTTTGAGACCTTTTTCACCATGCAATGGAAGTGAATGGAGAGAGAAAAAATGTCATTCTACGTTGGTCAGTTTCTGACCACTGGAGCAACTCATGAAGGTGAGCGTGAATATCATGGCTAATATCTGGCCAGGTAGGTATACAACATTATGTTCAAACAAAGTTCAGTATGCCTTTAATTATCAAGATCCATTCCACTTGAAGTAGTCCTTCCACCTGTGCAGCACAGTGGGGCTGAAGAGCAGAGCTATTTGGACCCAATGAAGACATTGGACAGTGAGGATTTATATCCTCAGAAGTGGCTAAGAAACAAGATTAGAGGCTCCAAACACTGCAGTTTACAGTTTATCTAATCACATTCACCAGGACTGTACTCAGTTGTACTGATATTTCCATTTACAGCGTCGAATAAGCTACCTCTCCTACATAATACTGTAACTACGTGACCATTTCTGCACAAACACCATAAAACCTTTCAAAAACAAAAGAAGGTACTTTCACCAATGACCCTGAAGCTACAGAATGCTGTCATTTGCCCTCAAAGCAATGAGAATTCTCATCACCAGACCAAACTATGATTGGACCTCTTCTTTTTCATGTGTGTGTTCATCGTTAGATTACACAACATGATGGAGGCCATTTCTCACATTTCTCTTACCCTCTACCTGCTTCTTAACCAGTAGTGGGTATTGGTACATTGCACTAAAAACCTTATGAATAAAGCTATTAGGGCTGTTCGATAATCAAACTTGTTCGAATCTCAGGAACATAACATTTTTTTAATATCTAAATTAAGGGTTAATATCTAATTAAGGGTTTGCATTTGTATTCCCGCTGCCTAGGCGAATTTAGGCAAGCCCAGTTGCATTCTGCAGTCATCCGTGTTGCACCTATGGTATAGCGAAGCCATTGTTAATGTTTTGTCTGGAGGGTATACCCTTAGTTAGCCTAAATAAAGTTCATGTGTGGGTCATGCTATCCACGTAGCCTGCACATGGCTATACATTCAAAATGGATCAGCCAAGAAACATTGCAACTCCACCATACCTCAGGAGCACCATTTGAAAATATTACGGGTTCTATATGCCATTGCCGACAAAATAATAATAATAATAAAATAAAGTAGAAAGTCGCTTGCTATATTCAGTAACCAGGTCTAATATGGTTGTGTGGACAATGTTGGCAAGATGAAGGAGCAAAAACATAAGGATGTATAGTTTGTAGTCAGCAACCACAACCGCGTTCATGCTGCGATCCCCACTGCCAATTCAGGTGAGTAACATCTATGGTTCTCCTCCCAAACACGTAGTGTCGCCAGCTGCTTCTTCACCAGAGGTGTAAAATCCAGGGGTCAGAAAGTAAAAGCCCTGCCACGTGTTTCTTCCACCCATGAACTCAGCCAGCTGATTTAACCAATTAGTTCTACCACCTGGCTGAGGAATTGTGCTGATTAACAAATCCAGGTGATAGGAACAAAATACTGGGGTGGATTTTTACTTTCTGAACCTGGATTTTACACCCCTGTTCTTTACACACAGCAGACTACAGCTAAGCTCACATAGAGCCGAGTCAGAGGAAGACCTTTCATATGCAGCCTTGATTGCAATCCACGGGCGGCCAGTCAACCAGGGGTTGCTAGATAGAGAACCTTATCTGACCGAACCCTCCCATTCCCTGGGTGATGCAATCGCTAATTGTGCATCGCGCTATGGAGTTACTGGCCACAGACTGCATTGGCTCTTCTCTGGTCTTATATGCAAGGTAAACAACGATCCGATGCCAGGTCACAACACAACCCCCCCACCTAAATTCAGAACTTAACACTACAACACTCTACATGATCAGCACACACAGGACATTTTTTTCCATTATCCCCAATCTAATATTTATTATTTATAAACAATTTCCTCCTGCCCACAACACCAGTGACAGGGATTTCTCTAACAGACAGTTCAGCAGAAATCGTACAGTCATGGGACCTCCTCTTATCCCCTCCAATTCAGCAATTACCAGCCTTCTAACGCCCTCGGTCTTCTCTGGCTTTGGGAACCAGAAGCGTGCTTTTTCCCCCCCTCAAAGGGCCTTGATGGCAGCGCAGGTTTTAATGAACATCTTGTCTTCTCGAGTCCCCGAAGACGGAAACAACAAAGCAATCTCAGGTAATTTAAAACCGATGTCTGCTATCTCCCTCCACCGCTGCGAGTTTGAGCTCAAAATCCCGCCGCTAAACCCGTTTGGGACCGATGGGCCATTTCAGTCGAACCTTATTTCCCTTAGTTATCAGTCTCTACTGCCTGGGCCCGTCTCGGTCACGTCCGACTCGTACACACACTGTCTGTTTAGTAGCTTTGAACTTTAAGAAAGGATTTAAACAGTCAATCTCAATATCATTACCGATCAAAGAGTACTAACCCCCCCCCCGCCGGTCCCCACCCTACCACTCAACCACCCCCTTCCCCTCCACACACCACACCCGCTTACGCCTCCGCACACCCGCTTCCCCCTCCGCATTTGGGAAATTTGAGAAGCTGGTAGTGACATCTCTACGCTTAATCTCCTTTCCTGAGCCTGACGCTTTTCTGCACCGCGTTAAAAACAGATAGCACCCAGCCAGGACATAAGAAAAAGAAGAAATCCCTCCGTGCCGGAAGTTCACACCAGTCAATCGCTCTACAGGATTATTATCCCCGTTGTGTTTTGGGCCACCGAGATTTGTAGCCTGCAATTCAACAGAAAGGCGCGACCTGTACAGAGCTTCTCTAGTTGAGCAAGATTATTAGCTGTGATTATGCAGTTATTTATTACAGTTGGATTGCACCAAAGCCGTTGACTGATCACTTCAACCGATTTTATTAATGTCAGAATGTTGATTTTCATTACGCAGTTAACATCAATACAGGACCATCGATCAATCCAGGAGTCTCTAGATTAACCAAACATTGAAGCTTAGTCGTACATAATGCATATTACAATCCCTGATGCTTAACAGCTCATTACTAACCTTCTATAACTGCCATTTTCTCTGAGTTATGTGCATCATGTGATTAGGGGAATGAGCAGTTAATGAGAATTATTAATAAACATAAATCAAACTTACAACATTAAACATCTTTACTTTACAACACCAATTTCTTTATTTTAAAGCTATTCCATGATCTGATGTGTAATTGAGAGAGTGCAGAGACCCATTTCTGATTCAGTATTAAATTATTTTATTTTATTTTTTTAAATCACAAAAATATGGTAATGCTAAACAAAGTACTATTATGATGTATCTGTGAAAATGTTGTAACTGTAAACTGTTGTAAATTGATATTAAAATAATTAACTGCATTTAGCACTCTCAGATCAAAGTGCAGGTCTTTCCTGACCTGGAATTTATTATTGACCGTGCACATGAAAATGATGGATGTGCATATGCTTTTTTCGAGACTGAACCAATATATTATTGCCACATTATCCTCAATATTGTTGAATAAGCCTAAGAAATAGGGCCTACGTGTCAATAGTTGGAAGCAGCGCTCCATGAATTGATGTGCAATCATGCATGATTAGTAATCATTAAATACCTAATTGACATGATTCAGGCACTGCAGTGGGATGCTTGTTAATGACTGTTCAACAGGTGGCTTCATGGGGCGGCTGTATCGACATTTTGCCACAGGAGGACTGAATCAAGGGCTAGACAACAGGGCCCTAATCATTACAACCATTCAACAATGCTGATTTAGCCCTCTGGAAGCAAACTGTGCTAAAATACATGTTTACTTTGTGATCAATGTGAAGTAGAAATATTCAACCTACTTTTTCCCTTTTCTGTTTTGTTCTTGGGAAGCGTGAACATTAAGCATGTTGCTCTCGCATTGAATCTGGACACGACACACCTTCTAACATGACCTTTTATACAAACTTCACACAAAACCTGGGTTAACTGGTTATGTTATATATGCTGAACATTGCAAACATGTTTCAATGTTGGTTTAGAACAGGGGTGTTCAATCTTATCTGAAAAGTTCAGATGAAGGTGCTGGTTTATTGTTTTAGCTCAGCACCACTACACTTGATTCAACTAAGTAACTAGTCATGGTCTTCAATGAAGACCTGGTTAAGTAGAATCAGGTGTTAGTGCTGGGCTAAAACAAAAACATGTACCTGCATCAGCCCTTTTCGGATCAGATTGGGCACCCCTGGTTGAGAGATATATAGGCAGTTAACATTCCAATCATGCTGCTCCTATTTCAAGTGGCACTGCTTCCATATAAGGGAATCACATAACCATACATTATACAATTTTTTTTTTTTTAGAAAACATTTTTGGTTACTTGCAAACTCGCTTTAATCTACTGTGGCTTTGTCATAATGAGTAACAGCGGAACCCCCGTTTCATCCTGGGCTCAGAAATACCCCACAGGGCAAGGATTAAGATGATCCAGAATTTGAGAGAACACTGGGACGACTCCCAGAAGGCTCAACACAAAACAAAGCTTAAACTTATATGTTTAATGACCAATGTTATATGAGCAGAAAAACATGCAATTTCCCTTACTGAGCCCAAATAGATATTAAGGTTTTCCCTGTGTTTATCTCCCAGAGAAAAAGTGTCATAGAATTTCCTAAATGGATTTCAGGTCAAAAAAGGTCAGTGCTGCTTCATCCAATATTTTCCTTAGCTTCTGATGAGAAACGAACATAATGAATGACGGGGAATTTAGCGATTGCTGCACACGTCTGAACAACTATGACTGACCCACTCTATATATGGAAAACTGCGTTGTTCAGAAAAATTAAGTGTTCATTGACAACCATAAAATTAAGCGTTCATTGACAATATCGCACCATCTCTCACTGCAGAAGAGAATTTTAACAATATTGCAGATATGGTTCTCTTTTAGTAGACCACAGATGAGGTCTGAAGTGCTTTATGCTGCCCACATAAGCCAAGCTCTGTGCACTATTTTTATAATGCGCTTTAGGGAGGAGAATTTAAATCAATAAAAGACCTATGCGTTGCACTCCTCTAAGCCACACCGAGAAGTTGAATATCTGAATATCTACAAAGCAATTTCTGCGAACCACTGAAGAACGCCTCCCGGACAATAAATTCATCGCAACGTTAACAGAAAGTATTCGGCTTTTCATGAGTCCATCCTTTTTTTCCCCCCAAACAATATAGTTAAAATCCAAAAGGTATTATGCTGAGAAATGTGACCCCGAGTCGACGTAGGACCATTGACCTGGAGACCAGACGTTAATTAATCACATTACACTCGTATCGAGTCTCGCGGCCTCGAGTGAAGATGGTAATCACCTTATGAACCTGACAGGCACTCGCTCAATAGCACCTCATCATTATGATGACCGTTTGACTGGACACACTATTTTCTGGTCAGCAGGAACCTTGCTGGAGAAGGACGACGCACGATATAGAAAGGTGAAGAGATTTGAAAATCACGCACGAGAACAAGGTATGGAGGAAGGCAGTGGTTACATAGCTTTTTATTAGTTATGTAGCAAGAGAGATGAGACCTTAAAGGTACATCACTTGCCCCAGAGGCTGCTGTCACAGCAGGGATATAGTACTGCAACCCTGGTCCTGCAATACCAGAGCCCTATGGCTATGCGACAGCCTCAATTATTAAGACCTAAAGTAGATACAGTGGGGGCGAAAGGTATTCATACCCCTTTTTGCACACTATTGTGTTGTAGATTTAATTTTAAGTGGATAAAATTGCCATTTTTGCCCATCAATCTACACTCAATAACCCTTAATCACAAAGTGAAAACATGTTTTTAGACATTTTTGCTAATTTATTACATAAGTATTGCTTTAACATATTTTTAAAGTATCATATTTAATATTTGGTCGCATATCCTTTGCATGCTGTTACTTCCTGAAGTCTGTAACCCATAAACATCAAAAGACTCTCGATATCTTATTTTCAGGTACTGGTACAAGCGATACTATAACCTCTCTGCATTTGAATGGATCTGTATGGGAATTGGGGGGTGAGACTAGATTCAGTGTAAATTACGCTGGTACAGTATGGAACACATGACCGGCTAAATGGCTGTAAGTCATCAAGGGTCTAAGGTATCAAACGAGCCTCAAACCATCACTCTGCGGCCAGATATGGAGTAGATGTGGATGGATCACTTTAAGGGTTATTTCTCCCGACTCATTTTTCTATAGAACTCTACGGGGAAAAAAGTTTTCAGTTTGTCATTATGGGTTATTGAGTGCAGATTCATGGGCAAAAATGACAATTTTATCCATTTAAAATGAAATCTACAACACAATGAAGTGTGCAAAAAGTGAAGGGGTATGAATACTTTCCGTCCCCACTGTACCTTTGGGTTCAAGAAGCTATGCATTTTACCATTTAAAAGGCCTGGGGAAAGCAGCAGGCATGCAAGGAGTTTGGGCTTGTCCGTGATGGTAATATCGCTACAGTAATCCTTAAACCCGATTTAGCGTTTCTCACCTCCGCTGCTGCTCCAAATTAAAACTGCCGCGCCAGAACAAAAGGCTGCCTTACAATGATTTAAGACCATGCTATTGTTTCAGCGCCCTCTGATTAGTGATCAGTGTCCTCAGATCAAAGGGATGCACTTAGCGCTAAGCTGAAATCGTTAGCAGGGTTTTAGAGAACTACCACGCTCGTGCCCGCCCTCCTTGAAACCCTAGGCATCGGAGCTAATCGGGGGAAATAGCGGCCATTTCGGTGGTTCGGCGGGATTAGATCGCAGATCCGTAGGCGGGACGGGATACCGCACACTGCATCGTTTCCATGCAGGTCATCTGCGCCCAAAAGCCTATCAATCCAGAGCCAGGAACGCCGCAGAACCGCTGAAACAATTCCGGGAGTGACAAAAGCCAAAACAGAACCAGACCCATTCAGGCATACGGTATCTCCAACACTACTGCTCCCTTCTCCGTGTGCATAGGAACAAAACACAAGATCAACTCTGACTGATGGAAAGAGACGACGGCGTCCGTGAACCTCGTCTGCTCACCGGCCTTTCCTAAATGAAAATGGCAAACGATACGTGCGCGCCAGTCACGCCAGCGTGATGGGATTTGCAAAGGACTTGGGAGAAAGATGTTGAATGGGACGTAATGCACTCCTGAACGCAGTTAAAGAGATACGAGGGATGACAGACTGTCTTCCTCCTTTCGGCGTGTTAAATGATGATAGATGAGCGCCGGGCGACGTCGGGATTCGCTGCGGCGTTTCCCCCCCCCCACCCCCCGATCACTTTCGCAGGACTCATAAAGCACTTCCAGTCAATAATTATGCTAAATCTGTCTCCATTTTTACAGCCTGACATCGCACAATTAAGATAAATCTCGAGTCTCACTAAACAGTTCCGCCCGAAGTGCGGTGTGACGATTCTGCATAGCGACAGAGTCGAGCGCGTACGACTGTGCGGCGGGTGCAGGCCGTCTTGACGTGTGTGCAGTCGAAGTGCAGACGGCATACGTGTGGGGACGGCGGGCGGTGGCAGTTCAACGCGAAAGGAAAGCAGGGGAATGCTGACGCACACAAGTTAGCGGTATAGGCGCTAAGCAGTGCCGGCGTACGGGCTCCTTGTGTGGTTGCAGCGGGTGCTTACTGGTCGCTCGTTTTCGCGTTTGAATTCTCTCGTTTGGCACGCTGCTTCGCGACCCCTACCCCAAACTGGTTGGGGTTAGGCACTCACAGCGACCAGCGTGAGCCAGAAGAAACAAGTACGCATTACAGAATTAAGGGAGGCTATCCAAGCCCTCTACTCCCGTTTAAACAGCTCCTTATATGGCTTACTCCACATTAGCAGACCTCAATGTGGTTACGCAGAAAGGGGGTGGGGGGGGGGGGGCTACATATGCCTGAACATTTACAGCCTGTTGAGGTTTCCAGAGAAATAGAAAACATGTAGCCCACTCAACTTCACACTAGCTGACAAACTCTTAAATACACACACTGGCCTATGTTTTATGGCCCCACGCAGCCTCCGTGTTGCGGGCGGAAGCGTCGGTTTTCGCACCGTGAGCATTTCGCCAGGTTCGCTACACGCACTGGATTCTGAGCTAGAGGGAGGATGGGAGAAACCTATCTTGACGGTGGTAGTTATGTCAAAAAATGACAGCTGAGAGGCAGCCTGGAAAGCTATACATCCGTTACAAAAAGGAGAAGAATAACCCTCGCAGGAGTCGCCGCCCACTTAACAACTAGGGAGCTCGCGACTGTTTTTAGGGAGTCTTGTCAGCAGCTACAGCTGCATCTGCTTTCGAAAGTGTTGCATTTGAGTGGGAAAACGCGCCCTCCGTCTCTCCCCTGCTTACAGTTCACACAAGGCCCGCTTGGACTGCACCCAGGGAGATAGGGCTTGCTCGCCTTACTTGGTGCCGTCTTGCCGAGACCGCGCAAAACTCCACAAGGATTGGAGATTAATAGATATTCCAGGGGCCTAGCTTACACATCCTGGGAAGGCTTGATAGACAGTTTTATGCTCTACTTTTCCCAGACACAATTAAATAAAAAGAGAGAAAGGGAGAGGGTGGGGGGGGAAGCACAATTCACAATTCTACAATTCTAACAAAAGTATGAAGTGTAAGAATACCCTGCATCTCGCAGAATGGCAGCTCAGTCAATGAATCACCAGAGACGAATTAAATTATTAGAGAAAATGAACAATAAATCTTGGCCCTCTCAAAGGTTCATCTTCCCTGGACATCTTCTCCCATCAGAGGTCTAATAAAAAGACTCAAAAGACTTCTTTATCCTTTTACTCCCTTAAAAATGGAGGCGCATGTAACAGTTGAATGACCTTTTTAAAGAGAAAAAACTCTGCAGGGCAGGAGTGCAATGCGCAAACCCTCAGACCTTTTGCTCAGAAGCCCTTTACTTGACTTGCACACAGTGCACAAAGACATTTGGCAGATAATTTACTGTTACTCTCATCAATGAAACTGCACAATGGAATTCTGAAGTAGCCATTAACATCTCTCACATACTCAGAGGCAAAAAAAAACAGATTTAATATAAGAAAGCCTTTTTTATTCTCATGATATAATGCAGACCCTTAAACACTGGAAAGGATCAACAAGTGAGGGAAGGAATATAAATGACATTCAGAGATATCGCTTCTTCCAGATTTGAGACAAAATGGAGGTTTCCTAGTTGTGTACATCTTTCATATTTTTCTTATTACCATACATCTTTTCTTGAAACAAATTCATGGTTCCCTTGGGCTGGTCTGGCTCCAGTCATTCGTTTAAAGAATTAAACTTCAAACACAACAAGAGTCTGTCTATCCAACAGCCAGATGTCAACTCTGTTCTTGCCAAAGTGTTGGGCTTCTTCACATTAGCTCATATAAGAGATATATCCAGGCCTAAATCACACCACATCTATGTACTGTATATATGGATAAGAGCGAACATAAATTAAGATTAAAATTTAATATGAAACGGGTAATATTTAAATCGATCCTTATGATGCCATGGGTCAAAGACTATAAGTACAGTGGGCATCATTTATGAAACATGAGCAGAATGAATCTGTATAAATCATTTGTATTTTGGTATGTTTTTGTAGCTGAGATTTGTTCATATGCATGAACAAAATCTGCACCTGCTCAGGACCACACGTACCGCATTTGGAAATTCAAAATGCTGCTGAATGCAGCTTCTGAATGTCCATTACAATATGAACTTATTTTTATTTTCTGTTAAATTCACAAGACTAAATGCAGCCTTTGAAATGCACACCGCAAACATAATAAATTATGATTGTAAAAAGCAAACATTTTAGATTATGCTTATTAATCAATTGTAGGCTATGGAACTGTATAATTAAACCCATATGAATGCTCCCAGCATTCATTTTCTAAATTGATAAAAATTAAAATTCTATATGACGCTAAACATGCTAATTAAAACACACGTTCAACCAATGAACGAAATTTGCTTTAAAGTGGTTTACAGGTCCGGCATATCCCAGCCATCCCTGAGCTAATGCCAGCTTACATCCAGTTCCCCTACAACACGCAAAGCCAGGTGGAGGTTAAGTGGGTTTTTTATGAAATTGCCAACCTGCTCAATGTTATCGGTGCCACAGACTGCACACGCACATCAAGGTTCCATCTGCAAATAGAAATGGCTATCACTCCATGAATGTGCAGCTTGGGACCCAGGGTGGGACCCACAACAGCTTCATTCTGCGGGGCAGTTCAGTTGGCACTTGTTTGGAGAATGGTGCTTTGAGAGACAGCTGGCTTATTTCGCCAAGAATATATTCGCCAGGCCACCACCTGTAGCTGTGGTGCTTTTGTGCTTTTTTTTTTTAGTGAGACTCAGCTACTTTAACAGTTCGTGTGACGGGTGAGCCTGCATTGACGGCACGTTATCTCCTGCCGGGCCTTTTTACTTTACCGATTCCAATGACACTGGTACTGACGATAATATTTTTTTTTCCTTTCCAGAACATTTAAAAAAAATAAAACTAATTTCAGTGGTGTGGTTTTATGCTAATCATAAAATAAGGTGTACACGCCTGTCATTCACGATGAATCGGATATATGAAGTATGAACATACACGTGTGAACACAGTTTGATGAATCTGGTGTACATTTTCATAGGAATGTGTCTTGTATATAAATCTGCGCACATATTTAGGATGTTTCATGAATGAAGCCCAATGTCACATATGGAGTGAAACATTATTTTTTTAAATCCCTCCATATGGTCCATGTACGGTCCATAAATCTAATAGATGGTCCAGTAATGCACAATATGAATCCACAAGGCTCTGTTAATTCAATTACTCAAAATTCAAATCAGTCAAATTTAGTGTTGGAAAGCTCCCTTCACAATAAAACCAGGATTTGCTTAAGAAGTGTGGAAGCAAAAACGCTTTCTAACCCTTTAGAATCCAACCCATGGGAGACATGAATTAATGAGGACATCTTCCTCTTTGAATCTCCTCTTGTCACCGTTTTGTTTTCACTTAATTTTCCCAGAAGCTTCCTGGCAGGAAGCATGCAAAATGTGTCACTGGGCTGAACATTGTTGCCATCAGGAGTCGGCCACCTCCTTTTAATAATATTTTTTTTAGACCTCTTTTACAAGCACATACTAACAAGATTCTGAACACTGGACTCTTCACTGTTCAGTGTTAAACTAGCTCTCCCCACACAAATAAAACATTTTCGCACAACAAAACCTCGATACCTCAAAAAACAGAATTCGGAGAGCTGTCTGTGTGTTCACATAAACTAAACAAAGCAAACTTTGTTTCCAGCGCCACCCCCCCCCACCCCACCCCCCCAAATTGTAAACTAGGCTATTACCAATGTATATGTGCATGGACTCAAAGTTTTCAAATGAAAAACAAGAGTAGCTTCGACCTTCTTATTCAAACACAACAATAGCTTGGCAACACACCACGCACAGTTGCGATCCAGATGCTGCCTGCCGCACCCCGGAGGTCTCCTGGCCCTTCGTTGTTCGGCGCAACAAACGGGCGCGCACACACACACACACACACACACACACACACACACACACATCAACACGTACCACCAACGCGCCCCCCGTTTCCCTTTCGCCCCGCTTCCCCTCCGCGCCGACAGAGAGAAACATGATGGATGTTTATTTTTGTCTAAATTGATTCACTACAAGGCGGCAGCTCAATATCGGGAGGCTTGAAAGATGATTTATTCCTGGCCCGTTTCCATTCGATTAGCCGCGGGCAGTTGGGCCGCCGGGACACGCCACTACGAATGAAAGGAGGGATTTTGTGTGATGATGGGGACAGGGATGGCACTTCCCTGACCCCACTCAGTCTTTGAAATAAACAGACAGCTCCTGACCGCGGGGTGGACTGCCCTCCTGCGCTCAACCTCTTATTGCGAGCGAACCCGCCGTAGCCAGCCAGGTAGATTCTACCAAACTACAGAACGGGGAGAGAGTAAAAAGTCGGTTGGGTCGAGGCGTTTTCATTCTCTCTCGATGCTCGGGTCTAGTTTGTCGAACCGTTTCAAAGCCATGATCCCGAGGACAACACTACATTAATCCGCCGAATGTGTTCGATCTTTTGATTGGCACAGCGTTTTCATACGTTAAGATCTGGAGCGCGTTCATTTTCGGGCGAATCACGAGATGTGTGAGGCTCGCTGTCGATGGCTTGCTCAGAAAAGTGAAAGAAAAACCCTCATTAGCAAAATGCAATAAAGCCTCGGCAATCCAAGCATTAGCTTAGCATATTTTACCACCTTGTGTCAAGTCAAAATGCACACTCCCAAAGAACTCTCTTCACAGGCAATTTCAATTTTTAATATTGTGCTATATTATTTTGCGGTAGGTATTAAATTACTGGAATATTATGTTACATTATGCCTTGCATTGTGATGGTATTCGTATTTAAACAAGAAAGCCAAGTGAATAAATGTACTTAAAAATGAATAAATGGCATTATTATTAATATTATTATTAATGCTCAAATAAATGCACTTCCCAGTATGTGGCTGAAACTATAGGGCCAGATTTGATTGTTATTGTATTGTAGTCTTGCATTGTGAAGTCAGGGCGAGTTGAGCGAGAGAATCCAAAAGACCCCTACGGTGGGGCGGCTGTGATGTCCTGCGAGCTGCCTGGTTAGATGTGGAGATTTACTCCCCCAGGTTCTCTCACAATGCGCTATGCACTCTTCCTTTCCACCCTTCACATGTGGCGCCCTTCGCTTCCTAGCTGACCCACATAAGCCCGCCGCCAAAAAAAAAGAAGAAATCGCTGGCAGGAACTCAAGCTGGCTTTAGATCTCCCCCAGTCTTCAGGGGTCACCCGCGAGGAATCTTAAACGGTCCTGACGACCTCAGCAGACGCCCGGGTCTCTCTCTCCGAACGAGACAGCGGGAGCGTTCGATAGCGGTCGCGCTTAACAGGGGGCCGGCCTGGCTTAGGCTCCACGCTTTCGTTTCGGTATCAGTGCTCCCGGGAGGGCTTTGCGATTGCGCACGTTATCGCCCGGCTTGCAGTTCTATTCATGAGCGCTATTAAAAGGTCAAACGAATGCCCTGACCCCAGCCGAGACCTCTTACTGAGAACAAGATCTTTTTATGATCGGGGGTTTGACTGGCTCTTCACTATAATGACTCACTTAGATTCACCGACACTAACACAGTGAGGCTTTTGTAAATAACAATAGCATATTCTACATTACGCTTATATTCTCTATGCCTTTGATTATAATGGACAGTGACACAATACACTGTATCAGTGCTTTAAGTGCAGTGTTTGCCAATAAAAGTAAATGGTAGGTAATGTGTCTTTATTATTTCTTTTAATGTGCCTGCTGACACCCTGCAATTTGTACTACAACAGAAACTACAGTATAATGCTGAGAAATAGGAGACCAATGCAGATTTAAGACATATAGGGCTCTATTTTCAAACCAGCGCAAGGGGACGGTATAGTCAAACGCAAGCTTGTTGACAGCATCAACGTCTTAAAACTGGCGCTATGGCGTTTCTCAGCAATACCGCTAGGATCAACAAATTCTCAACATAACATCCTTTCGCTTGCGCTGCAGTGGGATGGGTGGCGCTGTCTGGGGCGTGTTCTAAAATACTTTCGGCTCAGTGACAATTTGAACCAACGAAAACCCATTGCGTTATGATCAGCTGGAACCACCTCTTAGCGGCAACGCAATAGACTCTGGCAATTTGGCAACTTATTAGTCATGTAGTTCTATGTAGCGTCTATAGGTGATGCCAACATTACACTTCCATTTAATGAACAAATAGCCTATAATTATTATTAATTAATTAATTTTAATTTAAACTACTAGAATAAAACAGGACAGCTTACAAGAAACTTGCGATCATGTAGGCCAATAGCCTATAGTATATAAATTACACATTGACACAGTTGAATCATAAGCCTACCATTTGAATCATAATTATGCCTACATCACCTAATGTAGGCTAATTAATGCATTCGCCACCTCCTCCCGTGCCTTCCGAACTTCTGGGAGACGAGGTGGTGTGGATTGTGATCCATAAATTACTACAGTCCTAGCCTGTACTTCTGTTGCAAGTATGTCTGATTCCTGTGCGGAAAATCGCTCTTGTCGTTGACGGTCCAGTGCGTTTGGGTTGCTCATTATGAAATTGCATGGAGCGATTGCGTTCCAACTGGCTTTTTTTAAAGCATGAGAACAACAATTTGATTGGCTACCATAGAGACACACCTTGGACATTTAAACCCAGCCTTTTAGCAATACCGCCATCAGATGCGCCAAGATTGCCGTCATGAAATTACCAAATTTCTCGCCGACACGCCCTCAGAGCGATACCGCCAAGCGCTTACTCGTGTTCACCATTGCGTTTGGTTTATTAAAATAGAGCCCATACACTATTTTAGTACTTAAGTCACGATTATATATTTAGGAAATCACATTTTTTCCTTTCCTACAGCAGTCTTTCCCCTAGATTTTTTTTCAGGTCGGGCGGTGAAAGTGCGCCATTTTGCGTAGAGGCGGAAACTATAATGACACCCTCATAATATCAGCGCTGCCATTGAATATTTTAATTAGGCCTAACGGGAAACCGAAGCTGTTTTGGCAAGGGTTTTTCCAGATGCTATTTTGATCATTCCCGCATTCTGCGGTAAGGGAAATATTGCAGCTACATAAAAAAAAATAAAAAAAGATATTAAAAAAAAAAAAGAATAATATAAAAAAAAATTTTCATTAAAATTTTTTATTTTCCCTCTTGTCCAAGCCGGGCGGCACGTGACTTTGGCCGGGCGGGCCGCCCGGCCAAGATAATGGTAGGGGAAACACTGCTACAGGATGTCACTCAATTCCAATGCTCTGCTGAAATAACGGTAATGTCTAAGAAACACAACGCTTGCTTAGGTGCACCACTATCCAAGTGAAAAACCAAAGCATTTGAGGGCGACCCCTCCATTTAAAAACAACAGCGGCCAAAAACCAAGTATTGTGAGCTCTTGCGAGATGTGCAGACTCGAGGTTTGCCAGTCACAATATCACCGCTCATCACCGTGCGTGCAGCTCTTTTTCACGCGCCAGGAACGCCGCGCGATCCGGTGAACTTCCCGTTCCTGAGAGGGGCAGCGCCTCCGCCTCCAACTGAGCCCTCGCGATCATCGCACGCCCACGCGAAAAAACCTCAGGAACGGTCTCAAAGGCTTTGTTCGGAGGCAGCGAGCACTTTCGCGTCTTGAGATCCGCCTTCCTGTAATCCCTCGCAAGTCGAGTCGGCGCACGGCGGGAGACCGGCGCTGAAGTTATTGCGGGTCTGTGTATCTTACGATATCAAAAATGTTCCACATTTCAGTTTTTGTGCAGCTGCATATTTTGACAGGGTCGAAACTTAAGCGCCTACTACACGCCCCATTTACATTTTGTTCAATCTCCAAACGTGGCATTTGAAACGTAACTTCAAAACAAATTAATCTACAGAGCACACTCTTTCTGAGAGTACAATATTTTGAATTATTAATGCCAATTATAGTACGACAGCTCTTGACCCATTTTCCCACTGACGGCTTGGATGCCACCCTGCACAGCGCCGCTCTGACAGACCCGTCTATTCTCCGTTCTTCAATACAATAGATTTCTTCTCATTCCTTATTTACTCAATCACAGTTAAATCCCCGAGTAACATCTTGCCGACTGTTCCTAGGGATTGTATGTAAGGATTTATGAAGTAAAGCAGCTTTCGGTACAATATCATTACCGTTTGAGAGCCGTCGTGTAAATTGTCAAATTTGTGAAGTTTAACGTCAGTCAGACATCCTGTTTATTTTACAAGGGGGAAAAAAACTGATCGGTGGGGAGGAGGGGGGGGGGGGGGGCTGAGTGAGGAAATGACACCGGCACTTCCTCGGGATGACTACGATTCGGGTGTAATCCTTTTTAGGAAAACCTTCTCTGGATCATATATTGTATATTGTACACAGATTGGTTTAATATGCTCAGCGTCATTTTTATCATACGACAATGAAAAGATTAGACCTTTCCGGTCCATTAGCGCAACCAAAAGGGATTACCGTACGAGAGCTTTCTGAAGATTATTTTCAATATTAATTGTATTCCTCCGGTGACATGTTGCTTGATTTGTCATATTGGTCAATTATAAAAGGAGCCGTGCGCGACTGTCGCACGATTAATGAACGAGTACATGGCGAATAGCTTGTGAATTTGCCTGTTTCACACAGGTCAGAGATGGTCAGGGTCACAGATAGTGTTACAGAGGGGGGTTTGGGGTCGGGGGTCAGGGATCGGGGCTTGTTAAGGGTGCATTCCACGCTGATATCCCCCCCCCTGCGTCAATGTGGCATTCCCTGCGCGCACAATGCCCTGGCAATTTGACAACAACAATGAACGGGTGATACTTAGACCTTTGGAACGGTATCAAAATTTATAAACCCGTCTACTCCTCCGTTCGGCACGTATTGTATTTCGCCGGCGGAGGAGGTAACATTTAACGTCCTTTTATGCGATTGACATTTGAACCCTGAGGAAACGCGTGGCGCATTCGGGGGGCGATCCCCAAATCCTTAGACGCTCGTTCGAGATGTCACTGGGAATTCCGCAAGGGCCCTCATTAATGTTTCAGCAGAACATAGATCTTTATCGCAACGGCAGATCCGACAAATTGCTCATAAACGGGGTTCTTGGATCCAACTGGGGCCATAGCACTGAAAATGGGCACTTCAATTTTGATTAAAGTGCATTCAATGGGCTGGTAACTAATTGTGCAATTTCCCATTCTTTGTGATTCGATTTGGAGCTTTGCAACCGACACGGCTTTAATTATTTATTTGAAGGCCTTCAATCCGTCCGTCTTGGAATAACAACCTGACACTGCGTTGACAATGGGGCTAAAGTTTGCCATCGCTTTAGCGGTAGTGCGTACTGTGAGCGTCACCGCGGGGACCTTTCAATGTCTGCCATGTTTAGCTCTACACAGAGCTGCCCCTTCCTGCTCTCTCGCTCATTCTCCCCATAGACCCCGACACCCTGTAATTCCCTAACCATTATGTGCAACAGCAAGTGGCCATGCACCGCACGAGCGCCAGGGTCCCCTGCTCTTCGTAAGATTCTACTTTTAAGATCATAGTGAGACCCCTCCCCCAGTCCACACACACACACACACACACACACACACACACACACACACACACACACACACACACACACACACACACACACACACACACACACACACACACACACACACACACACACACACACACACACACACACACACACACACACACACACACACACACACACACTTCCCTTATGGCCATACAATTCTTCAGCTGTCCTGCATTCCTCACCGTGGCGGCAGTTGCCCCCGCTTCAAACGCTCAATTTGGCACATCAATTCTCAGGCCCAGCCATGACAAGGAGCCCCATTGACAGCGTCACTGCAGGGAGGACTGCAGACGTGTGCTGTGGGAAACCATCCCTCCATCCACATCACAGTTTTTATCACCCCCCCTCCCCTCTTAACCCTCCCCAGACTCACATTTCCTTCACGGACAAAGATAAACAATCTAACCTGTTTGCTTAAGGCCACGGAGTCAGGCGAGCCTCTTTAGAACCACAGTCTATACTCGGTGTCATTCCGGCCAATTCCCCGTGGACCCGATCGGTTTGATTTATGGCCCACGGACACAGAGCGTTCCCGAGCTCCCACGAAGACTGCCATAACCCCGCGCGCATTACTTGTCCGATTCATTAATTAGGAAACGGGATCAAATCGGGCTCACGGCGCAACCTGTAAAGAACTGAGCGCGGCGTCCCCGGTTTTTTTGGGGAACGGTCAACGGCGGCCTGGCTGTCCCCCGAACAACCGGAAATCGAGGGCCCAACCAGGACTGCCCTGAAACTGAAACGACGAGATCGATATCCGCGCCGACTTGATAAGGCCGGGAAGGAAGTCGGCCATTACAGCATGAGGATGACTAATGAAAAGGAGCAAATAATGGAATAACAGAATGGAATATAAAATGCAGAGCAGACCAAGGATATTCCGCAGAGGCCAAGAGCTCTCAGAATGCCAATGGATGAAAAGAGCCTTTGTTGCATTGCGCTTACTCTTCCGTTCATGAGAGATGCACAAGTGCTGTAACATTAGAGGAAATATAAAGGCAGGATCTATTAAAAAAATAAATGAACAAATGCATGTGAATAGGCAGACTGTCTTGTGAATCTTGTTGCCAGTGATGCATTTGCTGTTGGCGCATGTCAGAGCAAAGCAGTGGCATATTGTTGCCGATTCAAAAGTACAAAAAGTTTATTTATTTTATTTTTTATTTTTTTAATTAACGTTTTTCTTTTTTTCTTTTTTCTGGATCATCAAACAGCAAGCGTGCAGGACCTGCTCATTTGCATCCGTTTCATCGCTTCTAGAAAAATCACTGTGACTCTCACTGTGCGCTATTGACAAATGTGACCCTTAGCCCCTGGGAAGAGAGCCCGCTTCCTCCCAGCCACAGCTGGTCTGATGCTGATAAAGAGTTTGCAGAAAATTCAGAGGCGCGACAAAATCCCACCCACCCCTCGCCAGTCCTCCCAAAAATACATTTCATCCCGAACCCCACAGCCCCCGTGTGTCTGCTAAGCCCACAATTAGCGAACTCGCTCCCTTGGATTTCGAGGACAGCTGCATCTTGGTTTCACAGCTCCCGAACGCGCCAAGGAATCCGTCCAACTAAAATAAATAAATAAATCTGGTAACCCGAGAGCCAAGATGGCTGCCGGGGTGCTCCTCTAAACGGCTGAACGCCCAGGTGGTTCCCCCGTTACGAGTGACGCCGTCTCCTTGAGCCGCAATCCCGGGCCGCGGTGGCCTAGATGTCTGCCGGGCATGAGGTCATTTCTGGTCATTATTCCTGAGGGCTACATTGGGAGGAAGCCCCCCCCCCCTCTACTCCACCGCCTGTATCCTGCTGATATCGAACATGGGTGAGCGGGAATCGCCAGAGGAAAAGGAAGAACCTGGCGCAGTCGGGCAGAAAATACCTCTCCTGACAACAGGAGTTAAGACAGTCCATCCATGAACTGAGCAAGGGCTCAAATCTATCAAATGCAGAACATTTGTTCAAAATGAGGCTACATGCTAACAACATGCTTTTCGGAACAAACAAAGATAATCAGATAAGCAAGACGCAGCAGAATGAGGCATAGGGCTGTTGTGAGCCAAGGGGTTTATTGCAATTTGTAATATAAGGTGAAGATGAAAATAAAAGAATCCTTTATAAAGGATCCCACAAGATCACCGCCAGAAAGTCGAAAGTGTAGGAATTTCTGTCCTTTGTAAAGTAAAACTCGTTCCAAAGTTTAGGTCAATAGCAATTTAATTATAATGCAAAATAGTCTTCATTACAGTATACAAGATACCGGGTAATAGTAAGGCAGTTCAATCACAAAATAGTGTTGTGTGGGGTACAAGCTTTATACCCCAAACCTGAAATAAAATGCTGACATAGAATGCAGGTTCCTGTCCCTGATTGGGTGACAGGCAAACAAATGGACATTGTATGTGGTGTGGGAGGGAACCAAATGGTTATTGTCACCTAGGTAAGCAGGCTAACTCCCGTCTCACACCCTAGTGGTGCCGTCGTCACCAGGCTTTGTTTCTAACCCCCCCTCGATCATTGAGTAAGCCTGATTGTGTTAGGTGACCATCCACGAACACTGAAGCAGGAAATGTATTTTTCCCTACAAAAGGGAAATGAATATGTTGCAGCATGTTTCATGAGACAATCTGGGCCTGACAGAAGTCACTGAATCAGGATTAAATTTCCCCCAAATCCAGATCATCTTTTGAGCTAAAGGATAAATCTGAGTGAAGATTTGGACTTTCGTTTGACCATCTGTGGCACAGGCCCATGTGAAGCGCTGGAGATCAGACCCTAAAAGCCATTTATTTACAATGACAATAAATCCCGGCATTTACTTTAAACCTCATTACAATTTTTACAAGACAATTTTCCGATCGCAGTTCCTTCGCAGAGGAAACAAATAGGAGCATGCGGTCCCTACAGAATATAGGCCCTCCATCACCACACGGACACACACAAACACACACACACAGACAGACACACACAGACACACACATTAACCACCGTCCCAGCGTGCCATCCTAGCTTGTAAACACGGGCGCAAATATTTTTCCACCAATTTGTTGACAATCTGCATACATCACTAAATCATATGCAGGGCAAAGATGAGCATTAGCTTAGCATTCATTATTTCCAAAAGCATTTCAATGACCTTTTGAGCCCGCTCAATTACCGCCGCTGTTGAATTCAAATCCACAAGAAAAAAAAAAGAATAATAATAAATCCCATTATTTCGGGCGGACTGAGCGATATAATGAAGCCTCCCTCTAATTAATCGCCCGCACGTCCTGGCGATTTCAAGAGTGTCAACTTTGACAGCTGATTGACTGTGACACTACAATGGCGTGTGACGCGGGCGCCCGGAGAGGGGTCCTCCGGGATCGCTCGGCGGATCCTCATAATGGCAGCAGATGTAACGGATTCGAACTGACAGCAACCGAGGGACAGGAGCGATGTACCATCACACACTTTTACGGTCGCTTCCGCGCGAGACAAGCGCGAGAGCCTTTTCCCCGCGGATTTGCTAGGCATTTAACTGATGCTCAAGTGAAAGCCTCGCTAACAGCAGGGCGGCGTGAGGGGGAAGAGACGCGCAAACAAAAAAGGGAGGAAAAAAAGAAAAAGAAAGAAAAACACACAGTGTCAAATTAACGAGCCAGCGACACCGGCGTACCGACTGGCCTTGAGCTGCGATCTGCGGGAACGACCTCTCCGTTCGCCCGCTGTTCAGAACTCCGCCGAAAGGTCTGATCGACAGCGCAATAGTTGCGCCGCGCGGTGCCGGCCGCCTCCCGCTGAAAGTGCGTTCGGAGTGCGGGCGGTCCGAGTCTCAGCCCTCCTTTCTGCGCCCAAAACAAGATGCCAAACAAGACGCTCTGTACAAGAGCGCGGATCTACAGGAAATCGCCAAAGGCCAACTCGCCGCCATTTTGTTGAGTCATGTTTCCGCAAAGTCAAAGCGCTGGCAAAAACCAACACGAGAGGCTGAGGGTGAGCTATTTTATGCCCTGTTTTTTATAGCCGCCTGTGAAAGCAACTTGTGGTGCCCTGCCCACCTGTTTTTTACGTCCCGGTCGAGCACCCCCCTCGTGCCGGGCGCAGCTGGGAGGGGTTTTGTACATGCTCATGTTTCATGAACGTGAACTTTGAAACCCCTCCCTCACCTAAACTTGACCAACTCCACCCTCCTCTCCTCCTACTCCCATCACACCAATGCCCTTTGCCTCGATTTCCATAAATCAAAACGCTAGCGCATTCTGTCTCTGTTTTATGAGTGCTCTCATACCGTTCTGGGCCCGTGTCCCAGGAAAGATCCGTAGCGCTTCGCGCCAGCAGTGGCCATCGCGTCCACCAGCCGGGCCGCTCCCGGGAAAGTCCTTTCTGGATCTCACAAACGGGTCAACCAACCGGAGAGGAGAAGTGGAGGCAGGAGGAAAAGGATTTCTTTAGGGGGGGGGGGGGGTGTGCTGCCTGTGGGCATCAAAGCTCTCATCGCTACTCATTGGAATCATTTTGCCCATAATGACTGCTTCAAATCATATACTAAATGATCTTACAGCTTCGCTTCCACTGGAGGAAAATAAAAATAAAAAACATAAAACGGTCTCAGATATTCCTAGAGAACACATCAATGAATCATTAAATCCAATCGTGTGAAGGCATGACAGTCTCCTTGGTGATATTCCCCGATACCCACCCACCCTTCTCCCTCTCCCCGCGCTCTGATCAATCTTCTTTCAAGGGCACAAGATACAGAAAGTTAGTTCACTTTGTTGATTCTTTCTTTAGTAAGAGTTGGGGGGGGGGGGGGGGGGGGGGGGGGGGGGTGGTTTGGGAGGGAACGCGATCACCATAAATAAACACTAATTGGTAGCTAATTTTCTTAGTTCTTGCCTGGCTGATTTATTGCCTTCGGGCCAGTATGAATAATTTATATTAGTGGCGTGTAGCTCCATGTGCAAAGCTGTGAGGCGCTGCGTTCATTATGCTATCATGCCGAGCAATTTCTGGGCACTCATGGCTGGTAAGAGAATAATATGCAAATAGTGAAGACCCCCCCCCCCCCCCCCCCTCACATAACCCCCCCCCCAACATTCTGATTCTTCAGGCATAAGTTTGGCAGGCTGTATCCTGCTATAGCTGCCAGGGACCGGGGGGGGGGTGCGGCGGCGGCGGTCACGTGACACCCTCGCTGTTAAACAGCCTCACTCCGAGGGACGGGGAGAGGAGAGGGGCTTTCTCTGAAGGCCGGCTGACATTTCGCTGATACTTGTGCGGAGGAGATTAAAGGGCGGGCGGCTGCTCGGCGGCCGCTCGCCGGCCGGCTTAAACGCGCCGCTCCCCTCCCGCGGGTCCCCGCGCGCCACAGAAAACCCTCGGCTGCCCACCGGCAGATAAACCGGACGGACGCCCGCCTGCCACTCAAATAACAAACGATGGTTTATTCATTCGCATTCGGTCACTCCTCACTTTGGGATACAATGCAACGCGGCCATAGTAATGCAATAATTACTATTACAAATGGCACTAATGTCTTATGTGAGGCGTCAGCGTATTCACGTGGTTCAGCCCCTGTGACTGATGTCAAATATTTGACAAGGAACTGCTTTTACTGCGTACAGCACAATCTGGTTCTTGTTCCTTACAGATAAAAGTTCACCAACCAGAAGTAAACCCCATTATCCGTCTCTGCATAACATTTCTTAGGCAAAACAGATGACTGTCAGCTCCCCGCTGGGAAACTGAAAAGGCGTTTTCAGCACATTCGAGCAGAACTCGACGTGGAAAAAAAAAAAGAACAAAATTTGCTTGTTTGTCATGTCTAATGTTTACAGAGGACAAAGTGGCGATGGGAATAATAAAAGTCACGACCTTGACGGCATGACTTGACGGAGCCATCTTCAGACGCGTCGGCAGCGGTGACTGGAACAGGGCGACGAGCGCGTTCGAACCGTATCGCGCGCGTGTTCATAAAAAATTCAGCGTATCAAGTTCACAAAACTGAAGTGAAGACTTCATGGTTAATATTTCATCGCATTCTGATGCTCGCTCCCACGCTTGTGCGCGCTTCTTATTTTCATTCTCCGCTTGCTAGAGCGACAAATGCTGTTTCGGTGGCATGGGGGTGGGCGCTGTGGTTTTGGGTGGGTATTACCATACCGTGCCCCCCCCCCTCCCCCCTCCGTCAGCGGGCGGCGGCCTGTCATCGGCGAGGGCAGACGCGCAGGGAAAGTGACGCGGCGGGCAGGAGGCAGGGAAATAGAAATGTCAGGGGCGCGACGAGGCTGGTAAATGGCAGCGAGCGGCTGGCGGAGACGTCCGCCTGCCAGTGCGGTCTGTGTCTCCCCCGATCTGTCACCGTGCCGGAGACGCGCCACCTCCGGAGGGCCCGCCGTGTCCTCGGGCAGCGGCACGCACACACACACACACACACACACGCACACGCACACGCACACGCACACGCACACGCACACGCACACGCACACGCACACACACACACACACACACACACACTCTTTCTCGCTCTCTCACACACACGCACACACACAAACCCACACACACATTTACTCACACACACACAAACAGCCCTGAGGCCATGGCATGCCTATCCCAGGCCTGTCAGCTCACAAGCTCAGGCACAGTTACTATCGGGGTCAGAACACCAGTACAGAAGCGGCTAGTGGCCCTCCGCCAACACTGAGATGCCAACAAAGACAGCCCATTTAAGATGTGCATTCACTTTAGTTTACAGGTTCTGGTTATCCACCCTGCCCAAAACTCACTATTCTTGGACAGCTATCCATATTAATACCTATAAGAAATTCTCATAGTTGGTAATTAGTTGTATATCAACCCTTTCAACTTCCAATAAAAGTCTGGCGTGCGCCTAAAAAGACACTTGTGACCGTAATGCTTTGCATTCCAAAAAAATTATATTCAAATATTCTGTGACTGCTACTATTGAATATTCAAATCCACAATGTTCCCGTCCACTTACTATGAAACTAGTTCTTTCTGTGTAAATGACGACTCAATACAACGCAATCTGAATTCACTTGTGCTTTCAGGCTGGAAAATTAAAAATATCAATGCATCATCGACTATTTTATCCAGGCCAAACTTTGTGAATATTGAGGGAAGATGGGTAGATAATAAAACTAGAATAATGTCAGAAATAATTGATTAGTGATCTCATGGTTCAATATTTAAATAATCAAATGTTTTCTCATCCCAAACGAACGGGTGGTCATAATCCAGAGCTAGAGCTCTTTAAGATGAGGCTTATGCGGCTGGAACTTTTGTTCTCATTATTCTGGGTGCAGAACTGAGGACTGCCAAACATTAAGAGCATTAAGTCACCACTCTCAGTGGCATGGAACACTCCCCCTCCTATTGACTCGAAGCCTTGTTCTTACTGTGCAGTGCAGACTGTAACGATTACAGACCGATACACATGAGAGAATACTGTGTGGTGGTAATTTAGAGCTCTTATGGAAATTTTGGTTTTGAAAAATGATTCTTTACAATTTTTTTATTTTTATTGAACACTTCCTAAAAATGCATTTATTTTCTAATACATATAACTAAGGCTAATGAAAACAAGGCACCTTGTGTGATTCTAAGAGCAAATATAGCTGCAAGCAGCAATTAATGGGGTCCAGGGACATCACTACCTAATCCATTGTGTTGATGCTGAATATCCCCCCTAGACTCCCATTTGGCCCGAAAACAGAACTTTCATTGATATATTATGCATACCTTTGCTCAGATGTACCAAGCAACTTAAGAGGTAACACTATCATAACATTTTGGAAAAAAAATAGCTCAAAAATTATTAAAATTAAAATTAAATGAGCTTGGAAACTGTACCAAAAACATCTCTGAACAGCATAGCCCCAGAAGCAAATTATCAGCAAAGGCATAATGTGCGTGTACAAGCTGCTGAGAAGATAGGCCTATCTGAAGTGTATTTTCTTGCTTTAGAGTTTAGACATTATAATGCCTTTATACCAGCCACTGGAAACCTGACAGATCATCAGAAACTCATCAGAATATCCTTCATCACCCACAAAAACTGTCTGGGCCAATCGAAAACATACTAAGAAAAACCCCAGAACTTGAACCATCCCTAACGAGAGCGGTGCTTATGAATAATTAACAGGAAAAAATACATGCAAAAGCAATCGCAAGCAAACAAAATCTGTCCACGTATTCTCCATATTATAGCAGTTCTCTCTTAGCCCCAATTCCATGATATTGAGTGATGTGAAAGTTTCAACATACATACATAGACTTAAAGCATGCAATTAATAGCAGTGGCACATTTTTACATTAAAAAGTCCAAAATATGCCTTGCTACATTGATTCTCACACTAAACCAACGCAGTGTGCATTTCAGAATTTTGCTCAAGCAGGGAACATGTGGCGTCCATCTTGAAATTTACACAACCCCCTCTGGCACCAAGGACAGCTTGTGGCAGTATGCCTTCTGACCTCATACTCAGACCAGCAGTGGAAGTGAGACAGCCGTCTCACCAATCATCTTTTGCCCAGGGGCTCAGATTAAGATATATCATAAATTGCAAGAATCAAGGTAGAATTAGATTGTAATGTCAGATCCTCCCATAAGAGGATCAGCCTGTGTGGCTCGCCATTGTGGCAGCTCAGTCGCATGTGTCTTAGAGGAGATAAGATGTGAGCGCTGGCAAGGAGTCGCAGTGAGTCTTAATCCCCAAATGAGGGGGACCCTTTTAAGAATATTTATGATAAACTTAAATCTTGCCTGGCTTCTTAAGACTGATTAGAGCAGAATTTTTGAAATTGCTTTCCCTGATACTAGATAATACTCAAGCAACCGGACTGAATCTTAAGGCCCTAATCCTGACCTGCTTCTTTGTGCGAGTCTTATTCCATATCCCGAGGATGAAGAATTGCTCCTCATGAATAGCAAACAATTATTAAAAGGAAGCATTTTCATCCACCGACTGTCCCTTGATCTACCTCCCCCACAATCCCCTTCTGAGCCAAACGGACGTAGACTTACATTTGCAGGGTGACTACTTAGAATGCTTCAATTTCTTCATTGCATACAGAGGTTCTGGCTCTTTTCTGGACACCCAGTGTTCAGCGAGCCTTGGCAAAGGGGTTTTTTAATAAAGGTGCTGCCATTAATTCTAGCGCTCAGAGAAGGTAGGTCTGTCTAGTTCTTGTTGCATAGCTCTATTATACAGGTTCCGAGAGATCCCTCAGGGGCGGGCTGAAATATGTCAGATTCCCAAACTCTCCTTACCATGAAATCCCAGCGGAGGCGACTGCTAGAGTTACAAGCTCAGACCGGGAGACTAAACTCTCCCTGAAACCTACGGCGGACTCGAGCAGCAGAGAGAGGCCGATCGATAGAGAAATAAATGAACTGCTATAATTGACTTCATCGCGTTCATTCATTATTAAAGCCCATTGACAAGATAAACCAAATTAGTGGGGTCAGCTTAAATGACTTAAAGCCTTGGTACAGCTTCTGTGGCAAATCTTAATGTAGGTGTTTACAGTAGCTAGGGATTTCGCTCTACAACAGTACTGTGCTGCTGCACACAATATGACCATATTCTAATTGGTCTTTATTTGCAAGTTTTCCGCAGTTCTTTTTTCCCATGCACACTTTGCCAGTCAAAGCAACCACACAGCCTTATTTCTTTTCATTATCTTTCAGTCAAACATGTTTGGTTACACTTGCTTAGCTTGGAGGATACTGAGGCATTATGGGAAGAGTTATACAATTAAAGACTAGACTGGAAGTCTGGGATAGTGTCTCCAGCACTGCTGGGTTGAAACGTCCATTTTGGGCCTCTTCAGTTGTATTTTTCTATGGAAGCATATCGCAGGCAAAATTCTAATGAAAATGCAATACATAAAATGTCAATGTAATCCTACATTTTCTTTTTTTTATTTTTTTATTCTGATTTTTCCCCATTTTCTCCCAATTTAGTAGCCAATTGAACCCCTATTCTAATTCAATTGCCCCGTGTAGCAACCGCTAGAGAATCACCGCAACACAACCCCGTCAGCCGGCGGTAGGACGGGAGGGCGCCACGTCCTCTTCAGGGCGCGACTCCTCCTAGCTCCTGACCTCCTGACTCCTCCTAGCTCCTGACCAGCCCGCCCAGGGCCGCTATGCGTGCAGCGATTCTCTCCGAGCCCCTCCCCCCACCTGGAAGCAGCCGCCAATTGCTGCTTCCACAGGGCGCCGGCCATGCTCGGATCTGGCGGGACCGGGGCGCGAACCCCGATCCTCGGAGCACAACTGCACCGACTGAAGGTCGGCGCTCTTACCGTTGTACCACCGCAGCGCCCGTAATCCTACATTTTCATTTAAATTTCCCACTCATGTGAAATTTTGTCCCACCTTAATGGGATGACGGACAGGTGGAAGTCCTCCTGTGAAAATATTAATCCAATCGCCTCGGAATGCATTTGCAATTCAATTTAGCCACCTTTGTAGCGTGGTAGATGACTATAGTTAATGGCAAAGAGAGGAGGCACCGTTTCCATTTTACATTTGGATTGCCATTAGAATTTTGCCACCTTTTAGCATAGTACCCTCTTTGATAATGAAATTTCAAAATGAGAGTGCAAATGCACATGAGGTGAATGGCATTTAAATTATAATTTCTTGCATAATCACGTGAAACATATCCATAATTTTCCAATTTGCATTATCATTTGAATGAAGCTAACCAAGAAGTGTGCAAATCTCTGTTTTAATTAAATGTCAACACTAGTATATGAAATTGCAAATTCGAATGAAATTATTGAATTAGAAGACAAAATGTGCGCATATGAGAGGGGATGCAGGATTACATTGCCATTTTACGTATTGCATTTTCATTTGTGTGGTGCCTGCGATATGCTTTTCGGCAATCTTCTTTTTTGTTGTTGTTATTTTCCAACACTCCATGGAAATAAGGTCATGAAGCACAAACTTTACAGAGCTCCATAAAGCAAGTTTTTGAACATTTCTGATGTAAGCCTAATAAAGGATGAGAGCGCTAGGAGAAAATATATCCCTGCGGAATTCACACAAGAATGTTGGGGGGGGGGGGGGGGGGGTGCAGTCATCAGGGCTTAATCAAACGCGTCCGTCTCTTAATCAAAGCTCGGTTCGGTGAATCCTCTGTCCAATTCAGGACAAAGGGACAGAGGAACACAAAATCACGCTGGTAGTGAACAACTAAAAAAAACGGTGCATTCACAGGGACCCGCTACCTCATAACTGGCCAACACAGGACAATATCAAGGCGATTGGAACAGAATGCGAGAATACATTTTCAATACATACCACACCAACAAATAAACCCTGCACAGAAAACGGTAATCGAGTGGGTGTAAAGAGCTTGGTTATTAGGATAACTCAGGCACCGGGACAGTATCAATGGCATATTCCCTGATGTGAGAGTTCATTTTATGTTTTTTTTTTTGTTTTTTTGCACTTTCAATTGCAAGTTAAGAAGTATTTGATGACAGCAATCAGGAGGCAGGAGAACAAGTGCCGCTGGCCATGGTTATTTTGGCACCAGACCAAGAGGATGAAAATTAAAACCTCTACAGAGATTTACAAATGGAAGGGGACACGATTGAGAAAATTAATGACCCTGCCTAGCAACTTCCTTTGATTGGCTATTGAGATTGTGACTGCATTGCAATGGAGTTTATTATTTTTCTAAAAAGCCATGTCAGCCTTTGCTACATTTGGATCACATCCCCACACCTTTGAGCAACACTGACTGATGCCAAGTGAACTGGTAGAAATGGTGAAGGGTGTACAAAATGTGTACTGCCCCCACACTGATTTTAGTAGTGGCATGTTTGGGGAACTTAGTCAGTCTTGTAAACAATCCAGAAAAAAAGCCTTAAAACAATCCAGAAAGAACTGCAGCATCCAAAGTTTGAGCCAGAATTATTTTCCGTTTCTTCATCGAATTTCAAGGTTCCGATTCTACGATTTCTTTTTGGTTTTTCAGGACCTATTCCTTCATGTCCTATTGTGTTTATGCGAGATCGTGGGCATGACATGATCTCTGGGCCTTCTTGTTGGCCGTGATGTTTCCCTTGGCCGGGCTCCTAGGTGGCCCTACAGCCTGGGGGAAGAGCGATCTCACCGGGTGGGCGGGAAAGACGGCACGCCGCACGGTTTCATCGCCACTTCCTGTGCGTTCGGAAAATATAACGGGAGGAGAGATGGCACCATCGAATGCGACACAGCCCTACTGCCTGAGGACTCAGTGTTCAGACTCGCGGTGCACGTCACAGACCAGCCGTGCATTAAAACCAGCTATGTATACCATTCGCAGATCTCAATGCATGCTAGATTTGTCACTCTCTGCTGTGTCTGATTACATTTCAACAGCGCTATAAAAATGGATTTGAAAGCCTTGCTAGAAGTATCTGGATGGTGTGTGTGGGGGTTGGGGGTGAAGTCTCGATCCACAGGGCCCCTGACCCTGTGAAATTTGCACCAAGCGTTAAAAACAGCACGCCGTGGAAGGCCTGTGCAATTGCCCTGACCTACCCTATCCCCTCGCCCACTCCCCCCCCCCCACAATCTCCACCTCTACCCCCCCGCCCTGTGCCGTCACCCACCACAAAAGGTCAGGGCTGACACCTCCACTTCCCTGACGGAGACACAAAAGAGCCCGGCCCCGGACCGCCTCTTTGTTGGAGGAGCGATATTCCCCGCGCTCGACGGCGAGAAGGTCAGCGCTAGCCTCCAGCAGGTGAGCGCCAAGCCGCAAGAGCACTTCTGCCTGTTCAGATGCATTCTTAAAGGTCTCATCCCTGATGGATGAATTGAGAATCCACTTCATATCGTCGGGCATGCCGCAAACAAAGTCACACAACCGTGGCCCCTGTGTGACCACCTTGGGCCTGACAGGCAATGGAAGGAGGACGGGGGGGTATTCAAAGAAAAGGTCTAAATCTTCTTTCCGGCAAAAAAAAAAGCCCAATTGCTGGAAGGTTAAAAATATCTAAAGACTGCACAGAAGCACAGAGTCTGAGGGTAAGCCTAGAAGTGGGGAAAAAAGGCTTCCGTGTTGGGAGATAAAGTTATTCCTCTGTTTGCGAGTTCAGTCAGAGAAAAGAAGCCACAGGAGGGGGGGGGGGGGTTGTCTTCATGAGATTAGCGGCCCTTAATGAATCACTTATTTTCCCGAGCTTCTTCATACAGACGCAGAAATCGTTTTGAAATCGAAACGGATTTAAACTGAACTGAACAGTGGTAAATGCCTGTAAATCCGTAACACTTTCTGATGGGTATCAAACCAATCTGATTTACATTATTACGAAGGGCACAAATAACCGATTGCGCCTCCCAAAATGTGAAAAATCGAACAAAATGTGAAAACCAGCCACAGACGAGCTTCGGTGAAACCAAGCTTCCGCGCAGAAAGCGCGAAAAAACCGAATGACTGCGCGTTAATAATGTCAGACCTGTCCACAGATAGAGGCAGAGGCATAATAAAAGAATAATGGCCTGTAACTGAAAGTGAACTTGTCAGAGTTACTTTCCCTGTGGCAAAACAGAGAGAGCAAAAGGAGGGCTGCCACTGTCGACCAGGCTTAGCATGCCTCCCCTTGCAATATAAGTGTCAGAAAGACTGCAAGGCTGGAGACTCAAACCAGCGGTAGATTTTGGTTCATGATTTGGCTAAGGAGCTGCAGCTCTGGCGAAAGCCGGAGCCATCGCGCAGACCTCCACAAAAATGAACACGTCTGATTAGCGCGCGCCAGTAAGGGGGCGCATCAAGTCGCTGTCTCCTGCCACTCCGGTGACAGCCTCTCTCGGATCCAAACGCCTCCGTGTCGGCAATTAGCGCCTGGCACGGTCTCATTAAGGCATCAGCTTTCCGTCCGCTCTGCCTCCGTTAGACCTGCAGATAACGGGGCCATCGAGCTGGGGATTTGTCCGTCGAGTGACACAGAGGGAAGTTTCGAGCGGCGACACTGGATCCCCTTGTGAGACGGCGCGAGATGCATCAGCGTAGCCGTCGGCGATGAGATGTTCGGTCCGGTCTGTCGTGGCAAACGATGAGACAATTCAGTTCCATCTCAATCAAGGCTTTTATAAAACATGGCTCTCATACCTTACAGAGGGTTTACTATCGAAATAAAATGGTAAATTACTTGGTTGTAATGGCCAGAAAGACATTGGGTCTAACGTATTGTGCCGTTCTCGCCAAGTTCATTTTACAACGCCCACAAAAGTAGGCTTTGTCCAAGTTAACGCTTTCTAAATATTCAATGCTCGGCCTCAAACTGCTCGAGTGTGTGCTCGCTAATGCTATTCAGTATAGCAATTGTCCAAAGAATGAAAGACTTCAAGCCTTTCCCTGGGCTAACACTCGTCAATCTAAACATGAGACCAAGGATCTCACTCCAAGCCTGAAATTAGTACAAAAATCGGAAACGCAGAGGAACGGCATGTTGGGGGTCTTATGATAGTCAGGTGAAAGAGAAACCAGGAGTCTGCAGCCTTTCACTAACACACAGGAGCTTAAGAATAGGATTTGGAGAGAAAAAAATAAAAATAAAAAAAAGGTTTCGATTCATCTTCGCCTTGCTGAAGCGAGAAGAAAGGATTAGGCAGGGAAGCGCATGGCCCCTAAATCCATGCAAGAGAGAGGGTCCCTGTCCGAGTCCACCATTTCCTAGCCTTCACTCTCTGTTAAGAGTTTAAGAGTGGCACCTTACCGTGAAAGTCTCACCTCAGACCTCACCTGGTGGTGACAGCAGGGGGAAGGGCGGGCTGGGGGGGGGGGGGGGGGGGGGGGGGGGGGGGTTATACGCGTACGAGGTGCTAAACACTCCCAATGGACCAAAGAGGGTTCTGCAGGTTCTGCAGGTTGGTGGGAGTAGGGGTACGTTGTGCTGCATCCTGGTGAGTGGGGTGAAGGATGGGCAATTGGGGGGGGGGGGGGGGGGGGTTTGGGGGCACTGTTAAATATTTGTCACGTCCCCGCACCCAGGCCGTCGGCAGCTCCTGAATTATTTATCCGCCAGTGCGCGCTCGACTCCCCGAGCAGCGATGGGGGAGCGCGATCATGATTCCTACTGTTTGATGTTGCTTCTCCTCCAGTGAATAAAGAGGCTATAAAGCAGCCCGTGGCTTGAGTCTGCTGTCGCAGTCCTATTAGCTGTAAAGACCTCCCTATTCAACCCTGCTAAGTAAATCCTCCAAAGAGCCCAGGGACTGTTCATGCTTGAAAGCAACTGTTAAGAATTTGACAACAACCAAACTGTTCCAATTTAATCCATCTCCCTAGGTGAGAAGAATTATAGGTAAACATATGCCTTCATTATTTGCTTTGCTGCGTCTCAATACTTCCAGCCCAACACAATATTGCCAGCCAAGGATTACGGGCAATCACCTCTGGATTTCTCAGCACTTGCCATGCAGAATGGAGAAAGGATGAGAGAGGGGGCGGGGGGGAGCTTATTAAATGACTGTCGTTCTGGATAGCGGGACAGCAACTATAAATTCTCCATTGCCAACGCTTGAAATTGTTCTAAACCCAACCTTTGAAATTAGGCGAGCAGAAGGCGTGCACGAACAGCACTTTTCTTGGCCAGTGATAAAGGACCTGGGTGGGGGGGGGGGAGCGATGAAGTAGAATGAGAAAAGATAATGACCCCGGTTTTATGTAGTTTGTGCCCAGTTGACGAAATGCGCCTACCCCCGGAGTCAAGAGATAATTACCCCGAGCCAGGTGCCTTAATGGGGGACCGTGCGCCGATGGCCGGGGCGTCTCGACGCTCCGCTAAAGACCGCCGAAGCAGGCTGCCGCGTAGACCACCGACCGCGCGTCTCCCAAGAGACGGTCGACAACGTCGCCATGTGGCCAGGCTCCTCTGCGGGCAGCCTCGTCGGCGGACGGGCGGGCGCGCGCACACCGGGCCTCGCAAGCACGGTCGCCGGGGGATTGGCCGGGGAGTCGAAGGCGGCCGAGGGCTGGACAAGGTCAGTAATGACACTGCCGCTCTTTCGGCGCAGGGCCGGGGGCTTCCTCCCGGGCCTGTCCCTGTTAGTGCAATGCCAGCGGCCAAGCCCGGGGGCGGCGCGGCTCCAACGCATTGCCTGCCACTTAAAGCAGGTCCTAGAGCGCGCTAGTGCTGTGACGGGCGAGACCCAAAACACTCACTCTTCTCGACCTTACTACGAGTAGCAGTCGCACCATATTTGCATATTTTATACGCTACGATACGTGAAAAATTCTGACATTCTGCCCTTACTTGGAATAAAACCTAAAACATCTCGCTGATTAAGCACATCTTAACAAATGAACAGGGCACAAGTTGGTTAAAAGTAAAATTTGGGGGAAAAGAAGAGACAAAAGAAAGATCAACATGGAGTCTAGATGCACCACACGGTATCTTTTAGACAGATCTAGAGTGAAGAGGATATGCCCCAGTTGACGTTCAACTGGATTTGCCTTTTTTTCCTTCTTCTTGGGGTTATCTCATGGTTATTTCAATTTTTTACAGGGCTTCTCAGAACTCAGAATTATTGTCCTGGTGGCTGCGCTGGTTTTTTATAATCGCAGCAGCTTCAGTCTGAGAAATCTGCTGAACAGGGAAATGATGTTCCCTCAGCTCGGATAAGCTGCCATCAATTCGCAGATTTCAGGCAATGAAAACCGCAAGCGTGTCAGAGGAGCCGGAGAGTGTGGGATGCCCACTGCTCTGAGTACACACCTCCACACTGCAAAAAAAATGTCTGTCTTAACAAGTGTTTAAGTCTTGTAATGAGACTTAAAACCTTTTTTTCTTTCTCAAAAGTGAAAAATATCAGATTATTTTAAGTTACTTTTTTGCTTGACAAGTGAAATTATCTTACCCCACTGGCAAATTTTGAAATGAGTAAAACTATCTCACCCCCACTGCCAGATAGTTTGTCTTATTTAGCAAAAAAAAGTAACAGAAATAAGATTAAAATGCTGTGAAAATTAGCTTTTTGCAGTGCATCCATAAACTGTAGCACTATATACTACCAACACGTAATGCGTGTTCCTTGACTCTTTCCCAGAACAGGAAAACATTCGGTCTCCAGCGGAGGAAATTGGCACGGATATAAAAATCAATGACCGTTAGTAACTTGGACGGCGGCCCTGGCCTGCTGCTCGCGAGGCGGCCTGAGAGGGTTTTTTACACTTTGGGAGACTCATCAGCCATTCTGGAGACAGTATATGTACATAATCCAGGCCAGTGCTCTTCACCAGAAGTAAACGTTCAACTGATACTTGTATTAAGACCGTTTTTTAATGTTAAATGAAACATAAATGTTAAATTATCCTAAAATCTGTGTTCTGATAAGCATTTCAAGAAACTAAAACAGGGAACCATTATGGGTATGAATGCCATACATTCCTGGAATATTTATCTTTGGAAAACTGTGTCCTTTGTGACGTGCCACAAAACACAGTCCATCTACTGCATCATGAACGTAACGTAAACTTCAAAGTTTATATTTAGCGTGATATTTAGCACAACAAATATAAGTTCTCAGGGAAAGGCAAGTCCCAGTTTTTGGTCATCTTTGACCGACTCATTTGTCCTTAAAAGGCCCAACTGCTCCAAATTCAAGCATACTTTTAACCTCGCTTAACATTGCATAACCCACAGGAGATTTTTCAGATGTTTCTCGCAACCTCCCTCAATGCTTTCCCATGTAACCTAAACGGTACAACGGACATACCGTACACCATCAATCAACATCTGATGAAAGATGGAGGGCAAAGAAATTTCAGCCTCAGGGTCCTCCATAAATACTTACAACTACTGAGAGAAAGGCCAGGATGGAGACAATGACCCAAATAAAGCCAAGTACATACACACCCATTCACAGGCACACTCAAGCACACCCCCAGTCTCTCTCTTACACAAACGGATACGGACACACACGGACGGGCCCGGACGGACACACATGGACGGACACACTGCAAATTGTGTAGAAAAACACAAGGGAGGGGTTCTCAAAATTGTGAACTTGCATATGTACGTGCATACAACGCATGCACGCACACTTGTCTTTGCCTGAATATGCAGGACTTTGATATCAGCAACATTGATTTACGAGGCGTTTGTCAGAATCGTATGCTAAGGTCGCTTAAGGTAGGCCTAATAAAGTGCAGGAATCATCTTTACCATACTTTATTTACATCTACAGCATTTAGATGCAGCTTTCCTGACTTTGGTTGTGGTAGACTTTGACAACAAACGAGTTTGCAAGCAAGTGAATAAGCCTGTGTTAGCTATTCTCCTTTAAAATAATGTAAAATGCAAGTAGCTTAGTACCCCTTCCATTTTCTCAGTCTAGAGCTAGCTAGGATCACATTGTTGTCCTGATGCAATGACTAGCATAGAATATGTTGTATAAAGCTTTGTAGGCTAGAGAGCTAGTTAAAAGGCTACTACAGATTTCTGACCTCGGGCTACTAGCTAGCTGCCAGAGATTTCATTCTGGCATAAGACTATGATTGCTTAAGTAGGACAGAATTAATGAAAACAAATAATGAACAGCAAGAACAATGGCAATGAAAAAGCAAACATCTAAAAGGTAACATTAGGCTTTGCTGAGCAGTGACCATGCCAACTTAAACTATAGCCTAGATTTTAATTGTGACACTCAGAAATAATGTATGAACTTTTATTTGTTGTTTGGGGAATTATTATAACACACAATCAGAATGAGGGATCAGGGGAGGTAATAGCATTCCAGCCGGGGATGAAAATTGGTCAAGCAGAGGAGGGGCAACGTGAGCAGTGGCAGGGAAATCCCCCCAATTTGCACAGCACAGCACAGCCACACACGCGCACACGCGCACGACGCCACACACACACGGCTAGACCAGTCAGCTGAGGTGAGGTGAGACTGTGGAGCTTGAAGCAGCCTATAAGCAACCATTTTTTTGTTTTAATTTCAGATTCAGTAGACCAGAGAAGCACTCCTTAGAATATTCCAGACTCAGTGAATAGCTAGCAATGTTTTTGCAAGAAATGAATGCTAGCATAAACACTTAGTTTATACAAACACAGATGGACACCACAAATATTTTAAAAAGTTTGGTCTTTTGTTTGAGAGTCTATCTCAGAAAAAATAAACACCAATTTACAAAATCCAATGTAACGGCTTTAAAGATCTTTTTATCTGTATTAAAAAGGATGGAAGGGTATACATTCTGAAAGACTTTTTTTTTTTTTCATTTTCTCCTTCCTTATCTGACCGTAATCTTGAACAATACGTCCACTGATGCATGCCTGTTACAAACAGCATTCTCAAATTGAGAGCCTAATAACTCAGGCACCCTGTAATTCCTTTAACATGTGGCCACGTCTGATTACAAGGCATGCCCTCAGCTTCAAAGCTGTATCATTTTCCCTTGGGTTATTGTTTTGCGTTTGTCTCATCTTAATATGGGTTTAGAATGCAAGTGTCCTGACTGCTACGCAGCTGCAGGATTAGGCCCAAGCTCCTTACGTGCTACTAAGACAACATTATTTAATACTGAAGGCTGATGACCCCCTTATCTGCTAATCCCTTTAAGATTGTACTTGCACATTCAGCACCACTTACCTCACAATGGTGAGCTTGTGGTTCTACCCGCCACCTCTTCCCGCTTCACCAACATCTGATTTAAAGTTGTCTACAGTTTCTACAAGACACTGGCATTCTCTAAAGAAATGCCTAGTCTATCATTAAAACGGGATTAAATGCATCATAAACAGTACAGGTGCTTTTCTGCTGTTAACGGTAGCGTTTATTTTCATTGTTCTTGGAAGGTTATTATTCTCTGTTCGAAGACCTTTTCCATTCACGCTGAAAAATTATTTGTGGGAGGGGGGGGGGTATGTTCAATTAGACTGGCAATGCTGGCAGAGCGGGGAAATCATTGATTTAAATGCACTGCAGGCCCTTGCTAAACACCCCCCGTCTCTGATGAATACAGTCCAAGCCACAGCATGCGTGACAAAAAGGTTATTCAAACTACCGCAGGGCTGCCAAACGAAGACATGAAGTTTCTTCTATTGAAACAACATCCAGTCAAAATTTTTTTATTATTTATTTATTTTAAAAAAAAGAACAGTTCTCACACCACGTTAGCAGCGCGCACACACTTTCGCGTTTCCCACACTGTTTCTATTAGTGAGCGAGGGGGCCCAGGAGAGCTGACAGTTTCAATGTGGCCACCCACCGAAGTGACAATTAATACCATTAAATCTTCCCTCTCCGGCAAGTCACACCCTCTTGTGGGCTAACGGGCCTGTTCAAAGTGCATCAGCCTCAAAGAGCCACACACAGCCGAAAAACATGCTGCCAATTACAGTCGCATGATTTGTCCAAGCAAAAAAAAAAAATTGACATGCACTTCCAAGAAGCTAGAGTACAGAAACATATCAGCAAAGTGAACACAAAACTATTTGGCAAAGCACAGTACTGTACTCCGCTTACTGCTAGAGAACTATAAAATACATTAATGCTAGTCAATTTTTCAGTGCAATTGAGCTTTTATTCAGAAAATTAGTTTCCAGGATAAAACCTTTTGTTCGAATCAGTTAAGGAAAGCATTTTCAATCTGCAGACCAATTGTACACCTGGTGGTGGTAATCATTGGACGTGCATTTTACCCAGACTTAGGCCACATTCGAATCCAATTTAACACGCTCTCTTCCCTTGCCGTCTTCCCTCGAGGGAGCTATCATGTGATACAATTTGCTACGTGCAGCAAGCAAACTTAAAAGGTACTCTGCAAGGGAGGATTGACGAGAAACAAACAAAAACGGAACCGAACCGCCCTCGCAACATTTCGGAAGTGCAACACCATAGAGTTGAAATGTGACTGCCAAACAGTTCTATGGTGACCGTCCACTTTTTCCATGTGGAGCATTGCATTGTGGGATTCCCTTCTTGCTGGAAGCTTGCATTTTATACCCTTGGTGGAAGGGAGGATAAACGAGGGAGCGAGGGAATACAATTACTCCCTCCCCTTTCTTAAATTGGATCTGAATCACACTTGCTGCCACATTTCATCCAGGCATTTTGGGGATTTCCCCCTTGAAGCAAGGAAAGGGACAGGAAGAAAGGATAAATTTCAGATCCGAACGTAGACTTAAGTCTTTGTGACATGGAAGACAGCAGGAAAAGAGCACATTTGCGAAGGACAAACGACAGTCGACCAAGCGAGTCGAGGTTTGAATAGGAACAATAAGCTGCTGAATCAATCACTCAACGCCACTCACTCTGCTTCAGCCTGTCTCCTACAAGCGTCTCACAAATCAACGCCTTCATGTAAAATGACTAATAAAGATTGATACAAAAACACTCCTTTCGGCTTGCTACTCAATTAATATCAATGGCAAGAGTAAAATAAGCGTGGTGAGTAATTAGAAAGTCATAAAAAAACTATTTGGCACTCTGTGGGGCTTGCGTTCGGGATAAATATTTATGCCCTCTCCATTTAGTGCAGACATAAATAAATCATGGGGATTAATGTTGGGTATCAGTGCTCAACAACTATGAAAATGTCACCCCCCCCACCCCCGAAAAAGCAATACTCCTTCGGTTTTGCAGCTCTCCTGGGACTCACAGCGGCCATCTGACTATGCTGATATGAGCACTAAATCAGTCTTTGATGTTTTCATTGCAGTGTGATGCCGCACTGAAGTTAGACAGGCCTGTGTCCTGTCGTATGTGCGCATGCGTGGGTCATTTTTAATACTTTACTTGAGGTCATAAAGTCATTTTTTTATTTTATCGGCAAGGGAAATAAGTAGCTGTACCTGCAATCAAGGCAATCGGATGATAGTAAAGCAATGCAAATGAGCCAAAATGGCCCTCGTGCATTAGTGACCAATAGAGGAGCGGTAATGCCCCAGTTTGCACAGATGCAGCCTGACAGTAATGGAGAGATTGGCCTGTGGCGATACGTATGGAGGAGGACAGGCAGAACATGCCCACCTGCCTTCGGTCTGAAACCTGGATCTCCTGCCAAAAACAGGACACCGGGAGGACTAAATAAATCCACTTGAAGTTTCCCTCATGCAAAGAAAGCGTTGCTCTCCTGCGGCTCAGAACCAGAGCCACAATGGAGGGCTGAGGGCTCCGATTCTGCGGCCGTTGGCTTCGCCGTGCTCGCCCACCGCCAGATTTCCTTCTTTTCAAATAGACTGCACCCCTGCCTCTCTGAGCCTCCCCCTTACTCCCCCTCCCATTTAAAACGACCGAGGCCCACTGAGCATTAATTAGACAGACTTTGCTGAATTCTTGGGCTCAAAAAGCCACCTATGGTGAAGACTAACTTCCGTAGCACAGCTCATTGTACATGAATATCTAATAAGTTCAATGCCCCCCCCTTTTTTTTAAACTGTGATGAGATCACACTGGAACTTACTGGACCATGGCTACCACTAGCTCTTCATTAGACATCCCCATGCCAGGCTGGGTGATTCATTAGTGTTTTTTACTCCCCTCCTCACTTGAGAAAGAGCCCTGTTTAATTAGAGCGGCGCTGTTTACTCAGCATCTTTTTACAGAGTCACATCTAATGGCTAATTATGATCCAGCTGCAATTAACAGACAGCGTCAGATCGGTCATGCTCAAAATTAACAGTCGAGCCATTATATTCCTTCGGTTGTTTACATAAAACATGTTGGCCAATCCCGCGAGTCAACAGAAATAGCCGCGCCGCAGGGGCTGCACGGGACGCCACGAGACGCAGACAGTCCGACACCGCGCCAGCGACGTGAAAGTTTGCGGGACGCCGCCGAAACGAACGCCGTCACGCCAACGGGAATTAGGCGACGGTCCTTCAGTAAAGTTTGACGACGCGGCGACTTTGGACCGAGGATCCTGGAATCTCCGCCCCAACGTATCCCCGCAAGTGCACGCGAAACGTCCTTCGCGCCGTCAAACGACAGGGACGCGGTACAGTTGGCGGGAAAGAGTCCGGAGGGAGACAAATCCATTTTTCAATTTCATGGAGCGTACTTGTTTCAGCCCAACTGAGCACATGACAGCAGCGTGAAGGCAAGATAATAAATCTGTATATTTCCATCCATTTAATACACATTTAACATCATCAAAACAAATAAATAAAACAACCTTGTACCAGAAATTGGAAAAGGCTCAGTCTGGGCACGTTCTGACCTCTGGCTTTGAATTGTTATCAGTCATGCCAGTTTCCTGTTGTTGATCCCCCCACCCCCACCCTTATAATGGACAGCTCTCATTTCATTCTCCAATGATTCAACCCAATGAAGCTTTCACCCTTCAAACCAGCCTGTGTGGTAACCAGTCTTAGGAGTCTGTGATGAAGAACAGCCATTCAGTCCTTTGTTGTAAAGGGAATAACATTTCAAAAGTTGTCAGATTTAATATGTCTGCTAATATTTTATTTTTTTTAAATCTATGTTCTAAGGACCGGACGTCTTGAAGTATGTCAACAACAAACAATAGGCCTATATCGAAGGATTACTCTACCAAAGCCAAAAGAACGATTCATAACATTAAAAATAAATAAATAATGGTCTGTACCACCCCCTCTGCTTTGTTGGGCAAGAGACCAACGTCTCCACAAGTTCAATTAATCTGAAATTGAATATAATGATCAGTCTTAAGAGGATGATAATCAGGTGATTATATCACACTTCTGTATCCGTATTTAGTACGCAATGGTGTGTATACACGGAGACACTTCTTTTTGAAAACTGGGCCAAACTGGCGATGTTCCACAGAGATTCTCAAGTTCAACTTGAATTTGACAGCTGCCTTGAGCCTTCTCTTCAGCTTCCCTTGTGCATACCTGCATTATACTATCGACCATCCACGTGGAAGAGGTAAAAAGATCCAAAAGGAGTCAGTACCAAAGATACATATTTATAAACACTGCTGGGTAATTGGTAGGCTTGCTACATTTATCGATGACTTGAGTGTTGTCGGGAATTAAAAAGCACCAGTCTTTAATAAATCTTTCTTCGACTGGCTGCCAGCATTAAAAAATACGCTAACAGGCAGGGCTGACAAACAGCCGGGATCTGGCGAAACTATTCACCATTTGAGGCAAAACAATGAACTGCAGTCTCTGTTTAATTAGTCCAAGTAATTATTTTTAAATTAAATAAGGGCACACAAATTGCATTTATAATTAAAATTCTGGTTCAAACACTTTCATACTGATTGACAGGTACACAAATCGACTGTGTGCATTCCATGTAAAATGAATATTTGTTTACAGATATTTGATTGTGATTTCCGATATCAGAGGTGACAAAAAGTTATCAGCAACAAATCCCCCAACCCTTTGTCATGTAAATGCTGTTGTATACAAGCATGAACGTACGATGCTGCCACCATCAGGCCTGAACGTAACAGACTGCAAAGCGGTGATAGGTCAAAGCTGTGTAACTAAAAGCTGCATGTGGACTGAGAGACTAATGAAACATTTTCATTTTTAAATCAGTCGTTCATTATTCCATGTAAAAATGTAATCAACATTCTTTTTTTTTTTTAAACTGGCAAAAGTTTGGACTTGTACGTAAAACATTTCCATAATATGCAAGCGCGTGAAAACAAAACAAAAAATATCGGCCTTCATCTGTGATGAGGGTGGTACATTAGAGGTGTATGTAGTGGCAAATTCGGTAGGCAGAGTGTGGTAAACTGTGCTTTATAAATAAACTTTCCTTAAAGTAATGAGAAATGACATAGCCTAGGTCTGCACGTTACTTGGTATAATAGTATCCTATTATAGAATGTATGTAACCAAATCGCTTTCAATGTATACATTCGCCACAGGCAGAATTCATTTTCCGTGCGATTATTGATTTACATACAGATATTGATTCTCTATGCATAAAAAATCCTTTGTCCAAACAAAAGTGGCCTCTTTTAAGCGGCCTATGGAATTACACCGTTTAAATCACCTCGGGCGAGTGTAAACGGCTTTGTTTGAGCAATCGCATGTGTCCCAGTGATGTGCCTCCAATGCTAATGAGGAAACACCTGTATTGTCTTCAATACATTTGAGATGCTTCCTCTGTCGGTGGAGCAGTCAGTGCTGTTGTCAATGCGAATTAACTTTAATGTCATAAGCAGTCATGTGAAATTAGGATAGAATAAAAGGTCATATGAACATATTGCCTATTATTTACATAAACGTTTAATATCCAACAGAAATAAATGGAAGTCACATTTTAAAAGTAGCCCAGGTTATAAGACTCGTTTACTTAACCAAATTAATATAAAGTGTAAATGTAAAGTGCGTGATGGAAAGTTGAAAAGTCGCCTACTAATACAGTAGTCTATTCCTGTTTGCGTTTGATTGAGCTCTACATTTTAACGACATGTCAAGAGCACAGCATGGAACACAAATCAAAACATGTTGTCCGGCAAATCATACACAAGATAGGCTGACATTAAATCCAACAGATGCCGTGCTAAAAATGTTAACTATTCATGTCATTATTAGGCTGCACAGTTATACGTATTTTTGCACACGTTGTCCAGATGTACCCTCTCAAAGAAAATGGTACGCTATAAAGTTAAGACTAGATCATGAGTAGGCTAATTTAAATTGTTTATTGCTTCAAAGTTTAAGAGCCAAACCCACACCATTAAAACTGAATTTAAAAAAATAAGTTCAGGCTTTCCCTCAAAACTATTTGTGCACGAGATTATCATAAAACTTTATCTTACGAAGTGTCAGTGCTTGGTCTTTACAATGTCAGGAAGTACATCCATTGAAACATGGCTCTATTAGGAATAAGTCAACACTTAACTGCGGCACGTTGCCAGGATGATGTCGTAGATTCGAATATGAAACATTACACAGCATTACATTTTTCAAAGGAACGCGCTGCGCTAGAAAAGTAAACCTATAGACATCGCTAATGTTTATTTATTTTATTTTTTTGACGAAGGGGTAAAAATAGATCCGAATTCCATTTAAAGTAGCTAACAACGGCTCTGTTTGATGAGATTACGCCCCGGTGCAATTACGATGGACATTTCAAACAATTCGTGACAACTTTCACTCGAGGCTATCCCAGTAAATCGAGACTATCCCAGTAAAACCTACCGTTGATAATTACTGGAAAGTATAAGTAAGCAGATTCTATACATGCTCGGTTTTAAAACGTATAGTTTAAGAATTGATAAGTTCAACTGACTTCACGAAATGAGGGGAAAAGGGAGTGCAGCGCATAGGAAGCGCTCCCACCGTTTCCTTTCTCCAAAACTAGAACGAGGGAAAATAAGCTCAATTGCAGCGGCTATTCGTGGACATGAAGGGTAAAGTACTGGGATCTTACAATTATACACTCAACATTGAAAGCCACAATGTAGCAAACGCTCCAGCCAACTACACTGTTGCATTCGTTCAAGTGGATTCTGCTGGACTGGACGAATTAAAAGTTTAAATTGTGCTGGACTGGAGCACGTAGCTACTCGGAGAGAACAACACTTTTGTAATACTACTCAATTTTAAGGAATGCCGGAGAGTTGATCAAACAAGGAAAAGTTGACTTGGGTGGCTACATCATACGAAAGGCAGTTCGCAGACAAACTTGATCGAGCGCGTAAGAAAAACCTCCAACCAACAAAATACGCAACGTGTCGACATACAACCCGCTGAATATGAACCAGGAATGTGAATTAGTTCAATTTTAAAACATTTGTCTCATGTATTAAGCATTTAGGGGGAAAGTCTTACCTTTAAATACTTGTCCTCTAACTGAGACCAACAAACTGACCGCAGCAAAGAAACAAGTTAAAACTCTATCCATTGCGAGTGTTGCGAACGTTACCCCCTGCTCCCGGGGTAAGACGGATGTAATTCTTCCTTGCGACAATTGAAAATATTCCTATTTTTACAGATCAGTGCCAGATACTTGAAACGTTTTCTCCCTGTCTTCCCTACTTAGTTGTGTATCTTTCTAGCGGTTCCACTCCCGTACTGCCTAACAGACTGCCAGCCAGGAGGGGCCCGACGTCACTAAGTATGTAGAGAGCCTGTGTTCTCCAGCAGAGGGGGTATTATGCGCTGCGTGTCTGTCGGCATTTAGAGTCCAGGCGAGTTCACTAACTGACTTAATTCCCCCTCCTCTTTGTGCTTTGTCTGGATTTTTCCTATATGTTTGTTATATTTAGTGAAACTGGGGGGGGGGGGGGGGGGGTATAAGAAGGCTTTTTTATTAACAAAAAAAGAACAATAATGAAAAATCTCTGCGCTTTCTATCACTATTATTCCAAATGTCGATTTTAACAGCACTTTAAAAAATAGTCAATGAGCAACAGCTAAGCTTTAGGTAAGGTCAGTACCCGAGTTCTCACTAGATTTAGGGTTTACGCACCGCTGGATCGACCAACATTTTGGGATGTCGCAGATTCAAGAGGACGTGGGGATAACGCAGACACTTGTTATATAGTAAGCAACTGATTTATAAAGTTCTAGACATCTCATATCTGTCGATATTCCTTCTATTTTACAATACGTATCATTTCACTAACTAAGAAATCAGCGTAAATAGCTTTACTGCGTAAATGCGGTGAGCCTAGAGCCATGTCTAAATATTGCAGACCATATTGTTCATAGGGAACCGTTAATTGTATATAACCCTATTTTCGTATAGCCAAAGCAGGTGTTAAAAGGTTGTGTGAAGTAGTGATGACTGCAGTCAATAAAATTAACCTATGTCATACAGCTGAAGTAACGAGGAATGCAATGAGCTTTCGTCGTGAAAATGGCACAGAAAAAATTACGATGTACAGTTGCTTTTTCCCCTTTGGGAATCCGCCTTTTAAGTGCGGCGGTGACTACAGTTAGATCGAGCGCTATGTTAGCTATGCTACATGCTCCTCTGACACGGAAAAGAACAAGATTGCAAGACAGGTCTTCGGCTCAAAGGCTGTGAAAGCCGCACGGTAAAAGCTGATAGCAATTTACTTGTAGGTTCTCAAGCGCCGTATAATAATGAGGGTTTTGTCCCACCTTCCCAGGTGTACTTACTTTATAAAATAAATAGTCTAATTTCATTTAAAAGTTGTCATGGGCTTTCAGATAAGCCATCCCATGCTTCCATTGCACTGATTGAACAAAATGGTTTTGATGGGAAACGATTTTTTGTATTTGTGAATTTATTTATTTATTTTTATTATTTTTGGTTACTAGGTTAGGTTACTGAATGGTATTTCAGACATTCACGTTGTGAATCCAGTCTGTCTCCAGGAACTGTTCCCGGCAAAATTGTTTCTAATTTTATCCTTATCGATACTGGAGACAAACTTTTTTTTGTTGACTGGGCTCCACTTTTATTACCAAAAATAATATAGTAGTCCTGCCATTGCCTCTAATGCAGTCCTTCTCTTTTATAATTAAAAACGTGTGCAAATATTAAATGATAATGGAGTGACAGAATTAGGCCTAACTGGTTCCCCTGTTAATACACATTTTTTAAAGTTATTAATTATTCTCACCAGCAAGTTTACTTCCTGAACAAACATCAAATCTACTTAATAAGTATTCACGAGGAAGCATTTTGTAGAACAGGGTAGACAATATGATCAAGGATTTACATCCAATAGACCTTGACCTCTTGGTGCAAGTTTAAGTGTTTTTGTTTTTGTTTGTTTGTTTTTTTGTTTTTTTGCACACCTGGGGGGTATACTACGAAGCAGGATTACCGAGTTAGCTGGATAACTGCACTGAGTAAAACCCAGAACCCTCCCAAATCTGGAACATGGACAGAAGCAAAATGAGCTGTTCCAGGTTTTACTCAGTGCAGTTATCCAGCTAACTCAGAAATCCTGCTTCGTAGTATACCCCCCTGGGCTGTGTCTGAAGCAGCGCTCTTCTATACAATTGAGTATGCTTGTAGAGCACACAGGATGAAATTTTCTCTAAATGTAGTGTACTTAAAACCACCGGAAGATATACTTACTTCCGGGGTTTCGTTGAGACTGGCCCAATCTGAATGGGCCTGTCCCATTATGCACACTTGCGGTTTTGTCTACTTAAGCACGCATTTATGCGGCACTAGTAAGTGTGAAAGACTGTCCCATGTCAGAAAAATGCCAACATGCAGTACATTTAACCCGGGCTGTGTCCGAAGCAGCACCCTTCCATACTATTAGGTAGGCTTGGTGAGTAGACAGGGTGGAAAAGTCATTAACTAGGCTTTTAAAACTTTCTCTAAATATAGTATACTTTAGACCCCCGTATGATACACTTACTTCCGGAGTTTCGCTTAGTATATTTGGGAGCATACTTTTCAAGAAGTGCACAAACATTTTGGTCACATAAATATGACGTGAAGCTTCATTTTTTTTTAAATGAGGCGCAGCATTGCTGGTATTTTCCTTCAAATAAAACAAAAACAACACGTGACATGGCTGCGCAAGGGTGGGCACAGGGTTGCCATATCTTGTAAGACTTTCCAGCTAAATGGCAACTCAAAACTAGAGGGGTCCCAAAAACTGTTCCAGGTTTTACTCAGTGAAGTTATCCAGCTAACTCAGAAATTCTGCTTCGTAGTACACCCCCAAGGGCTGTCTGAATCACAGCCCTATGTACTGTGTGCTGTGTACTGTGAACTAGCATACTGTGTACAGTTTACTGCATACTCTTTAGTACACAACATGCATTATACAAAAAATATCCCCCATACTGTTATTTGCGATAACCCGGAAATAAGTATATCAGCCAGGGCTGATAAGTACACTGCATTTAGAGAACATTTCACCTACTTAACAACTTTCTCATACAGTGTACTCAACAACGCAATGTTTGGGCTGTGTTCGAATCAAGATTTCGGGTTTTGTCCGAATCAATGCCGTTCCATACTATTGAGTCTGCTAGTTGAGTACACTGGATGAGAAAGTTAAGTCGGCAAAATGCTCTCTAAATGTAGTGTACTCAAAATACAGAGGATATTTTTGCATACTGCATGTTGCATACTAAGCAGTATGCAGTAAATAGTACAGCGTGTACTAATACACAATGGAGGCAGTAGATAGGGCTCTAATTTGGACACAGGCTGTGACCGAATATGATCCCTGTTCTCAGACCCCTGTCTACTATGTGCCCTGTCCTCTCACTTTGCAAGCAGTGTGCGCAAGAAATCAAAACTCTTTCCAAACTAGTGAGGAAGTAGTTCATAATATATTTTTTATTTTTATTGAGAATATCAATCAGTTTACATATGACAATGGTTACAAAGTGTAGATTATGAATGAAGATAGAATTAACAAAAATAAAAAGATAGTAATTTGTCTCGCTCTTGGACTACAAGTTGTAGTTTTTACTTCCAGTTTACTTCCTGAAATTGTCAGATGAGTGCACAGTTCTATGAATGAGTGTGCTCCTGAATCCCCTCAACAAAATCCTGGAAATAATGGTTTCATCCTGGGATTTTAAGTGCGCCCATTTGTGAGAAAAGTCACCCACTCAAAAGTTGACTCAAATATGTGCCCTGAAAGGGGTCAGCGGATCATATTCGGTCACAGCCACAGTCATTTGGACACAGCCAGGTGTCGTATGACGTCCCGCCCTTGGGCGGCCATGCCCATATGTTGTTGTTGTTGTTTTTGAAGGAAAACGTCAGGGAAGTTGGACCTCATTTTTAAAGTGAAGCTGCACGTTATATTTATGGGACCAAAATATTTGGTTACTTCCTGAAAAGTATGCTCCCGAATAAGTTTATCACCAGGGGATTTTAAGTACACTGCGTTTATTTCGAGAAAATTTGGCCTACTTAACTTTCTCATTCAGTGTACTCAACCAGCATACTTATACTAGTATGGAACGGCACTGATTCGGACACAGCCTTGGGGTCATTACTATTGTGCTTCAAATTAACATTAGGGCTCTGTCCGAATCAGAGCCCTAGCTACTGCGCCCTGTCTCCTGTGTACAGTGCACTGGCAGAAGTGTAATGTTTAATGTGCACTGTTTAGCAGTCCGCAAAAAATATCCGCCATACTATTTTCCAACCGCACTGTGGAAGTGTCGTAAGCAGGTCATAAGACGTCCCACCAGTGTTGCCATGTCCCCGGTTTTACAGCTAAATTGGGATACTTTCAAAGTGCAATCACGGCTAAAAATGAAAAGTCGCAAAGCACGCACTTATTTTAAAAAGTAAAAACATGATGATTTCTATTTAAAATATGTTGGCTTCAGTAAAAAATAGCATATAATTTGGGATAGTTTTGAGTCGCCATTTGGCTGGAAAGTCTTACAAGATCTGGCAACCCTGCGCCCCACTCTTGCGCTGCCATGTCACGTTGTTTTTGTTGCATTTGAAGGAAAGCGTCAGTGAAGCTGCACCTCATTTTTTTTAAATGAAGCTTCACGTCATATTTATGTGAACAAAATGTTTGTGTACTTCTTGAAAAGTGTGCTCCCGAATGTACTCAGCGAAACCCCGGAAGCAAGTGTGTCATCCGGGTGTTTGAAGTATACTGCAATTTGAAAAAATTTCACGTACTCTACGGCTGTGTCCGAATCAGAGCCCTGTTCCCTGTCCACTGTCCCCTGTCCACTCAGACCCCTGTCTACTATGTGTCCTGTCCCCTCACATTGCAAGCATTGTGCGAAAGAAATCCCGCAAAACTCTTTCCAAACTAGTGAGGAAGTAGTTCGTAATATCTTTTTACATTTTTTTATTTGTATTGAGAATATCAATCAGTTAACATATGACAATTGTTACAAAGTGTAGACTATGAATGAAGATAGAATTAACAAAAATAAAAAAGAGTATTTCGTAATATGACCCACTCTTGTACCATAGATATGCATATACGCTCTACATCTTTAACGTTTTTATTTCCGAGTTACTTACTGAAATTGTCGGGTGAGTGCACAGTTCTGCAGATGAGTGTGCTCCTGAATTCGCTCAACAAAACCCCGGAAATAAGGGGTTCATCCTGGTATTTTAAGTGCCCCCATTTTTGAGAAAGAGTCGCCCACTCAAAACCTTTTTGATGAAGTGGACTCAAATATGCGTACTCAAAAGGGTGTAGGGCTCTGATTCGGACACAGCCTACGACTTTTTCGCCCTATCTACTCACCAAGGCTACTCAACAGTGTGGAAGAGTGCTGATTCGGACACGGCCTAGGGCTGTGTCGAATCAGAGCCCTATCTACTGCATCCTGTCTCCTGTGTACTGGCGGCTGTGTACTGTTTAGTACACAACGTGCAGTATGTAAAAAAATATCCCCCATACTATTTTCTAACTGTACTGTGGAAGTGTCATGAGACTTCCCACCCTTGCAAGACCATGTCACATGTTGTTTTTGTTGTTATTGAAGGAAAACGTCAGCAAAGCTGCACCTCATTTTTTAAAACAATGCTGAACTTCATATTTATGCAACCAAAATGTTCCCATATTTCTTGAAAAGTATGCTCCCGAATATACTCAGCGAAACCCAGCTTGCAAACCGAGTCGACCCGGTACGGCCAAACAAAAACCATGTTTTTCATGAAAAAAGAAGCTAAAAAGCATTATAGTTAAGCACATAAGCATAACTGAGCAAGGACTTTCCATTTGCCTAAAGCATGTTGCCTCGATTCCTCCGTCTTCGTATCTCATCTTTGCATCCTTTTCTCGCGTCCTCCATTGGGTGGAGCTAAGGAGTGATTGATTGAGATGATTAAAGGGATAGTTCAGAATTTTGGACATAATGTCTCAATTACGACTTACCCATGATGTAGTTGATTGATGGAACCATTTTCAGCTAATTCCATGCTGTCCCTTCTTTTGGACATACACACGTTGCTAATGCTAGCGCAACTCTAAGGTAACCGGTAGCATCCACTACCAAATGCACTTAAACACTCCACAGTGCACCCAAAGCAAATAAAATACAACGACAGTCTATCGGGGTTATTTTGAGTGTTTATACCATCATTTTTGAAGTCAAACTATCGTTGAATCCTTTACTTTGTGCTGACCTATATTCTCTGTGGAAGTACGGGGGTGGAGCGATACTTTACGTTACCTACGAATGTAGTGCCGGCACTGGTCGACTACAACAACAAAGAAGAGCAACAAGTTGCAATGGCCACGTTCGCTCCGCCGCCATACTTCCACAGAGAACATGTGCTGGGTCTTCTGACTGATGACAACGATTGAATAACAGATACGGTTCTCGCAAACAGAAATTTTGGTTCGGATATTAGCGATTGCCTTGTAGCCTAATAACATATGCGTAGCTGGCTAAGGTGGATGTTTGTTACTTTAATGTTATTAGCTTACCTTGTGTCTTTGAAGCTATCATAAATAAATGTTTGCAGTAGACAGCTAGTTGTGAAATTAATCGATCTCCTATCATGAACGGCGCCGTGCTGTTGCATCCTTTCAATACAGTTAAATCTCCAAAATGGATGTCCTGACAGTTTTGGAATTGCACTTTAATTTATTCTGTTGTGCTTATTCTGTCATTTTACAATGACATAATGTTTACAGAATAATAGCCTACTTATCAATCAGTTTACAATGACAAACTTTTCACAGAATAATACTTATCTGTCATTTTACAGTGACATAATGTTTACAGAATTAAAATGTTTACAAATAGTATAGATATGAGTTATAATCATTTATAGAAACATAGTTGGCCAATAAACATATAAAGTTTTCATATAAAGCAGGGCTGCCCAACCCTCTTCCTGGAGATCTACCATCCTGTAGGTTTTTACTCCAACCTTAACAAAGCACACCTCAGTCAACAGCTAGAGAGCTTGTTGAGCTGCTCATTAGTAGAATCAGGTGTGCCAAATTAGGGTTGATATGAAAACCGACAGGACGGTAGATCTCCAGGAACAGGGTTGGGCAGCCCTGATATAAAGTATCGAAAAAAGTATTGTGCAGGTATCGTTTCGAATTAAGGGTATCGGTTTTGTTATCGGTATCGAAAAATTTCAAAGGATACCCAACCCTAATCATGTGCTTTTAAAACCATGTATTCAGTATATCATGGCTGTCACAGATATACACTAAAGGTGGTGTCACAGAAGATTTCATTTAATTTACTGAGTTGTTATCCAGGATTACACTTATAAACAAATGGATTGTACTAATTTCAATGTCTATTCACCTATTGTCCTCCCAAAAATAATGCAATGGCATAATGTTATGGAAACAAAGATGTAAAATGTGAGTGATTTAAAATGTAAAAATAAAAAAACACCCTTGTACAAGACAAGCAGCTGACAGATGTGTTTATGTCTCAAATAATCTTCTCTCTAAAAACCATTTGCGCAATATTTGCAGCACCATAGTGGTTATGGTAGTTTAAGGCTTGCGGTTGTGGTTTTTCTGGGGGACTTATTACATATCACAATGGCCAAAAACCAAATGTTAATACACTTTTAGATCTATAATAGGAAACCCTTTAAGGATCAGAGGGGCAAGTTATAAGTATAGGACTGCAACTGTCAGAGGGTACCACTGTGGTTTTCCGAATAAGCATGGCATGTTAGTAATTGAACCAGCGACCATCTATAAAGATCTCTCTCAATGTAGAAAAAAAGCATGACTGCTTGTTTAAGTGTTTCTGACTATGTTGTATAAACATCTAGTTCCAACTTTATTTGTGCAGTGAGTCGTGATAATTATACTGTGTCTATGTAAAGCCTTTTAAAGAATGTATATAAAGACCAACAGAAGTACCTTTTAACATGAAGTGAGCACACGCATTGCTCTTAAATCATCTGACCAATTCTGAATAGTATGAAATATTATGCTTTCATATGATTCAGTATTATGCTTCTTAATTAGAAAATATTTTTCTTGTCATTGAAACATTTAGATAATATATCAGGTTACTTCTCTACCCAGTTAAACAAATCATATATTTGCTCGGTCTGTGCTGTAATCTAATTTGTCTTTTAATTGCTTTTAATGAATGGCCTTTTATGTTATATTCTCATTGAAGAAGGAATTGTACTATAGGATAGGAGTGCCTAAACAATGACAGAACTTTTTCTCTTGTTCAAAGATATTTGAATGCCTGTGCTCTTGCACTAAAATCATCTTTGAATCATGGGAAATGTTGTGATCACTGTCTTCCAGTGAAATACACTTGATGTAGACTGCACTGCCGCCATTTTAAGGAGATTGGAAAAATGTAACTTGAGATATTTCACAGGGTGTCGATAAACCACAGTAGGAATTCTTTGATGATAAGTCAATAACATAAAGAACATTAAACTGGAATTATAATAAGAAACAATGAAACTATGCAGTTTTAGAATGTGATATGCAGGATGGACATGGACTTTGCATATTCAAGTTTCAGATTACTTTCTGAGTTACATGATATGGTTGTATTAGCATATAACCCTCTAAAGATTGCAGATTGCTATTTTGGACTATCTCCATCAAGTGGATCCAATCAAAATCTTCCCATTTTTTAAAATAAATTTGTATTACCATAGGAAATCTAAGTTTGATGAAAAATGGTGGTTATCTTATCCCCAAATAATTATCAAGGAGCCCAGTGGAAACCATGGACATGGCACAGAATTAAAACCTTATATAAGTATAGTTATTATTATCATTAATTTGGCAGTAACCAGAGAAACCCTGGCCTGGTTAAATACAGGCTGCGTCTGATTGGACAAGACCAATTGTGTCCCACTCCCACCACTGCCCCTTCATTTATGGCTTATGACATAACTTGTGTCTGCATGGTCCAGCTTTTTAAACATACATATACCCAAATGATGACATGGAAAAATACATATGCACTTCCTGAAAATTGTCAGCGAACCTGCTTTTATATTGTAAGTTTTCAGTTTAACTGAGAATTTGTTCAAACTATCTTCTTACCTGGGCAGTCACATATCTGGATTCACTTCTGCAATTCTGCCATTCCTTTGTCAAGTTCAATATTCTAGCACAATTGTTGCTGTTGAACAAACTGTACCACTGCCACAGGAAAGAGGAAGTGTGTGAAAGTAAAATATGTGACCAGTAGAGGTTAAAGCCCTGGGATATGTACACCCTGTCCGCCAATAACATGCTTACCCATTTTAGAAGTGCACCAGATGTTTGTGTGGGGCGGGCACTAGACAGATACTTTTGAGCCATTTGAGTCTCTGTTAATAGTTGAATCGTTTTTTGTCTGTAACATGGTCTTCCCAGTTTATAGTCGATCGCTGCTTAAGGCTAGTGTGGAGGGTGATAAAGTGGGAAAGCATCTTCAATCCCGCCTATATGTTACAGTGTGTCGATTTTGTTCTTCCCACTTAAAACCAGGATACAGGGAAGGACTGGTTGATCCCGTCTGTGCCTTGGTATGTCTTGTACAGAAACATTTGTCATGAACAACAAATTGATTTGGCACCATTAGGTTCTTGGGTAGGGAACTTTAGATCTCTTTTTTCATATCTATAATAGAAGGAAGTAACCTACTCACAAAGAAATGCAGTTAACTCATAATAAGCATTGATAATTGGTAAAGCTGATTTTCCATATTCAAAATGCTATTGATCTGTATGAAACATAAAAAGCAGAGCAAAGATATATTTTTTTAAATATTGCCACCCTTAATAAAGATGAGCATAAAAGACCGCAGCAAATTAACATAGGCAATGACTAATCATTTTATATGGCAAAAAGACAGCTGTTGAAATTATGTACATGTCTGCACCTTGCCTTTGCAAGGATAAAGCGACTGAGTTGTCCTCGAGTGTTTTATGAGAATGGTGAACATACTGGGGAGGGTTTTTGACCGTTTCTCCAGACAGAATCTTTCAAGATCCTTCGGTTATTTTGGTCTGTGGTTGTGGGCTGCCCTCTTGCCTGCCCTGGTTCAAGTCTGGAGCCTGATATGGCTATTGCAAAATAAGAATCTTTGCGTCAGTTAAACATTTCTTGGTTGATTTTGAGGTATGCGATCATTGCGGAAAGATCCATTTGCCTCCCAAGTTTGAGCTTTCTTGGGGGGTTGGGGTTACCAACTTTGTAGGTATGATGTGAATGGCCAAAAAGATACATTTTCCTAAGTGACATGCTTGGAACATTTTCCTTTGACTTCATTTATTTTAAGCAATAAATGTTCTAAGACTGTTTGGGGAATGTTGTCATCATCACCTACCTATACAGAATGTTCCCCAATGTTCATAAAAAACCTCTCCTGTCAGCGGCGAATATGGTTTCTAGTTTACAATTAAGATGAATATAATACTATCTATAATGGTATCAATATCAATAATACATTGAATGAGTATACCATGCATCAAAATAAAGCAAAATACTGAATTTACATTGTTCTGAGTTACGTATTCTGGTGATTCAGACTTATGGCACTTTTCCATTTACTCTAATATGACGGCTTATTATATAGCATCCTCAAACATACATGATAGTAGCACATGGCCTACATATATTACCCCATCCATATCTGCTCCAGAATGTGCGGGTTTCTTCTAGTCTTTGTATTCTTTGACATTGTTCATGACTGTCTATGGTACGCTTGAGTGTCTTTGTTCATGACTGTCTATGGTACGCTTGAGTGTCTTTGACTGCCTAAGCACTACATCACCTCATGAGTCATGTGGGTGTGCGGACACAGGCGATGAGGTCATTTAACTTACTGAATTTAAAGCCTGGTGAAAATCAAAGGGAGGGAAATGCAGGAAGGAGCCCATAACGCGTCACGCTTACTGAGAACAAAACCTTTTTAAAAGGACTTTCGTTTGTGTCTTTGTCAGGGAACCACAGAAGTTCCAGTTTGTTTCCCTTTGTTGTCAATGCTATTAAACATGCAAAATAAATCCTTGGCCATGCTCATTAATCTTTAATGAGCACAACACAAATGTTCAACTTTCGAAAGGTCCATCGTGAGGTAAATATCTATTTGTTTGTACACGCGTAGTTTGATAGACACATTACTACTGGTCTAAATTCAGATATGCACAAAGATGTGCCCCAGCCACTCTGTCATAGCAGATGTCTACTGTTTTTGTTTTGTTTTTTTACATGCTTCATTTTGGTATCTTGGTGTTTTCCTATGAATTAAGTCCCTCATTGAAGTACATTTTCATCAATTGTGCTTAATCAACCCGCCCCGGCCCCGGTCACATTTCATTGACTCACCCCTGCACCAATCACACGTCATTGAGCCAATGCTGCACCAGTCAAACTTTATTGAACCCACATCCTGCTCCAGTTCCTTCCCATATTGATCCCAGAAGTTTGATGAACTTTTGTTTGCCAAACTCAAGCATGTACAGTGTTTGCACTGAGAGTGAACGCGATGCCGGCATTCTCAGTCCATTCTGTCCCTCAGAGTTCCCTGTACCGCTTAGGGTAATTGAGGAGCTGCGATAGCCTACGCTGGTGTGCAAGGGTCGTGAGGTGGGGCTCGCTGCACACAAAAGCCCTGCACCTGGGAGGGTTAGGAGTCGGGAAAAACCCCCGAAGGCACTTCAGAGAATGCACCACACCTAACCAACATGCCTCCAGGCACTGGGATAAATGCCATGTGCCCACTGAAAAGCAGAAAAAAACACAAGAAGGGAGAAGGAAACCTCCACCCTGCAGCTGTGCAGCAGTAATGCTAACTACCGTACCGCCATTCCTACGTGCGACCCTTAAATATTCAGATGCAATTTAAGAAGGGAAGGTGGCGTGCACTAAAGTAGATTCAGTCATGTGCGCGGTTATTTTTTCCACGTTATGCAGTAGAGCAAGTGCCTGAGCAGAAGGTGGGGGTCGGTTGTGGGGAGGGTCAGGGTCATGGGGCAGGGGTCACAGTGTTAGAATGGCAGTGGTCGAGAGGAGTCAGCAGGGGACCGTGGTCGCCCTCCTCTGTTCCGCTCCACCGGGCAGCGCAGGGGAACCGCATGGACAGACCTCCGACCTTTCTCCAAAGCAACAGAGAAATGTGTGTAAGTGTGTGTGACCGTGCTCGAGTAGATAATTTATCGACTTTTGATCCTAGCCCCACGGGTCTCGCCGCCTCCAGAGAAGGTAGGTCGTCTTGTGTTTGTGAGGTCAGTTCTGAGCCTGCAATAGTTGAGTACCCCAAACTCTTTAATTAAGACTTGAGGGATTTTTTGAAATGGGTCCACGGTGGAGGAGGTGGTTTCGTATATGGCTTATTTACTGCCTGTGTACAGTTTGGCGGCGGCTGAGTCCTTGTGTCAAGCCTCCAAAGATTACTCCAAAACATGTGGTTTTAATTAAGGCAAGGAATTCTCTGAATCAATGAGTTTTTTTGTTTTTCTTTTATACATGAGAAGTCCTACTTGAGCCATTATTTTTATACTCCAAAGGAGATGTTGAAGCTCACCAGTTTGCTCATCGTGGACCATTTGCACCAAGAACACCAAGAGAAGTCTTCGCAGTCACCCCAGTGCAGGACAACAGAGACTCATTGGACATACAATATTTTTGAATATTTTTTGGTTTGAACAGATATAGTTGTATACCACAATATCCTCTTGGGGAAACAGGTTTGCAAACTAATATAAAGTTTGTCGAATACAAACTTAAATAAAGTCAAGTTAGCGATTGGCTACGAGTTCCCTGCTTTGATATTGCTCTTAGCAAAAATGCAGTCTTTCGATGCAAACCACGTTTCCTTGTTTAAATATTCACGACTCGGCCTTGGTTTTGGATTTTGTATTCCCATCAGCAGCTTGAGCTGGACTTCTTCTCCCCGTGGTTCCTGAACATAAAAGGCATGTGTAAACAGATGGGCCATGAGGGGGAAGGTAGAGTGCTGATTGTTGTTTCCATACGCAGGTGTTGAGATTCTCTCCGAGAGACGGAGGGCGAGTTGCCTTTTCTTTTCCCAGATACCACGAGCCCCTTTCAGAAAAGTGTCATGTTTCAGCTCTCACACAGGCATTTATTATTGCATTCAGTGTTACTAATGTACAAAGAGGAAGAACCGGTCGCCGTACTTATTTCCCATCTCAGCCTAAATTTGAGGCAGATACAAATCTGCATGCTTTCACAAACACCTCATTTGTGTCTCGGCTCAAAGTAAAGGCAACTGCATATGCTGAGATGAAGTAATGTATTTCATGACTTGCTAAACAGTATATGTACAAAACATGAAGTTCCATAAACAGAACGAATACAAGTTGGACTCCTTGACCGATAAATAAAAAAAACAATGGTTACACAAAATAAATGACTTGTGAAATTGGACAGCACGTAAAATGTATTCTTTGTACCATTCACAGTTAAGTGGATGGTGACATCTATCATCAGTAAATCTATCATTCGCTGATTTTCCCGCTGTGTTGGCCGGGGACTAAAATACTGGGAAGGCACACCTCAGCACTCCTGTTTGGTTTTTTTATTGTGTTGACTCTTCTCTTTTTTTATCGGTGTCACTATCAGCACCCTTGAGTGGCTTTCTTTGCCGAAGAAGAAGAAGAAAGGTGATTAGCAGAACATCCATCTCACAGACTGTAAAACTGAGCTAGCACGTGCTTCCTTGCCATCATTTTGGGCATCAGCGCTGTGACACTTTCCAACATAATTGCATAATCCAGACGTAAGGAACACTAGCTCCCCGCGGCAATCCAAGAGAAAAGGATATAATCCTCTGGACGTGAAAGAGGGGCTGAATTCTGCACCCCGCAAGCTACGACGACATCATCAACCCTCGCTTTTAGCCGAAATGCTGTTTGGGAAGATCATTTGCATGTTGCTCTACCAGGTGCCTTCAACTCCATTTAGATCTGCCAAACAACCCTTTTAAACCAGCAGTTGCTTTATGAATGTTAACTGATGTTTACTCCCATAATAATGCGAGAATGACTCTCCAGCTTTTGTAATAAGGGAGAGCTCATACTTTAAGAACACAAGAATATTTAATGATAAGAATAGGACAATAAGCCCACGCAAACTCACCATACTGCCGACTGTGTAGAGGGCATCTAGCACTATGTCAAGTCAGGCTCCAAGGACCTTCACGTCTGCTGTGTTCTGGTAAGAGGTTGCACGTATTATTAACTCTCTTTGTGGAAAACATGCTTCCTAATGTCTGTGCGATATTTACCTTTATCTAATTACCACCTGCACTCTGTTGTTCTGGTGACAGAAACCAACTTGAAACAACTTTTTATTGATCCCTTTCAAAAGATAAAAGAAAACCCCAATCATGTGCCCCGAGTGTACTTTTTCTGAGACTACACAGATTAAAGGCTGGATTCAATCAATATTTTGTCATGAGCTTTCACTCACACTTGAGTGCAACTGTTTCTTCACGAATACAGTTTTGCAAGTTCAGCTGTGTTCATGAAAGCGATTGTGTTTTTGTTGCAAAAATAGCTGTTTTATTTGTTTGACAGTCAAATTAAGGATCAAATCTTGATTGGTTCCTTAGTGTCTTAGCCCATCCATCCATCCATTATCTAACCCGCTTTTTCCTGGTCAGGGTCGCGGGGGGTGCTGGAGCCTATCCCAGCATGCATTGGGCGAGAGGCAGGAATACACCCTGGACAGGCCGCCAATCCATCACAGGGCACACACACCATTCACTCACACACTCATACCTATGGGCAATTTAGAATCTCCAATTAGCCTAACCTGCATGTCTTTGGACTGTGGGAGGAAACCGGAGTACCCAGAGGAAACCCACGCGGACACGGGGAGAACATGCAAACTCCACACAGAAAGTGTCTTAGCAAATAGGAATAGCCTTAGGAATAGTGTCTTAGCAAAAGTTTGAAACTTGGAACCAGAATTAGGGTCAATTCCAGTAACTCAGTTCCAGTTACATTTCTTATCATTTTAAATTCTAAATTAATTTTTACAAGACAATTCCCTAAATTCCCTCTCAATTCAATTAATCTCAATTCCAAATGTATATCAATTCAAGCAAACTCAATTCCAATTCACTATTCCTCCCACACAAATTAATACAATACTCAATCAAATAAAATTCCTACTCAAATTCAATTATTAGGCTATCACTTGTGTCAGCTCCATCTGAATTCAGTCAATTCAGATGGCTGTATATCATAAAACACACAACTTTTAACATGGTATGAGTTTCACAAAAAAACTGCCAAAAGCTACCATGACTAGCCTTTCCTTTTCTTCACTGAGCACAGAATCAGCATCACCATTTACAAGGTTAAAGGGTTTTATGGGTGTTGTGTGGAATTATTTCACACATTTAGATAAAGTACATAGGCAAAAAGATCTATGTTTAATGATTGTTATTAAGAATTTTCCATGTAGGCTAATATGCAGTGTTTCAAACACAGAAGGTACTGTCTTGCTATTTTAAATGTATACACAGGTTGTGACTATGGTTTTTGTAAACAGGCAATTGCTGTCATTCTTGCATAGAGTGGATTCCAAGCAGGAACAATCACCCCTACAGTTCCTGTTTTTGTCTCGGTGTTTGTACCTCAGGAAGACACAGCTAGCTCCTATTAGTTTTTCATTCCTAAATAGTAGAAAAGGAAAAACAGAAAAGGTCATGTTCCAGTAGCTCTCCGAGAGTCACCAGGGGAAGTACGCATTGTTCCTTGAAATGACTGTGGTGTTGCATGAATTGTAGTCATTTCCTGGGGAGGCATTAAAATGCTACCCACATAAAACGTGTCACACTTAAAACGTCTACACGTGTAGGACAAGAGTTTCTGTGTGAGTGGTGACAGCAATGGAACGGTAGGCTAATCTACGAGCTCTCTAACAGGTCTCGATAAGAATCGGTTATTCTCAAATATCAACCGACATTTCCCAGAATAATTGCATTTGTGCACTATCACCACTATTTGCCCTACACAAGATGCATACGGTCGTGTAAAATCTATCGTACGTCAAGCAATAAAAGACAGCTGTTTCTGAACGCAGTAACACAGAGGCCAAACCAACTCTGGTTTTGTGGAGAGATATCATGTATACAGAATGGAATGACAGACAGTCAGGCACTAAACACCAGAAAGCCTTTCACGGATATGAGGCTACAAAATCTGTTCACATTCTTTGCAAGTTATTCCAACATGTTTAGGAGTGTAGGGAGGTGCTGCACACTGCAACCACTATACATTATACAGTATATTATGTGAGTTTCATAACTGAAAGAAACAATGAATGCAATGTAGAATTGTGTTGAATACAAATGGGAGTTTAGCAAACAAAATGAGGCCTGCAACATCTGGAGGCTGGGCTGAGAAATACAAAAAGAGTTAAGAATGTCCAAATCCTCTAAACCAGGTCTACGTAATGTACCATATACAAACAAATGTATGTTTGTGTGGCTCTGCATAAATACTGTGAACTGTGCATTCGTTCCTTAATATCAAAGCCACTTTTCCTTTGGCTCTTGGTAGCCATACAAGTCAGTCCTAGTCAAACGAAACAGAACAAGTGTTGAAATGTAGCAGTTCGGAGCAGTTCATATCTAACTACTTTCTACACCTTGAATTGCTTTGATGTAATTACCACTTAGTTGGCCTCATGAAATGTTCCTAAACATGTGCGTACATTTACATACAAAGCCGTACAAAGCAAGCTCGTACAAAAGAATTTACGCTAGATTCATCAAACCGTGCGGAAAGGCAGATTTGTTCGTATTCACGTGCGTATGGTCATACATTCAGATTCATCGTAAATGCACGCCCATGAATTGCCTTATATGGAAGTTTTACAGGTGCACTCACATTCAATATGACCCAGAAAAATCAAAAGAATAAAAGACAATGAAATTGGAAGTTTTCTTAGCAGATGTTCAGTAAAGGAAAAAAAAAAGTATTGTCAGTACCAGTGTCATAGGAATTTGTAAAGTAAAAAGGCCTGGCAGGAGATAACATGTGCTGTCAATGCAGGATCACCCATCACACAAACTGTTAAAGTAGTAAACAAAAATGGATCAACATTAAATTGCAGATGAAGAAATGCATAGCTAAAAAGGCAGCACAGCTACAGGAGGTGGACATGGATGAGCAATTTGACTAATATATTCTAATAAGCCAGCCGTCTCTCACAGCACCCTTCTCCAAACGAGTGCCAACTGAAATGCCCCACAGAATGAAGCTGTCGCGGAACCCACCGGGTCACGACGTTGAGCAACACACATTTCGTATCTCATATGACCTGCACATTGATGGAGTATGTGGCTCAGGAATGGCTGGTCTAGGTCAAAAATGACTAACTAGCTATTCATCACTCACAGCCGACAAATGTGCGATATCCCTAAGGATGCGTTCTCTCCAAAGGACGCTGTGGGCCAACTCCTCCAACAGTGCAAGATCAGCCATTGCAACGCTGGCTACAGACCTGTAAGCCACTATAAAGCTAATTTTGTTAGGTGGTTAAACGTGTATTTTAATTAGCATATTTAACGTCATATAGCATTAAAATTTTTATCAATTTAGAAAAAATAGTACTGGGAGCATTCATTACGTTATGGGTCTAATTATTCAGGTTCATAGCCTATAATTGATCGAAAGTGTTTGCTTTTTGCAATCGTAATTTAGTGTGTTTGCATTGCGCATTTCAAAGGCTACATTTACTCTTGTGAATTTAACAGAAAATAAAAATAAATTAATATTCTAACTGACATTCAGAAGCGCCATTTTAAATTCATGAACCAGGTACACTTGGTCCTGAGCTGGAGTAAAGTTTGTTCATACCAACGAACAAATCTCAGATACAGAAACTTTGATGAATGCCAAATTACGAACAGAATTGCTAATGCGAACGATTTTATACACAAATTCGTCCTGCTCACATTTCATGAATGAGCGAGGCCCAGTGTGTCGTATTATCTATATGATCTCACGTATGTTTTGGTAAATGTTCTAGACTTTTAATCTTCAGATGTTTTGGTGTCTGCAAGCTCACAGGATGATCCAAGGCAGTTGTGGCTGTGTGCAATGAAACCAAGCATTCCAAGTCTCATTTTGAAAAAAACATTCCCAAGCCATGAATAGAGGCAATGATTCGAGCACTGTATAGTCTTTCCTGAGAGAATTTGTCTGTTGTGCTTCTCTCATCTGCTATGATTACAGAGCTACATTTGTCTTTTATACTTAGTATTACAAAGTTATTGTTTCAGTGAAAAAAAAAAGGAAATGCAAAAAAATGTTAACAGATTCATAGAAATGATGTTGCATCGAATGAATAGTAGCACAAATCCCACCAACAGTATTGCTCTGAAACACACAAATAATGTCTTTAATCAATATTTGTACCCCACAGAACCACAAAAGTCTATCATAAATGAGAAGCCAGACTCACAAAAACATCCAGGGAAATTACATATTATGGGTGTATATAAATGTGCCCCCTACATGAAATGCCAGACTTTGCAGAGAGTAGACTGGGACTTGTCTCTGCCAAAACATTGGGAATGCTCCAGCAGTGTACTGTGAGAAGGGAATTGCCTACCATTAAGAAGCTGCTCCAGAGCTGGTTTGCCAGAGGACACAGTAATTTTGTCTTTTTGCACCATGGTGATTTATGGTTTCTTCAGTGCTTTCAAAATGAGCATCCCTGCCACTAGGGGGCAAACTGCCTGCAGGTGCAATTTATGACCATGTGACAAAGCGTGGCTCAGTGTCAAGAAACACTATGGTGGTAGGGGGAATGGGGGAGGGAGGGGGTTCAGTCAGATACTAGAAGAGATCGTTTTAAGCAGTTAAAATGTTTTACTCACGTCCACATACCGGCAAGCTCTCAAAAAATTAAAGTCAGAAACCGATACATACCGTGTCCCCTTTTTAGCACAAACCGATAAATCCACTCCAGCCAATAAGCGCGCAGCATTATGGTCACATTCCAATGTCAGCTTCCTTGTTGTGTTCGCTAAATACGGAAAAAAAACTTCCAAACTGAGCACATTTCTCTCAAAATAATGGAGTTTTGACAGTATTGAGGAGCATGTGTTGCTCTCATCACTGTAGGCCTATACTATGAAGCAGGGTAGTTTGCTGGAAAGCTGCGCTGAGTAAAACCCGGAACAGCTCTTTTTACTTCAGTCCATGTTCCAGATTTGGGAGGGAGGGTTCCAGTTTTCCAACAATACTACTTCGTAGTTCAGGTTCTATTGTCTCAAAACCTTTTTTTCATTTAGATGAATACTATTTCATATTGCATTAGTGATTATTATCAAATTTGTGGTGATTCTGTGAAGCAAAGTTAGTATGGATTAGTCTGGTTTTCAAAAAAAAAAAAAAAAGTTTACTATGGATTTGCCTGCTTTTGCCAAAACAACAGATTGTGTATTTACTGTATCTGCTTTTGACTGAAAAATATCAACAAATATATTTCTTTTTAAAAGTAGATTTGTGAAAATCTGGCCTCCTGTTACTTTGCTTCCATCAAGTGCGGCAAAGAAAGTACTGAAAATGACACAAATTGATTTATCTGCTTTTGCATCTGAGCTCTTAGTTGGGTAGTGCCAAGAGCAATATTCCCTGTCAGCCTTTCCAACTATCCTAATACTTGTTAAACACGCAACCTCCAGTGTTCTAGAAAAAAAAGAAAGGAGATGAGACCAACAAGTAATCCATTAAATGAGCCATTGTTACTTCCTACTACATGGCCCAGGACCATATACCCCACACCACTTTTATATTGCTCTGGGCATCACTGACAATGGCAGACAGATCTATGGCTTTAATAATGTTCTTGATATAGCCTGGACTACAATCTGATCACGGTCATTAGCAAATTATGAATTATTTTTTTACCCTCTACCACCATCCCTCTTTGAAGGTCAAACTGTGATTTGTTATTAAAATGTATATACGATGAGCATCACGACCCCGCTTACATTTGTATTTATAAAATCATCGCTGATCTAATTAAAAATAATCAGCACAACACCAGCAGATTCTAACAATCATGTCAACATTGATTGCTTCTTTTACAAATACTAGGACAAGCCTCAACATTAAGATCAATAGCCTTTCCCATATGGGCCGCACCTTGCGGAATAGACAGGAAGAATGTTGCAGTGTAAACAAGCTAAGGATTAGTCCAAGGATTAACTGCTAAATGACCTTCCAGTTAGCATACATTACTGAAAAAAATAAAAATAATAATTATATATATATATATATATATATTTATATATTTAGTCATGTTTTATATGACCTCTTCATATTTGATCCCTTCTTTGATTAATATCAGAGTCGTATCTTTATTGAGTTGGGGTGCATTCACTTTGGTCATATTTAACATTTGTAAATGACACCATTTTTTTATAATTTATATGTTTATATGGTAAGAAAACATTCCTTGGCGAAAATATAATTTTCAAATTTGCACTATTGCACATTTGCAGGTGCACACAAAAGCAGTAATAATTTCAAGATGAATATCTTGACATCAACTGCAGTGGTGCTAAAAAATACAAACCATACTACAAACCGTTACTAGAAAAACAGGAGAAGGAGGATATGGAGAAATTATGGGTCAATTAGGTGAAACACAGTGGTCAACAGAGTAATACTAAGAACCAACGAGGAAAGCCTTGTGGCTGACCTGTATTGTAATTACTTACAACTTGCCTGCAACGTAGACCAATGAAACAAATGTGACAGAGAACATGTCAGTAACTACAGCCTCTCCCCAGATTCAATGTTCTAATTTAAGACTATAAAGGTTGATTAGAAATGCTCCAGGTCAGGCGAGACTTCACCTCCAGGACTGTCCCAGTTACCCTTGACACCAATAGGCAATCATTTTCTTTTGAAATGAGTGGCTGCTCGGCGGCTCTGCAGAAAGCCCCGCACCAGAGGCGGCGGAGAGAGAGAGAGACGTGGAGGAGGGCACTGCGGTACTAACCGGCCTCCTCCAACGAGGGCCAGCGGAGAGGAGGTGACCAAGATAAAGCGGTTTAATCAGTGTCTGGGGAAGGAGAGAGCCAGAGAGCAGGCCAGGGGCCTCTCTCTCTCTCTCTCTCTCTCTCCCTCTTGCTCTCCCCCTCCCTCCACCCCTCCACACTGAGAGATAAATGTTCCTCCTGGAAACAATATCAGGAACTTGCCCGGGAAACAGGGTCATGGGCGCAGGGGCGGCGGACAGCACAACAGCGCGGCGATGAGAACTTAAGCGCCCGCCGATCGCCGGGGCCGGATGAATTGGCCGTTTAACCTTGCACACAGTCTGCAGATAAGAAGAAGGACACAATGCGCTTCTTCATCATGCTCCGGGAGATGGAGGACGTGGAGCCAGGACAGAGGGAGGTTGCCCGGCATGTGAATTTTTCCCTCCCCGCCGTGCTTGTCCACCCACTGTTTCGAAATCCTCCGAGGATATCGTCCAATGAGCGTGTCTACTGGCAGCACACAATCAGCACATCTACGGGTTCCTCTCTGAAGTGTGTTGTGATTGCAGTTCGGGGGATTTATCATAGGACACTGCTTTTTAGACATTTACCTGCTTTTCAGCAGAGGTGGAAATCCAGGGGACATAAAGTAAAAGTCCTCCACAGTTTTTTGCTCCAATGACCTGGATTCGCTAATTAACATGTCTTCAGCGAGGTAGAACTAATTAGTGAAATCAGCTGGCTGAGTCTATGGGTGAAAGAAACACATGGTAGGACTTTTACTGAATGTCCCCTGGATTTCCACCTATGCGTTTCAGTGACATTTACCTGCTTTTTACCGTACCATTTCAGTGAAAAGGTACAGTTGTCCAGTTTTAAATTGGGCTCAAAATATAGTCAACATTATCCAAATCTGGCCCAATAAAGAGAATAAAAACCACCAGAAAAACCACCTCTGACTGACCAAGCCATAAGCCACACAGCACACACACACACACACACACACACATGCCCAGTGCTACTGGGCTTACTGGACCTGCAACGTCTGTTGTGTAACAGAGTGCTCTGAGGACACAACAACCCTGCCAGGTCATTTTGTATCGTGAGCTACATTGCTCAACCCATTCCAGGAGTGGCACACTCCTGCTGGTTTTGTCTGTTTATTTAATCAATCGCAAAATACCTCAGCTATTTTGACTGAAATATGTTTGGCAATGAGGTAATTGAAGGGTTGGGTTTAACTACCATGGACGCAGTGGCTCTTGGTGGACCAGCCCAGGTTTATGATCCAATAGGAACGTACAACTGTATCTCAGGCAAGAAATTATTTTCAATACAGCCGTGTGACTTTCTGTTAAAATAGCTCTTCGTCTGCAATGATGTATTTAGAGCCGATGATTAAAATAACTGTAAGCTGTTTGCTTACATTTACGAGTGGCATTCCCTCCTATATGAAATGAACCACTGCCTTAAATTGGCCAGTAGATGTCAATGTTATGCCTCAAAGGAAAACCTCACATACGATCCCTCACTCCTGCAAATTCCATCCTTTGGTTATTCCCAAGAGTATAACTCTTCAATGCCCTAAATAATTAGATTAAATGGTAGTCTTCAGACAAGGGACGTTACCTCATTTAAGAGCAGACATGGCTCTTGGAAATTTGCACAAAACTATGTATAAAATATATATACTAAAATAAATTAATGGAAAATATACATGCATACAGACTAATTGGAACATTTCTCCTTCTGGGGTTGGAATATTGGCACAGTGGGTGCACGTCACCCACTGTGCAAGTCTTTGGACATAAAATGCTTTTGTGCAACAGAGGGATCCCTCATTTGGAGGGATTCACATTTGGCTACTGTACATGGTTGGGGACAACTGAGACAGACTCTCAGTTACACCAATGGCTTAGGAAAAGGCATCTCTTTAAGCATAGTTATTTTAACCCATGCCATCATAATGAAACAGACCAAAGTAGATGAAGACAGTGTCCCAAAAAGCAGAATGTGAATGAATGTCAATGTGTTTGAGCAAATCCAGGGGAGCAGCTACAACATACTGCAGTGTGCGTGACTGTGTAGCGAGCGAACTGAAAGACTTAAGACTCCTGATTTTAGCTTTTAACCCTCTTGCACTTCTCCCTAGAGAAGTGATCATTAAGAGCTTTATTCCATTTCTTGGGTAATTGTATATAAACTCCATATAAACTTGTTTAGTTGCAAATGTAATAAGGGTAAATAATAGCAAAGTTTAAGAAAAATTTTCTTTGTTAAGACTATTCTTTTAAAAAAAAAAAAGTATGCTATACAATTCTACTAAGTAAACCTCAAGTAAACTTGTGTCATCAGTTTTCTTTTCTTCAGATACAATTAAACGTCACAAAAATGTAACACGCTAGCTAATATCTGTGAGATGTGATCAATCTGTCTGATTTTATTTCCTGTTGCATCAGCCTAGTGTTGAAAAACACATAATCTTTGACATATTTGTCTACAAGACAATTTCTCTCAGTAAAACAATGCAAGCAAAAGGTGTAAGAGGCAGGTGAGTTTGTGGTAAGTCTTAAAGCACAATTGAACTTTGGTCGAACTTTGGGTTGTGTAGATGGCCATGATATTAGTCCAAATGGTGGCGAAATATGTTTGTTAGTTGCTCTGTGCTCCCCTGGGGTGATAATCCAGAATATGGTATTTGTCGCTCTCTATTCACTTTTATAGGGCAGCTAAAACGGTCTCAAAATGACACTTCTAGCACGTATATGAATGCGAATGAATCAGATTCTGTTAATACAAACAATAACCAGTCCTCGTACGTATTTAAAAATAAATAAATTAGATGGCCCTTTCCTGACCTTTTCGTATTCTATTTGGAACGTAGATCCGGTAGGTAATTCTTGTGCCAGAAACAGCATTAAAGCGCCGATGCATCAGAAACCACTCATTGGTCCAAATTTCCACTGAAGCAAGCGTTCCTGGTAGTATATATCTATAGTAAATAAACCGACCTGCAAGCATGTTGCTAGTCTTTTCAGGTAGCTTTATAACAACATTGAAGAAGATAGTACATTTATAAATAATTTTAATTACACGAAAAAAAATATGTAAGAGGACTGGTTATTGTTTGCATTGACAGAATCCGCTTCGTTCGCGTTCATGTAAGTTCTAGTGTCATTTTGAGACCGTTTTAGCTGCGCTATAGAAGTGAATGGAGAGCAACAAATACCCTATTCTGAATTATCACCTCAGGGGAGCACAGAGCAACTAACAAACATATTTTACCACCATTTGAACTCATATCATGGCCAGGTAACTACACAACCCAAAAAGTGAAATTTTGCTTGTGTGGGATTTCTTTTGTGGGATTTCTTTACTCCAACCAAATAAAAAAGTGTTACAAATACAATATAAATGTTTTTTCAATATTTTTCTACAATTGTCTATATATCTATATGTGTGTCTGCTGTATGCACTGAGTTTCAAATTTACAGAATTAGTGGTGTATCTAATGGAATTAAACCCTTTGTTCTATCCTGAGGACGTCCTGATAAACTGGGTATCATAGATAGTCTCTTTTGCACGTGTAGTGTTAATGTTATGAAGAATGCACACGTGCACACATCAGACACTCATTCCCACAGGCTGAGTGCAGAGCACCCTTGCTGAGTGGACAATTTGCATGACTAATGGGATTCGGCATTCATTGTATGACATAAAGGCATCGCGAGGAAAACACTTTGTTAACTCAGAGAGGAAAAAACATATACGAATCAAAGTGTAGCATTCGGCTGTTGAAAAGTCAAAGGGCGTCCAAAGTATACTGGACAGAGAGCCAATGCGCCACAACAATATTATTTTATGACATTTCCACCTGCGCTGACCACCTTTGAGATAGTGTGAACAATGGTTGGGTAGCACCTCACATATGCTTTCATTTTTGTGTTTAGTGACATACTAATTATTTGGAATACAAGTATGTCTTCACATGGTGACAATCCATGTGTGCAAACGCATAAGGATCTGACCATAAAACAAGCTTTTCTAACAGGAGCAGTAAAAGTCAGAATGAAAACTTTTGACTAGCATTAGAGCTATTCTCTAATAGCAAATAATTACTGCATAAAAATGAAAAATAATAAATGGTAAATGAATATTCACAAGCAAGAACAGAAAATAATTATATAATTATCATTCTAAAAATGTTTGGATGTACTTGCAAATAATCAGCAGCAGTACATTTTACTTTTTTGTGGAAAACGGAAAAGCATAATTAGCTCTGAATAGCATTTAATCAGAACAGTTCTGCAGTTCATAAATCATTTAAGGGAATGCAATCATCCTGCAAAGTACGAACGAAGATTAATCCAAGATTCTCTATTTTTCTTTTAAACTTTGATTAACAACTGCAAGATTTGAGAAGAACTATTTATGGCCTGAATTTGTTACATGAATCATAAACTGGTTGCTGCAGTGTGAACAATAAACCAGTTGTAGAAGCATATACGCAATGTATGTATCACTTTGGATTGCATTTTAAACATTGTTGAAAAAGATGGCGACACAAACCTGACCCCGCGTTCCTTCTGCACACTTGCATGCGTCATGCATCGGTAGCAAATGCAAATGCAAATGTCTTAAGAGATAACTGGACAAAAAAACACGTATTTATATGCAAACACAATATTCATTGGGGAACAAAATGTGATTATTGATCGACCAAGCAAAGGGTGAGGGTTTTATAATTAGGGTAATTGATTAAGAGATAAATTATGTCACAGCGCACATGAGCTGTGGATCTATAGAAAAGCGCTCGCCAGATCATTTTATCATCATCATGGTTTATATTCACATCCGTTTCTCTGCATTGATCTGTACAGCATAAACAACATTATTCTTTATGATCTGATAAGAACAGTCGATTTTAGTCTTGAAACAATGAGCAAGATTTACTTCTTTGACCCAGAAGCCGCCGGAATGATTTCTGCATGCCCCACCTGTCCAGGGATTGCTTTCACGCTGACTGGTGCCGACAGGAATAAAGCTCATGGATACAAATGCATTTGGAATAACAAACAGGTTATTTTTTAAAAAAGGCTTCATCGTTCAATACTTCAATACATCTGCTGGACAAACCCAACGCCGACATGTCACAAATACAAAAAGTAAATCCGCTAGCAAAGATTAAGACGGGCCCTATCGATTAAAACTTCATGTTGTAGGGAAATGTGAGAAATCAGTCTGTCCGGTTCTGAGCGACGTTCAATCGCGACCCTTGAATGGAGCAGTGGGTAACTACAACAGGGAGCTCCGCCATGCCGTTTGCTAATGTGATGGAGTGGAACATTTAATCAAAGTTTACGGCACCCCTTGAGTTGGATTTAATGTCCCCCCATAGTTTCCATTAGTCCGCTCGGTCTTAATCCTCGCCACGCAGTCTTGAGACCCAGGGGAGGGCGAGGAGGGGGAAGGAGGCGGGAGGGGGGTTGCTGTAATTGAACTTGTTCTTCCCCCCTGGAGTTTCTCTGCCGCAGGGGGGAAGCAAGGTCGACTGAACTGAGTCAGCAGAGTGCAAAGTGGAAAAAAAAAAAACTAGCGGAGAAGTCCTGTGCTTGTTCAGGGTGAGGAAACGGCTAGTCTCTCGGTTCAGTTCACAGGTGGCTCTGGGAACGTACTTTGTTCAGGAGAAATCCTGATACCAGCTCCTTGTTGTGGCAATCAGTGTTTCCAGCTAATGATAATAATTTATCCAAATTTATTTTTTTACTCTGTTTGATTTCCTCTATTATTTATGTTCCTTCACACAAAATCCTTTAGGCTCCAGAGCGGCATGAAGTTGCTTTGCAAAATAAGACCAATCTTCATTACTATACCCACATTATTTAATCAACAATATTGTTAGGGAAGATCAGTTGTAATGTAGAAATCCACAGTTTCAGTCATCTTAAAACTGTCTTGGCATTTCCCTGAAACTATAAATGAATAGCTTTAACACAAGGTTATCTAGTCCTTTATATTCTGAACAAAGAAAAATTCACACAGTGCTTACTCATGAAATATGAATAATAAAGTTTTTCTGGAAAACCCAATAACTTAGTGTTGTAATTTAAGTCACATAAGAATCTGTGACTCCTGTCAGTGATTGGGTTGCTCCTACAGTGCAATTCACGTTGATTTGAGGTAGCTGTAGAGGGCACTGAGTCCTCCCTCCAGCACATCTTTGAGGGGCTTCAGCAGTGGGTTGTGCATGATGTGCAGGCCCTTGTCCAGCGGGTGGCATGCCAGCTTCTCCAGCTTCTTCAGCAGGTACATTTCCGCGGGAACATTCTGGATGTCGTTGAAGTCCACGTTGAGCAGCTCCAGGGAGGTGAGGAAGCACAGGGTCTTGGGCAAGGAGTGAATGCTGTTTCCCTCGACGATAAGGATTTTCAGGTTGACCAGGGCCTGGATCTGGTCGGCGATGTTCTCCAGTCGGTTGCACGCCAGGTGCAGGAAGACCAGGCCCTTCATAGCGTAGACACAGGTGGGGATGTGGCAGAGGCGGTTGTGGCTGAGGTTGAGCTTCTTGAGGTTGCTCATGCTCACGAGGCTGTTGGGGAGGCCTGCGATCTGGTTGTTGGCCAGACTGAGCACCTCCAGCTTGGTGCAGGCGCTCAGCTCCTCGGGCACCTCGCTTAGCCGGTTGCGGTAGGCGAAGAGGACCCGCAGCCTCTTCAGCTGGCCGATCTCAGGCGGCAGGCTGGTCAGCTGGTTGCCCCACAGGTTCAGCACCACCAGGTTTTGCAGGGAGCCCACCGTGGGAGACAGGGCGCACAGGCAGTTGAGGGACAGGTTGAGCTTCTCCAGCTCCGTAAGCTCCCAAAGCTCCTCGGGGGCCTCGGTCAAGCCGCGCATGGCCAGGCTCAGAATGCTATAGCCGAAGTGGGTGGTGGTGTGCTTGCGGATCCTCTCTGCCGAAGACAGGCTCTCCTCCTGGCCCGCATTCTTCCTGACTGGCTTCTTCAGCTCCTCGGCGGCAAAGTCCTTCGATTGCTTGGTTCCCATGCCTTCAGAATGGCCGCACTTTTGTCTCCTCAGCTAAAATGTCAGAGCACATTCTGTAAAAGCACTGCCTGTGCCGGGGGGGGGGGGGGGGGTTATGAGGGAATGACAGCCAAGCAGCTTTCAGCAAAGTTGATCTGTTGGCCTGGGAAGCCTCAGAGAACATTCTCCGGTCCTTGTGGTTTCTCCCCAGCAGACGTCTGCTGGAAACCCGCCTGGAAACACTGCCTGAGCGGAGCGGAAAAGAGCAAAGTGTCATCCAGCGAAAGCTTTGCTGTGGTCCACTGACAGGAGTGTGCAAGAAACAGCCTGTGGCGTGCTGCCCAACTTGCAGTCGCATACTGAGTTTCAGCCCCGCCAGCTGCCACTGTCACTTCACTGCTTCCTCTCAGTGATAACTAACCTTGATTGTATTGAGGGCACCAGGATACCATTTTTGTCAGCGTCATTTGATGTCCCAGCATAGTGATTGCACACCCTTGACCCCAAACCATGTCACCCATTAGGTCACTATCTCATAAATCATCTCTCTGTTTCAAGATGGCAAGTAATGACATGGCTGTCTTGCACCTGTGTAGCTTTTAAAATTAACCATCTTGCTTTTCAGAATGGAACTAAACCAGAATGGAAAATGAGCTGCGTATGTATTCCTCTACTGAGTTATAAGTGTAACAATACAATTTTAGGTTTATATATTATCCGGATATAATAATAATATTATTGAATCCTTACAAGGAATGCTAAACAATTGAACACAAAGTTACAATGAAATTCTGAAGTTCTTATTCTATGTTCTATGAAATTCTTATTCATAGATCAGGGGTTCTCAATCTTATCCAGAAAGGGCCGGTGTGGGTGTAGGCTTATGTTCCAACCAAGCAGTTACACACCTGATTACTAATCAACCACTAGAGTCTTTGCTAAAGACCTTGACTAGTAGAATCGGGGCTGCGTTCAGCCCCGACAAAACGTAGCAAAACGTTTATTTAAACGGAAACGGTGGTGCGTTGAACACTCCGTTGTGTTACGCAAGCGTTGCCTTTTTAATAAGGCGGGGTTTATATACACGTCGCTGCTGATTGGGTAACACTCTGACACACCCACCAAATGAGAGAAAACGTACCTCAAAGCCCGTTGCTCAGTGTTTCACACTGTTTCGAGGAAACATGTCGTTCAACCCGGAAACCATAGCAAAACAGTGCACACCGTTTTCAGATTGAACGTGACCCAGGTGTGTTACTGCTTGGTTGGAACAAAAGCTTGCACCCACACCGGCCCTTACTGGATAAGATTGAGGGCTGCTGTTATAGATAACTAAATGTAGATTAAGAAAAATCACAAAGTTATCCGGAGACATTAGCTTGATTGTTTGCAAAACATACATATGGACATTAACTTAAAAGCTGAACATGACTTTCAACATGGTTTATCACAGTGGCTGCAGACATGCAGAGATAGGAAATTTAGCTGTTCCTTCTTGAAAAAAATCTGTTCATATTACTTGACGTCTTGTGAGTTCATAGTGTGCGCTTGCACACATTGTAAATTAAGCAATTAAATCCTACCAACAGAAGTAAGATTTACATTTAGTCATTATGTTTAATTATTTCAGTTGTGGTTGATTTGAATAATGCTAAGAATTATTCAAGTCACGTGTATCTTCAGCAGCCTCACCATATTCTTCACATCAGAGCCAAGCATCTAGATAATTATGAAAGATGTCTATCCTGTCACTGGTTGGTTAAATGTAATAGGATAGCTAAAGGTTAGTTTATCCTTCAAACAACTTTTGCACACATGATCAGAAACATTGGCATAGGATTCCCTCACAGCAACACAAATTAACTGAAGAATCTTATGTAACATGGCCCGCCCATTTGTAAGTTGATCCACCTCTGTTAGTTAACATTAACCACCAAGTGAAGAATGACAGAGGATATACCGCCAGCCTTCTGAGTATTTATAACTGATCGACTGGTCCAATGTTTATTTAGGCAGGAGGCTAATTCAGTTTGTGTCATAGAATTGTGCACACTTACGCTTCTGTTTGTGAAGATTCCAGCTAAAGTAAGTAGCACATAAATAGAGAAGGAAAGGTCCTGACATAACAGTTGTTCACCAATTTAAGATTAAACTAGATTAAATTATGATATCATTGTTTGTTGAGTACAGGTGGCCATATCAAGGATACAAATATTTAGCTTCTGGTCCTAGGAGAGGGTTACAATTTACTAGGCACTGTTTGTGTGTTCTACATGTTTGTGCTAGGCTGCTTGACAGTTTATTTGAGAAACTTTACTGTACTATACATGTGGAATGCCACATTGTTTATTCTGATAGTATAGAAATGAGTAACTGCTGTTGCATGAAGGAACAGTGGCCTAAAGGAAATTACAGTTTGTGGAATTTAAATAAATAATAATAATAAATAATGTCAGTATTAAGAAGTAATGTAATTCCCAAACTCATCTAAGGACATGGAAAATAAATGGTTGGTATAAATAGTCACATTTATTTATATTGGATTAGTCAGGTGAAAACCCAACAATTGTACCTTTAAAGAAAACAAGTTTGGTGAAGTTTTTGACATGAATTTACACAAAAACATCAAAAGCCAACTAATGTGGAGAGGAATCAACTAAATGTAATGAATTCATTTTTAATACAAATATATTTAGTAAAATATTTATATTACGGGCAAAAATAGTATTAGGTATTAAATAATAGATTTAATACCCAATATTATTTTCGGCCATATCCCTCATAAGATGTAACATGATGAGGTTCAAAGATATTTCACAATTTTCTGTCCCTTTGCCCATTGACTCACTCTGACTGTTCTACAATATGTGCACAGGGAATGTCGATCTAAATTTTCATGTATTTGTCCATATTGCTTTTGCGCTACCAGTCCATTTCTGAAGAGACCCGGGGACCACTCTTTGGAGAGTGGGGGGAATAGTTTAAAACAGGAAAATTATCTGAGCCAGGTATTCAATGTGACAGAGGAACACAGAACCATTTGGCTTTTGAAATTGCCTTATAAAATATAAAAATTGCTTTTGGATTAGGATTCTTTGGATCTTTTGGATCACAAGGCACACTTTGTTACTTCTGAGTTGCATATTTCAACACACTGCCCTTCCCATTTTTTTTATTTATTTATTTATTTTTGCCGTAATGGGTATGGATCCTTACCTGGTGTGTTATTTAGAATACTTTATGTAACCCATTTGAAAAATGATGCAATTGTGATACCATTGCGCTGTCTCTTCAGATAATGCACATCCTTGAACAGTACCTGTAATTGTGTAGTGGGCTTAATACTCATTATGTGGTGTGTAGAAACGGAGCCATTTTCAGACATTAGTGAAATGCATTTAAACACTTGATCAGGGTGCTTAGCCCGAATTGCTTTGGTAAATACCTGCTTCACAACTGAAATTATTCTAAAATATAGCCATGTAAGTCACCCCGGACAAGGGCATCGGATAAGCGAATAATTAATGCAATGTAATAACGTGAGTTTGTATGTTTGACCTGTGAGGTTGGCAGCGCAATTTAAACTTACAACCATCCCCTCCAAAAAAAAAATATGGAAAAATAATCAATGAATGAAATTCAATTATATCCATGTGATGTAGTACAAATGAGGAACTGAAGTTGTGGTCCCAGCAACACTGCACTGTTCTTGTCCCCGAAGGCATAAAACTCTTTGTTTGAGTACAGAGCCACTTGTGCTAAAGGACAGATGTGTCTAGCACACGGAACTTTAACATGGGCCAGGGTCAGCGGGTTTATTTTCGGCGAGTCGTCCAGGCCAGGATTCAATCAACGTTTGTCCTTAAAATTGATTTACAAATAAACGTAGCGTGTTAATTTTCCCCTCACGACCACAGTTTGGCGAGGTTAGCAATCACCAAGAATAAGTCGCCTGTGTTTGCAAAGAAAAAGCAACGGTTCCATTTATTTCAAAGTTAAAGACGGATGATTGAATCTTGGCCTCTGTCCTTTCTTCTCATTCTTCACGAGGAATCAAATGAAGCGTCCTAATGCGCCCCATTATTTTGTCCTGTTGTGGTTTTGAGGAAAGATTTCTTGAAGCGCGGCTCTTTCCCCAGGTGCGGATGGCTATGGAAAGTGGTGGAAGTCTACAGGCGGCCTCCGGTGTCGGTGTCACGCGGCGGGGGAGGAAGGTGGGCGATGTGTAATCTGCGAGCCCCTTGGGCCGTGGCACCGGTGATAAGCGGAGGAAGACCTTCTCAATCGCCGCTATCCCAGGGAAAATGGGGAAGGATTAGCCCAGGCCTCGGGGGTGCCGGGGGTCCGCGCTGGATCACGCGGGGCCCCGGGGAAAGGATTTGAGCAAAGCGCCGCCTCCGTCTCCGTCTACTCTCAGGTGGGAAGACCGAAATAAACATAGTCATCAAACGGTGCGATATATCTTTCAAAAGCCTTATTCACGCATTGCTTGTTTGTCGGTTTTTACACCTGTGACGTACCGAACTACCCAACGGCTACTGGCGGCTAATCGGAGACCGTTTCCACGCGGTTATCTGCTGAAAGAGATAAAGGGAGCTGGAGAGCCATGGATTATGCGCTACCAGCTAGTTATTTATTGTTTGAGAGTTACAAATGCAAATTGTTCATGCCATCAGTCTATTCCCATTTGCATTTCTGCCACTGGGCTGATGCATTTCTGCCGCTGGGCTGATGGAAGTTTTTTCTGGGCGCTTGTGTATTTGTTAGGATTTGAAAATTGGTCACGCTTTCACATGTGGCCTGAACGTGGGCCAACAGTCAGCTCCACTTTTAACCCACAGGCATGCCTTCTGGTGAAACAAAGGCTTTCTGAGCAATACCAATGAGCAGGGAAGGGCCGGAGAGTCACATACAGCCAGTATGGAGACCTTGGTAGGCTATTAAATGGAATTTTTACAAGTAAAAATAAGTTAAATATACATTTCTGACTTGTGACTATTTGGGAACTTATGGCAAAAGATGGCATATATTAAATCAGTCACAATATATATATTATATTTGATTCCCAGGTAGGACACTGCCGTTGTACCCTTGAGCAAGGTACTTAACCTGAATCGCTTCAGTATATATCCAGCTGTATAATTGGATAATATATGTAAAAGAAATGCTAAAAAGTTGTAAGTCGCTCTGGATAAGAGCGTCTGCTAAATGCCTGTAATGTAATGTAATGTAATGTAATGTGATGGCTAAATCAAAATTTGAGACTCAAAGTGACAATGACATCAACGTTTAATAAGACTGTTCTGCCTTGGTAGTTTTGTTTTTAGTTATAGCTTACACGTTTTTAACTGCAAGCAAGTTTGTTTTAACAGTAAATAATGAAAACTCTGAGGCTGCCTGTTTGTTCCTCAGTTATGTAAATTGGGCCCCCCAACATATTTATAGATATCAGCAGAAGATTTGTTGCCATTAACTCAATTGCTTATCAGAGCTTATAATTATCTACACTCCCCTAGGAAAGTGTAAAAAAAAAAAAAAGGTTCCTTGCATACAGCACATTTGTCATATTTCTAAATTGTAATAGTCCAAATACATTCTGTAGGCCTACCTTCTTTTCATCTAACCAAGGGAACATTATGAAATGCAGTGTCTTCCTGCTCAATCAAAACAAGTGGGAAATGGAATATGTAGGCTAATGGAATGGAATAAGTAAATGGCAAAATAAGTTGTTGAATAAAATAGAACAACTTGATGAATAGACATAAAGATATCACTATCCAGCCTATTACGCAACGTAAAGATGCCATTTGTAATGTTTCGAAGAAGGCGAAGGGAGAGAGCATCGCTATGGCATATGGCTAATGCGGTTACAAAGTGGCCAAATCTGGTTCGGGCTGCTGAAACAGCGTTCGAGAATAAAAACCAATTGTGTTTGTGACAACAGCAGGGCCTGTGATGAAGCACCGCTGAGCAGCCTAACTAGTTCCCACCTGCGGGAGACATACACTTTAGATGTGCGCGTACCAAGCCGCCGAACAGCAGCAGCAGCAGCGAAGAAATGCCACCTATAGCTATCAGTCATCCTGTTTATTTATCTGCCTACCTCTGAGAGTTGAACAGTCGCCGTCATTCAATGAGTAACATTAATGTACTGTCCAATATATGATGTGACTGGGATTACAGCCTTGTTAATTCGCTTGGAATGGTCTTTGTTTTCCTGGCCCCGGGGCACATTTTATAACGTCGCCGTGGGTTTCCGTGAGTCATCTTTGATAGAGGACCAGCTGGAAGATTTGCCCGGTTGCCCCATCACCCAGGACAGGCACAGAGAATGGCGTAATTCACCGAGAGCGGAGTGCGGGCGGGGAGACTGCTGTGAACACCAGGCATCACAGTAAACAAGCTCCCAGCTGCATGTCAGACACATTGTACAAATGCAGTTTCACAGTTCGGTTTTAGCGCCCCCCCCCCCTCGAATCCTTTCACGTCCAAAGCAAAATAGCCAAACGGAGTAAAACCTCACGGAAATAAAGACGTGCCAATCATTAATGCTAGCTCTTTTGAAGCAATTTGTGCTGGATTTCCCCCAACGACGGCACTGTTCATCTTCTCCCTATCCCCTGTTATGAAGATGTTCGACACGCCGCGCAATATTGACAAGCCAGTGACAATGCCTGAAGATGCAAGATGTGAGAGGGAGGGGAGCACTGTGGATGTGCCGTTGCTGGCTAAGTCGAGCGGAGTAGGCAGCCATATTCCACTCGGGGATGAGGGCCAGCAGAGGCAGTGAAAGACTTCACTGATTGGGTAGCAGGTGTCTTTTTGTTTGTTTCTTTTGGCTAATTTGTCATGTGAGTTCCGCTGGCCAGCGGTGCTCATGGGAAGCACATCATTAGGGATCAGATTGTAGATAGAACAGAGAGACTAATAAGACTTCAGAGGTCGCATCGATTTTTTTGCAGAGGCACCCACAGTGCCCACATTCACTTGATTGCGCTAATGAGCGTGTAAATGTAGTTTTTTGTATTCTTTACAACTTCACAACAAAATGGCCTGTAGTTGTCAGCTTTGAAGTTGTTCTAACCTCTGTAAATGTTTTTTTCATTAAGAAAAGCACAGGGGTGACCACGATTCATGTTCATGTTCAGTGTGTGCTAATTCTCCCTCAACCAGTCTCAGCAACAGTTGAAGTGTATGTCCATTTTACAATCATAGACAAAGGAACGCCACTAGATGGCATAGCGCACAAACATACATACCAGAACAGTAGATTATTTAAAAAGTCTTGCAATGCTAAATGCGTCTTTCTGCCCATTCCTTCTTTCACAGGCGGCACAAATGACTTCTTTGTTTAAACCTTTTGAGTGACCCTTGAATATAAATAAAATGTATTATATGTATGAGAATAAAGACAAACGCAGCACTTCTGCCCCATAGTTTGTCCGTTACCTTCATGTTATCCCCTATAGTGTCCCCTATTGTGTCCCTTGAATGCCTCCTTAAGAATGTTGGGGTTATTAGAGTGGTCACAGGACTGTAGTGCACAGGACTCTCTCCTTCTCAGTTACTAATCCCCTGTTAAGCGCCGGCATCAGCCTTTCCGGGTATCACCATGCAGGGAACTGTGCCTGGTGACGGATTCATTTTCCCGATGGATACCACAGCAGAGACTGCAGATGAACATATCCGATGGTAGAATGCAGTGCTATTTTTGGATACAGGTTTGAATGTGCTACAGTCCTCGTATGATTAAGTTGTAAACAGGTCCACACCCAATTGTGTTCAGCATTTACACATGCATGTACCCACGCGATTGATCTTTCCAAGTTTCATGTCTTGAGAATTTTGTGGATAATTTACAAATGAGAAAAAAACTCAATAAATTAAAACCTTGCTTTTTTATGACTTAAGATAAATTGTGAGAATGGAGTAAAATAAATCGGTAAGTACATAGCCAGCCTAATTATAATGCAACGTATCTGATCCAGTGTTAAGATTATTGGAAAAATTACACCCATGTTAAAACTGACTTACAACCTCAATCAATGTGATACAGCTGGCACAACTATAACAGTCTGAGTGGTAAAAATAAATAAGGTACTGAAATGATCTGACAGCTGGATCTTACTGCCAACAAAATTTTTTACAAATGTTAGTTTGTATTCAGTGCCTATATATCACCACCAGAGGGCAGATATCTGAAATTTGCACCTTCTGTCACCTTTCTGTTGTGAAACCAGTGGCTGTCCAGATAGAACCACTGAATCCATAGGACAAAGTGCAAAAGGTAACAACCTCTTCTTCCTTCTTGCAAATTGCCCTCTTTAATTAGAAAATTACAGTAATATTGCAAGAAAGTCAGCCCACCACATATAATTAGGGTTCAACTGCGAAGCGGGGGAAACCTATTGTATCTACTGAAATTAGGGTGCCAAGCAGGTGCCTATGTTAAGACAATAGTGTAGCACCAGTTCTGCAGTAATTGCAGATCTGGGATTGACTTACAGTACAACACCCAAATATTAACCTTAACCATTACAATTACATTAGAAAACTGATTTTGGACCTGCAGCTAGGGGCGTAAACTGATAAAACGTGAAATAGTTATATTCTGTGATGGAATTCTTCTTCTAGGCATTTGTGCCTGGGGGCTTTATGATGTACGGAACCCTATTGCTTTCTGTAGTGGGTGCTATGGCAGCACACATTTTGGCTTGGTCATTTTTTTAAAACTTGGTATACTGATAGAGGGACAAGCCATTTTCCCTTTCCCCCGATTTCAGATTGATCGGATCATGCGTGTAGTGCCACCGTCCAGGAAAATTAGCAATTTTCAAGGGCTGCTTCTCTCACGCCGAGTTATGTACAGTCATGAAACTGCTATCAGAAGATGAGACTGGGCCTGGATAACAAATTTGCCTCACGGACCCATACCTTCCACCACGATAGATTTTCCACCATTTATAATTTTCTGAAAAACCTACTTTTGCAAACTAGTCCGGGGCCATTGGCCCATCATAACCAAATTAGGCTTGAAAGAATCTCTCGAGTCTGAACCTCAATAATTATCAAAAAATTGTTGACCTTTCAAAACAATATGACCAACACACATCAATCAAGTTTTGTTGGTGCGGCCTCTTTTGACAAAAGCACCTGTAACTCATGAAGTGCAATACTTGCTTTGGAGGCAGCCTGCAAGCGTTGGCGGATCTTTGCCAATAGGTGGCACTATAAGAAGCAAATCATTTGAAATGTCTATAGCTCTTCAACTTTTTAACCAATCACATTGAAATTGTGCATTCCTACATCTTTGTACAAGGCCCCACCAGGATTTGTAATGATGAAACGATATCTTAAAACCATGGTGGCCATAATCAAATATGAAATATCAGCAGCCATCTCACAGACGATCATCATGAAACTTTGTGAGTATGTTGATCTCTTGGTTTGGCAATATCATGTGAAATTTGGAATCTGTCGGCCATTCGGGAGTGCTATCCTGGGATATGGTTAATGTACACTGCCTGGCCAAAAAAAAAGTTGCACACTCTAATATTTCATTGGACCGCCTTTAGCTTTGATTACGGCGCACATTCGTCGTGGCATTGTTTCGACAACCTTATGCAACGTAACAACATTTATTTCCGTCCAGAGTTGCATTCATTTTTGGCCGAGATCTTGTATTGACGACGGAAGAGTCGAACCCAGCACATCCCAAAGACTTTCAATGGGGTTAAGGTCAGGACTCTGGTGGCCAATTCATGTGTGATTCCTCATTCTCCCTGAACCACTCTTTCACAAATTGAGCCCGATGAATCTTGGCATTGTCGTCCTGAAATATGCCCATTGATGGGATAACTTGGTCATTCAGTATGTTCAGGTACTCAACTGACAGCATTTTATTGCTGCATAGCATTGCTGAGACTAGACCTGACCAATTGAAGCAACCCCAGATCATAACACTGCCTCCAGAGGCTTGTGCAGTTTGCACTATGCATGACGGGTGCAACGGCAACTTTTTTTTTGGCCAGGCAGTGTAAGATCATGTCATTTGCATCAATATATACTCCTTCCCACTGGCATGGCTCTGGCCCACACAACCCAGTTTCCCTCTGCCCACATACAGCAAAGAATGAAGTCCCGTGGATGGCTCAGATCTGGTTGCAAAACAAGGGCCACACATGGGCCATAACAGGGAAAAATATCAGCTGACCAGGTTGCCCCCAAAACTGAGCCACTTGTCTGCCGTCACATATGCAGTGCCATCATTGCCACACCTGGCCCGCACTGGATTAACAAGCCACTTGCCGAAGCCAGCAGTGCCAGCTTGAGGCCAGAATCATCTGCTATGTGGGTTCAGATGAACAACTTTACCTCAAGAACTGACATCGTTAACCATTTAGATTTTTGGCCATTTAGAATTTTCGCAAAACTAGTCCTAGGCTAGTGTCACCAAATTAGGTTTGGAAGAATCTGTGGAGTCTGTAACTCAATAATTATCAAAAAAGTTTAATATACCTGCCACATGCTAATCAATTGTTGTGGGTGTTGTTATTTTTACTAAAACAGCTGTAACTTGTGAATGCTTTGGCTGATTATCACATAATATGGTATATACGTGCAATATTTCACTCTAAGGCAACATGCTAAATTCTGCGGCTGTTCGATAATAGGTGATGCTATCAGAGGGAAGTAAATAAAGATTCCTCTAACTCCTCAATTGCTTGAAAAATCAAGTTGAACCTTTGCATGCTATGTCTTTGTGCAAGGCTCCCATTTGGATGTACAATGATAAAGTCAAAAAAAATATGCCCGCCATCAGCCAATTGGTTGTGAGTTGGCATGTGTCATAATCAGCAATGCTGATTATCATGGAACTTTTATGTATATTGACCTGTTGGCTCAGTACTATCATGTACATTTTTGGTACAGAGACTGAAAATTGTTGTACCAATCATCCAATATATGGAGGAGTGATTCTCTTGAAATAATTAAGGTTATATATATATATATATATATATATATATATATATATATATATATATATATATATATATATATATATACATATACAGATCCTTTCCAAAAAATTAGAATATCATGGAAAAGTTGTTTTTTTTCCATAATTCCATTCAAAAAGTGAAACTTTCATAGATTATAGATTCATTACACACAAAGTGAAATATTTATAGACTTTATTTGTTTCATTTTTCATAATTTTGGCTTACAGCTCCAGAAAACCCCCAAAACAGTATTTCAAGAAATTAGAATAGTGTGTCGAAAATCAGCATTTACTTCAGTTATTTCAGAGAATGAATGTTTTAGACTGTGTCACACTCTAATCATCTAATTTACTCAAAACACCAGCAAAGTTTTTCTACAGGTGTGTCGTTAAATTGGACAGGTATCTCAGTTTGGTTCAGTATGGGAAAGACTGCAGACTTGACAATTGGCCAGAAGACCATCATTGACACCCTCCAGAAGATGGGTAAGCCACAAAAGGCTTGTCCAAGCATATCAATAGAAAGTTTAGTGGAAGGGAAAAATGTGGCAGGAGAAGGTGCACAAGCAAAAGAGATGACCGTAGATTTCAGCGGATTGTCAAGCAAAGACGATTCCAAAATTTGAGATGCAGAGGGAGTGGACTGAGGCTGGAGTCAGTGCTTCAAAAACCACCACGTACAGAGTGTGACACTCAGTCTAAACCATTAATTCTCTGAAATAACTGAAGTAAATGCTGATTTTCGACACACTATTCAAATTTCTTGAAATACTGTTTTGGGGGTTTTCTGGAGCTGTAAGCCAAAATTATGAAAAATGAAACAAATAAAGGCTAGAAATATTTCACTTTGTGTGCAATGAATCTATAATCTATGAAAGTTTCACTTTTTGAAGGGAATTATGGAAAAAAAAAACTTTTCCATGATATTCTAATTTTTTTGGAAAGGATCTGTATATATATATATTTATTTTCACTCTGCAACTTATATAGATCTTAGGTGGCTCCATACAGATACAGGTACTTTGGCGATTATGTACATCACATGTCTATTAAACACCTGAATTACGACATGTGGCCTAATAGTGCGCAAACTGACAATAATCAAGAATGTAAAATTAATATTCATAAGTCAAACTGATCAGTTACCCATTTTGTATCTTTTTCAGTGTGTGGCTTAGCAGTCTGACAGAATTGTGAGGAAATTAAAAATGATAGCATTGCTGAGTGTGTTTTTTTTTTTCCCTTCTTTTTTTTTTTGTCTGGGCCACAGGTATATTGAGACTTTCACTGTTTTGCCTTGTTTATAAACTGTCCATTCCTGCTGATTAGTTGGTCAGTGTAATCTAATATTTATAAAAGTCTCACTGACTATTGAATCATTTTCATTTTATTTGTGTAATTTCACAAGTCTCCCACAAACTGATGAATAGCGATATGTGTTTGGGTTTTTAAGAGTGTAAAACAGTGCTGTATGTTTCGCCACAAACAGAAACTGTCTGATGGCCTCCATAGCACTACCATTCCGGAATGTTTCATGACGGCCAAACAGCACATATATGCAGACTAAACATCCTCTTAGAAAGTACAACATATTGAACCTTGGTAAGCATCTGCTTCCCCAGACTTGGAAAGGTACTCTCCAGAATGCAATTCCAAGAAGCCAGACACATTGCTATTTCAAAAGCAGGATACCATAATGAATACATAGGGTTGGTTTCTTTCCATTCCCTTTTCATTTATCCCTCGTGGCCCACAGCCTTATATCTTGTCATGAAACACCGCAGACCTCAGCAGGAATATATGATTTACAGATATGTATTGTACCTACCTTGAAAAACCTCAAAGGACCCACAAAATATGTGATTATACAGCAAATCTCGTACAGAAATCCAAGGCCTGGTTTCAGTGTTTGTGTTGTGTCCCAACAGATAAAAAATCTCTTTCCCTGCTGGAAATGTACTTCTATCTTTTCATTCATTTTCATCAATTCACCATTTGTGTATTCCTTATTTAATATATTTGAAAGATGGATTTTAGCCATACTTTTAAATACTGTGGAACGGATTTACAGAGCCTTCAGCCCCAAGTCCAGAAGAAGAGGCCAACAGAAGTAGTTGTCTCTCAGTACGCCTTTTGCTTACCAGTGCGATGTCATGAATCATATTGGCCAGGATCAATAGCCATGAACAAACTAAGGAAGCTCCAGTATTTTTCCAACTGTGGGTGCGTCCCAGTATTCTTCACTCCCCACCTCCCCACCTCCCTTCCTCCACTCCCCCACTACCACTCCTCTCCTACCCGGAAATATGCAAAACTGCCTGAACGTTTTGAGTACAAGTATTTGCATGTACAGTATACAATGTACCTGACATTGTGGTTTGTGTCGAGGCATTAATTAATATGTAACCATTAATACATAATTAAGATGTAATCAGCAACATTAGATTAAAACACAAAGATCCGTTTCCGGGGCACGGAGTAGAGGAGGTGGTAGTGGAAGGGAGGGTGCATTTTTCGACTGTTGGGACGGACCGTGTCATTCTGAAACAGGAACGCTTCCCTGTCACCAAGACAGCTTGGCAGGATGTCTGGTTGCTTGTTAAAGTGATAAACTGGCTTACCTGGAGTCAGTCATAGGTGTTTTTCTTTTCGTGCTTATTTACCTTTGCTGGTACAGTGTGCTGCTCACAACCATATGAGTTACATTACATTACATTACATTACAGGCATTTAGCAGACGCTCTTATCCAGAGCGACTTACACAACTTTTTTATCATGTTTTTACATATTATCCATTTATACAGCTGGATATATACTGAAGCAATTCAGGTTCAGTACCTTGCTCAAGGGTACAACGGCAGTGTCCTACCTGGGAATCGAACCTGCAACCTTTCGGTTACAAGGCCAGTTCCTTAACCATAAGTTAGTGAATTTCCTACTGTCTTTAAAAACATGGCTGTCTTACATTACATTACAGGCATTTAGCAGACGCTCTTATCCAGAGCGACTTACAACTTTTTTAGCATTTCTTTTTACATATATTATCCAATTATACAGCTGGATATATACTGAAGCAATTCAGGTTAAGTACCTTGCTCAAGGGTACAACGGCAGTGTCCTACCTGGGAATCGAACCTGCAACCTTTCAGTTACAAGCCCAGTTCCTTAACCATTATACTACAATGCCGCCTTTTGCCGTCTTTGGATCCCTGTATGAGAACCACTTAAATAGACATATAAATTTGTATGTAATAATGACTTCTCCTGTGTTTATCTCATTGAGATAAAAAAAATGTGGCATACGGTACAGTACATTCAACTATCGTTCCAATGGGTGTGTAAATGCATGACGTAAATTCTGTTCCACTCTGATACTGAGTTGAACTCCCAAACTAAACAGGAACTCCCAAAACTGAAGAACGCCCCCCATATTTTAATTTGAATTAAAATAGAGCAGATCTATTTTTAAATATTTATTTTTAGTTTGCTTCAGATTATTATCTGTTAGCTGGCCTGTTTTAGTTGATCATTTGGAAGATTATGAAAGGTACAAAATAAATACAAACCATCATTATCATTAGTACATTCATATTCTTATGTATGTTTCCAAGGCATGAAAAAGACCAAGTAGCCGAGTTGGGACAGCATCCACCTTTGTTCTGTTATGGTGGTCTATACTTTTGAAGCATTATAGAAACTTAGAAAATGCGTTTATTTATAAATGTAAGATGTAAATGGACATCGAGTATATTATTATACTAACATAAATGTAAATTTGAGTACAAAACGTGTATCCCTGTAAATTAGATAGGAAGATTATATTTATCTGCCATTTGCTGTCACACCCCTACTCTCCTGGGGAATGGTGCATTCCAGAGTGCCTGCGACTTTGTAGCGGGATGGAATAAAAAGTTGAGACAAAAGTTGGTGCCGGATGAGAGGGTGCAGAGGGGGAACATATCGGGTGTAAACTAAGGAGAAGACAAGGAAACCCGAATGGAAAGAAATTAGAAGGTTACAAGGATCAATCAAAGCGTGGAAAAACACCACCATAATAATTATCCAGACAATTAATTGATAACCACAGATCCACGTGCATGAAGAGAAATGAAGGGCTATATTGTAATAGTGCTTCTGTGTGCATCCTCTGTGGAGTGCCAGCAAAGAGGTGAGCTGGAAATAATGCTTTTCCTATTGACTCTGCATTTTCTTTGAATGATCTTTCAACACGAGGTCCAGAAAGAGCGGAAATATAGAGCGGAGCATATTTTTAACAAATACTTGTGTAGATGATTTTTGAAAGATGACCGAAATGAACATTTAATCATTTCCCCCTGAAATGTACACATCTACACGTTTCCATGTCGTTATATAAAAACACAGGCACTTATGTATTTAAATACAGTTTCATTATCATCTGACTAATGCTTAAGTAAAAAAAAATGGGCAATAGAAAATTAACAGTAATGTTAATCCTAGCGTTGCCTTTCAGTAAAATATTATGTGTATTGGCCTTTATTTCTGTTGTAGTTTTGCTGAAATGCGTGCTATAACTACTACACATATTGTCTATGTGTGCACCGTTTGTTATCGTGTTGCACTTTTGTTCAAAGCAATGTAAGCTTCTTATTAACATGCGGATGAAGTAACAAACCCTTACATTTCAAATAGCCAGCAGCTTGCGGTCGGTTTACTTGCCACCGCATTGACCATTGCGAAGTGTTCGAGAGAGGCTCTCACAAAATGAAAGAAATTCCAGGCCTTTATAATACAAATGAATGGTAATGCCAGACGTGACTTTATGCTTTGTTACGTGACTCACCATAGAGTATAGCCTAGGCTACTTCTACACTACATGACATTTTACAAAATGACACCGACTTACAATGTGTATGCATATTATAGACTGTTATTGGCCTAATTTTATAATTTGTATTATGTAACATATTGCAATATTAGGTTGTAATATACATAATGTACACATGCTCATATTGTACTTTTCCACATAATTTAACATCTATGATTCTGCCTTCATTTAATTCTCAACTGAACACATTGCTCTGTATACATTCCTTTGTACTGGATATGTAAGTAGCTTCAATATTACTTTTTGTCTCATTATAATAGTCCGTTGTCTTAATTGCTAATCCCAACTTTATAAATGCAGCATAGTGTCCTGGTGACAAAGACTCAATCTGGAATCAAGGGTATCTACTATCATCTGTGAATAGGGGAAATAGGCTTGAGTTCGTAGTACTCTGCCTATTCAGCACTTTAGTTAGAATCATGGTAGAGGTGATGGTCCGTAGCACCATTTGCTTAAACCCAGAAGGCCTTGTGAACTCACATCAAAGTTAAACAATCGAAAGTGATGTTAACAAGAGGGCAACAAAAGTCAAGGTGATTCCAAATGGAGTCCAAACAACGCAACCATACTAATGAGATTTTTCACCAGTGATTGGGAGTGTGATTTACAATCTTCTGGTGAGTTGGACCCCCCAGTGAGATTAACAGGTGACAACAAACTAACCATCATAGCACTCCACTGTGACAAATCATGATTTTCACCTCTTTCCCACATGCCAGCTATTACCACTGATCAATGAGATCCTCTGGTTGCTGTTTGGGCTTTCGAAGCTAACACGCATTATAAATATTATGACAAGCTGTGCTTTTATCTGTAGTTTCCAAGGCTAATTCTAAAAACCCTCGGCTCCTCACGCCGCCAGATGCATTTTCAATTAATTATTCATTAAATTCATTAAATTATTCTTATCATCACAGAATAATCAGAGTAATGTGTCACATTCATACTATTTCATTAGAAAGGTTTGTTTATACTGCAAGCATGTTTGACTGCACAGTCAGTCACAGAGTATCTGCCTATTATTTTGTAGGGTAAAGTTTGGTCTCTGTGGATTACCACTTTGTTGCCCTGCAATGGACAGATGTTTTGTGCAATTGATATTGAACTACTGGCCCTTTCCTTTTGAGATAGCCTCTAAGTTCCTTATAACACTGAATAGGATATGTTGTGGAATATTAATGAATATGAGGAAAATGATGAAAATATTATGGAAACTGTGTAATGCTGCGGCAGTTGGGCATTTTTGCATCTTGATTTTTAGTAACATTTTAAGTGTTATGTTTTTTAGATTATTACATAATATTTATATTCACGGTCATTTCAGTTACCTCATGAAGGTGTGAAAGAATAAAAAAATGCTTGCTTACTGTCCCTAAAATTTAAGGACAATGGCCACAGCACTTAAAAATATTGACTTTCACACAAGAAACTAGTCAGTTTCAGGCTGGATAGGAAGAAGTTCTGTGAAATTAACCTACACAAATAAGCACACCCTATATTTGTATATTTTCCTGACAGAGAAAGTAACTTACACCGTAAAATTTTTGTGTCTGAGGGGTACGGCTAAACAACTTAACCAGTTGATTTCATTATCTTAATTTCTATTGAATTTAATCATTTTTTAACATTTACCATTAATTTCAGCAGCTGATGAATACATTCTGTTATGTTCACTCATGTCCTACCCAAGGGTGGTGTTTGAAAGAAAACCTTGATTCCATCATGGTCAATAGTTCTAAGTGTATTTCACAACAACACTATCAACATGCAACTTTCTTCTTGCTATGGGGTTGTCCAGATTCGCTTTATTTGTGTCACAGTGCTTTCTGATTTCTACTAGGGTATGATAGATATGCTTTTTGGGCAGAAATGTGTTCAGTACTCATAGACCAAACTAGCGACCTGCCCCCAAAGGAGCTTCAGGTATGTGATTGTGCTTCGAAGACACAAGTAAATTTTGGCTTGCAAGTCCTGCAATAACTTAAAAAAACATTGAAAAAACTTTGCTGTTCAAACTTAAGGGGAAAACACACTGCCTGTTATAGAGGGAGAAATTGCACATCATCGCTCATTGGTATGTAATAATCAGGCATGACAAGCTATAGTACTTCCTTTTGAAACACACTTTTTGTGTGAAAGTTCAAAGTATGCTTTGAAGAGACTGATCATCTCATGTAAATCTCGTCTAATCTGATATCACCAACGTTTACACCTTTTTACCATATTGATTGTGTCACTGTAGACGGCCTTTCTCAGTGAACAATTGCATGTGATAGCAAACAAACCAATCTGACAATGACCTAACAAAATAACGATGTAATCACAGTGAGATTTTGTCAGACTAGCCTACAGTATACTTGTCAGAATGTACTGACACAATCTCTCTACTTCTTGTGAATCCTTCCCCCTTTCCCCTACTTACTGAGTTTTAACTTATTCTGTATTTTATTTGTCCTATTTTGGAGTTTAGTTGTGCTCTTTGACCTGACCCACACAATACCCCGACCCTCACTTCCACTCAACAGTGTCTTCCCAGCTGTGTTGACAGTGAAGAGGATTAGCTTTGTGTGAAGGTGCATGTTGCCTCCAGGCAACAAGAGTTATTTATTAGTGCAGGAAAGGATGCTGGAGGTCTGGAATTGCAAAGCACGAACTTGCAACACTAATTTTCCTAATGTGCAGCTTTACAGCGAGGAATCATTGTTTCACTCTGGGGTTAATCATTTGAAGGGGGTTTGCTGTTTAAATGGGTTATTTGTGAATCTGTTGATATATTAAAGGAAGCATGCATCTTACTCTTGCGGTGAACTAAAAACTGTGTTAAAGTGTTATTAAGTAGCAGAATGGGATTGTGACATTGGTCTTCTGTAGACCCAGTCACCACTCTGAAGTGTTTGTGTTTCTCAAGTGAAATGTTAATTTGTGTTTTATATTTATGTCATTGTGTAGTTTTTCCATTCACTTGTCTTTCTCTTTTCTTCTCGCAATGTAGTTTTCTAAAGAAATGGGGGTGGGATTTATTGTAGAGGTTGAGGGTGGGGGAGGTTCTGTGTGTGGGGGATGGTCAGACGGTCAATTGGTCGGATTTTGTTGGTTTGAGGTGCTTTGTTGTGCATAAGAATGAGATGAGACTTTCTGATGGAACATAAACATTAGCCTGTTCATTGAAAATCACTGTAGCTTAGTAGCTTGGTGCTTTGTAGATGTCCTTGTATTTATCATCTTAAATGTATATCTTGTTGGAAACAAAATAATTTTTAAGGTGCAAAAAGTCCATTTGTATTTTAAAGTGAACCCTTGGGAAATTGTAATAGTGGATGTTACAAATACACAAAGTCAACTTTTGTTACAGGGCTATTTAATGCATTCTTGGTACTATGACATTTTTTTTGTAAAACTTCTTACATCCAAACACTTTTCTTGGGTTTTGTAGAACTTCAATTACCTTGTAAATTGTAAGTGTAGAAATATACTTCACTTCTAATGTCGCCCATAGCATTGAAACGTATTTCTGAAACAAAAGGGGCTTTCTGTTTTGAGCCATATGTTTTAAAGGACCAAACAGAAGTCAATTATTGGGTAGCAGTCTGTCATCTAAAGAGTTTCCAGTTTCCATTGATCCCCTCCCCGCGTAGCACGGCTGACCTAGTCTGCCCTGATAGTAGTAGCATCTCTTTTTCTCAAACGTGAAGCTCACAGTTCTCCGCCGCTAACACAGATGGCTTTAATGATTGAGCTGTTGAAAGGTTTCTTTGTGTTGGTTGACTGCCGCATTCCAAAGATAGCCAAGGCTGAGGACAATCTGCTGGTGTAATCCAGGAGCGTTCTGATGAGTTAACCTTTTGAAACTGATTTGAGGCAGATAAGTCAATCACAGGGGGAGCAGTGTCCAAACATCGCGCTGCACTGAAAGCCTACCTTGTTGCTCGGTGGAAAAGTTGACCCTTGGCTGCAACTGTCAAGCGGGAGAAAGATGAAGAAAGCAAAATGATTGGAAATCAATCAGCACGTCACCCTACTCTCACCTTTTGTCATGGTTAAAGCACCTTTATTACTTAAACATCTTGCATTAATCCCCCTGAGCAAAATGCATCTAAGTGCTACATCACAGTAGAGACATGGAAACAAAGTGTAACCTAATACTACCAGTACATGTGTAACTTTACGATGGTACAAATTGTCTGTAGTTATTTTGAATTTAGTGGATCATATTTGTTTTATGAATTAATTTTGTTTTATTTATTAATTTATTAAATATATAAAAAGTGTTAAAGTGATCCGGTCTGCAATACAACCTAAAACAGCATTGGCCACTGTGTTCTCTTCATTATTTGAAACGGAGGAATGGAATCCGGGTCACAGCAATGCAGGACTTTAGGAGCGAAAAACAAAGTTTTTTTCCACAGATCAAATTTGTGTGGGTATGCCCATGGAAAAAATAATACTTAGCAAAAATGTATGTTTCTTTCTTGTCGGTCTTCAGGGTTAAATTGAATTTAGCTGGACTGATCTGAGTAACCCCTTGATGATAACTCCAGGACCTCTTCCCTTTGATTCAAAATCGTCTGGTCCTATAGCTAGGGAACACCTGCAGCTTTGCGTTAGGTTCTCATTCTGTCGTGGATGGGACGGCAGTGCAATAAAGTCCCATGCCGTACTTTTCCGGATGTGTGAAAAGCAGGTGCTTGGCAGCGTTTACCTACGTGGTCAGCCGGTCACCTGGAACAACGCGGAAACGTGGGGGATGAGTGCAGGACTTCACTGAAAGGAGCAGCTGTGCTCCTCCTGTTAGGCAGAGGGCACGTCCGTCTGTTCGGCTTGATTTACAGATCAGTGCTGTCACCCAGACTCTTGAGTCTGTCTGCTGTAGGAAGGCTGTGGAGTCTTTGAGCAAGCATGCGTATTTCGTTACTTGTGCCATTTCGTTCTTTCATTTTTTGGTAATGTCACTTTTAAACAAGTGATGGCATAGTTAAAATGCATCTGTCGTGGTGGTTTGGACTAGTACACATGATGGTGCGGCAAAGACCCCTTCAAGTGAACTGCAGTTAAAGTGTAGGGATGTGACTTTTTAGCAGGATATACTGTATATGTGATATGAGTGTTAATAACAGGTTATATTAACCTACCAAATCTTATGGCTCATTTATAGCTGTCTACGTGACAGTTTGGCAGTTCAGTCAAAGGACCTCTGGCAAATTACTCTGGCAAAGTACTATTTATTTTAAAAAAAATAACATGTCATGAATGATGAATCAGTGTATGAATATAAAAGATATTAAATTGTATGTTTATACATTTATTTAAAAAAACATCAGAATATATCCTATAATTTGTTACTTTATTACAAATTTATCATGATGCTGAGAGATCTGGTAGTCTGGCTTTGTTATATGATTTATTTTAATATTCTTGTATTTATCTCAATGTTTAGAGGTCCGGCTAGATTCACATGTTAATCTTTTGTATGAAGAAACAGTAGCCTTTCATGGTTGTCTTTTTTATACAGAAACTGTTTTTCCATTGAAAAAGTGGTGAATGTTTAGTGGTCAATGGTCAATGGGCCTTTTAATCAGACATGCAATGGCTGGCCACAGAGATGCCTTTTAGCCATACAATCAGCACAATTACTTTTTATTTGTCTTCTTTCTTATCTTCAGGGCCTTTAACATTTAAATGCCTGAATAATGCTTTGAGGTCATTTTAGTGCAGCTTGATTTTTTTACTGAAGAAAGCAACTCTCCAAGTCACTGTTGAAATGATCCACAAGTTGTGGATGTCTTCATGAGTACATTTTGAGGCTTGTGTAATGTTCCTGTTCAGTTTTCTCAGTATTGACTGGATGGAATAGTCCTGCAGGGTGTATTTTTTTCCATGTGAAATATGGTATTTTGAGCATTCCACAGACATGGATTGGTCAGATTGTAGTGTTTTGCTGTTGAACATCCTTTGTGCACTTTTAATTGTTCTTCTAGAGGGGTGAGGTGTAGCTGGTGAAAGACAAAGGCCTAGGGGGTTATCCCCAGCCTTCAACAGTGTCCAGACAAATAGACTTCGCCCATCAATTGTCCGAGACGTCATTTTACCCATCAATGGTCCAAGTAAACATGTGGAAGGATTGTGTGTTTGTGTGTTTGGGGGATGGAGGTCTGTTCTTCAAAGACATGCCCTGCAGAGCTACCATTTTGGCAAAGTGGCAAATTGAAAAGCCGTAGACTTGTGCTGATGGGCCCTCCCTCAGGGAGGTCTCTCATCTCAGGCCGGGTGTGAGAGGGTGGGGGGTGGGATCATCACCGGGGGGAGGGGGAGGGGGGGAATGTCAGCTTTGAGCATTGCAAATTTTTCCACACTTCAGTCTTTTCGTGGTCACTTTTCCATCTGGCTAGCTTTGCATGATGCGAAGAGAAATTCTATCTTGGGCCGGTCGCAGTTATTCATTTGTGCTATTCAGAGCCTCTTGTTTCCCTTCTCTTTCACAACATTACACAAACATTTCATTTCTGAAATGTACATGCATGAGAAAAAGAAAAAAACATGATCATTTTGACCTCTGCGTCATCATCCTGCTGTTTGTACACCTATTTCAACAATTATTTTGGAAAAAGAAAAAAAATATATGAGGCCAGTTTGGGAACTTGCCTAATTTCTGGAACAATAATTACTGTGTTTCACATAGCAGGGGTCTGTGGTAACCTGCACAGCATAGGAACAATTACAGTGCTCGCACACAGAGAACCCTGCTCTATTCCCTTTGGAGATTTCGTCAAACAAGATGATTCACTTGACATTCCAACGTATTGTATCACGTCTAGACAAACTGGAACGTGACCCCCGAAACCCAGAAGAAGCACATATGAGTTTGATTGTAAAAGTACAAGGAAATCTTGAAGACCCTGGGTATGCTTTTGAAGTAGCCCCTCGTTATGTTCATAATCATTTGTTGAAAGTCTAATTGATGAACTCTGTCCAGCTATTAATTGGACACCCTTAGCCCTTCAGCGATACATACTGAAGTACTGACCTTGTACCTTTAACATGGGCCTGTTGTTGCATTTTATTTCCTTTTTTCTCTGAAACCAAACTCAATAGGTCTGTCGTCCACTTCTTTTAAAGCGCCAATGCCCATACATACTCATAGAATGATCCAGATTGAATGCAGGAGGAGTCTTTCTTTGTCTCACTTCGGTGGCTTACTGATATCTCCCCCTGCGTTTTTTACAGGTCTCTTCCCTGCCATCCTCAACCTGGCCAGCAATGCTGAGATCTCCACCAACGCCACCTGCGGGGAACCTGAGCCTGAGATGTACTGTAAGCTGGTGGAGCACGTGCCCCGGCACCGGCTCCGCAACCCACAGTGCCGGACCTGCGACAGCCAAAGCGCCAACCTAAAAGGTGTGGAAAAGATTCTGAACTTCGGGGCTGCAGTTCCTAATGGCCTCCTTCAATATAGGGTTTAAAGTGAATATGTTTAATTAACTGTAAAAAAAAAAGTATTCATTTCAGGTAGGATAATTACAAGAAAACTTTTTAACAGTAATATATGGGTTTAATTAAATGATGGATTTATGTATTGAAAGATAGAAGCTGGACTGAAAAAACCTCAATTACTGAGATATTGGAGGGACATGATTGCCTCAAGGTGTTATCATTTCCCGCCAAGGCAGCAAGCATGCGATAAAGAGCTGCTTCATTTTTGTTTCGCAACATAGAACGGCACCCCATCACCAACGCAATTGACGGAACCAACCAATGGTGGCAGAGCCCCAGCATCAAGAATGGCCGTCAATTCCACTGGGTGACCCTCACTCTGGACTTACGACAGGTAGGACTAACGCCTCAGCGCTACCGCGGCGCTGCTTTTCAAACTGCACCTGGCGGAACAAGTCCACATCCTATTTTTTACGAGTTGTAGTAATGATACTCGCAAAAGTCTGTTCTGTACAATTAGTTTTTTCTTTTTTACCAAGCCTACGCTTTCCCTTTGTTCTGATTGGCTGTCACCACTGGGCCTCCGGGGCTTAACTGGAAATAAGACTTTCAGACGGGACGTCACACTACCATTTCCTGTTATAAGTCTTCAGCTCATCAGCTGTTTGATACCTGAACCAGTAAACATGCACTGCTGGCACGTGTTGTAACACACCTGCCTATAAAACCTCACATATTTATGTCCCCCTTTAAAGGATTTACTGTGCTCTGATTGGCCACAAGATGCCAGGCTCATTGCTCCACTCATGTGAGACTGACTTGTTACAATAAATCCCTGCTTACGAATTTCTCAAGGCTAAACTATACCAAGAGCAGGGGATAATGTTTCATTGTATGAATCACGAGAAGGTCATTTTTCAAGCATGTCTAACACTTGTGTTACGGATTTAACATCATTGCCAACTGATATAGAACGTCATATTAATTCCCAGATGTTCACATTTCACACGGCTGATTTTCCTTCAATTTGCTTCATTGCGGCCCTTTGTATATCAATGACTTTCTGAAGCATAAATGAATAAAGTGGGATTTTAAGTTCATATCTGTTGTGAAGACCTTGATGAATTTGTTTAGCCTGAAGGTTGTCTGAAGCTGCTTTCATGCTGCCGAGTCTAAGCGTTGCCGTTTTAGTCACGTTTCCTCTGTGTGCAGTTCTCACGTCAGGTGGCGACAGTGGAATTATTTTCATTGCTATTATCACTTGTATCCCATATGATATGGTAGCCACACCTAAAAATTGTCTGCCATACCTCCAAAAACAGTGCGTCGCTTGCATTTGCAAGCCACCTGGGTCACATGGCACGGCGGCCATATTGCACTTGAAAATATACTGTATGTTCTTCTGGTTTGCTCTGGCCTTTGTTTTATTTAGTATTTTTGTACTATAGTTTTCTACATGAGAGTTAAGACTGGAGGTGGATCTAAGGGCCCTCACTCACTCAAATCTCATTCCTTAAAGCGGTTTAGCGTTCCTGTGAGGCGATGTACTGTGAGCGTCCGGAGCCACCGGACAGCCCTAATCTGGCTGATGCAGAACGCGAGACATTCCTGCTCTGATGGGAGAAAGACCTGGGTGGTAGTGGTTTGTCTGAATGCTCCAGACACCCTAATACCCTCTAATTACCATACTGACATGAATGATTCCGTCTGTTAAAGCGAGCTTTGAAAATCAAACGGCGAATTGTTTGCACGTAATGGGATCGTGTATTCCTTTAGATTAATTCACCGACGCACCTGCCCATAGGAAGAACAATTGATGATTGCCATGTTACATGGCGTCTGCCTATCTGTGCATTGTATTCCCATAAGGGTTGGTGTTTTGCATGGAATAATAGAGTAGGCAGATTGCTTTGGTTATTCAATGCATTAACTATATCCAGGTGTTACAAATCCACAGCTTCAGAATAGCATCGGAACATATCACGTTATGACTTTTATTTTTATGGAAAGCCTAACTTTTCTCTACTTTTCTAAAAACGAGTGTTTTTGCTAGTGTTTCCAGACTGGAAACACTTTTGAAAAAGGAGAGCAGCAGACAGTCCACTCCTTTATGCATTTTCTTTTCATGTCATTCAGACACAGGGAAAGCAGAGAGCGTTACAGATGGAGATGGGATCACAGTGCAGAAAGTGCCATGGTGGGGAATCAAACCACATGTTTGCACCACATGTTAAAATGAATATAAGCCGAATGCTTTTTAAAGAAAATCAGAGATCCAGTTGATTCTCAGTTTCTAATTCTCACGGTTTTCTTTTGGTTGCCTCCTTTGTCAGAGACGGTCTAGCTAAGCTAATGTAGAGAAACCTTCTGGGCAGTAGGACAGAAATCCCCATGCTATGGTATGCCTTTACTAAGCTGGACGGTCAATGGACTGTGATCTAGACCTGCTAGGGACTGGCTAGCAGGAAACAGTCTCCAAATAGTTTTTTTCTGTCACCGTGGCGATTATCCACCATTTTATGCTGGGGGCCAATTTAAAAGGATAAGCGAAATAATCTGACCCTTGTGGCCCTAGGTTGGGTACGCAAATTTCCAAATGAACAAACATTAAACATTTAAACAACCTGAAACCGCAGTGTGGACACCTATTGGTGAAAGTTATTTGGATTTAAACAAGCCATTAACTTGCCTTTGGTGCACAGTGGAACGTTCCTTTGTGAATGGCTGCAGGTTCGCTGTTGGGAGGAGAAAAGATAACAAGCCTCGGGCGACAGGGGATCCAGCCAGTGGGAACGAAGCCGTACTGAGACACTGGGATTACCAGCTCCTAAAGCTAACAAAAACCCAATTCAGTTCTCTCTGTCACTGCTCTCGTCGCTTAGACACACTGCAAAAATCGAAATCTTACCAAGCATTTTAATTTTATATTTAGACTTTAGAATCTTATTTCTGTAACTGTTTTTGCTAAATAAGACAAACTATCTGCCAGTGGGGGGGATAGTTTTACTCATTTCAAGATTTGCCAGTGGGGTAAGATAATTTCACTTGCCAGGCAAAAATTAAGTTAAAAAACAAGCTAATATTTTCCACTTTTGAGGGAAAAAAAAAGACCAAAACACTTAAGTTGACTTAGCAATGTTAAGACAGACATTGTTTGCAGTGCAGGACCTAAGTCTCCCCCGTGGAACCAGTGGCAAACCAAAGCCCAGGAACACAGAATTGAACAACACAGTGTCTGACAAAATCAGAACTGACCCAGGTGCCCATCACAAATAAGAGCTCTTAGGGATGTGTGAAGCCATTTTGAGGTTATCCGTTCTTACACCCATATCACATAAACGATTGATAGAATTTGTTTTCTATCAAACTCTTGAGTACATTACCTTTGGCAGTACCAATGGGGTCTCTAAAAGGCTCAAACACATAAGATGGCATGCCAATTTTACACATTAAGCGATGATAGGTGTAAACTCATCCAGTGGCCGTTTCACAGAATTTATTAATGAATGAGTCTAGAGTTTACCATTACATCTGGAACATAGACCATCGTGGTGGAAGCTATATTAACTTGGACTGACCACATTAAAGGGCTATATTTGGTAAAAGGCTTGTTTCCAGGGGAATGATGAGACTCTCCTTTGTTTGGTTAGGATGGGGGAAGGGCGGGTGGACATTGAGGTCTCAGGGCCGGGAGCTGCTAAGTCTGACAGCGGACAGATTTATTTTCGGCCGCAATTTAGCCCCAATAATAATAATTTGTTTGCTACAAGTTCGGTACGGTTGTCATACAGTGTGCGTGCTGAAACTGCGCTGCTTAACAATCTAGACCCCTCAAGTGTGCCAGGTGCTTACCCGGCACCTACAATCAGTGATTTCGTATCTGTTAAGGCAGACTGTTTTACCAGAATCATGTGCAGTGTCAGGTTCCACATGCTGAATTTCAGGGAAGACCCATTAGCAGACAGTGATAAATGATTGATAATGCTACCACACAGCAGACAGGTACAATACACGCACATGGTTTTATATGGGTGATTCTACAGGAATGGTGTAAATTGGTTGTAAAGAAATAAAAAATTTGTATCCTATTTTTTCCAGACTTTAAGCATATGCTGTATGTGTTAGTCCAAGTCTAGTGGCTAAAACTGGGTCTTTGTGGACATTCAAATAGTGAGTGTTATGGCAGTGATATGAAAACTGGAGATTTTTTTAGCTTGTTTTTTAATCTACAAAATCCAAAAAATAGAACAGTAATCCCAACTTTCCATTCAGAAGAAGTTCTACGGAAATACAAGTGTTAAGAAATTGGCAGTGTTATTTTCATTGACAGAAATGTAAAGGTTTGTGGTGGGGACAGATTATCTCCAATATAAAGAGCAATTTTTGTGTATTGAAATGATCATGATCTCAATGCTTGAGACCACATGTTCAAAACACTTTTTTAAAACACTTTTCTGCACCATTTCTGTAGAATGGCTCATATAAGAAGTGACACATAGTAATAAAGGTGATTACTGCTAAAACGTGTAGGTGGCCTACATACAGAGGCAAATAGATGCTTATTCCATGTTCACCCACAGACACACACAAGACATATAGGCGGCAGTGTAGTATAATTGTATATATATAATAATAATATGTATAATAATAAGTGTAGTATAATGGTTAAGGAACTGGGCTTGTAACTGAAAGGTAGCAGGTTCGATTCCCAGGTAGGACACTGCCGTTGTACCCTTGGGCAAGGTACTTAACCTGAATTGCTTCAGTATATATCCAGCTGTATGAATGGATAAATGTAATAAGAAGTTGTGTAAGTCGCTCTGGATAAGAGCGTCTGCTAAATGGCTATAATGTAATGTAATATAGGCAACATGCATGTTCTAAATAAAGAAACTGAGAAACAGATTAACATAATGAGACTCCTGTGCACGACATGCCTTTCACTGGTAACATAAGCCAGAAACACATCAGACATAATTTCACCCTGTTGTGTAAACTCTAAAATTGCAATCTTGTGAGTTGTAGGCTGTGTAATGTATCAGATCCTCACAAGACAGATAATAGATTCTGCAGGCGTCTACAGAGCTGGGGATAGTTATCTGTCATTGCAGAAATTCTTCTGTAGGAATTGTATTCTTCTTGAGGGGACCTCCCTGTCTGCCTGCCAACTGCCAATAAAAATGGTCATTCCACGATGTAATGCTGTAACAGCTGTTTCAGGTTTCTTGTCCAAGCAAAACAAGAGAAGATTGGTTTGAAATGCATTACTGCTCGTACAGTCATGCTCATTCTCCAAGTCGTAGTGCGACAGGTACAAGTTCACAACGACCTGTGTGTGTGTGTGTGTGTGTCCCAGGCTCTAGAACAATTTGTTTCTATCCTGGGAAGGGATTGAGTGGTATTGGGACAACACAGCTGGTCAGTGAGGTGTTTGGACAGGAGTATCTCTGTTTATCCTGAGCGTGTCGTATTTGATCTGTCTGGGGGGCGGACGGGATGGGTGCTCTGAAATGGTTCCCTCTGAGATTTTGGCTGTCCAGTGATAATTGGATAAAGAGTTTGGCCCGGGGGGAAGGATTGGCATCAATTTCCATTTCAGCCTTTCTTTTCCTGGCACATAGGGAGCTTAGCACCCCCCCCCCCCCCCCCCCTCCCCATACCTCTTTCCCTTAGGGATTAAAATCAACACAGAGCACAGTAGTGTTTCAGCTATTTGCCTTTCTGATTTCATTCAGTAATGACCTCTCTGTTTGTGTTAGTACATGATGTAACATCTGTTGCACCTTTCTTCGAGTTTACAGATTTAAAAGTAACGCCACGTGCCACCTGCCTTACGTGCCACGACAGTCTGCAAATTTGCTTTGATAAAATGCCGGTTTGATGCGCCAGGAATCCACTTTGGTTTGGTCGGCCGAGATAGATAATGCAGCGATAATGAAAATAGTGACAAAAATTATGGTTGGGACGGAGATTAAATTATCGTCGGATCACACTGTATGTTCAATTGCGTGTTACGCATGATAAACTGCCATTTACATGCATAGCTCTCCAAAAAATACACATTTCCAGTCGCGCCATTTGAGGAAAATTGGAATTATTAGTGGCAGATTGTGATTGCAAAGGCATTTTTACAGCTTTCCTTTTGCTGATGTGAATTGCATTGACGGGGGTCAGGGAGCCTTGCACAAGCCGGTGCAGAGTGTTCTTCAGTCATCCCAAGACCGTAGTGGCCCTTTAATAACAAATATGACTTTCAGTCTCTGATTAAAAATGTGAATTATCTGGCATAGGAAAATATGTAGCCGTTTGATTGATTGTACTGTCAAAACATACCGAGCGGGTGAAGGAGATGCACCTACAGCTGTTGGTGTCGGCAAGAGGAAGCCGGTGGAACCGTTTTCACACAGTCCTCACGAGTACGCTACGTGCTACACGGTCCTCACGGGTATGCTACGCGCTCCTTGATATCATCAGCAGAAGATGCTCGAGCTCACTGCGCTCTGAGTCCCTTTATAGAGTGATACAGCGGGGGCCCGATGCGATGGCCCCCTGATCCGACCTCAACTTATTTGGCTTGGACGCGTTCCCGCAAGCCCCCAGGTGTACAGGGCTTGGGAAGGCGGATCTCGGAGACGCGGCCGATGTCGACTCGAAAGCCTGGGAACGAGGCAGGTCTCCACGCGTTTCTCCCGGGCGTCGTTTGGCAGCGGCGAACTCCCGGTGCCCCAACATGCAGCACGACGCTTGTGGGATGGACTCCTCATTGGCATAAGCAGTCTTTGCAGTCGTGTTTATCGCATTATCTCCTTCAAAACCGCATGCCGCGTATTTCCGCAGTCGATGTGCATTCATCCATTCTTGATGTAGTTCATCCATCTTCTAGGCCATCTTCAAAATCACTGGCTATTAAGTGACGAGTGGTTCCAATTTCGCTCAGGGAGACAATTTTGGCTTTCTATATCGGTGCGATCTGTGTGATTTGTGAGATATAGCTTTATGCTAAATTATGGTGTGGTATATTTCCAAGAGAGCCAGGCAACAAGGCTTACATGTCTTTTAGGGCTTTTTAGAGAACAGTAATTAATCGGTGTCAGGCTCTTTCAGATGTTGCATGGTTCACTATGGCCATATTCACGTATGCCCCAAGAATTCAAATGGAACAGTTTACTATTCTGTCTTCGACAACTGCTCTGCGACATACGTGGATGTAAAACTACTCTTCCCTGTTAATTGTATACACATGACTCCTTGAGCGAGGTCTTTCAGTTTTTTCCATCTTTTGAGTGTTACCTTATTATGTGCAGTCATTGGTCTAGAGGATTCACAAGTATTTAAATTATTTAGATGTGTTATTCTAATGATATATAAATATTTGGAAAATATACAGTATAAATCTACTGATGTTATAACAAGGAAATAAAAGTATACTTGGTAGAATAAGCAAACAGCTGTGGTTTCCGCAGTGGATTCTTATGCTTACTCCCACACGGATATGCTACTTCACTTCTCACACACACCACATTTGAATCAAGCAGCAATTTCTCTCTTGAATATAATGAGGTGAAATGAATGCCGGATGTGAAAATGAACTATGAAACCTTATTCCACGAAGTCACATTTTTGACCCATCTGCTAATCATTAACTACCATGCATCCAACAATAAATAGTGCATCAAATATTAAGCATTCACTTAGAATATACTTCTAATAGAACTTAGAATGCATCCTATTATATCATGTTTTTCAAATTAAAACATACTAATGACTGATTTATAATGAAGCCACAATTAAATTTCTTTTATGCATTGATACAGTATTTTAAGATATGCAAATGAACACTGATCCCACGCTGTGTGTAGCAGTGATATCATGTGTAGTCATTAGTGACTATTCATGAATTACTGTTGACTACTTGTGACTGACACTGTGTTTAATACACATTTCAACATTGAGATGCATTGTATCTGTCTTAGAAGTGGTGTATGAATGATGCTCTCTTCTGTTCTGTATCTCAGTTCATGAAAGTTCAGGAACTTGTGGGAACAGGAAATCAACAGGAAGTAAAACAGTACATCCATTGAAAAGCTCTTTTAGCTTTAAGTAGATTGTGCTCTGTCATTCACAACCTTCTTTCATGTGCTGTTCTGTGTATGGAAGGAATATATTATTTTGCGAAAGAATTTTAAAATGTTTCCATGAATAGAACTATAGATTTGTACTCATGTTGTATATGAAGGGTTTGTTTCACTTATGGTACCAATGTAACATAATATGTTGCTTTGACTTTTGACTTCTTCAAAGTTCAATCTAGAGGCTTTGTATATTATCCCATTCTGAGATTCGTGTCACGTAAAATTTAATTTGGTCTTTCATCTGCCCGGGGGAATATGAAAGACATTTTCTCATTTTCATTTGTCACCCTACACGGATACTTTTGTCAATGCATTTCATGCCGGCTTTCTAACATACTGTATAATTATATTGGTATATCAAAGTTAATATTTAAGACGGAAGATGATCTTTGGAAATGGAAATGAAACATCTCCCTATAATCATAGATCTTCCTTCTTTGATTCGTTTCTGTTTGTGTATTCACATGCCTCGGCAGATGAATCAGGAATGTCAATGGAATTTTCTCCACCTTCAGATGAAGTGTGAGGATAAGTGTATGCTAAGGGGTACCGTCAAATAATGCTTATTAGATTAAAGAGAAGAAATAGATAAGTTGCTCCAAGCTCGTTCAAAGCTTTATTTTTTTGCTAGTGGCGGTATCAGAGGGCAAATCGTTATTCAAAGTTGAGGAAAGCCCCATGTCTATTTGATGCTTTTCCTTCGGTTGCTAAGAAACGCATAAACATAAAATTGTATATAAAAGTATCAAAGAAGAGGAAGAGGGTAGTGCACAAGACAGGCATTCAAATTTAAAATTCTATTTTTTCAGTGCATTCCCACTTTTAACAATTTCCATTTGCACATTCTTCTGGTCAGTTGCCAGATTACATTAAAGGCACATTCCATCAAACGCATGCCCGTGAATTTGATCTTGATTATGTACTCTCTGAATTTGATATATGGTTGCTTATTGGTTTGATTATCATGCGCATCAAAGCAGGTTAAAGATCAGTGGAGAACAGGCAGATGTCTTTCGGTGGCTCCCTTCAAGGTTGGGGACGGCCAATGAATGAGGGGGTTTGTTTGGAATGCTTGTTAAAACAGGATCTGAAAGTAGCTGACTCAGCGGCCCGGCCCAGTGAGAGTGGCCTGGTGAGGGGGTAAAACAAAACACCGTGCAGTCCCCAGTGACCCGAAGGCACCCCCCAGTCTGCTGTGTAATGCACAGAGAGGCAGCTCATCAGACTGCTAAACCGAGAGTGAATGTAACGGCTGACCATTAGCCGGATTTGCTTGATCGCAAGACGTGGAGAGCACGTGTTGCCCTTTTCACTGCTGCAAACATACATGTGGCTTTCTCTGGGCTGACTATAACTCTAAAATATAGAAGGATTTGTGTTTCTATGTACGTCTATATATCTAAATACTGTTAGCAAGCTTCCGAGAAGGTCCAATTCAGTGACGGTTCACATCGGCATATGAGCTGTCGTACAGCACATTAATAGAACAATCTTCTTTATAGTTTCTTCTGGGGAAGATAAAGCAACTAGTCAAAAACTGTATGACTCACTGGTGCATGAATGAGTGGATCTCTGTTGGGGGCTTTTCTACCGCTGGCACTGGATCCAGGCAGAACCATGCTCAGCTTGACCGGAATGGGAAAAGCACTTTTGTCACCACTTGAGCAAGTAGAGTGTTTAAGCTCTGGTCGTGGGGGCCAGACAAAGGGCTATCTGTAGTCCCCCTTTTGTCCGCTATCTATATCAATAGTAAGTAATGGCTTTTCTGAAAATTCTAGCAAATACTTATTTTGCTAATTCAATAAGGCATTGGCGCATGTTCTTTGTGGATAGTTTCAGCCCAGATCAATGACAAATGATTTACATGGCACCCCGAGCTGTAAATGTAAATGTACCTATAGATTTTTCAACATCTTGTTCAGTTAATTTTACGCCATTCTATTTGCCCCGATTGGCTTGCTGTCGGGGTAGGCGGGAGCAGCGTTGTTGTGTTTCTCTCGAGCTCAGTTTCCCGTGGGAAGGAGGGCGTTCGCTGAAACCAGGTGTCGCGTTCAGGTTTTCCAGGTGGCCTACGTCATCATCAAGGCAGCCAACTCGCCTCGTCCGGGGAACTGGATCCTGGAACGCTCTCTGGACGGGGTGGAGTACCAGCCCTGGCAATACTACGCCATCAGCGACACGGAGTGCTTGTACCGCTACAACGTCACACCCCGCCTGGGACCCCCCACCTACAAGAAGGACAAAGAGGTCATCTGCACCTCCTACTACTCGCGCCTTGTCCCTCTGGAGCACGGAGAGGTATGGGATACAAGTAATGTTTTTCATGTTACCAGGGTAACAAAATGGTTTCCATCCATTTAGACTGCCCTTACAGGAGAAATACATGTACAGCATAATCCTATAGTGTACAGGGATTCCCAACTAGCAGCTGAACTTATGCCCATGTGAAGTCATATTGTTTCTCTGAAAAACATATAAATTTCACTGTTGCAGTAGTGCTACAAGCAGTAATTGCTCTCGTTGTCGTGAAAACACCTATTTGTAAGAGTGACACAAGCATGTATAGCTTTGGTAGCCTAGGTTTATTCAAAATGGTTAGTCATTTATACGCTGCTATTTGTGTAAGGTTATTTTCCTATGGATATAAATCCCACCTGTTCACAAGGCAATGACCATAATCTTGTGAATGAAAGACCCTCAGACCCTCTGAGAATAGAGTTTGCTCTCGATGCCCACAAAGCACAACCTGGCACCGGCTCAGGGCAGGAGTGGTCGGCGTGACCCACGGACAATGGACAGTGTTTTCAGAGCCCTCTGAATGCCGGCTTACAGAGGCGGCAGCGTTGACTTCCTTGGAGAGGGAGCATAATAATGAGATTCTGTGGTTTAAAAAAAAAAACCATTCCTTCCACTTAAAACATTCCCCAAGGTGTGGGCAAGAAAAAAGAGCTTTTCTGTGGGCTGCAGAAAGGAAAAGGCTTTGGGAACTGCCATTTTAGCATTGAACTGTCCTCGTTGCTCTGGAAAACAAGCATATATAAGATAACTTTCGTTATTTTCGTTTAGGTGTTTTCAAATTTAAAAAAAACGTATTTGTCTCAGATTGTAATTGCAGTCGTAAGTCTCAGATTAGAAGCTCGTTGAAAATTGATCTCTCATTTCCATCCCCAAAGATCCACACCTCCCTGATCAACGGCAGGCCGAGCGCGGACGACCTGACCCCCGAGCTGCTGGATTTCACCTCCGCCCGCTACATTCGCCTGCGCCTGCAGAGGGTCCGCACGCTCAACGCCGACCTCATGACCCTCAGCTACCGCGACCCCAAGGAGGTGGACCCCATTGTGACGCGTCGGGTACGTGGCACGTCGGAGTCCCAGTGAGAAAGAACACGCTTTGTCAGTGTGCCAAAAGTGATGGTGGTCCTTAAGCTGATGTTTCCGGGGACAAAGGCAAAACACATGTTTGAAGAATAGTTGATTGTGCACTGCATTCAAAAAAAGAATGGTAGTCCAGGCTCTGGATTCAATCAACTTCTTCTCAAGGGAAAGACATAGTATTCAATATAAAAAGCCAAGATGACGTCATCATTGCGAGAGAATCCAGCAGAAAGAGTTTTTCTGAATAGCAGCATTCCTTGGTTTATTCTTGTTTTTTTTTTTTGAGTGATAAATGCATCGTGAAGGGTTGCATTTTGGAAGCTTAGTTGTAAACCCCACAATGGTGAATTGTCTAAAACAGAAGGCTGTGGGATTGTGTGGGAATTAGAACAGACGAGTCTCACTGTCAGCTACACTGTGTGTCACTGCTCTCTGTGTTTCACACGGACTCACACAAGGATTTCGTTTTTTTTTAAGAACTATCACATGTTCCTGGTGTCCTTTATTCCTTCGATGTCCTTGGGTCTGTATAAGGCCTTCTAACTTCTGCAAAACATTTAACGCAATGCGTAATCTAAATCGTATGCATACTGTAAATGCTAAGTGTTAATATTTCACAGATATGAAGTGTTGATTGTTGTATTTGGAATGGTTCTTCAGGAATTGATATTGGAACGGATTTTGGGTTCATGAATGTGAAGCACTTTTCGGAACGAGGCGCTGGCTGGTAATTTTTCAAAAGCGCCACTTTACATGTTGACATCGTTTTAAAACAAGCCACAGCTGAAAACATTGATGTTTACAAGACCCCAGCTCCGCCTATACACCAGTCGTATCGCTGCTAATGACTGACCCCCCGAGTCAGAACATACTTTCACGAGCGCATAATTCATCATTTCGCTTGCACTTTACAGCAAGCGCCGTCACTGTTACGCACGTTAAAGCCCATCACGGGTTATTGCTCGGACGTCTGAATTGAAGGATTGGATCTTCAGTACGAAATCAATCCCGGACAAAGTGTTATTCTGAACCTCGCTCAGTAGGCTCACATTTTAATGCATGGCTGTGATTTGCCATTAGCGGGGTCAGCGTGAGACAGTCTCAGAATGTAAATCAGGTTTTTTGAAAAGAAAGTATGGTGGTGGTATGTGTTACATCGTGTCGTCTTGTTCCCCCGCAGTATTACTACTCCATCAAGGACATCTCGGTGGGTGGCATGTGCATCTGTTACGGCCATGCTCAGAGCTGCCCCTGGGACCCGATCAGCAAGGTACCGTAAATCTCCCCAGAAGCCCTCTCTCCATTGGAAGCCGATCCCGATTCTAAAAGGACAGGTCCCTGCGGGCTTAATGCTGTCTTGTATTCAGCGCAGTGTGTGACTTTGGATCAGGAATGGGAGACTTCCTTTCCAAATCATTTCCTCTCCAACAATAATGATTCATTTCATCATTTAAAGAGAACCAAAACACAGCGGTCAACTTTAGGCCGCAGTCAATACTCTTTGTGAAATGGGGAATTCCGTAATTTGTTCATTAATTCCTTATTTTCAATAATTTAAATGTTATATGTTAAAAAACCATCTATATTCTATTTGTCACATTTGATTTCTTTGTTAAAACTTCAAAGCTCCCTGGTGTGGAAAGTGTGTTAAAGATAATCATTACCACATTAATTTGGGACATAAAATTCCATAAATGAATTCAATGACTTCACGGAATATTAGACTTCAATCTATTCAACCCATTCAAAAAGTCTTTGATGTTTCTTGAATCTCCAGCTGTAATGTTTAAAATATAGGGCCTCTATTAAAGGAGAAGTTCCGTATTTAGCATGTTAAGCCCTGTTAAAAGGTTATTTACAATCATATACAACGGTCCATATCAACATTTTGACAAACTTTGCAGTCTTGAGATATATTGTTTATTGCTCATGTCACAGCTAACGTACACAATGGATCTGGACGTGCACAATAGAAAATCCTTCAAAAAACACCATAAACTCTCGTTTTCAAAGACGGGAAACTCACAGAGTGGTCACTGGTGTCCGCTGATGTTCTGACAGAAATCGTCGCAAAGTATCCTTCGTATCTGGTTTTATTTATCATTTTATTAAATACATTGACTTGTATAGACACCAACGGAGGTTTAGATATATATCCACAGCCGGAAACCGGAAATACTTCTGAATTGTTTTGGAAAGTTTGTTGTTTTCTGTTGCTCACTAGCGGTCTTGTGCGCTCACAGTGAAGGAATCAGTCGCATAAACATACTCTAATTTAGCAAAATGGATCCTTTTGAAGAGTTCATACTAGCTGCAAAGCAAACCCCGACCTGGTGACCCGGAAGCGGCTCTTCTTCTTCTACGGTAGAATCATAGACTGTATAAAAATAGGGTAGAATTCAAACTCTGCCAAGACGCCAAAATTTCAAGCGGAAGTTTACAAACGTATGGCTGTATGGCGACTGAAAAATATATCTCAAGACTGCAAAGTTTCTCAAAATGTTGATATGGACCGTTGTATATGATCGTAAATAACCTTTTAACAGGGCTTATAATGCTAAATACCGAACTTCTCCTTTAATAGAGGCCCTGTATTTTAAACATTACAGCTGGAGATTCAAGAAACATAAAAGACTTTTTGAATAGGTTGAATAGATTGAAGTCTAATATTCTGTGAAGTCATTGAATTCACTTATGGAATTTTATGTCCCAAATTAATGTGGTAATGATTATCTTTAACACACTTTCCACACCAGGGAGCTTTGAAGTTTTAACAAAGAAATCAAATGTGACAAATAGAATATAGATGGTTTTTCTTATAACCCTGACAAAACATTTTGTCTGACCCTCCCAACCCCCTCGACGGAATTGGTACGATTGGCTGTTGGTTTTCGCTGCAAGTTTGCGCCTTATTAATGAGAAAGACACGTTAACAAGAGGATAAAACAGAAGAAGCCCAGTTGTAATCCCAAGTGCTGTCAAACTGACACTTTCATCCCTAACACTGACCTGCGACATGCTAGCAAGACATCACACACAAGTGTTATTCCCACCTTGTGTGAACCCGCAGACTTAACATGTGCTGTCTGCGTGTTTAAACTACAAGTGCTAAAAGTGAGAGTTCAACATTTGTAGTTGCTGTTTGTGTGTGTGTGTGTGTGTGTGTGTGTGTGTGTGTGTGTGTGTGTGCGTGTGTGTGTGTGTGTGTTCGTTTAAGCCTACTCCACCATGCGGATCTGTTAAGGATCTGTGACTAGTTTGCTGAGACACCGTTGGGAAGCTGACAGTACGATGAGCATGCAGTGTGGGGAGACATTTCTCCTTCATTCCTAACAAAACGTCCACTGTTCCCCCCCTTTTGTCCATTTAGAGGCTGCAGTGTGTGTGCGAGCACAATACGTGTGGGAAAAGCTGTAATGAGTGTTGCCCCGGATACCATCAGGAACCGTGGCAACCTGGAACGCTGTCCCGCGGCAACACTTGCGAGAGTAAGCCGGAGTCATCACAGCTCGAACAAGAAATTATCGCAGTATTCTGTAATACCTTGTTTGACTGTTTTAACTTTTTTGATAAACAGGCAAAGGAATGGCCATGGTATTCTACTTTAAATTTACTTTGGGAAATAGGCCAAGTTGAGACCTAGCAGAAAAAGTTTAAGTATTTAAATTTTTTTGACATAATACAAGTGTCTTGGATGACAAAAACACATTGCAGTGAAAATATTTTCTAAAATATCATTTATTTTATCTGTATTGAATGTCCCTTGTAGTGTAGGTTTCAGCATAGTAGCATATATGGTTTTTGAGATTAAGAGCAGATACTTGTGTCCCCTACACAAGTCTATGACTGATAGAGTACATAGGCCTATACATATCTATGACTGATATAGTACATAGGCCTATACATATCTATGACTGATAGAGTCCATAGGCCTAGACATATCTATGACTGATAGAGTCCATAGGCCTATACATATCTATGACTGATATAGTACATAGGCCTATACATATCTATGACTGATAGAGTCCATAGGCCTATACATATCTATGACTGATAGAGTCCATAGGCCTATACATATCTATGACTGATAGAGTCCATAGGCCTATACATATCTATGACTGATAGAGTCCATAGGCCTATACATATCTATGACTGATAGAGTCCATATGCCTATACATATCTATGACTGATATAGTACATAGGCCTATACATATCTATGACCAATAGAGTACATAGGCCTATACATATCTATGACTGATAGAGTACATAGGCCTATACATATCTATGACTGATATAGTACATAGGCCTATACATATCTATGACTGATAGAGTCCATAGGCCTAGACATATCTATGACTGATAGAGTCCATAGGCCTATACATATCTATGACTGATATAGTACATAGGCCTATACATATCTATGACTGATAGAGTCCATAGGCCTATACATATCTATGACTGATAGAGTCCATAGGCCTATACATATCTATGACTGATAGAGTCCATATGCCTATACATATCTATGACTGATATAGTACATAGGCCTATACATATCTATGACCAATAGAGTACATAGGCCTATACATATCTATGACTGATAGAGTACATAGGCCTATACATATCTATGACTGATATAGTACATAGGCCTATACATATCTATGACTGATAGAGTCCATAGGCCTATACATATCTATGACTGATATAGTACATAGGCCTATACATATCTATGACCAATAGAGTACATAGGCCTATACATATCTATGACTGATAGAGTCCATATGCCTATACATATCTATGACTGATAGAGTCCATAGGCCTATACATATCTATGACTGATATAGTACATAGGCCTATACATATCTATGACTGATAGAGTCCATAGGCCTATACATATCTATGACTGATAGAGTCCATAGGCCTATACATATCTATGACTGATAGAGTCCATATGCCTATACATATCTATGACTGATATAGTACATAGGCCTATACATATCTATGACCAATAGAGTACATAGGCCTATACATATCTATAACTGATAGAGTACATAGGCCTATACATATCTATGACTGATATAGTACATAGGCCTATACATATCTATGACTGATAGAGTCCATAGGCCTATACATATCTATGACTGATATAGTACATAGGCCTATACATATCTATGACCAATAGAGTACATAGGCCTATACATATCTATGACTGATAGAGTCCATAGGCCTATACATATCTATGACTGATAGAGTCCATAGGCCTATACATATCTATGACTGATAGAGTACATAGGCCTATACATATCTATGACTGATAGAGTCCATAGGCCTATACATATCTATGACTGATAGAGTACATAGGCCTATACATATCTATGACTGATAGAGTCCATATGCCTATACATATTCATCCCCTCCTTCTCTTGTGTATTTTCTAGTGTTTCATCTTGCTCCCGCTCTGATAGGTGAATTGTATTATTTGTGTTTTTGCTTTCGCTTTAAATCTACCGCTGCTCCTTATTATAAATTGTTCTTCACGCCCTTCAGAATGTAACTGCCACAACAAAGCGGAAGACTGCTACTACAACCAGACAGTGGCTGACGGCAAGATGAGCATGAACACGCACGGGAAGTTTGCAGGCGGGGGCGTCTGCCTGAACTGCACCCAAAACACCGCTGGGGTGAACTGTGAGACCTGCGCTGACAGCTTCTACAGACCTCACAAGGTAGGCCGCCGTCTCCCGCCGACCGATAGCCGCCGTTTCCCGCCCGCTCGGCGAGTGCTCTTTTGTTGCCCCTCGTGTCTGTCTTGTCGGACACCGTTTGCGTAAATCTCCATTGTTTCGGGAGTGGCAATTAAAGGCGCAAACGGGTGTTTGCCCAAAAAACAGCCCCGTGCGAATCCTTTGTAGGGCCGGTTCACCGCCAGACAAAGCAAAGAGACTCCTGAGGGCCTTTGAGATGTGCGCTGCCCCGGCTGTAAAGGACTGCCATTGTTCCCAAACTTTAACAATGTCTCTGTTTGTATCTGCTCGCGGAATGTCGAGGATAATTTGTCCTCTTCTCTCTTCCCGGAATGGAGATGTCCCCATACGACGAGTTCCCGTGTGTCGAGTGCCTGTGCGACCCCGACGGGTCTCTGACTCCCAACTGCATCAAGGACGAGAGCCACGCCAAGCCCGAGCAAGGTCAGTGCGTGCAGGGTAATGAGTACAGGGGAGCTGGAGGAGCGTTGCACCATCTTGTAACTTCCTGGTTCTTGAGAAAAAAATAATGTGCCACCTCTTTTTATTAAAAAGAAGTAATTCCGTTGTTTGCTCAAAAACCAAACAATCACATTGACCTTGAAAAGATGCCATGTCAGGATGTCAGTGTATTTTCTTGGGGGAAAAAAGACATATTATTTTTTGCCAAAGTTGCAAAGTAACCCTCCAGTTTCAAGGTTAATTAAAAATGAACAGAGAGAAGATAGCTTGAAATCAATGTTCTCATGAATTTTAATGTTTTTAACTCATCGATAACCCAAACTACCAAAGGGTATAGTGGTAATGCTTGAATCGTGTGTGTGTGTGTGTGTGTGTGTGTGTGGCTGTATAAACAAGGCTGGTGCTATGCTGACCAGTGTGCGCTGATGTGCTGGGTTGTGTTGAATATGCGCTACAGGTTTGCACGCTGGCCAGTGTCTGTGCAAAGAGGGCTTCGCCGGCGAGCGCTGCGACCGCTGCGCCTTTGGCTACAGAGACTTCCCCCTGTGCATGCGCTGCAACTGCAGCCTGGACGGCAGCTTCAACGTGGACCCCTGCAAGGACTGCGCGTGCAAGGTAACGGAGCGCTGCTCCTCTGCGATCCCCTCCTGCGGGGTCGAGTTCTGTATGAGGAGAGCGACTAGAGATTTAGGTCAGGTTTTCTAGGAATTCACCATTTCGGTGTTTTATGTTTGGCATAAACGGTGGCAATTATGGCATTAAATTACATAGAGTATTTAGAGTTTGTGTGGAGTTTGCGTTGAGCACATTTCCAGGGGTCAGGGAATAATTTTGGCTGTGGGAGGGTGTCCCGTGGGGCGATTTGTAATTGGCCATCAGCTCACCCGGGGAGGGAAGTGTTCCCTGCCTCATCACGCGGTAGGTTTCGAGTGCTCAGCTGCAGTTTGCATCTGGGTCAAATTCAGTTCAACAATCCCTCTGACATCGCAGACTTTAACCCTTGCGCTGTCTTCATATTATGCATGCAGTCCCTGTTCACAGGGTCTAAAATTAACCACCCTCATCAGATCCCTTGTGATAAAAAGCTTCTTCATTGAATTTTAAACCGTAGATCCATTTTTCACACAAGAAGCAACCTGTCATTCATCAATACATCGGTGAATAACTGTGCTTTCCTACTTCACAGTCCAGACAGAGTGTATTTCCTCAGTCTACACCACTCATTTTTACTACAAAACACATAATTGATTTTTTTGATGTAATAAATGTGTGCCTTTGTACCTTGATGGTGTACCACTTTTATAAAAATGTAAAAAAAGGGCAATGTTTAACTTTTCTTAATGGTAGGGTCAGTCCAGGAAAAGTCATTTCAAATTTAGGGGGTTTTCACTGCTGTCGAACTCAGAAAAGGGTCGTTTTTGACCTGAGGGCAACACGAGGGTTAAGCAGGAAGTGTTCAAACTTGCTCTCTTCGTGTCTTTTTCAGGAGAACGTCATGGGGGCGGACTGTGACCTCTGTAAACAGGGGTTTTACAACCTGCAGGGGAGCGACCCGGAGGGATGCACCGAGTGCTTCTGTTTTGGGGTGTCTGATGTTTGCGAGAGCACTTTTTGGTCCACTGTTCAGGTAAGAATGCCCAATGTCAACCGTGCAATTACGGTAACCTCCCTGCTTTTAAACGTGCGTCACTTACGGCTTATAGAAATGACGGTAGTCAGCGCTAATGTACATTTAAGTAATTATAATAGGCTTCCGTATTGTTTTTCATCTAACGGTTTCATCTGCAACTTAGGAAACTTTTTTTTCAGTGAAGCACGACAACACAGAACACAAACTAGACTGAGGTGCACGGTACCCGCTATCTACTGAGAACCTCAGAGTCAAAGCCGCGCGCCTTCACTCGCCAGTAAGCGCACTGTGTTTCCCTGTGGCTGCAGGTGGTTGCCACGGACGGCTGGCTGCTTCCCTCTCCTCAGAGCGACCCCGTCTACTCCGCCCCCCGCCTCGACGAGGACAACCACATCACTCTCGTCAACGTCACGGGAAGCAGAGCCTCCCACTTACTGTCCTCCTGGGCTGCTCCGCGGCGCTTCCTGGGAAATAAGGTGCGCGCGTTAGCCTTCTGTCCTTCTAGAAACCTTCGATTGTCATTTGGACAAAAGTGACCTCAGCACTAACACAGCAGAGCCGTACACCACCGGTGCCCATGGCCCCCCGTTGGAAGCGGATTTTAATACAAAGGGTTTCTGTTGCTGGCCATGTGCCTTTCTCAAAGTCCTATTATCCCCCACAGACAGACAGGGAATTGTAGTGCACTGTCTTAGTGAGCTGTTAGATTGGATAATGAACTGTGCACATTTGCAGAGGTGAAATTGATTCGAACAGGCTTGTAGGAGGCAGGAAATAGGCTCTTTTCTCCCACAGGGACCTTTCTCTCTTTCTCCTAACCTTTCAATTGAAATTCCTCTTTTTTATTTTCCTTTTTTCCTCCCAAGTTAATGGATCATGGCCTGTAATTACACTCAAACAGGGGCCAGGCAAATTATAAACCCAGAAATAATTAGGTTACATTCTCTATAACTGTGTCTAATACGTGTACACATTAGTCCCTTGGGTGATTAAATTAATTAGAAATCGTAATTATCCGTGACATTTACTCCACATTTTGAGGGAGGGAGCAGAAGAGTCGGCAATTACCTTCGAGGAAGTCCTTTTTACTGGAGTCCTGCTCTCACTTATTTTAAGGTGTTAGGCAAAGGGTCCCGCGACGCCCATCGGAAAATGAGATGTTTAGTTTCATAAAAATGACCACTTGCTGGTGATAACGCACTTCTCAATTGTCTTTGTGCGCGCAGCTGACGTCGTACGGCGGTTTTCTGAACTACACCGTGTCGTACGACATTTCCGTGGAGAACGTAGACAAGTCTCTCCCCTCTCGCTTTGATGTCGTTATTGAGGTGAGTTATTCATGGCTCTGGGCTCTATGCGTTTAATCATAGCACTGATAAACCATGAAAGGCTTATACTGATATATTCCTGTCATTGATAATAAAAAAGAAAAATGACCCGTTTTTATCAATTTTCTGAATGGATTTTTTTTTTTTTTTTTGCATAAACTGTACATGTCCCTTTCAAACCAGGGTTATCAGATTTGTTGCAGTGACATCATTTGTATGCATATTTATAGTTTCAAACACATCAGAATATGTTTAATAAGTGTTTATTAAGCCTAGGGCACATTTTAAACCATCATCTGTGTGTCTTTTATTCATATCAAAACATGAAAGTGGGGTGGAATGCAAATGAAATGTAGCCCTACTGACATTACGATGAACCTTTCCTGAGGTGAAGTTACTGACATAACGACGAACCTTTCCTGAGGTGAAGTTAGGTAGATACCCTGATTTCGGGCGTTAGTAAATGTCTGTTGCTCGATGGCGCCCCCAGGGGAACGGGAGGGCCCTGCGACAGGCGGTCCCTCAGCAGCTCCTGCTGACGCCCCTCAAAGAGCAGCGCGTCGCCGTGGAGCTGGTGCCGCGGAACTTCGTGGACCTCCGCACGGGCCGAGCGGTGGACCGGGACGAGCTGATGACCGTTCTGGCCAATGTGGCCAGGCTTGTGGTCCGGGCGCACCTCAACACAAGCTCAGAGGGGCCACTGAGGTGAGGAGGCAGTAGGGGCGTTGGTCACCTTTCATGGCCAGCATCTTCCCTGCAACTTCCACGATGGGTCACATGTGTTCCATGATGTTATAGCCAAAAAACCTTTATTTGTCAAGCCATTGTAATCATTAGCTTTAGCAGACAAATATTTCTACATTGGTTGGAAGAAATCGAGCATCATTTTGCGCGTCCTGCTCCATGTGTTTGGCTGGTGTTTTTCATGTAAAATGTCTTCTATTTCTCCTCTGCACACATATATCCCCAGGCTTAGAACTGTGACTTTGGACATGGCAGACCCCAACGCCACCACCCCCAAACACGCTCTGGGAGTTGAGCAGTGCGAATGCCCCTGGGGCTATTTTGGGACATCCTGCGAGGTTAGCTTTCGCCATTCTCTGCTGTGATTGGTCATTGTTTAATGGAGATAGTTTACAGGGAAGGTTATAACCTTAAATCAGACTTAGAGACGGATGTATACCAATGAGAACGAATGAATAAATTAATGAACAATTATCTCCGAATCAGCTAAAACATATCTTCAGAAATGTTAAGTTTTTGTTTTCATATGCTGGTAGTGTGGTTCAGTACTTGGGGAACCGGACTGGGAAATTGACGGTTGTACGTTAAAATCCCTTATGGTGCATTGCTTCTGTACCCTCGAGCATGCTATTAGCTAAAATAGCTCCAGCAAATATCCAGCTGTGTACTGTTGCGTTGCATAAAACATGTAGGCTGTTTAAGTTGCCCTGCTTGAAGGCCTTTTGTTTCACAAATAGCTAATGATCTTATCCATCCGTCTAATGACTCTTTCCATCTCCAGTCCTGCATCTCTGGATTTTATCGCGTCGGCGCCATTCTGTTCGGCGGGAATTGTCTCCAGTGCGAATGCAACGACCACGCCTCTGAGTGTGACACCAACGGAGTCTGTCTGGTTAGTTTTGCGCTTTGCCTGCGCCTTCGTGCGTGCCTTCGAACAGCGCGTGATACGGAACGCACGGTGAAATCTTCGGTTTTGCTTTCAGCCGTGTGAAATAAGGAAACGGCCCTCCGACTGTTTATCTTACTTCACCGTTTTTGTGTTTAGTCTTTTTGAACCTGTTTAAAAAGCTTTTGCTCGAGGGGAAGCTAACAGCGGACCCCAAGGGCACTTCCTGGATGAAATTGTGTTGATTCCAAACACACTGCCTATCGTTCTGTTCAAACTGACTTCCTGCTGTAAGCCTTATTTACTAATAATGTGACAAAGAAACCTTGACTAATGCGGTGGTCTGTGCTGAATGATAAACACTGAAAGCAGCATGTGTCCATGTTTTTTTGACTACATTTCAAGCCGTGCTCACGGGCACATCTACCCCTACGGATGGTGTGATACATTATCAGTCTATTTCAGGCACCAAAAAGTCACAACTTTACTTTGAAACTGCACGCTGTAGTGAATGCTGAATTCCCTTGAATTGTGCTTTAGCATTACTGTTAACTGTTGCAATGTTTCGCTTTCCTCAAATATATATACGTACAGAAATTAGGTAAAGTGTATTCCTTTGCTGTAAGAGCTATACACATATTGTCCTTTACTTCTTATTTGTGTCTTAAGGATATATAAATGCATGTCTCCAGTTTATCTTTCCACGTTACCATGGTATGTGTGCTGTAAGGCCAAAACATGCCGTCGTGAGGCGCTTATCCAGTGCTCCTGTGGTAAATCTTCGGCAGGACTGTACGCACAACACCACCGGGGCTCACTGTGACCAATGTCTGCCCGGTTTCTATGGAGACCCGACGGAGGGCACGCCAGAGGACTGCCAGAGATGTGCCTGCCCACTGACTGTGGAGTCTAATAAGTGAGTCTCGAAGCCAAGGATGAGGCCACCGTCTCCTTACTGTCTGCGTTCGGTTAGAATCAAATTCCACTAGGAACGGTGGAGAGGCAAACCGCTTTTTATCGAATAAAAACGGACAACTTTTCATATCAGTGACAACTTTTTGACAACGGCTAACGCGTTATGCGGGAACTTTTAAGAGTTGTGAATAAGCAAAAGGAAAAACTGTAAAGTAAAACTACAGCATGTGGTGATTATAGCTTTGAGTGACGAAGGAATTATGTTGTCGACAACCAGAGAATAAATCAGGCGTGACAAATTATATGTGCGTCCGTGTTTATGATGTGTGCTGTGCCTTCAGTTTCAGCCCCACCTGCCATCTCAACGGCCCAGGAGAAGTGATATGTGACCAGTGCCGGCAAGGATATACGGGCGCCTGGTGTGACAGGTGATCAAACCGTCACAGAAGAAACAGACACTGATGCTAATGCGCGCACGCACGCACGCACGCACGCACGCAAGCACACACACAGAGACACACAGAGACACCAATGGAAAAATGTATTCAAAGCAGCAGGAATAAAAGCCGTGACTTATAGGGAGAAAATGCTAAGCTCAGCAACACGCTGCTTGACAGAATTGTCCAATAAGTGTAACTGGGGCTGTGCTCATGAAGCTCTAGTGGGTGATAACAGTGCAAGTACTTCCCTGGGGGTGCAAGCAGTGATTCAGTCAGTGGGGAAGACACCAAGAGACTGAGTCTGAACTCATACACATGTACAGACATCTCTAGTCAGCATATGCATTCTCCCTGGTGCCAAGCAGTACTCAACTTATAAAAGGGTTACTGTATATTCCAGGTCAGAAAAGGTTGGACATGATTTCTCAGCGTCTGCTACTATGAGTCATTGTCTCGATTTGTTTCCGAGGCGTGAAATTTGAGAAACTTCCTCTGCCTTAATTGTTCTAAAGGTGCGCCAATGGGTATTACGGAGAACCCACGATAGCCGGGCGGGGCTGCGCTCTGTGCAAATGCAACGGTAACGTGGACCCTCTGGAGCCGGGCCACTGCGACCCACAGACCGGGGAGTGCCTCAAGTGCGCCGGGCACACGGCCGGCCGCCACTGCGAGAGGTGCCAGGACGGGTACTACGGCGACGCCGTGGTCGCCAAGGACTGCCAGGGTAAGAACGGACCGCTAACCGCCGCGTTCCTCCTGAGTTTCGGGCTGCCGGGATTCTCCGCACTTTTGCCTCGGCGTCGGGACTTTGCCCTTTCACCTCCCCGCTCGCCAGATACTTCACATGCCTTCGGGATTAGCTCAGGCCGATTAGCTCGACCCAGCGGCCGACGAGCGGGACTCGCGCGTTGACGAGGGGACATATTAAATCTCAACTTTGACCCGCGGTCCCCTTACCGCAGGCTACAGCCCTTGTGCAAAATGACGGGGGGGTTCAGGTTTAGGTCAGGCTGACATGATGAGCGAATGCGCGCTCGCTGACTTCACTTTCTCACAGGTCAGAGATATGATTTAATCCTGGCCCCGATGCGAGAAGAATGGGCATTAGCTCAGAGGGACGCTAATGAAGCCTTTCCCCAGTCCTGTGACCCTTGATAATCCCTCTTACCCTCAAGTGTTCATTTGCCCCGGACTCTGCATTCCTGGTCCTTTTGGCGACCCCCGTCCCCCCCGTCCCCCCTTTCCAAAGGGACCCACAATGAGAGGGCTTACCCGTCTGTGAATGGCGTACCCTAACACCAGTGCGCAGGAATGCGCTCGCTGTCTCGAGTGACGATGGAGCTCGGCGGCAGCATGGAGAATGGGTTTATCAGCCGCTGACCCGGGCCGACATGCGAATGAGGGGGAACTATCGCAAGGCCCGCGTTTGGAACAGTAAAAGCTGGTCCATCTCCAGGAAACATAACGCAAGGCCCGCGTTTGGAACAGTAAAAGCTGGTCCATCTCCAGGAAACATAACGCAAGGCCCGTGTTTGGAACAGCGAAAGCTGGTCCATCTCCAGGAAACGCAACTTTATTACCGGCTCTCTATATAAAAGGGATTATGGTGACATCTAGTGGAAACTGAGAAAAATTCCTGTTCACATCTCCCATAATTGCGCTACGCTGTTTCGAAACCCGAATGAAAGTCATGAAAGGTTTTCGTGGATTGTATAATAATACACTGAATTATGATTATTGTAATGAGAGTGTTGAATTTTTTTTCTCCTCAAGAGCACATTGTGGCTAAGATGGACATTATAAATCATCCTTTGAAATAACCGCTGTTGGAGACTGACCAATAGTTCTTTTTTTATGTAAAAATTCCAAAATTGCTGTTTATTTAAAAGAAAATACACACCCACTGAAAAGCGACAAAAACCAAACACAAATCCTTTGCTCCGTCAGTTTTGTTCATTGAGATAACCATTTCAGTGCCTTTATTTTCCTGACTTCTATTCAGTGCTTGAATCACCAGATGTACCTGAGGGTCTGCTCGCTTTCCAAGTGTGTAATAAAAATACATCTGTGTGTATGTTCTGTCTGTCTTCTGTCTGTCTGTAGCTTGCGGTTGCCATGGGAACGGTTCCTACTCCGCAACCTGTAACGTGACGACGGGGCATTGTGACTGCAAACCCAATGTTGTGGGAGAAAAATGTGACCGCTGCCAGGTACGTCATTCTTGCTCTTTTGTTCCAGTGGACTCTAGCCGGTCGGGACCGGGGGCGAGCGTTTTCATAATTCCTTACGTGTGTGGGGGAAATGAGGAGAGGAGGAGAGGAGAAGAGTGGGGAGGTGTGGCTGTAGAGGCTGGGAAGGGGAGCGAAGGAGAGCAAATGTCCACGAGGCCAGATGTTCAGACATGGCCGACGTTGTGACCATAGATATAGAACCATAGATGTGACATATCATGTAATGTAATAGCAATTTGGTATTCTGAAATGGAACAATTTGGCAGCTTACATGGGTACAGTTCCTAGCCAGCTATAATAGGAACCTATGGCAAAGGTGTCATGTACGTACTTGCTAACCCACTGTAATGTCATAATCGGGTCCCAGAAGCATTTAGCATTTAGTATTTAATTTCATTGTAATTAAATGATTGTGTGACTGGCTCTGTTGCACCACAATGATTCGCAATCTGTGATTCTGTTGGTTTCCCCTGGCATCCCTGCCATACCCAGAGTGTGTCATTTGTTTCTAAATGACTGGATTTAGTGCCTTAATTTGGACTGGTTGTATTGGTCGATCGGCTTCCAAGTGCAATAATGTCTCGAGGGTGTTGGGAAAGCTACAGCTCTTCTGCAACCATTGACCATCAACCATTTGTGTACACCCAGTTATCCAGTTATAATGGTCAATAACTTGTACGCATGCTTAAGCTAATTAGCATTTGTTACGGTTTGCAGTACATAAAATTGGCCGAAATGTTTTGCTCCTTGTGTTGTGTCTGTTGAGACAGCTTACGGAAGATCTGCAGTGATTATTGAAATTTTTTGGCTTCTCTTATGTTCTCAAGGCGGGGTACCACGGCCTGCTCAGCGGGACGGGGTGCGCGGCATGCAACTGCAGCCGGGCGGGGTCCCAGTCGCCGGAGTGCGACGAGGAGGGAAGGTGTCGCTGCATCCCGGGAGTGACCGGGGACAAGTGCGACCGCTGTCAGCACGGCTACTACAACTTCAAGGACAACGGCTGCACAGGTGAGTGACCACACCCCGCTGGCACAGGTCCCACACCGAACCTCACATTGTTGTCCGCTAGCTGTGACACTGGGAACTGGTCATGTGACGCAAAGCGATTTTGGGGCTGCGAGTTGTGCCCTGAAACCAACCAAATGGTGTGGCGCAAAATCAAACCAAGCCGGATGTTTAGCACCAAGTGGCTACAGTCGAAGGTGCCGCGGACAACAATGTGAGCCACTTCGGGATGGTTTGATAAACCGAAGAGCCACGGCACCTTGCTTTGAGGCCCGTAATTGTTTGCAGCTCACGCCTCTTTGCTCGTCTTCGCCAGCGTGCGACTGCGCCCATACCCACGGCAACTGCGACTCGGAGACGGGCGGGTGCATCTGCCCCCCTCACACCGGGGGACAGAAGTGTGAGCTCTGTGCGGAGGACCACTGGGGGCACGACGCAGTCACGGGGTGCAAGGTAACCTGCGCTATACCCTGCGCCTGCGCCGCACGCACATTACAACAGTTGTTCACACCGAAATCTCCCGAAGGATGGAGGATATCTAAATATGTGGCTCAATATGAACTTGAAAATCTTTGATACAACATACAGTATATGCCATTTATATTACATATTTAATTTTGCATTCATTAAATATGTAACAATAATTCATAGATATGCCACTAAATGTTGTGTACTTTGACAAAGTGTATGGTTATGCTGCTTGTTTATTTGATATATTTTTGTAAGGATGGTGGTCTATATAAAGTAACTACAAACCTCTTACAGGAAATAGGAAATTCAGTAATGCATTCATCTAGCAACATAATTATGTGCAGCATTCTTTGCCTGCTGAATAGAACATCATTTTGCACTGTTTGTGCCACGTGGGCCACTGTCTTCCTGATTGCGTCCGCTCTCTGTTCCAGCCCTGTGACTGTAGCGTGGCCGGCACCTCCCTGACCCGATGCGACCTCCTCAGCGGTCAGTGCGAGTGCAGCCCCGGGTTCACCGGCAGGAAGTGCGACAGCTGTGCCATGGGCTACAAGGCCTTCCCAGAATGCACCTACTGCAACTGCAACGTCAACGGCACGCTGGAGGAGTTCTGCGACGAGAAGCTGGGAATGTGCGACTGCGAGGACAACTGCGTTTGCAAGGTGACCCTTCTGTCGTTACCTTCTGGTACCGGTGCTGGTGTTACCGGTGCTGGTGTTACTGGTGCTGGTGTTACTAGTGCTGGTGTTAACGCTTTCTACTGTACCTGCGCTGGGAAGGTCCTACTAAAGAAATCTAAGCATGCATGTATGGACCAGCATTCTTCTGCAGCCAATTAAAGTCCAATTAATTAGTTGCATTATAATACATTTGAATCCATTTTCTTTTATATCATCAATAAAATCTAATATTAAATATCTGTAGATATACTGTATGTATACATATGTACATAATATTTTTCTCAATTCTAAATCACAGGTACAAGTTGCATTTCTGCCGAATACTCGTACTGCCGAAGTCTTTGTTTCTGTGTATTTATGAAAATGAATTTGCATGAATGTGTTTGCCCATTAAATGTGTGGGTCCAACGAAGCCAAGGGATTTGCTTGGAAAGAAAGCGCTGGCACACGCAGCCAAACAGCCAAACAGTATAATATTGTCAGGGGCATAATTTTTCCATCCTGGTCATTTTCCAAGGACCAGGATGGAAAAATGATGCCCCTCCATTTGCATTGCTGGGGGGATGTGAGCTTGTGCCAGTGTGTTGTGGTCGTGTAATTGCGATCGCCTATAGTCATGATTACCACGTCTTTCGCCCCTGACAATGTTATACTGTTTGGCTGTTGTCGCTGAATCATTTGGCTGCTTCGGTGCAGTAGCTTTTTTTTGACGGCCGTGTTATCGCTGTCTGGTTGTCAGGACAACGTGGGCGGACCTGGCTGCGACGAGTGCAAGAGGGGGACCTTCGGCCTGGCGTCGCACAACCCGGCGGGGTGCAGCCCCTGCTTCTGTTTTGGGGTGTCGGCGGACTGCGAGGAGCTGGGGGGCCTGGTCAGAGTTGAAGTGAGTAGATCAAAGCAGTGGACCAACGGGGGAGGGGTTTGTGTAGAACTGTACATAAAACATAGTCAAAGGGAGCTTTCACGTTCCACCAATCAAACAATTAAAGGAAAGTAAGTAATTTAACAACAAAAAATGCATTGTTTAAAGGTTACCGCCACTGGACAAAAACATGAAATCGAAAGGCAGATAATCAAAAGGCGTTAAAAATATCTTTCATTCGGTCCCCATTTCAAAATGGCTTTTGTTTATTCACACTGAAAAAGCCTGTGGCCCTTGTTGACAATCGCAATGGAGCACTGCATTGTGTTAATGCGTAATAACGGGAGTGTAAAAATACAGGGCCTTCGCGTGCGTCCAGTCATCTTGGCCTTGTGAATGTGGCTCTGTTGCAACCAACCCAAGCGCCTAGAAGGATTGCTTTGACAAAGCAGTAGAATACCGCTGATGGAGTTGGGTCATATTAATGTAGAGTACGAATCAGCTGGTAATCTGTCTTTGCAGAGGGAACGGCACAGTTCAATATGTTTTGGAAGTTATGGGGAGGTATGGCCTGTTAATAGCGCTTAGTTCGATTGAGTGGAAGAAGATGACTAGTGGGACTGTTATAAAGCATGGCACTGGCTAATGGCCACTTCCAGAGTTATAGCAGAGGGCATTGTGGGACGAAAGTGAACTGAGTGAGGCTATATTTGGATCTGTAACTAGATTGTTCTTTTAAAGGCCGCGTGATGGGCCTGCCGATTGATCATCGTCATTAGTTGATTTGTCTGTGGTTCAAAATTGTAACAATGGTACTTTGCATAAAAACTGTAATTGAATCTAATTTCTCTGCTCCGCACTCAGCAAGCACTCTGAGAAAATTTATGTCATGAAGGTTTCTGTAGGCACACACAGACACACACAGATTTTTGTGTTAAAACCTTGTTAAACCATGTTAAAACATGAAACAGAGTTGTTGTATTTACCGATGACATTGTGACATTTGGCAAAATTGTGTTACTTTTTTTTATTATTAAAAATACGGCAAAAAGAGCTGGTTGAAAAATCGGACAAACACAAGGTATACATATCAAGTAAAACTGATTGGTTGACCGAGATGGTCAGGTGACATGACTGTGTGTGGGCTCCTTGTTCGCAGATCACACTGGGTGAGGAGGAGCTTGAACCCCTGCGGGTGGTCAGTCAAAGCAACCTGACGGGCACCCTGAAAGGCGTCTTCCTGCACGACTCAGACGTGCTGCTGGACGCCAGCATGGTCCAGAGCTCCTCGCTGACCGGACCGTACTACTGGAGACTGCCTTCCAAATTCCAGGGCAACAAGGTAACACAGACTGACCTCGCCTTGCTGAGGGAGAGAGAGGGGAGCCGCAGCACACAAAGCACACGTGCACTGTGATAAACAAGGCCCCTTTCTACTTGTACGCCTATTCAAACTTAAATTAACGCTTGAAACGAAACTGTTCTTCTTAAAAAAACATTCAAACATACAACAATTTTATCTTTGAATCCTTTGATTCCATGATCTACACAACAACCCTCTCTTACTTTAAGCCATGAACTCCGTAAACTCCATAAAGACCATAAACTCACAGGATCACACACAACTATCGCCCAATAGTGTATACATTGGTAGAGGCTAAACACAATCATGATATTTCAACTTGATAATTAGAAATACAGTCCAGCACGTTACCTTCTAAAACATATAAAACACCTGTACAACAATCCCAGTTTGCCGTATGAATGAATCCATTTTGTCTTAAAATACAATTCTTCAGTACATATTACCAAAAGAAACGTCATTTCCGTGAGAAGAATGCAATATTTTCTCATGATACGTTTGAAGTGCGACTGAACTGTATTAGCGTACTGTTTCAGAATGGCAGCCAGAGCTGACTTAAAAATGCAATGGCTGAGCGCCGACTTTCAGTCGGTGCAGTTGTGCTCCGAGGATCGGGGTTCGCGCCCTGGTCCTGCCAGATCCGAGCATGGCCGGCGCCCTGTGGGAGCAGCAATTGGCGGCTGCTTCCGGGTGGGGGGAGGGGCTCGGAGAGAATCGCTGCGCGCATAGCGGCCCTGGGCGGGCTGGAATCACGGTCAGGAGCTAGGAGGCGCCCTCCCGTCCTACCGCCGACTGACGGGGTTGTGTAGCGGTGATTCTCTAGCGGTTGCTACACGGGGGCAATTGAATTCGAATAGGGGTTCAATTGGCTACTAAATTGGGAGAAAATGGGGAAAAATCAGAAACAAATAAAAAATTTAAAAAATGCAATGGCTCAATCTCAGGTCGGCTGCCAGCAGCCTATTTAGCGCTCACAAGACAGAAATGCAGGATTGAACCCTGCTGCCTGTAACCATGCCAGGCTAAGGCAGTCATGCGCTGCTTCCCCGGGCAGTTCAATCTCCCTACTTCCACTGTCTGTATGCATCCTAGATTTCTGTGATCAGCAATGGCACAAACCACGTATCGCCTTCCTTTCAGTAGGCCCGAGCATGTTCACTGTGCCAAGAATGTTGTGCACTGGAATCAGTCAGCTTGGCAAAATTTGCTCAGGCTTATGGTTTATGATAGTTTGTTTTATATCTTTAGTCAGTATGGCAGTATGGCAGTTGACAAATATGCATATACTATGCCGCCTTGTAATGAGATTGTTGACTATTTTTGTATTAATTTGAACAGCTGCTGTCGTACGGGGGCAAGCTCAGGTATGCCGTCGCGTTCTTCGCTCTGGACGGTACCGGCCTGGTCAATTTTGAGCCACAGGTGCTCATTCGAGGGGGTCACCTGAGAAAGGTGGTGATCTACCTGGACATGCCTACTCCGGAAAACGGGGTGAAGACCAGCCAGGAGGTCCCACTGATTGAGGTGAGGTTCTGGCACTGTGGTGATGAATTTCTCTCCAGCCTTTACCGTTTACGTAACAATTGTGGAATTGCATTGTAGTAGTTTGGGGGGAGGGCTCTCACTTTCCCTCGTCGCTGGAATGAAAATAAAAAAGCGGTCTTGCAACGATTGTGGATTTACTCCTCAAATGATGATGTTCTTCGTGCCGATTTTGAATCTATTCATCTTGACTGTTTCCACAGCACAAGTGGAAGTATTTCAATTCCGTGTCGGACCAAGCCGTCAGTCACTCGGACTTCATGTCTGTGCTGAGCAACGTCGAGTACGTGATCGTCAAGGCCTCGTATGGCAGTGGCATGCAGCAGAGCAGGTGAGCACTTCCTGTGTCCTTCTTTCTTATTTACAGTTAGCACAACGTGCTACCGTAACGGCAGGGTGGCGCAGTATACAGTGAGGTACGGTCTCTGACTGGGTGGGGTTCTGTCGCAGGATCTCCAACATCACCCTGGACACAGCGGTGGAGGCAGAGGAGGGGCCGCTGGGTGCGGAGCAGGCCCGGTTCATCGAGATGTGCGAGTGCCCCTCAGGATATGCGGGCCTGTCCTGCCAGGTGAGCGCAGCAGGCTCAAATATAGTGAGAAAGACAACCAAAAACACAGCATAAGGAAAACACAAGCAAAGAAAGTGGACTAAGTACCATTCAGAGTTCTTTTGAAAGGTACTTAGTCCAGTTTCTTTGCCCTGTTGAGCTCAGCTTGCTGGAGGACCTGTGTTAATTGTCTGTATCCTTGTTTCACGTGCCTTTTGTCACCCTCCCTGTGGATTTCTAGGAGTGCGTCCCTGGTTATCACAGAAAGCCAGTATCGGAGCTGAATTCTAGAGGCCCACGCCCTCTGATCCAGCCCTGTGTGCCCTGCCAATGCAACAACCACAGCCTGACCTGTGACCTGGACACTGGGAAATGTCAGGTACTCAGAGCCTCTTAATCCAATCACCTGTGCACCAAACTCGACCTCAACTATTCATCTACATAGTAGCCTCACCCTCATGCGTACACACCTTTCTCAATGGCGCGCCTGCTATGGCTGTATTCATTTTTAACCCTTTCTCTTCTACAAGGGCTGTCAACACAACACAGTGGGGGATCACTGCAGCCTATGTGCCCTGGGATATTATGGGAAGGTGGAGGGGTCTATCAGTGACTGCTCCCTCTGCGCCTGTCCTCATGGCAACAAACAGAGGTACCCTGTCCTTGTCTCACTTTGATTTTGTGCATGTGCACGTTAGCTTTTTGGCTCTGTGTATGCAGCTGGTCTCCAGTAGAGGGCAGTATTGTGCAGGGGATCAAAGTCCCTGTTGGGAAAGTCAGCGAGATGTTTTTTTACTGTGTAAACCGATATAAGATTCAGTAGCACTATCCCATTTTGCTAATGTTGGGAATGACTGCTCTCTCCCAGATAACAGTAGATTCACCGAATGAGGTAGCGGCTGTGAACAACATTGTCTCATAATCCACATGAATGTTTACATTGGTTAACCGTGCTGGCCTGTGTTTTCTTGGCTGAGCCTGAATATTAAGCAAGCAAACAATACAGCAGTCCAAAATACACACATCCCTATTCTGATGGACTGATAATTCCTCATATTTTACTCAGCTAATTAGGTACAGGCAAATACTACTGTTTGGCTTTAGTTCTGAACAAAGAAAATATTTCTGCATATTTCCCTTTGAAACAAATGGAAGCATTAAGTACTGAGGATGAAGGTTTTCCCCTTTTCTGCTGCAGCTTCAGTGCTTCTTGTGTACTCGAGGGCAAAGACGACTACCGCTGTGATGCCTGCCAGCCTGGCTACGAGGGACAGCATTGTGAGAGGTAGGGGCTTCAGGCACAGCGTCACACAGCAGGAAGCATACACACCTTTCTGTAGCTCTCCCGAACAGGAACTGCATGATTCACCAAAACAATCCTTTCTTCATTGTCCCCCTCTGCTACTTAATCCTGGACCTTAAGATTGGTAAAACCCCATCATCTGCCACTTCAAAGCCAAGGAAAATTCAGCAAAACTATAAGATCCAGTAATGAACTGACAGGCTAAGATTAATTGGATTTGACATTACGGGATCCGTGACAAATAGTAATTCTGCATGCAGAAAAAAGAGTGCATTAGAGTGTATTAGAGTTCACAGTGTATGAGATATTAACCCCCTCCGTGCGTGCGCAGGTGCTCGGTGGGTTACTATGGAAACCCGACGGAGCCTGACGGCCTCTGCCAGCCGTGTCGGTGCAGCTCAGCCGGGTCTGTGCACCCCCGCTGTGACACCCTGACGGGGCGGTGCGCGTGTAAGGCGGGCGTGCGGGGGCACCTGTGCGAGGAGTGCGAGGAAAGGCACGTCCTGTCAGGAGACCGGTGCATCTGTGAGTACCCAGCAGCTCTCAGTGGGGTCATTGTTCAGCACAGAATGCGACAACCAATCACGAAGATGACCGTTTCAGTGATGTCATAATGTCAGTGTTCTGTGCAGCGTACTGTTATTTTCAGGTAAAATAACAGTACATGTCATTAAAATGAAAGTAAATGTTTTCAAAATGATCAGGCCATTGGTTCATGTAAATTCAGCTGCTATCAGTATTTTTTAATCAATTTTTTAGTTGATAGTGTGTTATTAGCATGTTGCTCCTTCTATTTGATTTGAACAGAAAGTGTTCATCGCGAGCTGGGGCTTTGCAGGCTTCTGTTGCTTCATTATGTCATTGTTTTGCAGATAGCCAGATTAAGGTCACCTCTTGATATCTGAAAACTAAAGAACTGTGCGTCTCTTCCCAGCATGCAACGAGTGCACTGGGGTGCTGCTGGACAGCCTGGATGCTTTGGAGAAGTCTGTCGAGTCCTTCAACTTCACGGGGGTCATTTTTGCCCCATACAGTCTGCTGGTGTCCCTGGAGAATGACACCCAGGAGGTCAAGGTACACAAGCCTTCACGTTAGCTGCCCTGCATCATTTGCATAGCAGACGACCCTCTCATCCACTTTTAAAACTCGCAATTTACACTTGCTGGGTGTTTTTATTGAAGAAACTGAGGTAAAGTGCCTATCTCGGGGTTCTTTCCAGGATTAACATTCACAGTTGGTTACGTCCACAGTCGTGCCCTGTCGGCCGTTCTGAAAAATGCAGCTCATTCCTCCAAAGTGCAATTTTATTTTACATCGATCATCTGTCAGTTTTTATCCTCCTGGTGGTCAAGGTTGAAACCGTGAGTGCCTGAATTATTCAGGATGTCGGAGAGATTGCATTTTAAATGCCGTTCCCGCAATTGGCCGTGCGAAAGTGTCAAATTCATCCCAGCGATCGCGGGGCGCCCGCACCGTCGTCTTTTTCCCTTGCCCTGCGTGAAAGAATATTGCCTGAATTCATCAGTCGTTGGCCATTCCCCTCTCTCAGGCGTTGCTGTCCCCGGAGATGAGCCCGAGCTATTTGTTGAGCAGAGCAGGGGAGCAGCTGGAAAATGTTTCCAGAGACATCGATCTCCTGCAACAAAAGGTACTGACAGACAGCGTCTTATCACCTTGATATTTAAGCCATTCTTTTCACCTTTGCGAGGTAATCCTTAATCCCGCCACCCTTGTTGGTAAAAAGGTTTGAGGCCTGTGTAACGGAAGGACTATTTTCTTTCCTTCTCTTTCTTATCAGACGACCCAAATGTATGGAGATGCTGAAGATTTGTCCCAGTCCACAGAGCAGAAGCTAACGCGGGGAAAAGAGCTACTGGAACTCATCGCCAGGGTCCAGACGGCCACACGTGGTACGGCACGGCAGTTCTTGTTTAGCATCCCAATCGATTGTACATTCATTACAGTTTCTGTCCAGTGTATGGTGTATGTCTTCATTGCACCCCAAGTAGGTTTTTGGTACTGTATGGGACATATTGTCGGTTGAATTTGGTGGTCACAACAGACAAATGAAGAGGTCAATGTGACGCTATTATGAAATTATGATTGGATAGTGTGAAACTTAAAACTGGATGTAGCCCATGTGGACCAGCAGTAGTGTAAAATTAATGTGTTATTGCCCCTCTTGGATTTTTTCTGTTTGCCCTTATAAGGAAGCATCAATCTATTTTGCATTTCTTCAGAATCTTAACCAAACAAATTCCTTTTTTAATCAATGTAATGCCAGAAAAGAATATGCCAGTCAGGAATGTATATATGTGTTCAAAGTGCGTTCTGTTCCAAAGACCCACTGGTTAAAAAAGCGTCCGTGTTTGTGTTAGCCCTGGAGGAGGCGTCCAGCAGCCTGAATGATACACTGGAAGACGAGCTGGACGGGAACAACAGCACCCAGCTGGTGGAGCAGATTCTGGACCTACTGGAGACCATGAGGGGCATGGAGCTCTCCCACTGCAATGTCACTGCCTCCGACGAGCTCAGGTCAGTCGAGGCCGAGAAGCAACAAGCTGCGTCTGGATGACCTGTAACGGACCTGTCACGTGAAACAGTGGGATATTTATACGCACAGCATTTCACCCAGTTATCTCCAGTACGCAAACCATCTCTGTAGACAATTGTCTTAGTACGCTTGATAACTCAGCTTTTCTCGTCTTATTTTTGGTTGATTTTGGATACATGTTAATTATTTTCTTGTAATTAATTATAGTTAATAACTTTTTTTCTAGTAAATATTAGACATCCTTATCCAGGAAGAGCATACTGATTATACTTGATCAATTTGTACAGTGCAGTATTTGAGGTATTTAATGAGTCATTTCCACAACAATGTGAGGGAATAAGCAGTGGTTACCCTCAGGAATGGTTAGATGGAGGGCCTCAAAAGGCCTAAAGTGCTCAGAGGTTGTGTGTGGCATGGGACTCAAACCCACGGCACCGTGAAGCTCGTTCCTCAATGACCGCGCGCTCGCAGCTCTCTGAAACATGTCCCTGGGCCTTGCGCAGTGCCGCCTCGGCCATTCTCCAGCAGGTCCTGAAGGACTTCCACGAGCCCCGGCAGGCTTCCAGAGAGCTGGCCGAGACCATCGGCACCGTGCTGTCAGAGAGGTCCCTCCAGCTGCAGGATGCCCAAGCCCTTCTGGCCGCCGCCAGCGCCAACATCAACCGCACCGCGGAGCTGCTGCAGACCGCCTCCGGAAACCTTCAGGACTTCCGCGTGAGTATCCAACCCCCACTGACCGCGCGTGCGGCCACTCTTATTTGCCGCTCAGGGTCATGTGATCGTCAGTCTTAACTAACCTGTTGCTCCGGCCCGTAGGACCTGAGGGGGAACCTGAGCCATCTGAGCCGGGAGGCCGTAGCTGATATGGATGAAGCTCAGGACGTCCTGGCCGATGCCGTCAACATGGTGGAGGATTTGGTGAACGCCACTTCGGTAAGTCAAATCATGTCCTTTCTCCTAATATGAACAAGATGGAGAGGAACAGTCAGTGTACTTAGGGACTGTAGGAAAATGCAGATAATTATCATGTTTTAACAGTATACATATGAGCGCACGTACTTTCAGGTTCATATACATACATTTGTCGCGTGACTAAAATGCGAGTTGGCAGCAACACGTTCTAATGCGCGCGCGGAATACAAAAATAGTCACACATCCACCTTTGCCCTGCAACGAATAGCCGCGGAATGACAGTGTGGATTTTGCTAACGCTCCCCCACCCATGCAGCGGTTGGAAGGCGCCCGGGACGAGCTGGAGCTGTGGAACCCGGCTCTGAGGAAGCAGGTGGACACGCTGGTGATGCGGATGAAGATGAAGGACGTTCTGGAGCTGGTGTACAGCGCCGAGGACCACGCGGAGGAGCTGAGCTCCAAGGCCCGGTCCCTGCATGGGTACTGCACACGCCTCCCGCTCCCCATCCGGACACCTGCATTCATCTCCACATAGAGCCCACATTCTTCGCTTTAAGATTTGCACTTAAAAATTGCTCACAGTGAAAAAAAGACTGCATAAGATTGATTGCTTAATATTGATGATAAACTCTCTTTACTTCTGTCTTCCTTGTTTTTTTTGTTGTATTTTATCCTCATAAGAAATATCCATCTGTGTTTAATATTTCAAGAAAAAGCTTTATGTTGTGAGGTTAATTATGGAGAATCTAATAGATGGCTTACCCGTTGCGGCTAATGTAGCGACGTTATGGATGGGTTATCATATTCCTCTGCAGCGCTCTCTCGGACGTGCGGAACGCCTCTCTGAACGCCACCAGCGCCGCGCGCGCCAACTCCAACATCAGATCTGACGTCCAGGAGGCGGAGAGAAGGGCGCGGGCCGCCAATGCCTCAGCCGCGGCTGCCTTCAGCCTGGTGAGCCAGCACTCTGCGTACAGCTCTGCCTAGCTGTAATGGCTCTGCGCACCCACACCAGTGCTGAGAATATATCGTTGTTTTTAAGTCACACTTTATATTCATGTGCAAACCAGAGTTTGTAACTGTTAGGTGAACAGCCTTTTCATGACAAAACCTAAAATAGGTTAATATGTAGCTACATTTAATAAAACATCACACAAAATTACATTAAATTGCATTACTCAGTAATGGCATGTGGTTGTTGTCTTTATTCAAACAGTTTGCACATTTAATAGAAATATGAGATAAGGCACACATACAGTGAGCACCATTTCAATTCACTGGACAGTGACACATTTTTTGTTATTTTTTGTTCTGTACTCTAGCACTTTGAGTTTGAAAGGATACAATGACAATTTTGATTGATTTTAATTATTAGGGGGTATTTTCATCCATATCGGATAAACCGTTTAGAAATGATAGAACCTTTTGTAATGGCTGACAGCCTTCGGTTATGTGCATGTTGGGTATTCAGGACTAAATGTTGGTTTGTTGATGTAGAGGTGTGTAACATCTCTCTCGTCTCTGTAGACGATGCTGTCAGATGGTTCCGTCAGTGACCTGGGTATTCAGGTTCTGCAGCGAAGCACCAAAATCCTAGCGGAGAGTGTGGCGCTGAGCAACGAAACTGTTGGTGAGTAACACACGTGCACGCACGCGCGCACACAGAACGTCAGTATATAACGCTACACCAGAACTCAGGAAAACTTCAACGAGGACACCGCCTCATTTCCTGTACTACATTTAATAGCATATATCGTAGCACTTCTGTGAGTCTGGGTGAGACACTGAACACTGAACACTGAACACTCTGTGCAGGCCTTATGGCGAACGTGAGCGCGCTGAAAGGTCGGCTGAACTCCACCAGAGAGAGCGTCTCCAACATCAGCAGGCGCTTCCCTGAGACCTCAGCTATCCTCCGGAACTTTCCAAATGGTAAGCGCCACCCCTGGTTCGCTCGACCGTCCGTAGCCCCGCCCACTGTGAGTCCAATGTCCGATGACTGCCACTGCCCCTGAACTGCCTGTCACCCCCCAGGCACCAGAGAAAAGATCCTGGAGGCTAAGGAGCAGGCGGCCGCGGTCAACGCCTCCCTCCTGTCGGCCCTGCGGCGGCTGGACGACATCAGCCAGAGGCTGGAGGAGTCGACTTTAGCCGTGGACCGGGCGAACGCCAGCGTGAGGAACGCCAACGAGCTGGTCGGCGCATCAGAGGAGACGGGTGAGGAATCTCGTCCTCGCTCTCTTGTTGGGAGAGAGCGGGTTCCCGCATGCCGCAGATAAACGTCGGTGTATACCGAGCACCTGTCACTGCTCTTTGACATCCCCAGATTTTTCTAACTGCTGTCATATTATTTGTTATTAAATGTTATTAATTCATTTGCTTACTAGAGGAAATAATGTTTAATTGCTTGTCTTAGTCTGCCAGCACTTTAATTTCATGCCTTGCAAACCTGCAGTGGCCCTTATGTGCTGACTGCTAGATAAATTAAGTAATAACAGCGCAGCCATTCCTCTGCGGCCCGTTTATTGGGGCCGCAGCTGAGTAAACATGCACGGTGATCCGGAATCCTTGCCCGGTGATCCGGAATCCTTGCCCGGTGATCCGGAATCCTTGCCCGCTGCTCCGAGCGGGCCGCGCTCCCGGTGTTTATCTCACCCGCGCGCATCTCTTGTCACAGCGAACGCCGCGGAGTCGAAGCTGCGGGAGGCGGAGACGCGAGCCGAGCGCCTGTTCGACCGTCTCAAGCCCCTGAAGACCCTGGGGGACCACCTGAGCAGGAACCTGTCCGAGATCAAGGAGCTGATCAATCAGGCCCGCAAGCAGGCCGCCTCGGTCAGCACCCTTCATTTTTCCTGTCCTCCTCCTAAACTACATATTAAACTGTATGAAGAATGGCGTTTATAACCATACATAGGCACATATGCTTATGAACGTGATTTTCATGTTTTCAAGACTTTCGATGACCATGTTGGCTGGACACGGATATGTCATTCTCTTGTTTTGCGAAATTGAACTGTATTAGAGAGTATTTATTGGAAGCTCGAGGGAGCCAACTGTTACAGCAGAAGGATGAAAAACTCAATTCAGTGTGACATTTTGTTTTCAAGTAGAATTTTAGTCCAATAAAATCAATTTATTTATTTTTTTTGGCATGGGAGTATGGCATTTCTCCATGGTTTTGTAAGAAGTTGTTTTACTTGCCAGCACAGCCTTGACATCCCCCATATGAGACGCTGTTTTTCATTAGCGCTGTGACAACCTCTGCTTTCAGGGCAGAATTTCTCTTTAGTGTCAAAAAAAGATCCTCAGGATTTTGACTCCCATAAAAGCATTTCTGACAGAAATACAACAAGGGAACTGTCAATCTGTCCAGTAAGTCGTTGTTCTGTGTGACTGCCATTGTAAGACCCCTGTCCTCTTTCTCATAGATTAAAGTGGCGGTATCAGCAGACGGAGACTGTGTAAGAGCTTACCGGCCCGAGGTGACCTCCAGTAACTACAACACCCTGACACTGACAGTGAAGACCAGCGAGCCAGACAACCTCCTGTTCTATATGGGCAGCAGCTCCAGTGTAAGTTAGGAATCTTGGGAAGTCAGAACTTGTGTGGATTGTTGTTGTCTACTGATATAGAGTTGTTTGTGTCAGTACTCTTCTGGAATGACAGTCAATACTGATGGAAGATGACTGTATCAACTCTCATGTGGAGTGACGGTCAATACTGATAGGAAATGATTGTACCAACCCCGGTGTCATGTTGAGTTTAACAATGTGAGTTTTGGGAAGCTGTTCTTAGGTTCATGCTCTTGGGCAGTGGTATTTTTTGTTATTCTGTGGCCCAATACAAAAGGTAATAATAGCGACCCTGAATCAGGCTCCGAAAAGAGGAAAACACAAGCAGTCAGGGACAGTAAATCAATGCATCATGTTGCAGCCTACAGCTAAATAAAAGCAAAAAGTGCCACAAGGATGGAAAAGTCTATCCAAGTCTATGACCTTCTTATTGAACTAAGAAAAATGTATTGAAGATAAACGCGTTTCATTGGTGGTAAACAACTAGGCCGAAATACAACACCATTCATTGCATGTTGTTGCCCTTGAAACAAGGTAGCCAGCTTTGTAATTTAGTTTGCTTGCTATGAATGGTTTATTGATGTCAAAGATAATGGACTTGCCAGAGTTATGTGTCAGTGTCCGGTGATAGTCTGTAAATTAATGGTTTTTGTGAAATCCGGGGGTGGATACAGGTGGATTTCATGGCGCTGGAGATGCGTCGTGGGAAGGTAGCATTCCTGTGGGACGTGGGCTCTGGACACGCTAAACTGGAGTACCCCGATATCCAGATCGACAACAACAAGTGGCATCGTATCCATGCCACCAGGTCAGCATTGCTCTTCCCATCATCCATTATGAGTTATTATATTATCTACATTATCTCTGCCTTTATATCAGGCTTACTTTCAGATTAGTCTATGACCTATTATCCACTTTCATTTAATTTAAATCATAACAATGCAATCGTTATGTACTGCATACACTTTCTCAACATACACATTTTCTTTCAGTCTGTTACCTCTTGTTGTAGAATACTTACATTTAAGATCATAACACCATAATTTAGTGTGCTACAGTCCTACTCTACTCTTTAGTGTGCTACTGTCCTACTCTACTTTATGACTAATGTGGGACGTGCTTGCAGTTTTGGATGACAAGGTCCTGACCATCCGTTCTGCGTCATAGGTTTGGAAAGCAAGGCTCTTTGACGGTGCAGGAGCTGAAATCAGTGGTGAACACCACATCACCTGGATCTGCCACAGTGCTGGATGTGACCAAGTCCACATTGGTCTTTGTGGGGGGCATGGGCGGCCAGATCAAGGTATGCTGTCAGGCGTTAGGGCGTTCACCAAGGGCGTGTTCTCATGCCATGTGAATTCCCTCACCCTCGTTTTGTGTTATTTGGCAGAAATCTGCAGCTGTGAAGATGACGCAATTCAAGGGCTGCATGGGTGAAGCTTCCCTGAATGGGAAGGAAATCGGCCTGTGGAACTACATAGAGAGAGAGGGGAAATGTGGAGGCTGTTTCATGAGGTACTTAAGCGATAGATCAAATCTTTGTTTCTTACTTTGTTTCTATGAGAATACATTTTCTAAAATAAATTGATAGATTTTCTTTCAGCAGACTGCAACTTGGGATGTAAAAATTAGGATGTAAAAGAATAAGTTGAGCTTTTGCCTTTTTATGACATCATGACTCCCTACAGCAAGCAAGACTTGGCTATATTGGCCATAATTAATGTTTTATAGATGAGCCAAGTTATAGATTTTACAAAGTGAGGTGTAAATCAATTCTGTGGTTATTAAGCAATGTCCTAATATTTGCTGTAATTATCATTATATGGCAATATTGGGTAACTGAGAAAAAGGCGTCACTAACCCTTCTCGCTATCACTGCAGCACAGGCTTGAATTTAATGGAGTCTTTCTCTGTGTGTGATGTGGCAGTCCACAGGCAGAGGAAACCTCTTTCCACTTTGACGGGAGCGGATACTCTGTGGTGGAGAAGCCCCTCCGCTCCTCGGCCACTCACATCGTCATGCTCTTCAAGACCTTCTCGCCCAATGGCCTACTGCTGTACCTGGCCTCCAACGACGCGGTACATATTACCTGGACATACTGCCTCCTGTGCTATGCTTCAGTGTATTGACGTGTATAGTTGACGTATGTTTTTCCTGTGAGGATTCTTTCCCAGCAGGAATATGTACTGTATGATTTACCACTCGTTCGGCTCACAGGGAACAGCATCTGAGTGCCCTATACAGTCGTGTGTATAATTTTGTTAGTTCCATATTACTGCTCCACCTTGTCAGGCCTTCCATCACACTGTTGAATGCACGCTGTTTCGCAGGGAGACTTCTTGTCCATTGAACTGGTGGAAGGGAAGGTGCGGATCACCTTCGAACTGGGATCAGGTCCACTCACCCTGACTACCACGAAAGCCTACAACACAGGCAACTGGTACAAACTTGCTCTGCAGAGGGTCGAGCGCAAAGGTTGGTCTCAGAGTACAAAGATGTGTATTTTTCCTACTTATGTCTGAAACACTTTTCTCTTGCTATTACTTATGGTTTGTAACAGGAGCCCTCTAAACCAGCATTGACAGGAAATGTCTTTCATATGAGTGGCCCCTTAATTTTAAATGGGAAGATTGATTTCATTGTATAAAAGTCAAGTTTTCCAGGTGTTTTTAAAAAAATCTAGGGTTTAATGGTCATCTGCACGTGATACAGCTGTGCTGAGTTCCCCAGACCAGCTTTAGCATGTAAATCCAGCTTTTTTGGCCCAGTTATTGCCTTTCGATGGCCTTTACAAAATAAAAATAGGTGTATGACTGAGTGGACAATTTCATGACTGGCTACTGACACGTAGAAGGGAGGAATGTATACTGTAACAAATTTAAAGTGATGAAGGTAAATTAGTTTCATGTATATAGTTAGTGATTAAATCCACATGCCTCTGTGGTGTAATTTATAGAAATTGCATCCTTGGCTTCTTCTGGAGCTATAGAATCTGAACAGACTGTTAATACCAGTACACCAATTTCAGGGCAGATAAAAACAGCCTCACTCCAAATTAAAGTGAGTTTTTACTTTTTAATAGGCCTGTAATGGAATGGCAATAAACCGGGCGTCTTGGCCCCTAAGTTGTACATTTTATTGATTATTGATTTACGTTGACTGATAATTACAACAGGCAGGTTCTGTGGAGTAGTTCTCAAACTCAGAGCTAGCTGTGCGCTCTGTGGATCATGGATCTTGTATAACAGAGTCTCTCTCTCTTCTTTTCCCTTAAGGTTACTTGTCAGTGATGGCCGCCTATGCGCCCTCCGACAGAGAGACTGTGGATGGCGAATCTCCTGGACCAGCCTCTATGCTAAACCTCTCTGACCGGGACCCCATATACATCGGTGGGCTTCCCAGCTCTAGAGCAGTCAGGTAAGAGCAGTTCTAGCAATGGGTTTGTAATGCGGACCTGTCCACACCTTTCACCAGTACAAACTGTCTTGGCTACCAGCAATAACATTTTCTGGGTTTGAATAGAAAACGTTTTTCTTCATATACATTTCACTGGAATATCATAGATTATTATACAGTGACACAGTGCTACAATTAATCTGGGAAAAACACCAGGAACAATCAGACAGAGAAATTAATCCTTTGTCATCTAAAGACAGAAATGCACATTTTGACACATTGGAAATTAGTATAAAAGGACATGGCCTCTATTGAACAAGCATTATATGAACTCTAAACCCTCTTTATCTTTATAGGAGACAGGTTGTTGCACGTTCCTATGTTGGCTGCATTAAAAACATGGAGATTGCTCGCACAAACTTTGACCTGCTGAGAGATGCGTATGGGGTCAGGAAAGGCTGCGTTCTACAGGTGAGAGGGTGCATTCCACTTTATAAAAGATGTCTTCACCAACACTTCAAAGCATAATATATACATAGTACCCTCCAAGACTATTTACTTTGAGTTTTATTTTGTTGTGCAGTCTTTACCTGAGAATTGTCTCAGGCAATGAATTCTTATAGCCAGTCAGAGAACAGGATGCAGATATAATATTGAATGTAAGCAATGTTTGAAAAAAAAAAAAACTATTTCCCAGTATTAGCCGTTTAAAAAAATGTTTTTTTTCCTACGGATATGACTCTGAGTTTGATTGAGCCGTTAGTTACGCTGCTAACCCGTGTGTACTATAGCCAATCCGCAGTGTGACGATCTTGAACGAGGGCTTCCTGGAACTGTCCCCACTGGCGTTGGCCCCACAGAGCAAGCTCATGGCCACCTTCTCCACCCGCAATGACACGGGCATCATCCTGGCCGGCTTCAACAAGGCGGGAGGCCGCATGCGCAGGCAGACGCGCCAGGTAGGCTCACGCCCACTGCTTGGCCACACCCCCATGGGCCACATTAGCGTTTGTTGTGTGTTGAAGACCTTACCTGTGTGTCTATGGATTATCAATGCAGAGTAATTCAACGTATTCTCTGTGTTTGTCTATTAGCCCTTCTTAGCGATCATGCTGGTGCACGGTCAGTTGGAGGTGCACCTGAATGCAGTGGAGGGTGGGAGCGTTCATAAGGTTGTGGTCAGATCTGAAGGAACCTTCAGTGATGGACACGATCACTCGGTCATCTTGCAGAGGAACAAGAGGTTTGTGAAACAGAGACTGGGATTGGGACAGAGAGAAGTGACTGCTGTCCTATTTATAGTGCGGATTTCATTACACCACTGGGGAGCCCTTATCTTAGTTAACAGCTAATGAATCTGTTTCTAATTTTCAATGAATTCCTAATAAGTAGGTATTAAGTAAGCAATGAAGTTTGTTTTTAAAAAAGTACTGCGTGTATTTTCATATGACAGCATTTTCATTTTTACTACCATTTGAATGACAGTTTTTTATATACGTACGTAATATATATATATTTATATATTTCTTTTTGTCTAACAGTATAAAGAGGCCCTTGAGATAAATTGTTTGGCCATTCATCATATGCTTGTAACATTACACAGATCTTCCTTCATATTAATACAAAGTTTTTATGTGCATGTATAACACTGTCATTTCATCATTTCATTGATATCCCACGTGTTAAGCATATTTTGTGTGTGTGTGTGTGTGTGTGTGTGTGTGTGTGTGCGCGGTGCAGAACGGTGACTGTACTGGTGGATGAAGACCATCACAGCACAGTGAAGCTTGGCACGGCCTCAGAGAAGACCTCCCTGACCCTGTCCAGACTCTACGTGGGAGGGGTACCGCCAGGAGAGGGCGCCGGTCTGCTGAAGACCACCGTCTCGTTCTACGGCTGCATCAAGGGCATGGCCGTCGACACAGAGTGAGTCACACTCGCGCCACATTTGGTTTCATTAGGGGTTCATTTGCTTCTTTCTGGCCCCTGCATTAGCTTCCTTTCTTCTTACAGTTTCATCTCGATTTTGAAAACAAAAGCCTTTTTTTTTGGCTACATCTAATGGCATATAGATTCAATTCAATTCAAGAGATTCAAGAATTTTAATTGTCACATACACACACGAGGTGTGTAGTGAAATGCAAAGTGGCAATGCTCAGCAGAAATGTGCAAAATAACAGATTCACACTATTTACAATAAACCAACACACTATTTACAATGTCAGTTATTAAGAGCTCTATATAAAAAAACAACACAATATTTACAATAAGAGCACTTTATAAAAAAATATAGTAAAAAAAGGGAAAATTGTATGTGTAATATAAATTATAAATTATGTGTAGTCTTTACCTAAGTGTGTGTGTGTGCATAAGAGGATCTATACCTGCATTGGATAGTAGCATGGTCGTCGTATTTCCTGATTCTCATCCACATCGTTCGCTCACCAGGCTGCTGGACTTGTCCAGTGCTCTGCGGTACCAGAACGTGGACATGGACAGCTGTCTGCTGGAGGAGAGGCCCAAGCGCATGGTTCTGCCGGACGATGGTGACCTGGAACCCAAGCCCACCCCAGGTGCTGTCCAGCCCCCCGCAGTGGCTCCAACGGAACAAAGCGCCCTCCCTCTGGTGCCTGCCACGGTAAGGACCCTTTCACCTCTGCCATCCCCACCTCTTAGGCACTGAGACCAGGTGACCAGTGATGAGAAGAAGACCATCCTGTAGCTAAATTGTCACATAAAATAACATTTATTAGAATGAATCTTTCATGTACAGGTTATAGCAGCCTAATCATAAAAGAGTCAAGTTTTTTTTCTGTCTATTTTTCTTGGTCGCCATGAAGGAACTACAGAACACTTTTAAAGAGATCCTGTTGTGCAGGTCTGTCTCTTGACCTCCAGATGACCCGGTTGATGAATGGCAGTTTTTTTTCTGGAAAACAGATGCATCTGGGAATTTAATATTGTAGTAATGGGAACATTGGATGTCCCAGGGTCAGTGGACGCATGCGTTTCCCTCTGAGAGATTGTTTTGCATTTTGATTCAGGCCATGTGATGTTAGATTAAAAATGAAAACATGATTAAAAGAGTAAAAACAGACTCTGTCCCCCAACACAGTGCGGAGCGGCAGACCAGACAGGAACTATCCCAGAGGCCATCCAGTTTGGCCTCTCCAGACACAGTCACATGATACTTAAAATCGGTCACCAGTCGGTCAGGAAGAGGTGAGCCCTGTTTGTTTGATCAAAAGCCAAGTGTATGCTCCTCTTAATCTTAACATACTGTATTTGCTCAGTGCAAGCCGTCACATACTTTAGTGTTTCAGCTTTAGCTAGTACTCTATTCTCTGATAAAAATTGCGGTTGATATGAAAGTAACCCGCCTTCTGCTCCTCCCAGCTTCTCCATACAGCTCTCAGTGCGTACCTTCGCATCCAGCGGCCTGCTGTTCTATATGGCCAACCGCAACCAGGTGGACTACGCCACTCTGCAACTGCTGGGCGGCCGGCTCTTCTTCACCTGCGACCTGGGCAAGAGCTCCGCCACTGCCACGCTCCCCGATGCCATCAACGATGGCCAATGGCACACAGTGAGGCTCCCTTCCTAAGTGTCTGATTGGATGCTTGCGTTTATATTCCGTGAAAACGGCATTTATACATTCAGCATTGCGTACATCTTCAGCTGCTGTCACGTTACCAGTTTGCGGTCAATTTCCAATGCCTGCCCTGCCTCTTGGCTGCAGGTTAAGGCGGACTTTGGGAAGAAGAGCGTTACGGTCAGCGCGGATGGCCAGGAGTCTGCCCCAGTGCAGGCGAGGGGGAAGGCCAGCACCTTGGACGTGGAGGGAAAACTCTACCTGGGCGGACTGCCCCACGATTACACTGCCAAAAATATTGGAAACGTAAGAGCGATTCGCGCCCTGTCACGTCGGGGTTTCCATCCCACAATACTATTTAACAGGCAGAATCATAGAGTGTAGTTTTATGTCTGGGAATATAGCTGACGTCCAGATTTTCTTTCACCTCATGCAGGTGACGCACAGCCTGGCTGGCTGTGTGAGAAACGTGATGCTGAACAAAGCGTCGCTGGACACAAATAGCCCTGCATCGGCCCACGCCACCTCGCTCTGCTTCACTGAGGCCCAGGAGGGCACCTATTTCAATGGGACTGGATATGCAGCATTCGGTTAGTCCCTTGCACACATGACCCATCAACAGGTCAACTCTTCTTGCTCATTCTGGGATTATGGTCGGAATGCAGTTCACGTTTCTTTCGCTGGTTTTCATAAAAACACATGGTCTACAGTTAACTTGGCGAAGCACTTCCGAGTGCTACCTTCTGAATCATGCCAGAACTGCAGAACTGGGAAATGCTCCAAGTTGACTGTGGACCCATGTATTTTTATTAAAATCTTGAAAAGAAAGTGAACGGTAGTATAAAGTACTGTGTGTGTGTGTGTGTGTGTGTGTGTGTGTGTGTGTGTGCGCGTGCGCGTGTGTATGGGTGTGTTTGTTTGGCGTTTTTAGGAGCAGTCAAGATAGGAATGCAGCGAGCAGTAGAGGAAGGGCTACAGGTCACATGTGAAGTCATGCTATTGTCTTCTTCCTCCCCAGTGAAAGAGGGGTACAAAGTTGGCTCGGATGTGGCAGTGGGCCTGGAGTTCCGCACCACGGAGCAGAACGGAGTTCTGCTCGGGGTCAGCAGTGCCAAGGTGGACGCCATTGGGCTGGAGGTGGTCAATGGACAGGTCAGCACCAGGGTCAACAGTATCATCAACATGGACATTTGTGCATGAGTAGAATATAGGATTTTAACCAAACGATAACATGCAAAAATATACGAAAATCTGTAGAGACAAAAAAAGATGCATTATGCTTTTAAGAAAACATGAATGGGGAAGCAACACACCCAATACAAGTCAGATTAAGTGCAATGATAAAACAGAATGCTTTACCCAGAGAGACAGAAAAGTCCATGTGGACATTTTATGAGAAACGATAAAGAGGACAAACTAGTGAAGTGCTGGGATCGCACTTTCAAATAGCAGCACCACAGGTATGCTGAACCACATCAGAAATTAGCACCCAGAAGAAACTAGAAACAATTCCAGTGAAGGTAGCACTGCCGTGGCGGGTTCCTCATGCTGCCACATATTATATATTATTATGCAGCTCATGTAGCGGACTAGCTTAACAAACCCATTTTCATTGCCGTTTTTAAAATGTAACTATTACACAAAGAAAACACAATTATCAGGTTTAAATAAGGAAAAGAAATACTATTATATACAGATCCTTTCCAAAAAATTTGAATATCATGGAAAAGTTTTCCATAATTCCATTCAAAAAGTGAAACTTTCATAGATTATAGATTCATTACACACAAAGTGAAATATTTCTAGCCTTTATTTGTTTCATTTTTCATAATTTTGGCTTACAGCTCCAGAAAACCCCCAAAACAGTATTTCAAGAAATTAGAATAGTGTGTCGAAAATCAGCATTTACTTCAGTAAAAAAAAAAAAAAAAACTTCCATAATATTCTAATTTTTTGGAAAGGATCTGTATGTGTTTATTTTTTATTGGATATAGCAAGGCTGACAGCCTATAGCCCATTTTAGAGTGATCATACATTCGCTTTGTTGCACCGTTATGCTATTTAAAATGTTCAGTCAAAAGCATATCCCTTGTAAAACCCGCGTTCTGATGGAAATAATTTTAATTACATTTTTATTTTAATTAAAAATGAAAATAAATGTAGCACTTCACTATGAATTTTTAACTAAGCTTGTTGTTTAACTAAGTCTGTATCAGAAAAATCTGATCTCTTTTGTACTTTGGTGAGAATTAGTTTATAATGTGAACTAATACAACCCATTAAAATGCCAACTGGACCATCACAGCTTGGGGAACAGTGATGGAGGTTGAAACATTAAATTTTTATGTTTTCCTTCTTTATTGTATTCTTCTTGTATGTTTTTTGGAAAAAATCTTCCTGTTTTTATCCGTTGCTCTGTAAAGTGTCCTTTGGTTTGGGAAAGGTACTATATAAAATGAAATGTAGTTTTATTATTATTATAAACATGCAAGCGTGCTTGTGTAACTGCGCCGAACCCGCAGGTCGTCTTCCACGTGAACAACGGAGCCGGGCGGATCTCTGCCAGGTACACGCCCAGGGGATCAGCGCTGCTGTGCGACGGCCGCTGGCACAGCCTGCTGGCCAGCAAGAACAAATTCGGCCTGAGTCTGACCGTGGACGGGGTGACGGTCCACATGGACAACCCGCACTCCCAGTCCACCTCCGCCGACACCAACGACCCCGTCTACGTGGGAGGCTACCCTGGTGCGTTCACTATAAATCCAGTGTACTTGTCAAGCGCGCACACACCCAGTAGTGTAAATACACAGCCCTGGAACGATAGCCTCATTTACCTTTACTGTTGAAGTATTTAAATACAGTGGTTGAAACATGGCTGCCTTTGCTGACAGGTGAAGGTGAAATAATGGAGTCTAAATTGTCGCGTTTAGTTTCTTTTTGTTCGGCTTTGGATAAACTATCACTCCAAGATGTCATCTTTTGTTTCTTCGCCCACAAAATATGGAGATAAAAATCCCAAAGCCAGTCCTTTTTCCCCCTCGTGTGACAGCAGTTTGTTGTGAGTGACCTGTGCCAACCTTCTCCCCTCTCTATCGGACAGGCGACGTGAAACAGAACTGCCTGACGACCAGCGCTCCATTCCGAGGCTGCATGCGTAAATTCCTTCTCGTTAAGGCTCACCAGACCGACGGCCACGACTTCAGCTCGGCTTTCATCCTCCGAGGAGTCTTCCCGCATTCCTGCCCGGCGATGGCGCTCTAACATTTCCCAGGAACCCGCAAGCCTTTCCCTTTGTAATCTTTGTAAAGAAATCAAATTACTTTTTAAGAAAAAGGAAGTATTTTTAAATTTGTACTTTTTTTTATGATTCTGGTGAATGTTCAATTGTATACATTTCAGAACTCATGCCTTGTTTGATAGTATTCCTTTTATGCATTCATGTGGAATGTCCTAGAATATTTGTTAATAAAATACAATTAAATTGTGAGAATTTTTTTTTTTTTTTTTTTAAGCAGTGTTATGACTAACAAACAAAAAAAGCTTCACAAATATACCCCTTCTCTGAAACAGCCCTGTATAAACACAGCAACTCAAGACATGTTTTGGATTAAAATCTTTTGTCTGGCTATTGCGGTGCATATTCAGATTTAGTTCCTCAGGACATTCAGCTCTCATCATCACAAGAAGCATTGGCCAGAGGGACATAATGGGGGTTTGGAAAATGAGATCTCTGAAATGTTGTTAAACCAGCCCTCGGGGATAAAGGCCAGGACTTTGTGGCTCTGCAACATCACAATATAATCTTGCCATGAAAGAGAAGGATCCAAAGTTTAACAAAGGAAATTTGTTTTCTTGACAGGAGCAGCGACAGACCACAGCGTTAGGCAAAAGCATTTCTGATGCATAGGGTCTTTCCTTCAAGTATTTGCCATAGCACATTTTAAGAGAACAACTGGTATGCATAGCAGACATAATCAAACGAAGAACAGTACATCAGTAACTAGTGTTTTAGAACTTAAGTGGGAAGAACTCCTAGACCAATCAGCAACTTGTCAGACCAGATCAGTCACTCTGTATTACAGTGGGCCAACACACATATACTTTACATACTTCCTGTGCTCACTGTACCCATTTACTTCCCTCTCAAATACCATAATTTGTACCATGGGTGTTTGATATGTAGAAGGTAGTGATTAAAATATGCGATTACCATAAGTTACGTAATGACATTCAGAAGTGTTTTATGCACTGCTCAATAATGGTAGCACTGCCTCTCTTGGGAAGAGTCACACACACACACACACACACACACACACACACACACACACACACACACACACACACACACACACACACACACACACACACACACACACACACACTAAGCTGTGTTGGGTTTGAAAGGAAACACAAAAGGGGACAGTTCCTTGCTCAGGTTCTGGATTGTATATTTGGTATTTTGATATCGAAGGTTGGGTGGTGTAACAGCAAAGCTTCCGCCGTGCCAAAGCAGATGACACGATGGCTGCTGGCAGCGTTGCAACAACAACTAAAGCAAATAAAACACATTTTTAAAGTGTAAGCCATACAGTAGTGTAGTAAATGTAGAGTAAATATACAACAGCTTGACTTACAATTTACAATGGACAGATCTTTGCTGGCAAGTTTTGAGGAAGGAGCGATAGGCTATACATTTCCTGAGCCATGTAGACAGCAACTGGTTCCGTTGATTACCTAGAGTCGGAACGCAGCACAAAGTAGCCACTGCTAGACTCGGTGCACATACCACAGATAAGCATGCAACAACACATAGGCTGTGGTACACCGCTTCGACAAGCCCCTCGCACGTCACGACTTCAAACACTGTTAACGCCGCGATTTCCACTCAAGGCAGCTCCGAGCGACATGTCCGCTGAGATACACGTCCACTTACGCATACTCGGCGTATTGGTTTCATTCTGAACACGCTGCGAGTCCTTGCTGGGTATGGACCCTCGCTCTCGTTGTGACAGCTGTGAAAATCGTAACGTGTCCCTTAAATTAATTCTGTCAGCCAGGCTATGGTACATATCCTCATACTCTCAAGTCTGTGTCTGGGCGCGTCAACATCTTCAAACCCGATTACCGTTTCAGCACGCAGGCCCTTGGCTCAGCTATAGAGGAGCTCAATAAGAGTGGGCCAACAGAAATATCCTCCGTGCTGTTCCTCTCAGGATCCTGACGGTAATACAGCACCGCCGTCTTTGCCGTTCACGTCCAGGACACGTGCGGACGTGTTCCACACCGATTGCAACACGCGGCGGGGGTCGCTCAGATAACAGTGAAACTGGCTTTACAACGAAGCATGCTTCTAATACAGCGATGGACAGACACAGGCATTTATAAAGCATATAATCATACAAAAGCAAGGATAAATTAGTGGTATAAATATTATGTAAATATGTACAGATTTTTACACTTTGGTTCCACCTTGAGTGGTCGAAGAGAGGCAGAATAGGGCTTTTTGAAAGGTGAACCCAGTTTGGGTGATGGCTGCCGTTGGCAGAAAATTGCATTGCGCAGTCTTTGGCATTGAACAGTCTTGATGGCGGATACCGTGTTCAGGTGGCCCCTTTACATGAACAGCTTCTCAATTTGATGTTCATTACGAAAATACTAATTTTTTTAAAGGAAACGCCCATAGCCTCCCTCTGTTCGTGCTTAAGTTTATCCTGAGAGCAGGATCCGAAAATAACGCATTACAACGCCGCGGTAAGTTCATTCTTGTCCACAAAGCAGCACTGAACTTGTTCGCTGATTTTGGACAAAAAGGTCATAGTGTCTAAATCCACACCAACATTTGATCCTCCCCGGACTCAGCATGCATGTTTTCAAATATGGCCAGCAGGGGGCGATAGGTGACAGTTTTGTTGACGTTTAAACCATCAGTCAGTTTCTTTCATCTCCCAGCGTGCACCAGATAGTTCTTGGTTTGACGATCCATTCACAGGTTGGATTCGCACGGTATAATTCTAAAAGATGCGTCTCAGGATCCAAGCAGCGCTCACCTATGATACAAATGAGATATTCAGTCAACGACAAAGTGACAAAAATAACCAAGGGACAGTTATATATGACGAAAAATACGGGCAAGTAACGGTAGAACGGTTTATCTTGGAATTCTGAAATTGACATTAACGAAAAAAACATTTAATCAGGGACGGGTTTATTGCATACCTATGTTCCCTCCAACCTCAAACATATATGGCCGCTGTCTTCTGCTGGAACAGCGAGAACCTCTGTTAAAAGAAGAAAAAGATATTCAGTTTTGGGTAATTATTTCAGAGAACAGTAGAACATATGCACACACATGTACACACACACACCACAGGAAGTATCATAGGACAAGTATCAGACATTAATGACTGAAACCCACCTCCTATCAGTGTCAAAGTGAGCCATAACGTCCCTCGCTTTAGTCTCACTGTCGAGCTGTATCGCCATGGAGACTTTGGCATGTAGGGGTGCGTGGACTCGAATGACCCCTTCACGAAGGTCAGAGACCTGTGGACGAAGGTCAAAAATCTGTCACAGCTCCTGGCGTGCAGTCAGTGATTCACTTCACACAGGGATGAACGCTAATGAAAATGAATTGTGTTAATTTCAATTTAATTTCCACATCTCCCATTACCAGCAATTTAGCTCCACCAGGTATCTGTTATACTCTCAGTGTGACATTGAATTTATTACCTTTTTAATCACCACACTAATTAGGTTACAAATTGCAAGCAATCCCAATTATGTCTGATTAGTGATGAACGGTGTTGTTTTTTGGACACAAAATCAAACACTGTTAATTTAACTGAAAGTAAGAAAAAGGGTAAATAAATTAAGGCCTGCAGAAAATTCATCATTGTAAGGATTGCAAACAAAATGTAAGCAATTGAGGATTTAATTAACTCATTTTTGTTGACATTTATTCATATCTAGAGCAGAAATAGCTGGCAGCAGAAATTAGACAGCCTTTAATAATGGTGGCATTAACAGTGTTCCCTGTATTTCTTGAGTTTACACAATAAATACGAAAAAGAATTGCATGCGCTTAATATAATGTTTATTTGGGTCATCCAGGAATTACACCAGGGTTAATCATCTCCCCAAGGGAGTATTCGGGAGGCATTCCGATCCATTCAGCATCCAACCTTCCTTAATAGTTTATACATACATGCAAGCATTCCAAAAATGTCCACAATAAGTTTAAAAGGGGGCTTTCAAAAACACTCCACAGGAGACTGAGGTAAAGATCTAGTCAGTGAAAATATTCTTAAAATCAATAACCAAATAGTGAAGGCTAAATGGCAGAATTATAATCCATTCAGACTTCAAATTAAATTTTGTCATTTTTGAAAATACTACACTCAGCGTTTAAATATGAAACCGTTTAAAGAGCCGAATAATTTATTCCGTTTATGTACGCAACGGCCGGCGGACTGAGTACCTCGCTCTTCTCCGCTTTGTCGCGCTCGGCGTTCCACCGCCGCAGCAGTTTCCTCTTGGTCTTCTCCGAGGAGGGGGCCTTCTTGCTCCCGGAGGCCTCGTGCATCTTCCTCACGTTGGAGATCAGAAAGCAGGGGACCTGAGTGGGGAAAATGCGCCTTCCGTTCGGTTTGCTTTTAAAGGTCATTTCCTGTTCTCGTGTTAAACCTGAATTAATGCATTACATGCAGTCCTAAATTAAGCCAGGGCATAAGAAAATCTATTTATCTTATATAAAAGCACAGTAGCATGCGCTGAAAGCAAGGTTATCTTATCAAGGCAGTTACACAGACACAGGAGTACTTGTAAAAGAAACTGCTGGGGGCAACTGAAATGCATTTGGCACACTTTCACTGGGAGAGAAGGTGGTTTAAGATTGGCCCTGTTCTGTGTGAAGGGGGGGTGGGGGTCATTGAGGGGAGAGGGGTAATGGCAGGACCCCCTCGGGGGGGGGGCTCACCGTCCACAGCACGTCCTGGTGGGTGATGAGGAGGCGGACCAGGTGGGCCGCCCCCGCCGCCCCCTGCATGTCCTCCAGCTTGGCGCTCTTGCCGGGGGAGATGAAGAGGTTGGGCGCCACGATCATGGAGACGTTCCACAGGCTCATGCGGTTCTTCTCCTCGTTGGCCACCACCTTCCTGAGGAACTCCAGCAGAGCCTGAGGACCACGGAGGAGATCAGCCCTTCCATACCCACAAATCGACCGACCGACCGACCGACGCGGACTCTCGCGACGCAGCAGGAATGTCCCGCATTTCAGGGGCCTCTCCCAGTCATCAATTGCTCAGCACCTTCGGCGCGTACTAAATCGAACAAACAATTGGATTTCTACGCGTACCGTCCTGCGGCTAAAAATACACACTCTCATTTATATCCTCCGAGTACGACTGACATGCACAGCGCTTTGAACGGGAACTGGGAAGACATTTCGTGCCTTGCCAAAATACCAAACCGAAAGGGCGGAATGTGGCGGGATCCACACGAGCAACCTCTGCCGTGGTACATTAAGGTGTGGAATAAGCACGTCGAATCGCACTTTAAATGAGGAATTCCGAGGAAGGGGGTAGCAGTGTCCTCGACAGACCAGTTTGTCCCTGCTGCCTTAAAAAAAAACACTCATGCCATAATGCGACCTGAACATGAGTTTTTATTAATGTTACACAAACATGAGGCCAAACGGCCTTACGACTGGAAAAGAACGGGGAGCAACGTCTGCCAAGAGCGCTCGCCTTGAAAGGTATTCTTCCAGAGAACGTGGAGGAGTGCCAGAGGAGAACTTGCCCTTTCTGATCGCGCGCTTTTATTTCTCGAAGTGCGCCGGGGCGTGCGCGCTACACAACGTCTCTCTCAACCTCACCTTCAGGGTGTCCCTGTTGGGCTCCGGCAGGAGCATGACGAGCAGGTGCAGGGCCTGGATCTGATGTCTGGACATGGAGATATCTGAATATCACGGAAACACAAGGAGGGGCAATCAATACCTAAAGTACAGCAACTGGCTGGTAAACAGCACAATCTTTGCATGCGCCACAAGATGGCAGCATTGTTAGGATTGATTGATTCAACACTGTAATTAATTGATTCAACACTGTAAATAAACTGAGATGCTTCTACATTTTGTTCGTTTTCTGCAATATGCTGTTTCAGTTTATTTGGAGTAGCAGCGCACACAGGTTCATAATGAAACCTGAGTGCTATAAATGTAACTAGAATGTTTGTCAATTATAGAAACAACGGTTAGCCTAATAAAGGCCAAATCATTCATTAATTCATATCGGGAGAACATTTTACGTGATAAGCAAAATTTTACTTTTTGTGTGCAAAATAGTGTTTGTACCTACTTGTGCTGTATTGCAGAATATCTTTAGTAATGCGGGGAGACTGGACTTGAAGCAATTAAAATGGAAGCAATTCCATAGAATGTAGAATCGAAGAATCGATGTTTGTGAGCCAGTGCAGAAAAATAGGGGGAGCAGGTGCAGATATTCTGGAGGAGTGCGTGTGTGTGTGTGTGTGATGTGTGAGTGCGATGTGTGTGTGTGTGTGTGTGTGTGTGTGTGATGTGTGAGTGCGATGTGTGAGTGCGATGTGTGAGTGCGATGTGTGTGTGTGTGTGTGTGAGTGCGATGTGTGAGTGCGATGTGTGTGCGCGTAGGCCAAACGGGGCGTGTCAGCTCTATATTTGGAACGGTGTGTGGTGAATAGCGGAGGAGTGTTGGCGGCGCGCTGCAGGCGGTGGCTCACGCTGCACGGCGGTGAAGGCCGGGAGGTGCTGCTGGGTCAGCAGGGGGCAGGGCAGCTCTCGGATGAACATCTTCAGCAGGCCCGCCGCGTCGTTGTGCCGGACCTGGTCCCAGTCGAACTGACGCTCGTAGAATTTGGCGTCCAGCTCCTGCCGTAGGTGCTGCGGTCGCACGAACAAAACGATTAGGCGGAAAAAAAACATTAAGCTTCGCGGAACCGCTCTGTTCATTCGTCGTCAAAGGATTAACGGGTTATTGCTGTTGTGTGTAAAACTGCGCCCCGGGCTAACCAGATCTACGCGTCTGCCCATTTCAACTGCACTCACAGTGAACTCATTACTCATTAGCTCACTATCCAAGCACGCCCTGAGGTGTGACATCACTGCTTTATCCGTGGAGGCTTAAAACAAGTCAAGTTGGGATATATTTGGCTCCTGGCTTCTAATGTGTAGACTGCAGAATCTACAAGCTCCCACTGTTAGGCAGAGCTGCTAGGACAACCACCAAGCCAACCAAGGCCTCTTCTACGCAGCAGATTCGCTTCACGTTCAGGGTTTGTTTTATATCAGAGAGGCGCCGAAGGACCATAGGATGCCATGTTCATCAGAGACTCAGACTCAACACAGCTCCACTCAGTCCACCACACAGGACGTTAATATGAACAACTGCAGACGGTGGAACTCCACGGCACGCAATCGGTATGCAGAACTAGCAAGAGCGATGAGAGATGGCACTGGACAGCCGTGCCGCTTGCCGTTAGTTGGATGTTAATGGGAAGATACGTCAACCTGCTTATGCGCGCGCGAAGCACTTTATTCTTTTTATTATGTGATGAACCCTTGAAACCACTGCGTGATAGAGCAACAATATCATAAACGAGATGGATTATTACTGCTTCCGCTGTAATCGACAGGCAAAGTTTGGACTTACAGTTCACCAGCTTTATACTGGCATGAAAGGTATTAGGGCAGCTAAAGATTTTAGAAAATAAAACGGCCTTAGTGGTACAGGGCTCTGCAGGGCACCAGAATTAAGGCATTGTAGTGGGGGAAATTGTACTTCTGGGACTGACATACTGTATATTCAGAAAGCATTAGAATATGTTTAGAATGAATAATTACTTTTTAACATGTAATGCGTGCACTTTTTATAAGGAGGTCCTGGACTCTTGGAACAACATTTATGTATGCCAATTCCCTGCTGACCAGTCCATATTAAATCTGATTACTACCATGGCCATTACTTGAAAGTGACCAGAACGGGTGTAAAACTAGTAATTCATAGTAATTCATGTAACAGCATGTACTGAACCCAAAATGCTGGTGAGTGGCAATTGAGTTTGGTCAAGTAGGGGGGGGGGGGGGGGGGCATTCTCACCTTGACCCGGGAGGCGGAGCCTGGCACTCGCAGAATGCCCTCTGCTTGCAGTCCAGTCTGCTCCAATTTAGACAACAGCTGCAAATCCAAACACGCACAGTGAATACGGACATGTTTCAGTCACATGTCAGAAATACTGGATTTTTAGTACTTTAGTAATAGTCATTCAACTGAAGGGTAAAAAAAGACATTTCTAAACAAAACAAAAAAATTATGTATGCATTGCTCAGGAATGCCATCAAACATTGTGTATGGTCGCGATGTTTACAAAAAAAATTTAAAAACCGATTTAATCTGGGTAGCTCTGAATGAACTACATAAGCCAGTGGACAAAATTATTTGTTGAATTTGGAATGGAACTTTTGACGAAATACAAAACGGTACACCATGACAACCGTTTAAAGGTTTCAGTCTGTCAAACCACATTGGAGTGTAAACTAAATTTGCAAAGTAACTCCAGTGCATTTTTAAAAAAAGGTCTCATGGCTTAATATAACTGGAGGGACAGAATCTCTTTAACCGTTTCCAGTAAAGTGGGCTTGCATTAAATCACAATTATTTAATTAAAGGCAGTTGTTCATTTCTTTGTTTTGACACAAATATGAATGTGCAATTACAATGGTTCTTCTCAGAGATCAACAGCTCCTCAGCGCAGTCATAACATACGGAAACTCGGCAAAGCCAAGGTTGCAGCCGGCTCCGTGGAGAACAGCTCCTTTATCTTATCTCCTGGTCACAGGGTGGGTATCAACATACAGCGCATATAGCATTCTTTTCATAGACTTTTTTTTTTCTTCTCAACACCATATATAGCGCTGGACACATTAGGGCTGACAACGCCATGAGGGAGTCTTCAGAGTAATGATCGCTTTGGAGCCTCTGGAATGTCTTACTGATACCGTAGAGTGTATCCGCCGACCCCCAGAGGGTCTTAGTGTACTGGTACAGACCCAAGTGACAGGAACCAGCGCCCGGCCTGCAATTGGGAGCCCGAGCTTCTCCCCTCTAGCAAAAATCCCTGCTGAGAAGTTTTGGTGCTACTCCCACACGCGCAAATAGCTGAAGCGGAGAAGAGGCCCGATATAGCACATGGGCGGGCCGTTAGGTCTGACCCGAGGGCCCATCTGAGAGACGGTAATGTGGGGGTATCATTCTGGCGGGATAGGCCAGGGAGTGGGAGTGGGAGAGTGCCGCAGGCTAGGACATCGATGAGTAAGTCAAAGCCCGATTACCATGTGCCCAACCAAAAAATACCCCGAAACAATCCATCTTCTTCCAAGGTAAGCATTTAACTGAGCCATAACTATGGGCTCGCCACTCATGCATAGGTTACCATGCTACACACATTTCACCAGAGCCAGTAGTCTTTTGAACAACAAGAAAGGTAATGTAATAATATCAGGATATTCAAAAAGAGCTCAACAGATCCAAGCTTAAACAGTTAAAATGCTGTAACAGACAACATCGATAGGAACCGTCTTCAGAGCTTCAAAGGCCTGTAATCGGGCAAGTTTACCTTTTTGAACACGACAGGAACTTTGGACCCGGGGAATATCTTCCGGTCGCTTTCCAGTAGTGTTGTGAGGGGAACGCCGAAGATGCCGGTATCTGCAGAGACAGGACTGGAGTGAGTGGAGCGCGAGCGGCTATCGTCGAGGAAGCCAAGTCCAAGAGGCGGTGCGGCCCGACCCGGCGAAGCGGACGGCCCACCTCGCCCCTCCCGACCCGGCGAAGCGGGTGGCCCACCTCGCCCCTCCCGACCCGGCGAAGCGGGTGGCCCACCTCGCCCCTCCCGACCCGGCGAAGCGGGTGGCCCACCTCGCCCCTCCCGACCCGGCGAAGCGGACGGCCCGCCTCGCCCCTCCAGACCCGGCGAAGCGGGTGGCCCGTCTCGCCCCTCCCGACCCGGCGAAGCGGACGGCCCGCCTCGCCCCTCCCGACCCGGCGAAGCGGACGGCCCGCCTCGCCCCTCCCGACCCGGCGAAGCGGACGGCCGGCCTCGCCCCTCCCGACCCGGCGAAGCGGACGGCCCGCCTCGCCCCTCCCGACCCGGCGAAGCGGACGGCCCGCCTCGCCCCTCCCGACCCGGCGAAGCGGACGGCCCGCCTCGCCCCTCCCGACCCGGCGAAGCGGATGGCCCGCCTCGCCCCTCCCGACCCGGCGAAGCGGGTGGCCCACCTCGCCCCTTGTTGCGCGCTGTCCTGTTCCGCTTCAGCTCGATTCCCAGGGAGTCGTAAAACGTGCTGAGCTCTATCAGAGAGAAGGATGCGATGTTCTTCATGTCTTCGGACGACAGGTCCCGCACTCTCGTCAGCCCCAGTGTGGGCTGAGGGGGTTGAAATGTCTTCAAAACAGAAAGAAACACACTTCAGTACAAGGACAGCGTATTAAAGTATCCTAAATAATTTCCACTTGGCACGGCACTATGTACTCATGACCCATCAAAGGAAGAACGATTTGGAAATTAAATTAAAGTGTGAGAGCTAAAGGACAATAGCGTCACAGCTATGTATTCATATTAAACAATTTAAGTATTCATTCAAAAAGATAACACAAATATCTTATCTACAAAAATCTAGGCTACTTCATCTAAAAGAGATCAGCATTACGTATCATCAGTGTTAGGACTGGACAGGTGCCAAAATGTTGACCTACTACATCAAGATCGGCCATGGTAGCTCTTCTTACTGTCAGGTGGTGCATGATGGGAAGGAAGTGTGTTAACTCACTGGCAGGTCATCCCTCCTGATCCTCTGACAGTCCTGGCAGTCTCTGCCTTTCCGATGGGAGGTGACTCCCTCAGAGTAGGGCACCTCGAATGACAGAGTCTCCCGTAATGGGCTGCAGTCAGGTTTCCGGCTCTCTCCTGTAGCAAAGGCTCGACATCAGGAACACGCGGAACCGTACAGGCAGGTACACAAACACACTTGCACACACCAGCACACAAAGACAAATCAAACCGTAACACAAAGTGGGGGAAGGGGCTTAATAGGCTCACGTCATCATTGTGGCCTGTAGGCATCTAGAGTAAAAATTCAGCCCAGTGCATTAAACGTATAGCTTGATTCATTTTTCATACGTTACAAATTGTACTTTAAGATTTTGTCATGCTCAGCAAAATTAGTCTTCTGACTTGGAACAGTAATAAAAAGTATTTTTATTTCACCAACATCTCATATTAGACATCTTAGACAAAGAAGCTTGATGCAAGGGAAAAAAACGGAAATGGCTGCTTACAATCATTTTCAAGACAACGTTTAAAAGATCGTACTAACATACTAAACTGCTGATTGACAGGGAACAACTAGTAATTAGTGAATAATTAGGGAGTAACCAGTCTAACCTTTAGGAATAAAGCAAGGGATTACACGCATTATGCTCTGGTTGTATGTGTTATTGTAATAGATGGTAAATTACATTTTCAATATGGCTACATATGGTCAATTATACCTTTAACACATCAATTGTTTAGTACAGTACAGACACGTACCATCGCAATCAAACTATCAAGGAAATATGCTTTTCTGTTAACTCAAATGCCTCACTGTGTTGTGCCCTCTCAAGCAGACAGGTACAAAGATATATACCTTTTACTGGCTTCCAGTGGGGCTGCTTAGGAGGGAGTTGGGCTTTCGGGGAGACGGGGACAACTTGCTCCGGGGTAGGCCTATAACCGGGCTGCAAAGGGAGAAAACATGATGGATTAATATCTGTAAAAGTCAAATTCCAATTTTAAGACCATCACAAGTGCTTTTTATCACGGTTATAAATAGGCAGTCTTGCGTAGCTTTCTGAACATGTCACATTTTAATGAGAAACTCTTAAACATTGTTTGTAGCATGCATTTGCACTATACAACATACGTCAGTACCAATGTAGTGTCCAATAAAACTGGTCAATCTTTCACGGTGAGACAGTTTTGGGAATTGCGATGTATAAGATCTATGATGAAGTTCTCTTTCCAAAAAAACGTCATGCAAGAGGATTATATTTCATTATTCTATTGTATTTTAAAACCTTTGAAAGGATACCAGTCCTTCGACTGTATATCAGTTATGCACTGTAACCGTAAAATACTTTATTTGAAAATCAGCTTTATAAAATAAACTTGAGCCCATTACATACACACTATGATAAACTCAATGCATAACACATTACAGTATTAATCCCAACACCTGTATTAACACAGTCCCCAGATCCCAGCAATATTGTATATGCAAGCATACATTCAGTAAATGAAAACATTTCACGTTTTTCCTAGTGATATACCAGAAAATTCCTGTATTTACATCATTTTTTTTATTGTTAGTTTTTATTTTATCATGTTCAAATTTTATTGTGTCTTTTTACTGTGTTAAAAATATGTATAATTCTATTTTCCTGTAGTGCCTTTCATTTGATTTGACTCAGCTTTTTGTTTTACAGTGACAAGCCGTAATATCGAATGTGACTGAAGAGACCACCACAAGCTCGCTTGCCAGCCAAGACGACAGTTTAAGCACTCCCCCTGATTGCCCCTCCGCTAGTGCAGCTGCCCACATGTACGAGTGTGGAGATGTTGAAGTCCTCTTTGTGTCAGCCCTGCTGAAGATGACTCACCACACGGTCAGCTCTCTGACTCACCGCCGGGGGAGAAGGTTCCGACCGCACTGAGGGTCGACTGCAGCGCAGATACAACCCTTGTGCGCTAGCCCCTGTATTTAACAAGATTTCACAGCACCACAACAGCAAGGAACAGTCAAAATATAGCTGCGCTAGCCATTGTAAGTGCACTTTCCTTATCCTTATCATCAAGTTCCTCTCATTTGACGGCAGACAAAAACAATGAATATATTTACATTGACTGAACCCAAAGCACCTCTCGGTTCCTCTCAGTGAAATGATTTCTCTGCACACAGCATGTAAATGCCTTTGTTGACTATGGTACCAGGAACTTCCTCGTTTCCTCTCTTGAACATGTTAAGCTAAACCAGTCCGCCACCTATTTAAACGGGGGAGGGGTGGGCAGCTGGTGCAACAGCTGAGCGTGTTACAGCCAAGAGGAACGGGTCGTCATATTCGTCCAGTTTTAGCACGAGCAGCCAGCAGTCCCTGACTGCAAAAATCATGAGAACACAAGGGAAACGGCACAGGCCCTTTTCAGAATATTCCCCGCCCTGCTGTAAAACATGAGCGCGGAATGCACCGGTTTTTATTTCACTTCATTCAAGGCCCGAGGTTAAACAAGGATGAAGTGAAAAAGGAGAACTCCCACCTCAGTGTTGTGGCAAATGATGTTAGATAGATCGGAAATCTCTACCGCCACCTTAAATCGAGCTTGTGGCTAGCTTACTTTTAAGTCAATAACAGAGACATGCTGATAACCTCCAAACATTACTGGTGCACGTGCAGCTGAAATGCACACCAGCGCATCTGGGCGCAACTTTGAACACAGTTAGAGGCTTTCAGGGGCAGAGGCATATATCCTGGTTTCTGGAGAAACACGGTGCATAAACAAGTCTACCTGGAACACACCGCCACTCCTGTTGTGAGACAATAGGACATTTCAAAGTCCTGGCACGCATGCCCAATGTTGTGAACATTCAATACACAAAGTAAGGAAACAATGGGTTTGTTATAAGATACCTTGTTATAGTCAAAGACCTGAAATTCTTTCACTGCATTACCAAAAAGCTGAACATCAACAAATGTAGCTACAAGACAATGATCAATCAGTGCACAGCTTGACAATGGCAAACTTAAGACATTTAGCATAAACTGAGCCACGGAACTTCTAAGACGAAGTAGTGTCTTTAGCCACTATAGCATGTTGACTGGGGTTTTTCATGACGTATCAGTGTTCATTGTTTGATCTCATTTTACAATTTTTCCACGTAATTTTACTATTAAAACACTGTTTCAGTTTTCATTTTAATCACATTGCATAAAAATAGCATTTTTAAAACTTTTTAAAAAGATATTTATACGTGTTTGTATGAGGGGGAACAGTGATTCATTATTGGGTTAGTCATTTATTTTACTGGCTACGTACCACAGACTTTTCTGAAGTGACCAGAAATAGCAATGATGTGCTGATTGAAAACACAGAGCTATATCGAATTATAAATACTCTGGTTATAATATAAATATTTAATCAATAGTTCTATATTTAGAAGGTTTTGTAACTGCTAATATTTCAATGCTTCATCACCACACGAAACGGTGAAAGTCAAGTGGCGCCGTTCGCCACAGAGCATTGCGGGGGACCTCGCTCACCGAGATGTCGGGGGTGGAGAAGACGTCGCGGACGTGTCTGACTGGCTGCTTGTTCCTCTTGCGCAGGGTCTGGGTGTAGGTGTCCAGGCGCTTCCTGACCAGGACCGCCTGCTTCCGTGTGAGGGTTGAGAGGACGGCCTCGGCTGGGCCGTCCCCAGGCCCCCCGGACACGAGTGTGGAGAGCCCCGCATCATGGATCCACGCCTCCTCAAGCTCAGCCTCTGAAAGGAACACGCATGAGCCCCATCATTCACCTCAACCAAGCTTATGATAGCAGCATAGCCTCCCTCACCTTTTTGGCTAATAATAGCCAAGCTTATGATAGCAGGAAGATAGCAGCATAGCCTCCCTCACCTTTCTGGCTAATAATAACCAAGCTTATGATAGCAGGAAGATAGCAGCATAGCCTCCCTCACCTTTCTGGCTAATAATAACCAAGCTTATGATAGCAGGAAGATAGCAGCATAGCCTACCTCACCTTTTTGGCTAATAATAACCAAGTTTATGATAGCAGGAAGATGGCAGCATAGCCTACCTCACCTTTTTTTGGCTAATAATAACCAAGCTTATGATAGCAGGAAGATGGCAGCATAGCCTACCTCACCTTTTTGGCTAATAATAACCAAGCTTGATGGCCACCAGAGGCATGCCTTTGATTTCACCATGTATGCCACATTAAAGCCCTCCCCTACAGTGTTCAGAAGGACCCTCTCCCCTGCTGGATCTGGTGTGGGAGGGCAGCGGCGGGTGGTGGGTGGCAGGCTGCTACATAGTACATACCATCACTGCTGCTTCTCTCCTGCGGCTCCTCTGGCATGCTGTGCCCATCCTCTTCGATGCTCTTCATCTCGCTCCAGTAGTCCTCCATGGAGCTGCGGTCCAAAGGGTCGTGCGCCTCCCATGAGCGTCCGGTCGGGGCCTCACGCGGCGCCTCTGGAGAGGACATCCTTACTGACCCCTGGTAACACGCTTTCCTGAAGACGACAGCACCACAAATTTTGCCGCTCAAATTCTTGCTTGCCACAGGAAGGTTAAAGTGGTTACCCGGCAGCTCTCAGGAGTAAATACACAGAAGCATTTCAAACCACACGCAGTCCGTGTGTGAACGTGCAGGTGTGAACACAGAAATTGTACATGCGTGCCGTACACATGTATGCTTCTGCATTCATGCTCCTGTCCATGAGAACAAATAAAATTTAATAGGAGCTGTGCACCATTCCCCAATTTCAACAATACGTTTTACATTAAATGGGACATCACTATTCATGCCAAATGCTTCATTGCAACGCATACTTAAGCATAATGACAAACAATTATCCTTTAGATTGGGTTTTTCCTTTTTTTGAATGTGCCGAGTTTGTAAACGTAAGTGAATTCACCGTACAAGAATGAGTCACAGCCACGCATGTCTGAAAGCAAGCAGGTATGCACACAAGTTCTTCCACGGGTGGAATAAATTCGCTCTTTCTGCATTCTTCCGTTAGCAGCCAAATCCCCAAGTTCATTGAGGACTGGACAGCTGGGGTCTACGCATTCACATTCCTTTGAAGCTTGGCAGTGTGGTGCAGATTTCATATGGCAACAGAAGAGCATGATGAATAGCTAGCTAAATATACACCGCTGATTTTTCTTTTTCCTCTGTCTCAGAGAAAGCACTACATTTTCCTACAGTCCTACAAATGGACAACCAAGGAGGAGGCAGCATAAAGGAGATGCCGTATTTATTCAACTCTGGTAGCCACTCCCTAAGGAATCGTGTGTCACGTATGCAATCCTACACCTACTTAAAATGTCATAGTATAAATCAGCGAGACAATAACACTGGATAGTTTTTTTTTTTTTTTTTTTAAACTAGCAAGTGAACCAGCCTAATAAACCACCAAAGCAAAATGGGTACACACTTCCTCTGTGCATTCATTACTTCCATAATGCATTCTTTATGTAATTACCATGGGCCAGTTATCACTAAAACCAATGTTGAAGCTCGTTTACCCTTCAGCCCACAGGCCAATATAACCCACAAAAAGCCATATAATACATTTGGCTTGTACAAGATTGATGAAGCGTGGACAAGCGCACACACACAGACACAGTAGTTCAATTGGCAACATAAACAACACTCTTGTCTGTGATTACACTCCCAGTCCATCTGGTCACCACACCCCGGCTCTCAGTGGCTGTCTACCTCTCTTACAAACCTATAATTACAGGGAGCATCCGTTACATCACCAGGCCTTTCATTTTCAAGCTCCACGCTGAAAGACACAGGTTGCTTATCTATGGCTGGTTTAGGGGGAAATCGGCAACCTGTGTCTTTCAGAGTGGAGAAAGGGGCCATGATCCCTGACACACTGCTGAGGCAATTCGGTAGCCGGATCCATTTACGCAGAATTTAGGGCCTGTGGTCAGTAGGCCTGAATGATTTGAAAGGCCTCCAGTTAAATAGAGATGAGGTTAATGCCCCTTTAAGCCCTTATCTCGCTGCAGCCAGCTGGGGAGATGGCGGTATTAGGAGGTGAATGAGATCTGGCTCGCGAGACATTTCCTGGCGTTTACGCTGAGCAGAAATGTTCTACAGGTTACATTCGCACTGACAAAAAACCTGTTTTCCGGTGCCTCGCCGGCGAAGCCTGTAGAGCACTATCCACATGCTCGCGGCAAACCGTGACGTCGGTGGTTCAAATCAGACCGTAACCGTAAGCATGTTTCTCCCTCTCTCTTGCTCCCCATTCTTCCGGTCTCCCTACACTGTGCTGTCCAAAAAAAGAGGCTGAGAAAGCCCTAAAAATCGATATACATTTTTAAAAATTTCTTTCTACTGCATTTGGGTTTCTTTCAGTGAACCGGGACAGTAGGGATGCAATCAGAATGAACACTTTATAGTGAGTAAGCTTCATAGAAACGTTCTGCAGGCATTCATTCCCTCACAAAAAAAAAAAAAAAAAAAGTTTATTTTCCCGCCTCGAGGTTTCGGAGTCAGGACAGTATACAATCAGAATGAACTTAGGCCAATGCCCTTCACTTCCCATCTCGGCAAATTACGGACCGAAATCCTGAGCGTCCAGTTAAATGGTTATCCGTTACCGCATCAGTGTGAGAGAGCAGGAGCGCATTTGGGGAGACGTTATTGAATAAAGACGAGCACGGTGGGAGTCGGATGGAGTGCTAAGGGCGGAATGGACCCAGAATCCCCCTGGGAGATGGGCTGCTTCCTCCTGCAATCGATGTGTCAGCCGGGCTTCGACGCATTAACACAAACGCGCTGATCACATGACAGAACCAAGGTTTGGATATTCTATTTGACAAATTAACTGTAGCAGTTCAATGACTCACTCAAATGGTACAGATTCCTTAAGATATTACGTTTATGATTCCTGAAGGAAACCTTCACGTGGACGTTCTGCAGTGTGTCAGTTCCATTAGGCCAACAATCGGTCTCAAACAATGTCGACACGGCTGCAGAAATATGCAGCGCTTGCCGCAGAGCAGGTTTGTTAATCGTACATAAATCAATGATGTACGTGCAACCAATCAGACGCTGTATTATTTTGATCCACATTCTAGTCCAGGTTGTGATGATAAACAGCTGGTAGGGTGAGGGACGTCCTTGCTGGCTTACAGTCCGCTCAGTTCAGTGAAATTCTAATTTGATCATAGTCTAGTTTGTACTTTCAACATTATCTCATTGTGACTGCTGTTATAAATATGACTGGTGCGCACAAAACATCCATGAAGCAGACCACAATAACAGAAGTATTTACCACACCTTTAGAGTTTGACACTTTTCAAAATAAGCCGTTCTCTGAGCCTACATGAGCCTTCGTTTTCTTCATGACGTGAACCGCATTCTCAGTTCCCAAAACTACTTTTTTTATCAAACGTTTCATCAGCACAGGCCAACCGTCGAAATGCAACACATACCCACAACCCACACACAAACACCTATTATCTTATGTTGGATCAGCTATGACAGGTCAGGACTTGTAAAAACCACAACATACTCAAAGACAAAACACACTTAGTCCTTTTTTACGGTCTGTCCCTGCGGTATTGGTAATGAACGGTAAGAATGAGACAGGAAAGGTCTTAAAGTCACCCAAATCGGCCAATAAAACTAGCCTAAACATTCTTTAATGTGAATGACAATAGCCACTAACAAAAATGAAGTTGAGAAATTAGATTGTGAGCATACTGAGAGCGTGAATAAGACTTCACCCCACATGCCATTGAACCCTGAGCTATGCATGACATCCTCAAATTTTACAATACGTCTTACGCGACTGATTCACTGGGTACGTATGACAAGAACGTCTCCACGACTGAATGATGGAAACTGAGGCCTGTGCATGTGCTGAAGAATTTCGACAAATTTCCTCCCCCTCAAATCCACGGTGCTCTGCCAAATATCATGCAAAATGATCAAATTCACACTCAGATCTGAACCATGCAATATGAATGGCGCCTGGCATCATATCCTGAGGTTTCAAATCCTCGTGTGAACTTTCTGTTGGGGAATCAGCCAGGATACAAGTTCTGCGGCGCATTATTCTTTAACGTCCTTGATGGGGCGGGTAAATGACCGGCAACACCAAAATGCTTTGTGGTCTTTAACTAAATGTCTAAGTGCAATTAAGAGAGATGCCAGGTCTGGATCAACATGCCAGCAGGTGTAGAAGGCACGCCATCTAAACATTAAAAGGTGAAAAATCTGGTTGGCTCGGTGGAGGTATATGCGCAAGACAGGCTTCCTGTGATAAACGGTTCATATTGCCGAGTGCTTTAAAAAACGTGCAGAAGTGAGCGAGTGTTTGTGAAGTGAGACATGAAGTTAAAGCGAGACGCAATTTGATATTAGGGTTATTTTCGACAAAGATGCTAAATGTGCTAGTTACCTGTAATTCAGCCATTTATCATATAAATGGCTGAATTAAGACAGAGGAATTCACACTCTCCTGGGGGTATAAATAGGAAACATGGAGGGAAATTAAATGTCACTGCCTTCCCCCGAGTAAAGAAACTCAACTGATGTTTATTCCCAGGCTATTCAACAGCATTTTAAACAAACCCAGTGAAGTCTCTCGATATACATTTCAATAAGTGTAGGGTAAAGCAGCCTTTTTAGTTTTCTGTTCTCTTGCAAATTGAACAAGCAATGAAATGACATCCAGAGTTAGAGAATGATGTTCAAATCAACCAAATAAGTGTTATTTACCAATTTGCTCCTTTTCTGATACGCCTACATTAAACAAAATCCCCAATTTACAATACCCACATTACCTTTGCAGTGAAACAAACAATAAGGTTTATGGAATAAGGCAACTCTTGCTTGTAAAACATCCTCACAAACTATACCTGAACAGCTGAAAGGCCCAGGTATTTTTCATGCTCAACAGCGGACCGCATCTCAGAACCCAGTCACAAAATCATTAATTCCCAGTACACATCAGTAACGGCATATCTGAAGTTCACTCGAGAGGAAAACAAGATCACAGTTACAGAAAGAGATAGGGTGATTACCTTTCAATCTCTCATCCAGCAGGACAAATCTAATTTACAATATGACCCAACCAGAAGGCCGACAAGCTTTTCCTTTAGTTGTTTCGGTATGACGAAAGAGGGAGAGAAAGTCAGAGAAAGTAACGGCGGTATCTCAGGATTTCCTCTGGTGAAGTCAGGATCTCACTGGAACAAGCTCATCTCTCCTCCCACACGCCTCCATCTGACTCCACACAAGGCATGGGTCTCCGGTGTCCGGCTTTCTGCCCTCCCTCATCCTTTGCACCCCTCCCTTTCTTTTTCTCTTTCCTTCCCTCTTTCAACATCTTTCCCTGCCTTTCCCCGTTGTCACTGAACATTTTTTTTTTTTTTTTTTGCAAGCACAAATTGAAAAAAGACACCCTCTTAAAAGCTTATCTGAGCCTCATAGGTTTCTGGCACTGTTACTAAATGGGCCTATCAGAGGAAAATGCATGCAAAATTACTGGAAAAATCAATGGAATTGCCATCACAGTCACACCACCATTTGGCAGACACCTATTTACAAATGCAAGCTGTAGAACGGTGCAATTGCACAGAATATAAAATGCATAAATGCCCGTCGCCACCTAACATGTGCAAGGGCATCAGATTAAACATTAACATTGCTAGAACCTTTTCAATGTCATTGTGAAAGCTTTATAATCGTCAACACCTCAATGCAGAGCCAATGTTTACCTCCATTAAACAGATCTGAATTTGAAGACAGAAAGTACAGCAAGTAGCTTAGGAATAAGCACACAGCGCTGTTGAAACAGGTTGATTTCAGCCCACCAGGTTTATTTATATTCTTGCAGGTTTATTTTTTATTTTTCAAAATTTCAAAACCATCGGGTCATCGAAAGAACAAAAAAACCAACCAACTTTTCAACCCACCAGACAGAAACAATTAAATGGCTTCATATTTTTTAGGGGGAAGCCAGTCAAAGAGCTTATTGGATTCAATGCATGACCCCCCAGGCAGTATGTAGGTCAGTGACTCAAGACTCAAGCAGAAACATGTGGCACAGGGCATGGTCCCCAAAAAGCCCCTGAAGGCAATGTAATTTGACATAATTTGACGAAAAAATCCAAAATTGTTTGGGATTTGGTAATCCTATGCAAATACCCAAATTACCTGATAATCCACAATTAAGTGGATTATATGAACAATCATATTTCATCATTACATGTGCTTAATTAATACTTTGGCAATCTGTCAAACAGCCATTTGGTTTTAGGTTGACCATCAATCAATACATCACTCTAGATTGGATTTAGAATTGCCCTAACTTAAAATTCCATTTGGAGGAAATTACTCACGCTATATAAACCATCAATGGCATATGTGCGTCAGGGTCAAAGAGTATCTGCAATTATCTATATTGTACATTAGACCTCCACATACTGCCATGGAGAAATTACCAACAGAGCCAGCATTAACATGACTACAAATCCCAGAGGAGATTACTCAGACCCTGCACCTGCCCTCAGCATATGTTCAGCCACTTGTTACTGAAGGAGCCCCAACAGCCCTTCCGTTACGCCCAGGATGCAGCAACTGGCTGGCTCTATATTTAGTGATCTCCAACTATCCTATAAATCTGCGCTAGAACCCTGAAGGATGAATACTAGAAGCCGCTGCATCCCACCGCCTCCTCTAAAAATGTTTAAAGGAGAGCAGCGTGTTAACTGCTGAGTAGTTTTCCTAGGGTATTCCGAGATGTGAACAATCTACTGGGTATCCCAAAAAACAGATCGATACCACAAACCAAAGCATGGGCGGCAAGCTGTTTATGGATTGAGGTTGTATGGTAGTGCAAAATGGCATAATGCAGAGTAAAGAGGTGAAATGTACCCAAGGAAAAATTAGGTTTTGATGGATATTCTCAGCAAAAAAGTCAGCTCACCTCAACTTCCCAAAAATAATTCGAAAATGCCTTTACCTTTCAATTTGGCCTTCATTTCGTTCTTTATTAATAATTATTTGCTGTCGACGGAACGATCGGGCCATATATCGAGACCTATAATTGAAACGTCTGCATAGACTTTAAATGGGCGGTTATAATGTAGTCGGATAGTGGCTTTCTTGCACCACGGAATAGCAGAGACCCTGAACATGACCGGTGGCTTTACAATGCAGAATCTCGTATTTTAAATACAGCTATGGTGCTTCTAAAACCAATCTTTTTGGTATTATTATTCCTATGCAGTTTCTTGCTCAAAAAAAAAAAAAACTGTTGAGAAATAGGGTATTAATGCAACCATGTCCAAGACACAATCACCATAATTTATACAAAACATGTCAAGTGAACATTTATAAGTTAGAATCAATTATTGTTTAAATGTTAAATGCAGAGACGGTGAATGAATAATGTCCTTAAAAGCCTGTACCTGGATAATGGTTGAGTGTAACTGAGCAGATACTTACCCACCGGTTTTCATGCGTGAAGAGTTAAAATAAAGACAGTGTGTGTTTTAAAAGAGAAATATACCCAGGTTCCGACTATATGGTTGATCAGAAGACCCAGAAAAGCAGAAATCTTAAAGGGATAGTTCAGAATTTTGGACATAATGTCTCAGTTACGACTTACCCATGATGCAGTTGATTGATGGAAACCATTTTATGCTAATTCCATGCTGTCCCTTCTTTTGGACATACACACGTTGCTAATGCTAGCGCAACTCTATGGCAACCGGTAGCATCCACTACCAAACGCACTTAAACACTCCACAGTGCACCCAAAGCAAATAAAATACGACGACAGTCTATCTGGGGAGCGATACTTTACGTTACCTACGAATGTATTGCCGGCACTGGTCGACTACAACAACAAAGAAGAGCAACAAGTTGCAATGGCCACATTCGCTCCGCCGCCATACTTCCACAGAGAATATAGGTCCGCACAAAGTAAAGGATTCAACGATAGTTTGACTTCAAAAATTATGGTATAAACACTCAAAATAACCCCGATAGACTGTCGTCGTATTTTATTTGAAAATTCCTAACTATCCCTTTAAATCATCTTTGGCACATTGACAGACAAAATTACACAGTATAATTATTTTTTTAATTGTGTTTTTTTCTCTCTAGGGTATGCAGGTTAAAAATAGTACTCTTAGTTTAGGAGCATTACATACAAGTCCTCCAAAATCTATCAACACTTTTGGTTTCACGTTTAACATTGAACCATTATTATAACCCTCAGATGATACCCAGAGAGAAGCACCAGATCCTCTTACCACTTATACAATAAGCAGAATATGATAAACCAGAAGACCATACCACTCAATCTCACTGCCTTCGTAGTGCATATACTCACAGCACCATATCTATTATTCAGTGTGCAGTCTGATAGGACAAATTGCAGTCGTTCCCATATAAATCACCTAAATTATGCAATATCATCTCATTAACATGTTATTGCAAGACACAGAGCAAGGTTATTTTTACTGCCATGTTAATTTAGAAGGAAAAACAAAAGGTCCCTTCTACATACCGGAAGCCTCCTGTAAAATACAACCAGGAAAAGCTCTGCTGCTCATTTGGCAGAATGAATTGAATCGAATACAAATCCCCATTTTAGCCAAGCCAAGGGCTTTCACACACTGGTGAGCAGGATTACCACATTTCAATTAAATCACAATTCATGAAACAAGCACAACCATTTGCTCAATAAACATTCAGGGAATAAAATTAAATTACATATCTCCCTAAAGCGGAGATTGTGAAGCCCTGAATGTTAAAGAACTGAATAAAATTTCTGACATTATAGGCCTACAATGGTCATATGGGCAAGGAAAAACTCACTAGTCAATTAACTCACGACTGAACTTGCCACACTTCATTAAACATCTGGGTCGCAGTCTAGTAGGTAGCGGAGACTACAATATAATGTAAGGAGAGTTTAAAAATGTCAGGAACTTGTGCACAGATTATTTCAAAGGGGTTTCTCGTTAAAATTGTAGTTATCCAAGGACATTCATGCCATAATAGCCTCTACTGCTTGAATATTTTTGTGTAAATTACACACAAGACCATGAAAACAGCTAAAAGAAAAGCCCCTGCCAAGAACTGTGAGCCTGGGTAAAAAGACCCGTCCACACCAAGAACGATAATTAGAACGATAACTACAACGACAACGATGTGAGCATCCACACCGATGAACGATAACGTTCTGTAAACAGAGGCACCAAGCACGCGCTGTGCGCTCCAGTTGTGTCGGCAGCTTGTAAATTCGGATGGATTTTGATTGGCTGTCAGTGTTTCTATCCTTCATAAAATCGCTCTGAAAGGGATCCCAAAGATATCGTTCGTCACTGTCGTTGTCGTTATGGTTGTGGTGTGGACTCCGCCATCCACTTGAGTTAGAACGCTTTTTAAAACGATACATTTATAGTTATCGTTATAGTTAACGTTCTTCATGTGGTGTTAAAGGGTTAGTTTGGAATTTTGGACATAATGTCTCATTTACGACTAACCCATGATGTTGTTAATTGATGGAGACCATTTTCAGCTGAACCCATGCTGTCCTTCTTGTGGACATACACACGTTGCTAATGCTAGCGCAACTCTATGGTAACCGGTAGCATCCACTACCAAACACACTTAAACACTCCACAGTGCACCCAAAGCAAATAAAATACGACAACAGTCTATCAGGGTTCATTTGAGTGTTTATACCATCATTTTTTAAGTCAAACTATAGTTGAATCCTTTACTTTGTGCTGACCTACATTCTCTGTGGAAGTAGAATATACAGAGAAGTACGGCGGCGGAGCAATACTTTACGTTACCTACGAATGTAGTGCCGGGACTGGTCGACTACAACAACAAAGAAGAGTAACAAGTTGCAATGGCCACGTTCGCTCCGCTGCCGTACTTCCATAGAGAATATAGGTCAGCACAAAGTAAAGGATTCAACGATAGTTTGAATTAAAAAAATTACAGTATAAACACTCAAATTAAAATACGACGACAGCCTATCGGGGTTATTTGCTTTGGGTGCACTGTGGAGTGTTTAAGTGCGTTTGGTAGTGGATGCTACCGGTTACCATAGAGTTGCGCTAGCATTAGCAACGTGTGTATGTCCACAAGAAGGACAACATGGAATCAGCTGAAAATGGTCTCCATCAATCAACATCATGGGTAAGTCGTAAATGAGACATTATGTCCAAAATTCCAAACTAACCCTTTAAGACTGCCTACAATGAAACTGGTGCAATGTAAAAGAAAAACATGTTTAAACAATAAAGAAGTCCATGAATAGTCAACAGTGAAGTTATGCATGGATGTTTCATGTTCCCATTACTGCAACATTCATATAAAAAATTTAAAAAAGTATTTAATGTTTACTACTGATACTCAATCACCAAAGGGTCAGACATTGAATGACGCATTTTAGAAAACCAAAAGCCAGAGGCAAGTAGCCTTCTGTTTAGCCTAATGGATTTGAATAATGAATAAGAGCTAAGCACACTGTTTTACAATTATCCATCAGGACATGATTTACTTTGGCTTTTACACAGGCATTTCCCTGAAAGAGGCACCTTAAAAACACTCGTCATTGTTTATCGAATACATCAGACGGCATGTGCCTCGCAAACAATTCTTTCATATTGCTATAAATGCAGAGGGAAACGGGCTCACAAGAGAATTCCTAAATTTGAATGTTATCTTTTTTTATTTTTTTTTATTTTAAACAGTTGACAGTGAGACAGAGAGAATACGATTCCATGCAAAAAAGCTTAGAAATGGATGAACATGAAATGAGGCTCTGGCTTGTCTTTATTTTTTTCAGGAAAAAGGCCTAGCTGTGTCTTTAGCCTTAACATTTAGCTTAGACAGCTCAACAATGGTGATGTCAGAGTTTACAGGCTGACTTGTGACACGCCAATGCCATGCGGTTGCACTAAAAGAAAGAGAGACATCCAAGATAACCAAGCACAGGTTACATCCGAAGCTCTTGCAGAAATGATTTCTGAGCCCAACGCCTTCTGTTGTCGTGCTCTCAGTAAGCAAGTCTAATTGTGAAAATTTCCCATTCAAATCCCTGAGTTTGTCCACTGCCTACTTCTATCAGGCCATGCAAAGCAACCAGAGAGGTGGAGTCATTGAAGTGAAACCAAGGTGAGACTATAATCATTCCATGCTTGAGGTCCTTCACATTTCATAGCAAATACACAAGAACAAGCTATGCAAACTTCCCCATGTTGCAATCACTCTGGAAACTATAGTACAGCATACAGAACATTTTCTGGAGATGAACATGAAAACGTTACTCGGTCCGAGTCCTGTCTGATTTGACCGACGACAGAGCAAAGATGAATCATCACTATAGGGTATATAATTTTTATAAGTTTGTTTAATTTGTTTGCTAGTTTTGAAGTTCATTACAATACGCTTCTTTAGGGCAAGTTGTATTTCACACAGCACTCTTGATTAATGTAAGCTCTGGTGGCCAAAATAATAAACGCAGGCGGCTTAATTGAGTCAAAATGAGAGAAATTCTGTTCATACCCTACGCACATTTAATCAACTTTCTGTTGATCCGTTGAGGAACCACTTCGTAAAATTATTATACATCATTAAGCATACGACAACTAAATTGCATTCAAGGTTATACAAGGGTACTTTATCATTCATTCAATCATGATAAGATAAATCAACACTATGAAAGGAACTACTTCAAATGTTAGCCTTTGCAAAATAAATATCTGGCAGCCTCATGTTAACATTCAAGCTTGGCTGTAACTCAAACTCCTTTAATACTCTTACTTTTACACTGCGTATGTAAAAACTGCATAAGCAATTGTTCTTTATCTTAAAAGAAAAAATGAATGACATCATATTTTATTTTAAGAGTATATTAAGATTTAATTCATAAAAGCCAAACATAGGTAAACGTAAATCGTTTATGTTTAAAAACAAACATTTTAAAACACTTAACTCAAAAACATTTTCCTTTCATCAAATCCCCTTTGAGCAAAGCTATGCGTGTGCTAAGTACCATTACAAACACAGAAGCAAACAGTCATATTACTTGAAAAAATACATCAACAACTACGTTCTTGCTTTTAGTTCCTACCATGTCAGTGTAATACCTGTCCAACAGACTCTCTACCAAAATGCTCCTCTGTAACGGGTCACGCAGAGATAAGGGAACAGGTGGGCTTGTTTACCTGTGCATGCCTGCTGTCCCTCCAGGTAAGACCCCTCGGAAAGTGAGAAAAATGTATGCCGTTTGTGGCCAGAAGCGCGAAGTGACACACTTAGCCAGACCATACCCTTAACCTATCCCGTTGAGAATCAGCAGGAATGTCGACAAGCAGCTTTTTCAAAAGCCGTAGCAGGAAGTTTTTCCCTCCCTCTGTTCTTTAAGTAATGAAGTCATTGGTCTATTTTTAGTCCTGCCACTCAACACCAAAATTTGTCAAACGCATTCTAATGTTAATTATTACCCTCATTTTCCATTCACAGCCTCAAGTTTCAGGTTTACTGATCTAATCTGAAAATCACATAAAGCAGCCATTTCTCCGTTTTAATGAATGTGTTTTTGTGCGCAAGTGCCTTAACATAATTCGTACCTTACAAAAGGGACTATGCATACTTTGAGACTGAACTGAGATACGTAGGCATGTTACTGTACTGTAGCCTACTGTCCGCTTCATGAAATTGAACATAATTGCAATGTTATGCAACGGACTACACGCTGAGAGTGTAATGAGGTACTGATTGTCTAATACTGTACTGAACTCAGTCTCAAAGTGTGCATAGTGCCCTTACATAACATTCACTATAATTTCAATGTTGAAAAAAGGCTATGCAGTTTCTGCAGTAGGGTGGACTACTGAAACTCCCTGTTGGCCCACCTCTCAGCCTGTGGTACCAGACTACTTCAACTCATGTCAAGCCGGAAAGTCTGCACACCCCTTTCACCTACACGTTTTATTACGTTACAGACATATTCTACAATAGATTGAGTTCATTTTTTGTCTCAAAATTCTACACAAAATAGCCCATAATGACAAAGTGAAAACAGGTTTCGACATTTGTGCTAATTTATTAAAAATCAAAATGTTAAATATCATATGTACACAAGTGTGCACACCCTTTTATATGACACCCAAAAGTGAGCTGAGGTGCATTTTGTTTCCACTGATACTGCTTGAGATGTTTCTACAACTTAATTGGAGTCCACCTGTGATAAATTCAATTGACTGGACATGATTGGGGATCGCCAACACCTGCTTATATAAGGTCCCACAGTTGACAGTGCATGTGAGAGCAAACTCCAAGCCATGGGGTCAAAGGAATTATCTGCAGACCTCAGAAACAGGATTGTGTCAAGGCATAGATCTGGAGAAAGGTATGGAAAAATCTCTGCACCTTTACAGGTCCCAAAGAGCACAGTGGCCACCATCATTCGTAAATGGAAGAAGTTTGGAACCACCAAGAATCTTCCTAGACCTGGCCGCCCGGCCAAACTGAGCAATCAGGGAAGACGGGCCTTAGCCAGGGAGGTGAGCAGGAACCCGAGGGTCACTCTGACAGAGCTCCAGCGTATCCTTGTGGAGATGGGAGAACCTTTCAGAAGATCAACCATCCAGGCAGCACTCCACCAATCAGGCCTTTATGGTAGAGTGGCCAGACGGAAGCCCCTCCTTAGTAAAAGGCACATCACAGCCCGCTTGGAGTTTGCCAAAAGGCACCTAGAGGACTCTCAAACCATGAGAATCAAGCTTCTCTGGTCTGATGAAACCAAAATTGAACTTTTTGGGCTGAATACCAAGCGTCACGTCTGGAGGAAACCAGGCACCACTCATCACCTGGCTAATACCATCCCTACAGTGAAGCATGGCGGTGGCAGCATCATGATGTGGGGATGTTTTTCAGCAGCGGGAACGGGGCGACTAGTCCTGATAGAGGGAAAGATGAATGCAGCTAAGTACACCGAGATCCTTGAAGAAAACCTGCTCCAGAGCGCTCTGGACCTCAGACTGGGGCGAAGGTTTACCTTCCAACATGACAACGACCCGAAGCACACAGCCAAGAGAACAAAGGAGTGGCTTCGGAGAAAGTCTGTGCATGTCCTTGAGTGGCCCAGCCAGAGCCCAGACCTGAATCCAATTGAAAATGGCTGTGTACCGACGCTCTCCATCCAACCTGACGGAGCTTGCAAGGATATACCAAGAGGAATGGGCAAAAATGTCCAGAAACAAGTGTGCCAAGCTCATAGCTTCTTTCCCAAGACGCCTTGAAGCTGTAATCGCTGCCAAAGGTGCAGCAACCAAGTATTAGGCTAAGGGTGTTTACAGATATGTAACCCCTAAATAACCTATTTTTGTCAGTAAAATAAAATTGCATATTTTGTAAAAACCTGTTTTCACTTCGTCATTATTGGCTATTGTGTGTAGATGTTTGAGGCAAAAAAATGAACTCAATCTATTGTAGTATAAGTCTGTAACGTAATAAAACGTGGAAAAGGTGAAAGGGGTGTGCAGACTTTCCGGCTTGACTGTAGAGCAGTGCTGCCCACTGGTCTTTACACTCACAAAGTATGCCTATGTCTCACCCGCCGTTTTCTCAGTCCCCTGGGCCCAGGAGTTCCAAACTTTTAATCTCAATCTGATTCAATCAGATTTTAATTTGTGATCCAGGATCTGGTAACTCGGGATGCTGGGACAAATCCAAATCATTACATTACATTACATTACATTTATTTATCGGATCGGATCTGATTGAGATTAAAAGTCTTGAACTCCTGGGCCCTGGTGATCTTGTTGTTCACAATGAATACAATGTACTTATTACAATCAAGTCATTGAGTACAAACTTTTAGCTAGGGATGGACAAAATTGGAAAGATCACGGGTTTTAACGACAAGGTTTGGGGGGCAGAGTTCCTAAATTTGCCCCTTTTCCATTTAAACTGACATGCTACCCAAACTATAGCCAAGATGTGTTGTTAAATACAAAGTCACAAAAGGACCCATGGAACGGACTTCAAAAGCGGTCAACAGAACGGACAACTTCCAATGCGTCGAGAGGATAGCGCGGCTGCTACACTGCTCGGCACTCGCAGTCACCGTCGAGTGTTTTACGTCTTACGTCACAAACTCAGTCCTGGTGTCAAACTCCAGTCCTGTATGTCTCCAATATGCCGCCTTTTCAGGGGGTCCTTGGAACAAGTGCTTTATGGGCTAATAAGACATTTATTGGATAAAGAGTCCACACACCTTCTTCTCAAGACCTTAATTGGCAGCAGGAAACCACATAAACCCGCAGACCCTGCAGCTCCCTGGCTCTCCTCCATTTCCTTTGACACCCCTGTCTTACATGATTTTGCATCGTTCCAGTGCTGCTGGAGAATGTTAGCTCAGTGTTTACGTTTGACTTTATTTTCTGAAATCAAGTGACACCAAATAGCCTAGCACTTTTCTCTTACGTTCTTTGCGAAGCATTTTGAGGAATGTCAGATTGATTTTCGCCACAGACGCCCACGTTATCACTTTAAAGCTGATCAAGGAACACATTTTCCGTGTCCTTATCACAACCTCAGTCAATCGTAAAAACCGATATCAGATCAGCACCAATGCTTGTAAACATAAGCCGACAACAATGGTGAGAATAGGTTACACTGTAAAAGGAAATGGTTAAAAAATATTTTAGTCACGTTGGCGCTTGAAAAAGGTCAACACTTAGATATTTCCCTAAAGGTTTTGCATTTTTGTTAACGTTTAGCGATTAAACATTTAGGTCACATTCACACCCCTACATTTAGCCAAAGCATTTTACAAAAGGAAATTTTACATGCCAAGCACCACAACAACTAGAGATACACTCTTGTAAGTACTACCGTCAAGGTGCACGCTTACAAGATAAATATTATTTACATTGTAGTTTGGACAAGACTGGATAAACAACTTTTATGTTTAACGTTTGATTTTATAGCAGGCAAACCGTCAGGCTGCCTGTACATAAACCATTTTCAGATTTAAGCACTATTCTATATGTATGATAGTGAGAAGAGGGTTAGAGTGATTATTACAGCATGTGTTTTCTTACAATTCATGCATGACTCACCTGCTGCTGTTATAAAGGGTAACGCACCATAAAATGTTCCAATTATAACCTATCCATCTCCTGTCTTTGAAAAACCTGCCGGTGTTATGTGTTTTGCATCACCGCGTTAGCCACACCCACTCTCAATGTAGTAGTGAGTGACTGATTCAAAGAGGTGTGTTTCAGGTTCAGAATATGGCTAGTAAGACAACCATACAAATATTTAAATATTATTTTCTGACCTTCCAACATAGGAGGAATAAATACATTACAGTAACTTTTAAAAATCCTGAATACGGTGTTGCTGAGATAACTCATTGGAATTAAAGGCATTCTCTACACCTGGTTTTTGGATGAATTCAGCCTTTTTTCATTCTGTGATGTGCAAATGTGCAACACATGTGAGTCATTCCATGATGCCATTGTTTATCAATTGCATGCTGAGAGCACAGAGCCTGGCTAACCATGAACAAAGGTACTGTTTATAGTAGGAAGTTGAAATGGGATACATACATACATACATTGTCCCTTATCAATGTATGCCGTACAATACCTGCGACAGAAGTTTGATCACTACATACCGCATTTGCTGAAGCACAACTTGGCAACGAAAAAATAAAAAAATTGGGGCCGAAAGCATGTTTACACACTCGTCTGTATGTGTACTCATTACAAATAACAAAACCAAAGCCGCACATAGCGGGGTGAATGAATTATAGCAGCATGCTCTTTGTATCAAAATATCTAGATTAAAAAAAAAAAAGTATTTATATACAAATCCTCTACCGGCACAGGAGATGGCAGATATAGTGCAAAAGAAAAAAATGATTAACTTTTATGCATTTGAAATGGAGCATATCCACAGTTCTGGGACATACTTTTGTGTGAAACAAAGCTCAGTTGAAGGGCCATTGGAAAGTAATTCAGCCGATGACCCCGAATGCATCAGCCCACGTGCCGTCAGGTTAACAGCGCCAGGACGTGGAGCTTCCCTGTGGGAATCATTTTCACCTGGGAAAGGACTGCGGAACTGTCCCTGTGTGCTGCACGCTGCGGAAAGGGTCAGGGCGTTGCGCTTCGAGACCTTATCAGATAGCATTGCACTGTTCCGTTTCAGCGTTAACCAGGGCTGTGTCCGAATCAGAGCCCCATCTACTGCGCCCTGTCTCCTGCGTACAGTGCACTGGCAGAAGTGTGCTGTTTAATATGCACTGTTTAGCAGTCCGTGAAAAATATCGGCCATACTATTTTACAACCGCTCTGTGGAAGTGTCGTAAGCAGGTCATAAGACGTCCCACCAGTGTTGCCATGTCCGCGGTTTTACAGCTAAATGCAATGTCGTAAAGCACACACTTATTTTAAAAAGTAAAAACATGATGATTTCTATTCAAAATATGTTGGTTTCGGTTAAAAATAGCCTATAATTTGGGCTAGTTTGTTCGTGTAATTCTTGAAGTGTGCTCCCGAATGTACTCCCCCCAGAAGTGTGTCATCCGGGTGTTTGAAGTATACTGCAATTTGAATTTTTTTTGCATAATCTACGAGTATGCACTCTTTCTCGCCCTATCTACTCACCAAGGCTACTCAACAGTGTGGAAGAGTGCTGATTCGGACACGGCCCTGGTCTTCTACTATCCACCCTTCTTGAAGCAAAGGAACCTTTTCTCACCAAGTGTGGGTGGAAGGTTATCCACCCATTGTATTTTACAGTAATGCTGTTTCAGTGTCTGGTGGAATTAGAAAAATTATTAATTGTCAACTATTGGTGAAATTATTTAGAGCAAATAAATAATGCTGTCGATCCAATACAGTCATATTATTGGTAAGGCATACCAATATTTCACCTTTTGTAATATCATAATATTGGTATGGTATAAAATACTGGGAATTAACATATTCAGTGATTCATTTCCGAACAATTCCAGCCCTGATCATCAAAATATACCCCGTTTAAGATATATGTGTCGGTTAATATCTTAAAGCTCAATTCCAGAAAAAGTCAGACTTAAATTGTCTTGCTTGAGTAAAAAAGCCATGCAAATCCAAATTGGAGGATATTATGCAAGGCTGGATATGTACCAAGTAATCAGTTATCCCATGGCACCAAGCGGCAGAGGGTGAGTAAACACCAATTTAACCAATAAGCTATACATGCTTTTGTAGACGGATAAAAAATGCTAAAATAAAGTTGTGTAAGTCGCTCTGGATAAGAGTGTCTGCTAAATGCCTGTAATGTAATGTAATGTAATGTAAAAAAAAAACCCTTATGCAGATCAGCTGTAACTGTACTGAAATGTGCTTCATTCATTATATGCTTCATCAAATCAAGCATGTTCCTGCTAATTATCAGCAAATTTTCTTCATAAATGCAATCACAAGATACAAATATCTGTATCTTGAGCCAACTGCAGTGCGTGTAGGAAATCTGCATCAGAACAGCATCAGACCCAGGACTTGTGTGTGTGAATGACATGACCTCGGACAGGACGACAACAAACCAATATTATGACCATTTTAAAATGTATGAGAAAGGAGGGGCAAATATGTAGTGTGCCCTGTGTTTTGTTAACCTTGAGTCTATAGTCAAAACTTCCTGGCCACATACTATAATCAGGGTGGATGCTCATTTAAAAAAAAAAAGGAATGTCAGTTACTGAATTGTGCGCCAGTTTTTTGAGGTTTTTTTTTTGTTTGTTTGTTTGTTTGTTTTAAATCACCCATTCTACACAAGAAAGCACACATCGCAGCCAGTTCCACGTCATGCCAGGGTTTCGGCAAAATAACAGCTGTAGAGTGACCCATCACCAGCCCCAGATACTATGTAATCCTGACAAGCTAAACACGTCTCCCTGTCTCTGTTGCAATGTAAATATTTAAAGACTTGATGGCTACTTCCTCGCCAACTTCTCAGGAACCTCACAAGAAGCGACTCGCAATATAACATCGCTTGTACATTTACAAACTCTTGATCTTGGGCCCCGGTACAGCTCACTCCGGTTTTCTGTCAAACTGTTATATTAGCAAGAAAATTTAGCAATTGTTAGTGGAATGGAAGTCCTACAAATGTACATATGTTGCATGATTAGATGAACACATCAACACGATAGCAAGTACTGTACTTCTCATTCTACTTAAATTAATGTTGCTTCATGTTTTATAGCATTAGTACCGAAAGAAAAAAAAACACGAAACGGCAGGTAAGCCTTGCCAGTCAAGTTCAGAAAGCCTTTAGTCAGATTTGTCCCATCCATTGAAAAAGAGGTATCAAAGTGGGATGTAATTCCAATTTAGCAGTACAGCATAAACCAAATAATTATTTTAAATGTAAAGCCACATCTGAAGGCATGGTAGCTCTTTTGTGTTTCTTACTTAATTCCATGGTACGTTTGTGTCATAGGCCTTGGATTTGTGGCTCAATTACCTTTTGATACTGGGGCAATTCCTGTACTGTACACAATTTAAGCTTTGTTGGACAAAAGTGTTGTATCAACTGATGAAGTCTTGGCATCATGATTGGGCCTTGGACTGGGAAAGTTTCAAAACCCAGAATATACACCACCAGTTGCTTTACTAAAAGATTTCAATATGTAAAGTCTACTAAAGGCTGCCCTTGACATGGTGAAGTAAAGACAAGTTGAAAAGAGGCAGAGGTTGACTATGGCTTAACAGACCATACTGATCGCAGGATGACATATTAAAGAATCCAAGAAAACTAATGCATGTGGATTTTTCCATTATTATCAATGTGGTCAAAGCAGATGTTTTTCGCAACCAAAATGTTTTTGTAAGCATGTGACTACATACATTTACCACTAATTTACAAACTTTATGTGGATATTGCACACACACTCTTCTGTAGACCAGGCAAACTACAATGCACTTTTGCAACCTTTGCAACCTGTGGCATGCTGGTACAGAGGCCTTGGAGACTGATGAACGTGTGCAAGGTAAGAATTAAAAACAGACCAGACAGAAGAGATTTCTCTGTCTGAACTGCTTCAAACGAACACACACCTATACAGTCCCAACATCCTGTTTAGGTAAATGAAAAAGCTGCTGTGGAAGAATTATCCACCCATCATTAAAATGTAATCACTATACTTACACAAATGGAATGAAAATTGGTAGTTTTTGCAAATATAACCCGTTCTTACTAAGGAACAGTCGCCTACAATAAGACGGCCTGCTAACATAAACATTCAATTGCTAGTAGTCAAGTTAGTTACCATTAACACATATGTAAACATACTTCCTTTACGTTGCATTAATCCGAACTCCGATTTAACTGCAGGTGTTTAATTGCAGTGCTCCATTGTGGAGTTAGTTAGCTGTTCAAGCGTCGTTGTGAAAACTATACCGGCAAATCCCAATGATTTTGCATTTGGAAAATAAAGGGTAAATTCTATTTACATATCAGGATATCTGAAATTAATTATACGAGCGTCGTAAATGTTTGGAAACATTTTCTCTGGACAATTGGCTGAAAACACGCGTCTGGCGTCTCACTTACCTGTTTAAAGGAGAGTGTACGGGAGAGACAGGTTGTGCAAAACCGTCCTCCACCAGCTGTATCCTTGGCGGAGAATACGAATGGTAAGCCGTCAATATAACGCTGCCGGAATCTTTCGTTTCCATTATTAAAACTCCGCTACCTCCTCAAATCGCTTCTCTACACTGTACCGTAGTACTGGAAGCGCTGCTCCCCTGTACACGAGGGTCTCATTCCTAAGAGTAAATAAATAAGGCAGAGCACTGGCTCTATCGCGTCGGTTCCATGTGTAACACGACACCGCACTGACTGCACAACGACGGGCAACTGCGTCTGCCAGCCTATCAGGACTCTTCTTATTTGCATACAGTTCGCACCTCTTAGCTACACCCAAATGTGGCGTTGTTATAATAACTGCAGAACTTTATTAAGCCTTTTTTTAACTGGGAGTAATTAAATCTCCTTATATAATAGGAAATCTTCAATCTCATGAAACCTTAATACAGTAGCATTCGTTTAATTGCAATCAAAACCTTCTATCCTCATTGATGATTATTTCAATTGGAGTTAATTATGCCAGAATACCGTCTGGTACAAAGGTTAATCAAAAGGTTAATACTACAAAGGTTAATCAAAAGGTTATTGGCATATCAAGTGTTCTCAGGGATGTTTTTAGGAAAGAGGCCAAGTTAGCATTCAGGAGATTGTTATTTTTAAATATGGAATTCTTCCTGTAGGCTATATGTCTAGATTATCACTGAATTGTATTTCACACAGGTATTCATAGTATAAAATTTTCTTTGTGGAGTTTGCATGTTCTGTTTCTGTGGGTTTCCTCCGGGTACTCCGGTTTCCTCCCACAGTCCAAAGACATGCCAGTTAGGTTAATTGGCCGTAGGTATGAGTGTGTGAGTGAATGGTGTGTGTGCCCTGTGATGGACTGGCGACCTGTCCAGGGACGTTCCTGCCTCTTGCCCGATGCATGCTGGGATAGGCTCCAGCCCGACCCTGACCCGAAATAAATGGGTTATATAGTGAATGGATGGATGGTTTCATCTGACATATTTTTTTTCTGAGGTCTATATATCTGGTTAACCGAATGAAACCATTATTCATATATCCTGCTATAATAGGTAATCACATAATTTATTCAAGAATATAAACCATATGGAAATGCTCTGTAATGTTGCTATATTTTACATAGGAAAGGACAATTAATTGGAAGATACTGTCAGTGGTTCTGAAAGTAGTTAAGTGACTTATCTGGAAAATAAGGAATGTATTTCCCACAACTTATTCACCCAGGTTAATATTCTATTTTGTAGGTCATATAGAAGGAAACACACCCAAAGGACGGGGCAATCATCTAAAATTCCAAAGGTCACACAATTTTAGAAATGATCCCTGAATTCTAGAAATACTGTGGTGTAGTCATTAGGGAATTGGGCACATAACCTGGAGATTGAAGAGAGGTACAACTTCTAACAGGCAAAATAAATGTCAAGAGTATCAACTGAATATCAACGTATAACTGAAGTTAAAACACTGGTTTAGTAAGTCATTCAGCTAAGGGTAAATACCATGCCATGGGCTGGGTAAAGACAACGTATCTCTACTACTGGCTTTGACCTACATATATCTTTATTCATCACTACACCCAGGGGAACACAATGCAAAGTATCCCAGCTCAGGCGAGCAAGGTCTACACGTTTCCTCATTCACCTGCACATTTACAGCCATCATCATGCAAGGGTGTGTCTTACCACTTGCCACAGCTCTAAATATTTTCAGAAATACAACACTGTAACTGTCGGCAGTAGCGGTTAGCCTACTAAAATCAGTTCAGTCCCTCGAGGAACGAAAGCATTGTGATAAGACATTATCCCTTGTATTATGATAACATTTTATGATGACATTTATGTTTGGGGTCAAATTGACCCCAAAATTTTAAACTGACTCAAAACTATTTAAAACTATATACAATTTTGACACTTTCTGCATCACATTTTGTGTGTCTCCCAATTGACTAGCCTTTTATCCCTAAGTATTAAAAATCTGTGACAAAACATCTAATTTTAGAGCCTGAGGTAATGAACGTTTGTGAAGTTTAAAACCTATATGGGAAAGTGCCTCCAGAATTACCCACAAAAAATCTGAATTAAAAACTAATAAAGGTTGTATATTTTCTTACATTTTATACAGCTACCCCACAAATGCTGCCACACAACACCTTTTATACAAAGTTGGTATAGGACTTTTAAAAATATAATGAGTTTATGTTTTGTGTATACTATCCAATCCCAATAAATTAGAAAAAGATGGGTTAACTGGTTTTTAAGAGACATCAAGCATTGAATCGGGTCAAATTGATCCGGAACATAATACGAGGGTGAAACTCTGTAAACTTTTGAATTGTTGGAATATTTTCATACAGTACTGTTCTGTACACAGGTCGAGAATAGCGTAGCAACTGTTTCAAGCTTGAGCCGAAATTACCATAGTGTCTGGTGACCTTGGAAATTGAAATTCATGGCATACTCCTAATGGCCATTTTCAGTCTATCATATAGATTTCAGACACTTAATTTTCAACAAAGAGTGGCTTTACCTATACAGTGAACCCCCAACTGTGGGGGTCCCTAGGGCAAAAAAACAGAGGTGCTCAGAGTTATAGAGAACACCACAAATTACGTCTTCTTTTTTTAATTTTTTATTATAAACTTTTTTTTATTATAAACTTTATTTCGAACAATTTAGGAAACAAATTAGAAAAAAAGAAAAAAAAAAACTTTCTAGTATACAACACGCAAACACGGTACTCATTTTGGCTATACAATACTTAGAACAATACGTCCGAAATGGAATAGGAAGAAGCAAATGCTTATCTTGTCCTATCCCAATTTTACATCATCCAATTAATTTCAGATTAATTTCTAATTAAAGTTACAAATTACATACAAATTCTAAAAATTAGACTTGTAGCAAATTAGACTTGTAGATTCACAGCATCAATTTCAGTCCTGTGATCAGTCAAACAAAACAAACAAAACACTTTTACTTTTATCGCTTCTGTACTTTGAAAAAATATATTTTTTGTACATCATTTTAAATTGCATTATATTACTACTCTGTTTTATTTTTTTCTTGAGACTATTCCACAACACCACACCACAAATCGAAATACATATACTTTTAAGATTAGTCCGAGCATAATGCTGTTTCATATTTAATTCCCCTCTTAAGTTATAACCCCCTTCTCTTTCCATGAACAGACTTTGTATGTTACCAGGCAGCAGTTTATTTTTTGCTTTATACATTATACATTTATACATTATTTGTGCAGTCTTAAATTCTACCAGATCTTCTGATTTGACACACTAGTAACAAATCTATGAAAAGTTTCTACTACTCAGCTCAACACCCCTAGTCCATCTCAAGGATTTTCGTGGCGTCCCATGTGCATAAATATGCCAAATAAGCCAAGATCTCCTTGATTACATCCATATTTGCTGTCATTTTTTATCACATATGGTGAGAAGGCCAAAATATATATTGTAGTACATATATAGCAAGAATCTATGAAAATATGCACGATATGAAATAAATGTATACTGTTTGATATACCTAGAAAACATGTGGATTCAACCTGTGTCGTCAAATGTGTATTTATAGGTTTAACTCCATGCACTCTCTACTTTTATTTTTTTCTGAACTTAGTATATTTTACATTTTATTGGTTAAAATAAGGTCAGGTTTTAACTTAAAAAGTGTTTTTCAACTCAGCAAGAGCTGAAAGAAAGGCTAGTATATTTCCAAAGCATTTTATCATTGTCCCCCATGTAACAAGATAGGCCTTCATTAGGAGCTATTGAACACCAGGAGCCACATGGAATATAAAATACATTTTCACTGCTCTAGATATTATCTTGCTTTTCTTGGTAATGCTACTTGTTCATATCTCAAGGTATAGGGTTCCCAGGGTTTGCTTACTCTCTAGATTATATTACCATGAGCTCAAAGGGCACAAGTAAATATATTCATTGATGCCTTGAAATTATGGCAAGACCATTGTGCGTTAACCCTCTCATACTGTATGTGTGCGGCGATGATTCGTTTGTAAGTGGACTCTGAAGTCATGGGCAGATTGAACAGATCCTGCAGCAGAACAAGCTGCTGACTGTGTGAGGACTACTGTGTGGAGGAGGTCTGTACGAATACAGGGCAGTGAGGGTCACTCTTTTTACAACAGACCCACCTTTGTCTGTTTACAAATGTGGCTCCTTCAACTTCCTGAAACACCCGTCGTGACACTAGCAAGGACTCACAGGAAGAAGAGTAAAACATTAATGGTGTGCTAAGTAAATCTGAGGTAGATGTCAAGCTAATGATTCCATTAGGAGATGTATCTCAATCATATGAAGTGAAAAATGGGCATCCAGGAAATGCTATTCCATTGTCTTATTATCTGCTAAAAGCATATGGAAAAAAATATGAAAATCCACATCACAGCAGTACAGCATGAATGGATTTTCTTGGTGTTTTATTTTTAATCTGCATACAGTAGGCTGTATAACTTCTGTAATACTGTAGACAAGACTGAAGCCAGCTTTGGTGTTCCTGTATCAGCAATGATGTCACTGGTAGAAAGCTACAATGTGTTGTGGGAGCTGTTATATTTTTTCACTATTGTCTATCATATGATTCTGAAAGCCAGATAATATGCCTCATAATTTTGTCAAAGCATATGTTTGTTTTTGCAGGAAGCACGGCTCCTCTGAAAGCCAAGCAGTTTCTGCCTGGAGACTTACATGTGTCTATCACAGTGTCAGAAAAGAAACAGGTCTAATATAAACGTAATCTTTGGTTATATTAGATTATCTAAAGGTTTCTTTTTTAAGTGGGTAACATTGAGTATGTTATGAATGAACCCCCCCCCCCCCCCCCCCCCCCCTTTGGAATCCAAAGTGAATTCAAATGTAACATTTGTGGGGGGGAAATCCGTAAACTTAAACTTAGGTCAACTTAAGTACACCATAAACAACATGTATATGGCCCATTACATATGGATTAGCTTCACCCTCCACTGATAAGGGGAAGGACCTCCACTTTGGTTCCCATATACAGTACTGTGCAAAAGTCTTAGGCACCCTAGAATTATTATTTTTTTTTTCTTAGATGTTTATTTTTTGTCTTCTGCATTAGTATGTCAGTAGAAAAACACACAAAGATTTCAAAACATTCATTTTCCAAAAATTTAATTGAACTATCTTCAGCAAAAAGATGAACAAGGAGTTCTGTAACAGATGGTAGGCCTCCACAGAGCCCCGATCTCAACACCATCGAGGCTGTCTGGGATTACCTGGACAGACAGAAGCAAGCGAGACAGCCAAAGTCTGCAGAAGAACTGTGGCAAGTTCTCCAATATGCTTGGAACAACCTACCAGCTGATTTTCTTATAAAACTGCACGTCAGTGTACCTAAGAGAACTGATGCAGTTTTAAAGGCAAAGGGTGGTCACACCAAATATTGATTTGATATAGTTTTTTACTGTTTACTGCTTTTTATAGTCAATTGTTTGATATTTAGAAACTTTTCATTTCATTATTCTTGAAAGCATCTTCGCTTTACAGAATATTTCCACATGTGCCTAAGACTTTTGCACAGTAGTGTAGTTCCTATCCCCATGATTTTGTTTTCCATCCACATTAAAAATACATTATACAGTAAATGCTGATCTTAAAATTCCACAGTTTTTATGCTTCTCATTTTGCTTAAAATCTGTTCTATATAGATTCTTTATTCTGTCGTTCTGTGATCTATATGATATATAATAATCTTAACTTCTCAAGCTTTTCTCCATTTGACTTTGACACATGCTCAGAGACAATTACATTATCAAGGTTGCAATACTAAATGAAATAAATAGAATTGGATTGTTTTCTTGCTTGATTGCTCGCTTGATTGATTGGCTTTTCTTGTCAAATGTTTCTGTTACAAAATTCAGAGATAGGGTACCAACTTTGAGTTCCCCTTTACATTTATGAATTTAAAGTGTATCTGAAGGGAAGTTGCGAAACTGTCACAGCTATCAAATGTTTTTTCGTACAGATATATGATCCCGCGTAAGGGCTAGCACCCTTTAGAGTGAACGTGAAAACTTCCTTTACCCACCAGGGTGATATACAGCTGCCATTTTGCGCTCATATCTTTTTAGCTTCAGTCATTCAGCAGGCGCAGGGTATATGGCGATATGGTTGCTGGTGGTTACCTGTTCCTACTCTCTGAAAAATAGTTATTTTGTGTAAATTCTAGCACATTAAATGGAAATGGGTACCATAATAGAGCACAATAATTCACATTAACACTGCCATTTCTCCAACCATATACACCGTGTATGACGTGCCGCACACGTTGAAGAATGGGGAGTCAACCCTCCATCAACATTTTGCGGGTATAATGGCATTGTAATTATGTAGGCAGTTGCACATAGGAACGCGACTTAATCACATGCCAGAAATTGTTACATAACTGAGTAATTATGTGATGCCGTTGGTTTCAGTGGGTAAGCAAGTTCAGCATTGCCTTAGAGGTTTCACAAAACTGTAGACCAACATACCATATGAATAACTATGTTCTTATGTGCTTCCGTACTGCACAGAAGGTGCATTGCACCTGCACTAGTCATAGGCTTAATAAATTCAAAATTAATTTTAGATCTATGCATGGTTACTGTATGTTATTGTTCGGTGTTATTTATGACTTCAGTAAAGTTTCAGCACCGCTGTAAATGCTGAAACATATTTTGGAGACAAATTCACAAAAAAGAGAAACATTTTCTCTGACATTTTGTCAAAATCAGGTACTATGTGATCAGTTGTTTAAAGCTGGATTATATTTTTGAGTAGATCAATAAAATTTGGGCAGCAGTTAATGCTGCAGTTGTATGTGTTGCATGATGCATTTTACAAATCACATGTTGGGGTAAAGGCCATAAGAATGCTTGATCAGGCCACATACTGTAATTATTTAGAAGAGGAAGCACAGTAGCAGAATGCCACAAAAGAGTAAATATGTAGGGAGAAAATGACCTATGACCTTCTTGGGCACATGATTTCTCCTACCCCTAGACTTTCAAAGAACAAATGGTCTTTTCTTTGAAGTTTTGACTAAAATAGATCAATGCAGTATTGGAATCAATAACATGTTGTTTCACTTTATGGGAGTTAACCTGGTCTGCACCTGTTAGTTACAAATACTTGAAGAAAAAGATTGACGGAGACAGTAAGTATGGTTTTTGTTTAAATACCTTAGACATAGGTAAAGATAACAAACTTTCAGTGGTGATTCTTTTCATCTGGTACATTTTCACCACATGTTGGAGTCCCACCTCAAATTCAAATAAAAGTTGCCTTTGTCTGCCTTTTTTATCAACGTGATTTTTGTTCATAAACCTGAACAAAAAAGAAAAATTGATATTTTCCAATAATTTATCAGTTTTGATAAATACTGGCCTGTATCAGGGGCATATTTTAAAACAATATTCTTTATTCCGAACTTTGACACGAAGCTGTGATCGCAACAGTAGTGTGCATGAATTATTTTCTTCATTCATGAATGGTTTGAAATACATTACACCCTCAGGGGATTACAAAGCCATAAAAGAGATAGAAATTCCACGTTCTGGTAAAAGGTATGTGTTTTTCAACTTCTAGAGTATTGGCTTTCATTTGCTTCAAATTCCAAGTGGTAGTTTTTGACGTTCTAGGTTAACAATTACACTGTGAACACCATCAGCCACGCTTATCTATGAGTGACTTCTTCTCTTGGTTGTGACCTATTTTAAAATGGAGTAATAGAGAAGAGAGGTCTCAGCTGCAGTAAACAGCTCTTATCTCTGTAGGAGGGGTCTACTGGGTTCCTGTCCTGTGTAACTGAGGTGAAAGACTCAAGACGAGCACAGGATGTTCAATCTCCATGAAATCTCCTGCAAAGATACACCGAGTCCATGTCTCTTAAAACATGGTTTCATAGGAAACGCAAATGCAAAAATGCCCCATTTTCAAGTGTTTGCAACCTTACGTCTACTGTCTTCTATTATTATCCAATGTGTCCCAAGCTCCTTTAAAGTGTAAACAACATTTAAAAAACAGTTTGTGTTCATGGGTGCGGCTTTTGTGTGTGCATGCATGCGTGCGTGCGTGCGTGCGTGCGTGCGCATGCGTGCATGCGTGTGTGTGTGTGTGTGATAAGCAGGTAGCAGAAATAGCATCATCAAAGTATTTTCAGACACCACATCCACAAATTGACACAAACGACTAATGATCCAGTTCTCCTGCTGCATTATAGCTATGATCAGCTATGGTTACTCCAATTTGAATCTGCTGCCTGTTTGCATTGCACCTCACAGTACAGAATCCAGAGGCAGAGAGATCGAATGTTCTAAACACAAACCTTGCAACTGAATGCTGCATGATTTCAGCGCTGCCTAGATTTCATAAGGTTTTGTCAAAATTAATAAGAGGCTACCGAACATTTCCTGGTTAAGCAAATGAAAATACATATAAGAGATTTTTATTATAAGCTATTTACATGTGATACAAAAAGTGTGCGCATCTGTGTTTTTCAAAAATCTTAACAGAGCTTTTGCTAAGTATTGCTAAGTAATTTCAGTGCTTTCCTACGAATGGCCTCGTATCAAAAGTGGATCAGTAATTACATAATGGATTGCCCTTTACTATCTGTGTTCATCCTTGTCTCCATATTTGAATGGTTGTGGTCATTCCTCTGAAATACATATGGTGTGATAGTGTAAGAGAATGTGGAAATTATAATTAGTTTTTCCTGAAAGCTGGAGGTATCCTATTTCAGCCTTGTCTGCCCTCTGCACAATTGTCAATATCCCATTCTTAACCGCAGAGCACAAAATGTTGGAAATGTTTTCTCAATCGTATTAACCCTTCAAATTACAATACCATGGTACTGTAAACATTTTAAGACTTGTTTGGTAGCCAGGACTACTTGTAGACAGGCAAGCCATATCCTCCCCAAAAAAATTTGCAAATAATTAATTTAAATTGCAAATGATGAACTATTTATCGTGGAAAAAAAGCAGGCTGCTATGAATGGCTTAATGGAGATCGCATTATGGCTACCTAGAGGTTCAGGCTTTAGAGAGTCAGCATTACTAATGGGGAGGATGTTATATATTGATTTTATCATTTAATGCAGAACTGTGGTGGATTAATGTCACTCTATAAAACCAACATAGACCATGTACTGAAATAGCTTCCATCTAGAGGATCGATATAGTACAGTGCAGTCCAAAAGTATTTGGATGATGGCACATTCTTTTGTTGTTTTGACTCTGTACTCCAATAAATTGGATTTGGAATGGAACTGTGACTATGAGGCTAAAGTGCAGACTTTCAGCTTTAATTTTAGGGTGTTTACATCCATATTGGGTGAACCGTGTAGCAATTGTAGCCCTTTTTATATATAGACCCCCATTATAGAGGACTTGAAGGGTTTCTTCTCCTGCCTTATTTTTCCATAGAGTTCAATAGGAAAATTTGTCAGGAGAAACAACCCTTAAAGTGATCCATCCATATCTACTGCATATCTGGCAGCAGTGTGATGGTTTGAGGCTCGTTTGAGGCTCAGACCCTTAATGACATACAGCCATTTTACCAGCCATGTATTCATTCCATACTGTTCCAGCATAATTTACAGCTAAATCTAGTCCCACCCCCCAATTCCCATAGAGATCCATTCAAATGCAGAGACGTTATAGTATCGCTTGTAAGAGTACCAGAAAATAAGATATCAATAGTCTTTTGATGTTGTTGGGTCACAGACATCAGGAAGTCATGGCATGCAAAGGATATGCAACCAAATATAAAAAATTATTACTTTATAATATTTTACTATATATAAATGCAGGGGTGCCAATAATTGTGGCACACATGGTTTTGTTAAAAATAATAATTTCTTGATGAGGGATTTTTTTTTCTCATAATAAATTTACTTCAATTAAAGGTTGTATTTTTCTCATTTCTTCAGTGTGACATTAAAGGTTGTATCAGCGATTTTGGGTAGAAACATAAATGATCACATTCATCTGATTTTTCCTCACGATCCGCTAGCTGCCCGCCCCATAAGCAGGCCGTCAAAAAACCGCGTCTCTGTAGGCAGCCTATGCTCCGAGATCGTACACAAAAACAATGGTACTACCAACTACTCAAAACCAAAATAAACAGTATTCCAACCAATCACAATGATCTGCACAAACGTGACGTCACTTCTGAAGCGAAATCCCAAACAAACATACTTATGAATAATTATGTTATGTTTTAAAAAATAGTGTTCAAGCATCCACAATTATAACCACGTTAATAACGTTTGTAAGAAACCAAACCGTTTGTAAATCCGTCAAGATTTCAGCGAGATAAGAGTATTAGCGTTTGTGCAGATCATTGTGATTGGTTGGAATACTGTTTATTTTGGTTTTGAGTAGTTGGTAGTACCATTGTTTTTGTGTACGATCTCGGAGCATAGGCTGCCTACAGAGACGCGGTTTTTTGACGGCCTGCTTATGGGGCGGGCAGCTAGCGGATCGTGAGGAAAAATCAGATGAATGTGATCATTTATGTTTCCACCCAAAATCGCTGATACAACCTTTAAGCTAATTCACCAAACGGTGATTTTTTATAATCCTTTTTACTTATCTTTACCAGGGGTGCCAATAATAGTGGAGGGCACTGTACATATATACAGTATGTGTACGGTATCATATATGCATGTATTCTCAGTGAGGGTGATGAAATTGTTGTGTCATGTCCAAAAGGTCAATGGAACCCTATTAATGGGATGTGGTGGTTCATTGTGAACTACTTACCTCTGTGTGCACAATACATATTGGGAAAGATTTGCAATTCACACAGGATCTAGGGTATCGGGATTGATTCAGAACATGAGGGAAAGTACACTGACCAAAATATTTCTGAGGCTGGCAGTACCTTACCCCCTTGACAATCAAATGCAGTAATGATGTTGGAGGAAGGTAAGAAACTTAAAGCAGATTTTTCCTTAATATTTAATACTCACTTATACTTGTGATGTGCTGGATATGAGGCAAAAGTGTGTGATATATGTAAAACTGTGCATATGTAAGCATATGGACTTTCTGCCAGGTTTTTTACGTGATATTACATTTTGTATTTTCTTTGAGATATGAAGAAAAATTGCTTATATTCAATGAGTAAAATTAATTCCACAATGACAGAGAACAAACGCAGAATGAGAAAGCAGAGCTGTGAGAAACACATACACTCTTTACAGGGATGTCCTGTATCACTTGGAGACTTGGGTATCTAGTCAGCGCATTGCTAAGCCATAAAATGACTGACGGTGATATCTGAAAACCAGGTTTATCAGTCTTGGTTAAGCCAGTTTGCCTGAAATAGCCCACTCTGAACAATATACAGACAGATTTTTTGTGGGAATAACAATAAGCACCTGAAATGTGAACCTTCCACCTGAATGCCATTTCTGTAAACTCCCTCCATGTTTTGATGAATCTGCCACATGGCTGCTTTTTGATCTTGATCAAATGTTAGTGGAGTGTGAATGAAAGGAAAGTGCTTGTTCTCCTGACCTACAAAAGAAATGTACAGCATGTAGGCTAAGAAATCAATTATTCACCGCTCTAACAACCAGCTACTTAAAAGCTGTATTTATAGGCCTCTGAAGAAGGACAGGCAAATGTGCAACACTCTCTTTGTCAACAGTATCCATTTTTTCTCTATTTAATCAAGAGTTTAACCAGTAGCAGAATTACCTATAAATATTTTATGCAAGGCATGTGTTAAACGTGCGAAGCAAGAGCTATCTTTGTTTGATATGACTCAATTAATTAACATTTCTTGTGTATATATTATGTGCAATGCACATATTCAATATTTAGGCTTTTCCATGCAGGTCCTTTTACCACAGTTTCTGTTGTTCCCTGATGAGCCGGTGACAGCTGTGGAAGTGGGACGGCAGCTGATAGCGGTGAGGGGCGGGGCACAGGCAGTCAGACACTCCCACACCCAGCGGGACTCCCCCGCTCCCCGCCGCGCTCAAAAAGCTCGGCAGCCTCACCCCTCATTCCAGCGGCGCACGCTCTGAAATAATACCTCTGCCGTCTGTCGCCGCTATTCTTAGTGTTTACACAATCTCACAATGTCAGGCTTCTCCTTACAGCCAACTTAACGGACAGTAGTCATAATTGTTTAACATGGGCTGGGTCTTACATTTTGTGTCAGCGGAGAAACAGTGACATCGGTTACAGCTGCAAACAAATACGCATGTTACTTTTGATATAACCATAGAACATAACATCTCACAGTGTATAAGATGACACGCAAACAGACAGGAGACATAAACGTGCCTAAGGAGAGCCTTGAAAGCGGTATTCAAATGGAATTAATGATTAAAACACATTTTTGTCACCAATACTGTTGGTCCCCCTCAATGGTGGCCATTCCGTTTACTTGGCTGAAGTTGGTTCACGCAGTCTGAGACCGTGTAACATCTAGACTTGACAGTTAATTCACGTGTGACAATTCTTGTGCGTTCACTCTCTCTGTCAAGCTTCACTCCGACCATTAAAATCATTCAAACACAGCAATTTAAGTCAATTAAGTATCTCCAAAAATTTTATATTTGGCCCACTCTTATTAGCGTCAATGGAATTATTGTTTTTAGAAAGAGTAGTTTCAACAGAAATAGCTTTTGGCGATGTTCCCCGTCTGCATTACATGTGAAAGCGTGTTTTCTCTGGAAATTTACAACGTTAATCAGATGTTTTGTTTATGTTCCCCTCTTTCATTTCTCCTTGAAACTGGCACCTTTTTCTCTTCTGAGGGGATGTGAAATCTGCAGGACTGTCCTCCCACTGTCATTATCACCTGCCGATATGAATCATCTGACTTGACCCTTGACCCTCAGGACTGAAAGGCACTTTGTTTTGGCGACCCTGGCTCCACATGCCACCTACACAGCGCCAGGATCCGGTTTCACAAAGATGGAGGTGAACAGGCCGTCGAAGCGCCCCGCTGACGAGATGATGAGGCCAGACACAGAGATGGCTTGTGAACGACGGAGCCACACGATATCCCGGCCTGTGTGGCTGTGTCGCAGATTCTATTAGATTTTAAATGCAGGAAGGGAAATTATACGTGAGATAAAAATCCCTGAATATGCAATAACACTCATTCATTCATTCATTCATTCATTCAGTAATTCATTAAAAAAAAAACATCTCTACTATCAGGAACACAGGTGGTTTTTTTTTACATTTACAATTTTATGTGAAAATCCATTCAAACACTTACATTTACACATTCTGGAAAAAAAGACACCCTTTACTTGAAATGCTGTATACGATGTCAGCCTCGTATAAATAAATGCTTTCACTGGGTTATATTTTTCATAGTTGCATTATTTTAAGGCTTTACAATTGTGATATGCGTTTAAAAGACACGGTGCTAAGATGCAGTCACATTAATGTTTGAACCTGATGTGAGGCGACCTGATGTTGCTCTTGAAAAAGGCCGGATACTCAGCGAATAATTAATGCGATGGAACACAAGGGCAAGATATTGATCCTCTGTGTGGCAAATGATCCATGACACTATTGACTGCCAAGGCTTGGCACTGACACAACTGACTGCCAAGGCTTGGCACTGACACAACTGACTGCCAAGGCTTGGCACTGACACAACTGACTGCCAAGGCTTGGCACTGACACAACTGACTGCCAAGGCTTTGGTTGTGGCACTCTGTCTTCCCTTTCCTTCACCATATAACCTTTTCATCTGAACAACTGAAGTTTCTATAAAGAATTGGCTCTTCAGTAAAGTTATTGTTTTTGTACATTTGTCAAAATAGTTAATTTCCAAATGGGACACTAAGAGGTGGGGTGCATCAGAATTCTTACGTGCTTTTTAAGTGCCGGTTTAAACAGCAAATTTTCTTATACATACTGTACATACATCTGGTCTGCACAGCCTGTAGGAAGACATGTGGTCAGGTAGCTCGGCAGCACTGACGTGCAAGTTTTTATGCTGCCAGCATTGATAGCGTGAGAACCTCAAAAACATTGTACAATAACATGTTCATTGTGCCAACAACATCTGGGGGGTATACTACGAAGCAGGATTGCTGAGTTCGCTGGATACCTGCACTGAGTAAAACCCGGAACCGCCCCAAATCTGGAACATGGACTGAAGCAAAAAGAGCTGTTCCGGGTTTTACTCAGTTATCCAGCTAACTCGGTAATCCACATACTAACCTGATGGCTTTATAAACAACAAAACTTTCAGAAGCAAGCATGTAGAGTAACTGTACAGAACAGGTAAAAGAGTGCAGGTCTCATTCTTCCTTCTTATGCATTGCTGCAGCAGATCTGGGACTCTCTAAGTGTTAAAATGTTACACATGTAGCAAAATGCAGCGACTGGAGGCTTGGAGCAGTTGATATAGGCTGTAGGGCCTCGAGACAGCTTCTTGAATCAGTATTGACAATACAAAGCACAGCTGCCAGTTTGCAAACAGTCTGATAGTTTGTTACATGACTTCCTTCCCGGTCTTCTCCAGAATGAAATATTGAAGATGAGGAGGAGCAGGAGGAGGAGAAAGTGGAAGGTTTCTGGGCATAGGTCAGACTGGCGCCAAAAAAGATATGAAATCAATCTATAATGAAGAACATTACAAGCATAATGCAGATGCTGGCATTCATACAAGACTTTTACATCAATAGATGAACGTTTTTGTTTAACACTGTTTACATGTGGATTTTATTTCACTTTAAATGGCGGTGATGGCAGTGATACTATTACAGGTCTAAGGATTATTTTCCTGGTAAAAAAAAAATGATGAATATATATTAATATATATTATATGAATATATATTTTCATTATCAATAAAGTTATTTTTGGATTTTAGCATACAGTAATTCCAAAAACGTATAATGTTTTACACAAAATATTATATGTGGAATAGATGATATATAAAAGTTTATTTAACCTTGAACATGTTGCTGTGTTCATTCAGTCTTACATAAGATTACTTGTATTTTCAGTAGGCCTATTTAAATTTAATTTTTAATTAAATTGTGAATCACCACAGGAAACATTTCTGGAAATGTTCACAAGGGCATATCACCCTGCAGATACAGATCTGCTGTGATATGTCATCCTTTTACCAAGAACTTTGAATAGACATATTTATGGAAATGGCTTGGTCTATGAGCAACTTTGTTCCAAACTCATGAAATACCTTTTAAAATACAAGGACTAAATAGTAGAGATGAATTGTTTATATGTTACATTGACTTTGGCACAAAAGCATTTTGAAAATGAAATATCCATTTTTGTCCATTCCATGTAAATCCTATGTGCCAGACGTTCAACGGTTCAAATTATAGCCCTGATAGTGAGCTGGAAGAGGGTGTTTGTCCCCAAAGCCTTCGTAATGTGCAAATCGCCAGCACTGTTCAGAGTATGGGATCAGAGACACTTAGCCGTTCGTCTTTACTGCAGAGAACATCAGCATGGAGGTCACATGGCACTTTCAAAGCCACAAATGAAATGAGTTCCGTGGGCCGTGTCTCGGCATTAACAGACCACTTATGGCCATTACAATGTTTCTGTTCTGTTGATGAGTCTTGATTCGGGGGAAATTGCTCAGTCAGCCCTGCCTAATACGTTGCAGTCCTTAGTTGAGTCGTTAAACGTACCCATCGGGTTTGATCAAAACAAATGAAAAATCAGGCAGCCTACTAACAGTGAGTGGACACACAGTGACTTGGCAATGCTAAAATAGTTTGTTGCTTTCATTTCACTCTGAGGTTATTGGCCTTAATACAAGAGGATGACATGAGGTCATACTAAACAATTAGTTCCTGTAAAGTATTCCAAGGAAATGGAAATGCCTTTGGGCTTCAAGCTGTTACACCTATTTGCACTTTAACTTATAAGACATCAGTTACCTTTAGGAGACATATTGTGACTTGCCCATTTACCCACAAAGCTATCAATAGTTACTCAAAGCTACTGTTTCTTTTTTATACAGCTGAATATCTGCTAAAGTGAACTTACTCATGTATTCAGTAGCAGAGCCTTTCCTTGGACCTTAACCTGCACTTTTCTATATTTATTTGTTCTATGTAGACAAGCCATGGAAAATATGACATTCACTATAAAGCAACAAATGTTCATTTAAACAGTTACTTTGTATGATGGTCCATGTGGGATGGGGAGTGTGTTCATTTAATTTTTTTAGGTAGGGCTACATTCTAGCATGAAATATTGAGTCTTCTTGAAACCGCGGGAAGCGTAATTTCACGGTCACCCGTCGGAGTTGAAGTCTCCAGCGCCTGCGGCAGACGCCCGTTCACCCTGGTAAAGATGGAACATTTTGGCATTCAGCGTTGTCGTCCTGAATGCCAAACGCTACAGAAGAATGCAGGAAAGGCATCTCACAGCCTTTGCTAGGAGGATAAATCGCTCAAATCAATTTCCTTTTCCTTTTGTCTGTCAGGAGCCTTGAAGGGCTCTGCACGCTGCTTTACCGACGTCACGACCATTCAGTCTCTCCCACAGGACGCGTTCCTTTGAAGAAAATGTCACAAAAATGGACATTTGCTGATGGCGTTGAGTCTATATTTGAAACACCGACCGGGGTGAATGAAGGGTATTGTTATATTACAGACAAACAGACATTGGTTCATTTGTTCCACATTCCTTGGTAGTTAAAAATAAACGCAATAGCAATAATAATGTGGTTGTTTCAAGGCTTTCTTTGAAGGTTGATATTACAGCAATGCTTAGTTTCGTTTAGTTTGCTTCACTAAGTAGCCCTAAAAGACAACAACGTAGGCCTACAAGTGTCCCACAGACTTCACGATATGACAAAGGAAAGATTTCCAAACTGAATATTCTACTAATACGTGTGAAAGTGTTATTACTACGTAACATAATTTCAACATTGCAGCAGCAGTATCAGCCTGCTGCTAGCCAGTCTGCTATAGCCATGTCGTGAGGACATGCTGGGTTGTCTTGGCAGAGCCATTGTTATTGTGCCTACAGGTGCTGTGGTGATCTAATGTGCGGGTACAGATCTGTGCGCACAGATGAGTCATTCCTAGCAGGAAACCACGCTGCCCACAGGGCCCAGTTGAAGGACACAATGCTGCCAGTGTAAGATTGGTCAGAAACTTTAGAAATCTCTTTGACCAGCAAGACACATGACACTTAGGATCTATTTAATTGTCCTCACGGTCGCCTTCTTTTCTGATGTATTTGTAGTCTATTTTAGTCATCTACAGAATATAATGCTGCCAGTGAAGGATTGGTCAGAAACTTTAGCAATGTCTTTGACCAGCGCGACCTACTTAGGATCTATTTAATTGTCCTTACAGTAATTCACATTCTTTTGTGATGTATTTATAATCTATTTTTGGTAATCTACAGAATATGTGCAACAACTGGAAGAATAGAAGAACAGGAACAAGAAAAATGGGACAAAACAAAGTGGGAAAAAATCATATTATTATTATTATCATTATCATTATAGGGTTTCAGCACCTGTGGTATTTGATCGAATAATAATAATAATAATAATAATAATGACAATAATAATAGAATTCCAGTACCAAAAAACTAGGAACTAGTCAGATTTCAGCATCAGTCCCCTTGTTATTACTGCCATCTACTGGCTATTTGCCCATCGGTTTACGAAACAATGAACCATTTCGCTTCTGTTGATAGATAAGAACATACCTGCTGCATTGTACTGCAGTCAAAGCAGAATAGTCTCTTTCCTGTACTTAAAGCTACAATGGCTTTATCTAAAATGTGAAAGTGTGTTCATTGAACGTATTAAATTGCCAAGATGAAAATGTATTTGTTTTGGCAGCTGATTAATGTGCTTTGTCAAATACAGTAACAATCCAGTTATCCTCTAGTAGCCATTTGTAGGTCAGAGTGCATCTGCATGTCGGTTTGATTTACCATAGAATATAATGAAGGCGTCATCTCAGAATAAAATCAATTTTGCTAGTTCTGTGTCACATCTAATCCTGACAACAGCGTCAGAGCACCACCTATTGGTTAAAATGGGTTAACAGCCTGCTAGATGAGACTGGAGTCATGGGGGGTAGAGGATTGAAAGTGGGGGTGGGTCATTCTGCCCCGTTTCAGAAAGATCCATGCTGTGTGCAAATTAAATCCAAAAATCCCTCGGCTCTCATTATTGACCTATTTCAAATCCCCTTGGCAGGAAGCTGCATCCACGGCAAGGTTTGCTACATATTTGCTAATAAATTGAAAAATAAATCCCCAGGCTCCAAACAGCACAGCTGATTTCTGACAGCGCTAGATAAATAACCTCACACACTGAAATTCTTTAATTAAAATGTGTTTTGTTAATTATTTTTGAAAATGCCTTAAACTACTCTAAACGTGCCACATATCAGAAGTGTCTCGGTGGCGTAGGCCTGTCATACTACCATGCACATGCTTATTGCGTCAGCGATGTCTTTCCCTCTCTCTCACTCCCATTCTTCCTGTCTCTCTACACCGTGCTGTACTTAAAGCTTAAAATATAACTACAACACTTAGCATGCCACATAGATGCAAGGAAAACTTGTAGGTATAGGTCTACAGGTTTACAAAGAATTTGTTTTGGTACTGGTACCAGAAATATTCAAATGAATTCCTTTGACATCGAAAGGGAAATTTGTTTATTGTCATTCTGATAACAGTATGTGCAGCTCCATTCACGCAAACATTTTAAAGTTGAATAATGAACACCTGACGGTGCTACTGGGGATGAACGTAAAGCCATAGCACTCTGCGCGACCTCCAGGTACCTCTGCGTAGACCCCGAGAGGATGAAAACGCCACCGAACTTCCAACGTTACAACTTGCTCGAGTTTGAGAAGCTTGAAATATCCCTGACAGACCAAAGAGGCTCTAGTCTTTCTGCGGAAAGTCAACAGTCTGAGCAGGAACTGACGGAGGCGAGGACAGAAATTCAGATTTGTTTCAGTAAAAAAAAAAAAGGTGCCTCTGCAGTTCTTCCCAGCTCTGAGGCACAACTGTGAAATGTGGGGGTGATTTCCTCCATTGTATCACACTTGCTGCATGCATAACCAGGCTAACAAATGAACAGAACGATTGTGAATGTAAAACGTTCAGCTAAAAAAAGATCCACAAGTGTGAACATAAGTATGATCGATGAACTTAATGGCCCACGCAAGAGATTTGCTTTTATTTCACAAGAGAAAAGATTTTGGGAGTCGTATGGATATTAACAAGCTTTGTACAGGTAATGTGCTTGTTCGATCCTTGGTACATCAAATTATTCACCTGAAATATAAACGATAAATGATGTTAGCAGTACTTACTGATGACATGTTTGCAGGGAAAACCGACAATGCACATTAAGCTCCCTGTTCCTCTAAGCATATTATCTTAAAATCGTTAAAAGTCAGGGCTTAAAACATGGCAGATATACATTTGAATTATTGCACTGAAAATGGCATCTACCTCAATCGGGGGACGCAATACAGTCTCAAAGATAGGTGAGAGCTTCTACATGCCAATATTCTCTATAGGCATGCGGGTTGGACGAAAATGGCGGACTTTGAGTTGACATGGCATTCCGAGAAACAGATGTGTCGGATGATGAGTCTCCTTGACTCAATTAAAGGCTACCATTCCATCAAAAGGGCTCCGGCAACAGACAGCAAGGACAGGCAGAGGGCCAGAAGAAGGCTTAATTCTAACTGAGATGAATGAGGCAGCCATTTTCAACTTAAGAGCCTGATCAATAAAGGACTTTCTTTGGAAAAAAAAGAAAAATCCAGTAAGGAAATCAGACACCTTAAGTGGGTTAAATATGCAGTAATCATGTAGAAGTCATTACCATAACAACTTGGCAAATGTATCAATGCATAACTATCTGGAATAAAATAAAATTTAGTGGATCTAATGTTTGTAAATGATTAATGTATGTTTTTTTCACGTGTACGGTTCCTTATTTTCCACCTGGAATTGATTGATATTGATTCAACTTGTGAATGACTAATTATTATTATATTCTTCAGACACCAAATGTGAAAAAAGCTGGCCCATCAGTCTTACAAAGTTTAGCTTCTCGGCAAACACTTTGTATAGTCCATGACTGAATGCCAAAATGCATCCATCTAGTGATCAGTGAGCTCAAACAATGGGCCACTCTGCATATGGAAAGAGCCAAATATCAATGTTTACTTCTATGTTGCCAAGAGACATAAAATTAAACATTCACTACTGAGGTAAACACTTCCGATTTGTTTTACTCATTGTGTAAACAGAGATTGCATGTACCGTTCATAATTAGGAAGTGTCTTCATTCCCCAAGCGAGAGAAAAAAATGAGGTTATTAAAAATGTGAACATCTAGCATATACAAGTAGGGAAGAATTATCTTGTGGTTTGCACAGAAATGAAACTAGTCTTGACCGAGTTGGAAGGTAGCAATTAAAAGTATTATTAGAGGGAAAGTACAACAGCGCTGGCTATAACAGCGAATGAAACATTGGGCTTATGATACGCATTAGACTGGAATAACCTGGAATAGCCATAGAATATTATGAGAGGACTTTTGTGTCAATTTGTTTGGTAGCTGGGAAGGAATCCAGTTTTCATCAAGGAGGTTTATAAGCTCTTGTAATCTTCAACATTGTAACTTCAGTGTTATATTATACCTCCAAGTACTGGCAGTGACCAAATACCTCATAACATTACCCATAAAACCAGCTGGGTTGAAGTTCCTACTGGGTTCAGTCCTGAAGGGTTCATAAAAATTATTATAAAAATTTTTATCCACACAAGTAATCGAAACATACAGTGGCCGCTTTATTAGGTATACCTATCTAGTACCAGGTTGGACCACATTTTGCCTCCAGAACAGAGTTCTTTGTAGCACGGATTCAGCAAGGTGCTGGAAACATTCCTTAGGGATTTTGGTCCAAGCTAACTCGATAGCATCACGCAGTTCCTGCAGAGTCATTGGCCACACATTCATGCTGCGAACCTCCCATTCTACCTCATACCAAAGGTATTGGATTGAGATCTGGGGACTGTGCAGGCCATTGGAGTAAACTGATGTTGCTGTCATGTTTGTGGAACCAGCTTGAGATGATGTGAGCTTTGTGACATTATGCATTATCCTGCTGGAAGTATCCATTTGATAGTAGCGGGCCATAAAGGGATGCACGTGGTTAGCAACAATGCTTCGATGCTGTGACATTCAAATGATGCACAATTGGTGTTAAGGGGCCTAATGTGTGCCAAGAAAAAATTCCCACACCATTACACCACCATCAGAAGCCTGCACCGTTGACACAAGGCACTGTAGACACTCTTGCCTCAACCTGCTGTTCCTAGCTGACAGGTGTGAACCATTCAGTGATGCCCTTCTGCAGACCACTGTCGTAAAGAACTCTTATTTGAGCATTGACTGGCCATTCTGTTAGCTTGAACAAGTCTGCCCATTCTCCTCTGACCTCTCTCACACCCCTTTCACACAGAATCAACAACTCGGATATGGATCAGCTTCCGTGTAAAAGGGGCAATGCGTGTTACTCTACACTGCACAGTTATCTCACCGGCCGACTTTTTTGACAGTTTTTACATAAAAGCATTTGCAAGATTTGGAGCACATCACAATTAACATACTGGGTTCAGCCAGCATAATGGCAAACTACATTGTATCCACTAGTCAGCTGACTACCAAACTAGCTGTAGCCTATTAGCAGGAAAAAAACAGAATGTGTACAGAACATATAGACTGTATGGACAAAGTGACTGTGATGTCACCCATTGACTTTCTATTAGCTTGTGAAAAGTGTTTTGGAGCCGGGAAGTGCTGCCATGTTGTACAAAAAATTGAGCCAGAGACTGCGCAGTAGGGAGCAGGTGGACCCTTATATAGTCATTAAGTCCAGGCCAGGTCCCGTTCATCCTCTAAGCGTGTGAGATACTAGTGGCGCTAAGTAATTAGGATGTTAGAACTAATTAGAACTATCCTGGATTGATCCAAAAAATATTAAAATATTGTCCAAACGACACGATAACTTAACAAATCGACATATGGGGAGACATTAGACAAAGAAAAAGCACCTGACTAAATGTTCTCGTGGGAAAGATTTATTGACTTTTTATTTTCACCGCATGTGGTACCATTGACTTGCATTGAAAAATGGGCCTGAAAGACCTATACTGGAGCCAACAGCACTGGCGCTAGAAAAACATGTTATCTACAAGACCAGGAAGTGAGCTTCAACAATGAAGCCCGGTTTTAGCCCCTTGGTACAGAAGTAAACTTACGGACCCAGGTCTTGTGTGAAAGGTCAGGACCCAGGACTTACCTGTGACCATAGTGTTGTGTGAGTCAAACGCAGGTTGAACCCGTGTTCAATTTCCAGTGTCAATCCCTGGTTTTGTGTTGAAAGGGGTATCATAAACAAGGTGTTTTCAGCCATAGAACTGCCGCTCACTTGTTTTTTTATATTGCACCATTCTCTGTAAACTCTTGAGAGTATAGTGTGTGAAAATCCCAGGAGGGAAGCTGTTTCAGACATCAACAATCATACCACGGTCGCTTAGATCACGCATCTTGCCAATTCTAATGTTTGGTGGCATAAAAAATTAAACCTCCTCACCATACTGCATGCTTTATATTTTGAGTTGCAGCCAAATGAGTCAATGTTTGGAGGAGCAGGCTATTTGCGTTAATGAGCAGGTGTACCAAAGAGTGGCCAGTGAGTATATTTGTATGTGCTTGATACATACATGTATATGTGTCTTTTCCAGTGACACTTCTGATCATTTATTTGTAGAAATGACTTTCATGTGTCTTTTAAAAACTGGGCTGTTTTTAATACTAAGCTGTGAAAATGAAGTTGCCATTTTAAAAAAACAACAACATCCACACAGTATTTGTCCATAATATGCCATTTTGATCCAAAAGTGATATCCATAACCCATAAAGATTTGGGACATTCATCATCGACGATAGCAACACATACAATTCTCAGAATTTTATGGACATATGTTATTAAACATGGCTGCCACTGATTCATTTGACTCATTTTGGCAACGTTACAGTACCCTATGTGTAGAACTTTAATGACTATTGTAATGGGGCGTGACGTGTGAGGTGGGAGGAGCCAAACGCAGCAAGGGGAATCATTAAGCCCTTAGGCCACTAAGACGGGATACCCGCAGATAAGGGAGGAGACAAGACAACGAACACCATTACAGACGCTACTAACCGGCTAACTGTCAAACGCTAAGTAGAGCGCAAGGACAGGGATCTGAACAGCCAGAAATAAATACGCGCCCTGTCTCGGTAATGAGACAAATCAAAACGGGCGAGTAGTGTAAAGACAAACATAACACAATAAACAAACACCGCAAAATAATACGATGGTAAGAGAGGGGGCGACAGGAACAGATCCAACGTTCCCAGGCTACTCTCAAACTCGCGGTCAAACACAACCGTGTCCACAGCATCGCCCAAGCTTCCCTAATGGAAGACATGCACCTAAAAAACGAACCAGAACAGCAGTTCCGTACAAAATCGTCAAAACTCCATGCAAGGAGAAAGGCACCGAAAGGAACGAACAGGACAGGCAGTACCGGAAATTTACCGGCTAGACCAAAGCGAGATTTATTGAAAATAAACACCCTGCCTCTCTATGATGAGGAATATAATGAGGCGCACAGGAACAGAGATTTAACGTTCCATGGCGGGATTAATAGGCTCGCAGTCCAATGCAGAACACAAAGAGGGTAAACACCCGATCCCCCAGGAGAGAGAAACATTTTACAGGTGAGCCGACGGAGCACCGTCGTCCCATAACTTTACTATCCATAGATTAACGCGAGCTTAAATTGGAACAACCGCCCAAGCCTCTCAGTGAATAAATATGTAAGGAAACGAGGCGAAATGGAACAGAGCTAACGTTCCGAGGCTATATTTAGAAACACGCAGTCAGACATAAACACGTCCACAGCATCGCCCAAGCTCCACACAAGGAGACAACACACCCGGAGAACGAAACAGAACAGTTCACAACAATCGTCTCGCAGGCAAAAAGGCGAACAGGACAGCTGTAACAAAGACCTACGCAAACATAATAGCACGACAGCCTCAATAAGAATAAAAACCCTGACTCACAACAAAGGGGAACGTAGTCCACGAGAAGGAGACCAAACAGGGAAAAACGTACCAAGGCTACTTACTGGCTTACAGTAACACGGAATTGAGTAGAAGCAAAACGCCAGGTCTCTCAGTAAGAAAACCAAACAGGCGAAGGGGGACAAAGAACAACTACTATACACTTCCACAAGCTAAGCAGCCCAGCAGAAGTGCAAACGCCCAATATCACGAGACGACATGCACCTAGAGGCGAACTGGACTAAAGTTCCCAACAGAAACGCCCAAATCTCCATACGGAGAAAAAGCACACTATGGCAAAATAGAGCAGAGATTTACGGTCCCAAACTTCTACAAGATAATCGACTACCAAGCCAGTAAGAAATAAGCCCTGTCTCAACTAAGAGACGTTAAAAATGGGCGAATAGCCAAAACGGTACGAAAATTCACAGCCAACAATAACACCACAGTACATACAATTAACAATCAATGTCGAAGCCCCGAATGAAGGAAACGGTAGGCTTATATAAATCACTCCGGTGACTACAACAGGTGCAAACGCTTTAACAGAAACTCCCCCGACTCAGCAGGGCGGAGCAAGCATTTACCAAAAGGGCAGCGCCCTCGCGTGGCCACCGAGGAAAACGACCGCATGGGGAAACAGGGTAGAAAACCATGACACTATTAAAGTATTATATATTTCTTTGGCACTTAAGTTCTCAAAAAACTTCTATATTAAACGATTTGGCTTTCATAGGCCAATTAAATAGCATGTATACATTTCGAAATGCAACATTTGATAAACAGTGTTGTACAGACTTCTATATGAGGAAGCCATCACAATATAGTTGGTGCTTTATCAGTTGGTCACTTGGTATGGCTACCATATTAAATTTTCTTGACATTTTGGAATATCTTTTTTTAAATCTTCGTATTTAGGCCTACATGTTTGTGGCAGTAGTGAATTTGTGATCCAGTATGTTTCTCATATCAAATGGATATTTTTGTGATTTACACCTGTGAAGTCATCAATATTGGATTATACATCCTCTTGCCTTTCTAAAATAAATAAATAAATAAATAATAATACTCAAAATAGTTCAAGATATCATTTAATCAATTAGTGGGCCACTTTAAAATGAATTCACAGAATTGTGCATTGAACATATGTAAATCAAAATAGCTGTATAATCTAAAGAAATGTGACTACAGCCATGGAGATATTTTATTCTATACAGACCCAGAGGCAGTTTTTGTATTATTTAATTACATGTTAGCAATAGAGTGACTGATGTGGAACTATTAACTTATGGTCCTCAGCCCCTTGGAACAGCTGCTTGAAGAAATATTGATTATAATTCCATTTGTGATGAAGCACATTGCAGTGGCAATGACACTTTCAAATAGTTTCAACTTGTTTCACAACTTTTCACATGAAAAGAGTGAAATAAAGTCTTGAAACTGGATGTCAGTGTAAATAACTTGGCCCCCAGGGTGACTTCAAGTGTATGCATATGTAGAAATATATAGAAATATTTCAATGAATCAATATTTATTTTGTATAATTCCATTTTAAAATCACATTGTCACGCCACCCTTCACAGGAAAAACTGAGACATAATCTCAAGGTTTCATAAAATAAGTTAATATTCTGCCAGGTTCATTTCCTGGGTTGCTTATCAGGGACTGTCAAAAGTCAGGCACAACAACAACAAAAAATGTAATTATTTGTGCAAAGCAGTAATCTGGGGTGGGAGTGGGGGGTGTATTAGTGTTATTAGTATTCTGAGTAATTGTCTAAGAAGTAAGCAATGTTCTGCATGTTCTCCTGGTTAACATGTCTGTTTGGTATATAATTAAGTTTGACACTGCCCTACAACTGGGACATGCAACGGGTTCCAATTCTTTTGTCTTCCAACTTTTTTGTTTTGATTAAATCTTTGCTCACTAGTCAATCTTAGCTCACTTTATATTTAATGAAACTGGGCCTATGAATGAGGTTAGTTTGATGTACAGGTATGTGTGAATCATGCAAGCAAATGGGAACACAATTTACAACTACAGCTTCAGATATATATGGCCTACAGTAAAGACTTCCATATTAATGGCAATACATGTTAATAACATAAAAACACCATGAAGAAAATATGGCAAAGTAGCTGCCAAGATACAAGGTACAGCTACAGCACATTTTATTATGTCAGATGTCATAGTGCTGGGATAGAACAAAAACCTGCAGTCACATCAGCCCTTCTTGGATAAGACAGGAAATACCTATGGTTATTTAAAGATCATTGAGATTATTAGGGTTCCACAACATGTTGATTGCTTAACAAGTGGCTTCAAAAAGTCCTCTATCACCCTCTTGGTGTTGGAGGTTGATAGAGGACTTGAAAAACTCACATCTCTAAGTATTTAAATATTTAGATTTTTATCATGCAGTGTTAAGAAAGATGGATTTGTCCAGTGCTCATGTGGTATACTGGATTACTTCCTAGGACAAGTACTTATAAACATCTTTTTCCTGAAAAAATTTCAATAAACACTGTAAGCCACACAGGGTAAGATGCAGCTTCTGCATTAATCAACATAACGTGTTTCGGCAAAGATGAATCAACTCCATTGTGGAATAAATAATTGCATGAAAAGTTGTTTACAACATCAGCAGCAGCAGTAGCTGTACACGGTATGCTCTTGTTGGTTAGATAGGCTTTGTGGTTTTAACATCAGGGATACATAATTCTGACAAATTATAGTAAAATTAATTACTTTGGGAATCACGTTAAATAAATGTAAGAATTTAACTCTGAGGTCCATACAATATTAAAAAGGCTAAATGAAAAAGCCTGATTAAAAATAATGACAAATATCAATACAGAAACAAATAACCGTACACTACAAGAAGGCCTCATTTAAATTTGAGGTCCATCCGTCCATCCATCCATTATCTAACCCGCTTATTCCTGGTCAGCGTCGCGGGGGGTGCTTGAGCCTATCCCAGCATGCATCGGGCGAGAGGCAGGAATACACCCTGGACAGGCCGCCAATCCATCACAGGGCACACACAGCATTCACTCACACACTCATACCTACAGTATGTGCAATTTAGAACCTCCAATTAGCCTAACCTGCATGTCTTTGGACTGTGGGAGGAAACCAGAGATTTGAGGTCCATAACATCCATCCATCCATCCATTATCTAACCCGCTTATTCCTGGTCAGGGTCACGGGGGGGCTGGAGCCTATCCCAGCATGCATTGGGCGAGAGGCAGGAATACACCCTGGACAGGCCGCCAATCCATCGCAGGGCACACACACCATTCACTCACACACTTATACCTATGGGCAATTTAGAACCTCCAATTAGCCTAACCTGCATGTCTTTGGACTGTGGGAGGAAACCGGAGATTTGAGGTCCATAACATATTAAATAAAAATAATAGCAAACCTATAGTGTTCAATCTTCACTAAACAAATACGTTGTATGTGTGCTCTTAGTTCTAATACTGCAAGTGTAGCCTATCTCATAAAAAGAAGCATACAGCACAGGCAAAAAATGCAGTCATTGAGAAAGAACAACTGGCTGCCACAGTGCTGTATGTACAGTGGGGACGGAAAGTATTCGGGCAGTGACACAATTTTAGTTGTTTTGGCTCTGTACTACAAAAAATTGGATTTGAAATGGAACAGTGAACAGTAACTATGAGCGTGTGCAGACTTTCAGCTTTAATTTGAGTGTTGTTACATCCATATCAGGTGAACCGTGTAGCAATTATAGCCATTTTTATACTCGTTCCCCCCATTTTAGGGTACCAAAAGTAATTGGACAAATTGACATAAACTTAAATAAAGTCATCATATTTAATATTTGGTTGCATAAGTTAATTTGTCCAATTACTTTTCGTCCCCTAAAAAAGTAATTATAGCCAAAACAACAAAAATTGTGTCACTGTCCGAATACTTTCCGTCCCCACTGTATAAGAACAAAACAGAAAGCAAATCCAATAGCATAATCTGCTTCTATATGACCAACTGGATAGAAAAACACCATGTTCTATATTAGACTTGATGAAGAGGGTGATATTACAACTCTACCCTTTTATTGTTTTACCGTTTATGGCTTTTATCTATTTTACATACAGTATATGTTACTTGAACATAGGATGCACAAGTGAAGTGGTCCTCAACAAACACAAGGAAATGTAGCCTCCTTCAATAGCATGCAACGGTGACACTTGGCCATTGGCCCAATTACCATCACCACATACCGCACGCAAGTAGGCCTATAGCTATAGATAGCTGGAGCCGTTTCTTGCTATGGTACATTGAAGGCGTAATAATGCTCCTCTATATTGCTACTTGGCCTACTGCTCATTGGGGAGTCAAATGAAAAGGTCTGGCTAAAAATAATTAGGCTATAGCCTACAATTTTATGTAAAAAATACAATTAGCCTCAACCAAGTAATCCATGCTCAATGTTTTCCTTCTCTGGATTTGGTAGCCTACTACTTCTATTATGTATAGGCTACAGAGGTGGAAATCCAGGGGACATAAAGTGAAAGTCCTCCCCAGTATTTTGCTCCAATCAACCAATTAACATAATTCTTCAGCGAGGAGGTAGAACTAATTAGTGAAATCAGCTGGCTGAGTCTATGGGTGGAAGAAACACATAGAAGGACTTTTACTTTATGTCCCCTGGATTTCCACCTCTGATAGGCTTTGACTGAAAAATGTCGTTCAAATATAAGATATAGCATACCCCACACGATTCTTAATTCTCACACCTGTTCATGAACTGAGCAGTGGTGAGCCCAGCCTCCAGTAGAGGGCTGAGCATGCGCAGAACCTCAGAGGGAACCCTAGCTTCTCCTGTCACAGCGTTGAGGGGCAAACCGACTGCCGTGTGGGTAAGAAATTAATAATTTCATACAACAGAGGGGATAGTAGACTTTATTTAAAAGGGTGATCACGTAAACTCTTGGGGAAAGCCACAATTTTCTTAAAATTAGATCCGGAAACAGTTCGAAGGAGATCTTACGGGTTTCCCATCGTGTTCAAATCCGTTTTGAGATAATCACTCATGTTTTTCATTTTAAGCCAAGATATAATAAGGTGTTTTTACCCCCGTAATGACGACCCATGAAATTGTCGAGATGAACAGATAACATCATTACCCACGTTTGTTTACGGGGAAATCGTTTCCAAACATATGACATACACACTGTAAACAAGAGCCGTGCTAAGTGAAACTATAATTTTCTGTTCTCGGAAATGTTTCCTTTCTTCTAGTATTTGCTATTCTGCAACATTTTTTTTTGTCAACTGCAACTCTTCCTGAAGTGTAGGCTATCATTAGGCTACTCTTCCTCGTGTGACAGCGTTTTCATTCTAATATCAGAAGACATGAAGTAGCCTAGCTAGCTGCGTGCTTTAGCTTTGTATCTTTAATTTCACTTCACTAATGCCAGCATTTGGCTTTTTCTTCCAGTCTACGTTGTGTCGGTTTCCTCGTGAAATTTTATTCTGGTTAATTTCTTTCTTGGTCTTCGGTTTTACACCTCCGCCATTTTGATGCTAAACTTCTTTTCATATTCATTTCGCTGCATCAGAAGTTACATTTATCTATATTAACAAATTGTAAGCGTTAGGCCTATTTACATTACAGTAGAGTAAATTACAGTACGTGCCCATCCCAGGACTTCTTTCCTTGCCATGTATTTAGCTTGCTAGATAAATAACAATTTAGTACTTGTTTTTCTCTGAAAATTTTAGTTAGAAACGTTCATTGTTCAATTCCTATAAGTTAAAATACTGTAGTAACATTCTAACGTTACAGTGTGCTTAATAAAGTAGTAACTAACTTTTGTAGAGCCGTTAATTAATGGTAATACAGTTTAGTTTCTATAGAATATTTAAAAACAATCTCTTCATATCGTTAGTATTGGCATTAGTTTGAACATTTGTAGACTACATATTTGAACTGCTACCTTGTAAGTAACAAATCAGAAGAATGTAACTTGTTGCTCTGAAAACGGTTACAATGGGCATAAAGCAAATGATGCAGTGCTATAAATAACCTCATGTAAGTGTACTAATCTTAAGCCAAAAGACAAATATTTTGTAGATTTATTAATAAAACAGTAGGCATATTATTTGCTTCAATGTGGGGGCAGAATGGCAATCTGTATACTGGCTTAAAATGATCACTAGCTGTTGTGGCAGTAATTATCTTTATTTCAACTTTCTCAACTGTCACCGATTTGTGTTCTTTGATGTCTACTGCAATTTAATGTGTTCTGTAATGACGTTTACATGTTCCACCATGTACCCTTTAGCATTTCTGTTAATTGAAAGAGAGAGTATCTTACCTCAATAAGCTAGCCTATACCTCAATTGAAGAAACATGCAACTATGGGATTATTAGATGTAATGAAACAAAAAGTAAGAAATGTCAGTTACAGCGATGATCATGCAATACCAATGCCCATGGCAGCATGTCCTTCATTGTGTCTTCATTCTGCTGTGTAAAAGCAGAATGACAAGAAAAGCCTTCATTTTTTTTGTTGCCTGGCTCTGATTTTTCAATAAAATGCTGTAAATGTTATACACAGTACACTTGACATTCTGTACACTTGACATTTAACCTTTGACACAAATGTTGAAATGCTTAGGTTTAGCCTTGCGCACATATTCATTCTCCATTCAGAGCGGCAATCACACTGTATGCTCACTGAATGTAAGTAGCCTAGATTCCAAGCTGTTCTGTGTTTGAGATGACACATGTAAGCATATTGAAAATGGAATTAAACAACATGCTATACTTTGGAGGGTATTTAAAAATTTAGTTAGAGGCCATGGCCTGAGGAATTCCATTCAGCTCACTGTATTTTTTTTCCTGCATCTAATCGGAATTTTGCTTTACTTCCTGCTGCTCCAGTTATCGTCATTTTACTTCATGCAAGGGAACATGAGCCCTCGTAATAAGCAGAGGATGTGACAACAGAAAAATGACTTGATTTTATGCCAAATGGGTTATCACAAACATGCAGGGCAAAAGCCAATTCTCTGTTTTTTCTCATTTCATGTTTCTAATTGTCACATTAAATAGTGGATGATACAAAAGTGGTGGAAAAAAACGATTGTGTAATGTGTAGTATTAACAAAATCTCAAGCAAGCTAAAGCTTATGTACCTGGGTGAACTATCACTTATACATTCAGTATTAGTTATCATTTTGGATAGCCTACATGAAACACACTTGAACAACCTGCATTTGAATTTGCTTTGAGTTTTGGTTGGATGAGTGTAGACTAAATAATGAGGCTATATCAGGAGGATTGCCATAGTTTACGTGGTATGTACTGCACTTTATTACACTGAATCTGAATGCATGCTGAGGGAACTTTTGAAGCCATCATTGCCTGATAATCTAAAATTTGAAGAAACCAGAATTAATCAATTTTCATTTTTAAATGCTTGTTCTCCGCCTCAGGCCATTTGAAATCTGAGTAAAGTACTTACTCAGCGTTTCTTAAGCTTCACACATACTAGCTGCCATTGTCGTTGTGTATTTAATTGTGATAAATTTGTTATACTTAGAACTTGCTTTCTTTTGTAGCGCTGTGTTGGCCCTGCTTCATTTGTAGTTTCCCTTGCTTCAGCTGCAAAATTGTTCTCCTTGGGGGAAGATTATGGCAATGTTAGCTTGTCACTAAATATATTTAAATCCATAAATCATTGTTGTGGCATAATGATGAAACTTAGCTTGTGCTCCGTTGAACAACACAAGCCGTTAAGACCATTCGTCCATCCATTTTTGAATTGTGTAGCCTAGATATTCCATTGTTTTGCATTTCAATGATAGGAAACATCACACATCAAGAGGAAATATGTCGTCTGGGTGTTTTTGTTCTACAACAAAAATATTGGTGCAAAAAACAACCTAGAAATTGCCTCACATAATAAATAACAGGCCTTGAGTCACTACTTTTTTTTTTTTTTTACATTCCAGTACATATACCTTATAGGAGAGTTGTTTTCTTTAAACCAGGCAAAGTGGCAAATCCCTATTCCACAAATGTTCTGTGTAATTGGTAGTATTCTCATATGCTTTTGCATCGCTAAATATTGTACGCAAACATTAACCTGCATTGTAGAGTAAGTTGGCATATAGTTGTGTTTTCGGTATCATGAGCCAGTGTGTAATGGAGCTATCGTACGCGACTCTGAAAAAGACAGCATTGGAACTCTTTCAGTCTTGCGGTTTTGGGGCTCTGAACCATTCACCACTTATGTCAGGATTTGTATTGTTTTGCCTTTGCCAAGGCTTCATCGTGATACAGCATTTAAGTTGTGGGATGTCCAGTCATCAGTCACTCATTTTAATTGGATTATAAACACAATGGGTTTACAATCCAATTAAATTGCTGGCCTCAATTTTAGTTTTACATTGATCTGAAATGTTATAGGCCTGGGGTAAATGTACAGTTGTTTAAAACCTTTAAAATATGTTGCAAAAAAAGAACTGTTTATTTCAGATCTGATACTTTTCCCCATAACACTATGCACATACTGGTGTAGAAGCAATCTGGGGCTTTCTTTTACTTGCCAAAAGCATTAGACAAACACTCTTTAGATACACTACATGATGTCTGTGGCAACTTCTTTTTCAAGGACTGGCTGCCTTGTATTGTTCTGTACTTTCTTGAATACGCAGGCATTGCCCAATCTTTTTCCAAGCTATTCTACCACCTCCCGAGAAGAACTTCTGCAAATATGAAAATCCCCTTAGTTTATTCAGAAGCCTTATGATGTGAAGAATTGCAAAAAGCTACAAAACCTTGAGTGGCCTGCTATTGATTGATCTTTGCTTTGACTTCACATTTTTTTGCGGCATGAATATAACAGAGGCATCAATAGCCCTCATTTAAAAAAAAAAAAAATCATAACAGAATAGAAGAGGGTGTACTCCTGGGGTCTTTTGTACTGAAATCCAATTATTGTGTTTGGCATGTTTTGTCTTAACTTGTCTGCGTGCTAATTATTGTTCACCCATGCTTTTCTTGGGGACGATTCATCATTCAACGGGGATCACAAAGTCCTTCAAATTCCATTAGCACAGAATTGTTCCTCTTTTCTTGTCTCATTCAAATGAGGAGGCAGTCTTGTGGGGGGAAAAAAAGAAAAACGTGGAAAAAGAATTGATGGAACATCACAAATTGATGGAACATCACAAATTGATGGAGTTATTTCATGTAGGATATTTGAATGGGACGTGATATTTTAGATTGTGAAAAGACCATGTGACATGGTTATGTTGTATGCATAGTCAATAACTGGACCTTGTTGAACTCTCAAGGCATGCTGTTGCAAATATTCTAATTTGCCATGAAAGTAGGTCATAATTAATTGCTGTAAAATATTTGGTGTTCAGTACTCTTATTTAATTAGCTGTCCTGATTGTGTTTGTACAAGGCTATTAAAGAACATACAGCGGGTGGACAAAATATCAGAGACGCCTACAAAAACGGAATATCTAGTAACTAATAACAAATAGGCCCACCCTTTGCCTTCAAAACAGTTTCAATCCTTCTAGGAATGCTGTCTTACAATTTCTGAACTGTGTGTAGTGGGATATTGGCCCATTGTTCCAGTTCCAGTTGTTTGAGGGATGAAGGAAGTGGAAATCTAGTTTGCATTCTGCACTCCAGAACTTCCCCTAAAGGTTTAATTATGTTTAGATCTGGTGATTGTGCAGGCCATGGAAGGCATTTGACGTCATCCTCATGTTCTTGGAACCATTCTTTAATGTTTTTAGCAGTGTGTATGGGGGAATTTGGGGACATGATGAGGGAACAGTGTTTGCACCATAGGGTGCACCTGGTCTTGTAAAATGGTTTCATATTGTTTGCCCATTACATGTCCATGGAGAGCAATCATTGGACCCAATGATTCCCATGAAATGGCTGCCCATACCATTACAGAAACACCACCATACTTAACAGTTGGCAACAGTCATTGTGGATTGAATGCCTCCTTAGGCTTTCTCCAAACATAAACCTGTCCAGACATATTAAAAAGAGTAAAAGATGACTCATCAGACCATATCGTTCTCTATTTCTCAGGGGTCCAGGTTTTGCGTTCCTTACACCATGTTATGCGTTTTTGTGCATTAGCCTTGGATACAAATGGTTTCTGAATGGTGGCCCTGCCATAAATACCAGCTTTGTGAAGCTCATGACGTACTGTTTTTGTTGAGACCGGTTCAGATATGGATTGATTCAATTCTGTAGGTGATTTTTAGAGCTGTAGTTCTGTGGTTATGAGCAACTATCCTACCAAGTGTCCGTCTGTCCCTGTCAGAGAGCTTTGACGTATGCCACAGTTCTTTTTTGCTGATGCTGTTTTTTGGTATTGGGTATATGTTGTCATCATTTTTGACACTGTTCCCCTTGCCGCCTTAAATAATTTTGCCATTTTTGTGACTGACGCACCTGCAATTTGGGCACTATTTGGTCCCTTTGCAACTCTGTTAGTATCCTCATCTTGCTTTGGAGACTTAAGTGCTGCTGGTTAGACCTCTTAAGCAGACACATGCTGCCAATTAGCATTCAAATGAATAGGAATTACCTGTGTAGATGCTTTTGTAATTATGGTTTAGATGCTTCAAAGTTAAAGCCATTTTTCAGGGGTGTTTTTCCGATATTTAGTCCACCCTGTGTATTTTCAGGCATAAAAAATAAAAGTCCAACCTGTTTCTTTCTTGTATTAAATAGCACCTAGTGAAATTACTAATGGGGCTGTATAGGGACAAGACAAACGCATGTTGTTAAAAGATGTGTATGTGCCTTATATGAGCATACCGAAACAGAATGGCTCGGAAGTATGAGAAAGTAATGTGTCTCACTGTACTGTATGTAGTACCATACCAAGTCAAATAGCGATTCCTCTTTCACCATATCACTGAAGTGTCAAGCTGACTTAGCACATCTACAAGATGGATAAGTAGTTTTTGACGCAGGGAAAGTGACTCCATACAAATGAACATGAAATGATAATGATTTTGAAGGAGCCTGCTGTTGCAGGTGACACATTCGATGAGCTCTTTTGTGAAGGGCAGGCACAAACGCGTACTGCAACAGGCGACGTGTCATCTTCCCAATCCAACATGCTGCGCCCTCTTGTTGTGGCCAGTAACTGCGTGCAGATATGGTCTTCCAGAAGGCCAGATGTCACAGACAACGTGAGCTAAATGACACGACTGGGAAAGGAGAAGCACTGTGAGGTTTACAGTTATCAATCGGAAGCAATCATTCGCGTTTTTGAAACGTCGCCTTCACTGCTTTTGCAAAGAAAAACACCTTTGCAAAGAAAAGCATATCTATACGTCTATGGAGCAGCTGTCTTCCTGACTTTCTTATCTGCTAATAGCCAGTGCGTAATGAGCTACTAAATTTTGGTGACACAGGTGCGACACAAATAAAGTAAAGATGATACGACTTTTAATTTAAGCATACGTCTGTACATTTACTACTGAAGCGCACTATAAATGGGCATTTTGGGAGCCGTTTTCACAGATAATTTAGCAAACTGCTTGTTTGACAGCTTGGCGTGGAGGCCAAATTTACAGAACCGCTTGGCTTGAACACTCTGCGGTCCGGCTCATCGTCCATGTTGTCAGCACATTATTTTTAGTGCTGACCACTACATGGTTGTAGGCCTTTGCTTGAAGCTGACTGGCTGTAGTGCACGTCTGGCCAACGAATGATTTAATTTAACGCAACTACTTGTTCGTTATCGCGTGCACAGTTACCGCGGCATGTGTGACGTGCCTGTTGGAGCGTTGAGCATGCTGAGAGTTAGTCTTGTTGTTGAGGATGCGCACATTTTGTGGATGAATGAAGAGCAGAGGGAGAAGCTGCAGAGGACTGCAGTAGAAGCGAGAATGAGGGTGACGTCGCTGTTAAATATATCCACTCTGTGACAGTGTTTGGCTGCTACCAACGCTACCGTATTTGAATTGCTCTGTTCGTTGTATTTATGTTCTCTAAATGCAGTTGTTCCACAAAATGGAACAAATCAAATGAATTGTTGATGACCAGCTGCAGAGTAGCGGCCCACTTTATCGATCCATTTCTCCATTTGCTGTTATCGACAGAGATACTGTAAGCGATGCTTTAAGCCAGTTTAGATGTCGTTCTATCCTTCATCTTTGTCATCGTTATCACTTCTTGAAACTGCTGGCGTTCGACAAGTAGAGAGCAGATAAAAGAACCGTGAATGCAGACATGCTGCAGAGAAGGCGCATTTTTGAAAATCTTCAAATTTTTCTCTTTTGTGTTTGTTACATCTTTTAACATTGTTGAGAGGTTGAGTGCCACACTGATGTGCTTTGCAGCTGAGCAGGGTAATGGTGTCTTTGGAATTTATACGTAATCAAATCAGACAGTTTGTCAAGTAAATAATATTTGCTGTGCATGTACAAATTTGCCAGATTTGATTGCCAATCAAATCATGCTTCCATTAGAGTGTCATTTTCTGCACACGCTTCTTTGTGTTGCTAAGGTAACACATTTGACCTAAAAAAAAAAAAAAACACTTTTGTTGGCCGTTAAAGGTTGTATCAGCGATTTTGGGTGACGTCACTTCTGAAGCGAAATCCCAAACAAACATACTTATGAATAATTATGTTATGTTTTAAAAAATAGTGTTCAAGCATCCAGAATTATAACCACGTTAATAACGTTTGTAAGAAACCAAACCGTTTGTAAATCCGTCAAGATTTCAGCGAGAAGAATATTAGCGTTTGTGCAGATCATTGTGATTGGTTGGAATACTGTTTATTTTGGTTTTGAGTGGTTGGTAGTACCATTTGTTTTTGTGTACGATCTCGGAGCATAGGCTGCCTACAGAGATGCGGTTTTTTGACGGCCTGCTTATGCGGATCGTGAGGAAAAATCAGATGAATGTGATCATTTATGTTTCCACCCAAAATCGCTGATACAACCTTTAAATGAACGGAAGTTGTAGCCTAAGTTCTTTGAATGCTCAGTGCTATACACATAGAATAATATTAACTCAGCTTCCTGGATTTCTTTTTTCATGGAATCAATGATTTTTTATTGATCTGCTTTAATTAGCCTTGTGTTATGCACTACCCTAGTGATTCCCAGCAGTGTTTGGCCAAACGTTCTTCTGGTTCTTTCTATAATGGGTAACTTCTTCTGTGAGCAACATTGAGTGAGCATCAATCATCTACACTGAACCACTGTTTTGTACTGGAGCAACAGGTTGAAAAATGTCAATTTCATTTTGATATTTGGCCTCCTTTTTTTGAAGGAATAGCAAGCCATTCTGGACTGTTGACAGTTTCTCTTAAGAAGAAGATTAATTTAAAGGGCTCCAGTTGGAACCAGGCAAAATGAGATGCATCTCAATTTTCCTTGCAGTGGGGAACTTTATTTATTATTGTTAGCTGGTAAATTGTCATGAACATTTTTCGCCCACAATAGAGGAGTTTGAGTTGGTTATTAGTTTGTGGTTGTACTTTAAATTCTTTGTACTTCAGACTCTTATATTTAGAGTTAAGATGTAATGTAATGAATGTGATGCAACTGTAAAAAAAAACAAAAAAAAAACAAAAACACACATTTTACAAGTGTTCCATGACAGGGTATAAACTGAGGTTTAATTGGACATAGCCTACAGCTTAATCAAATTATGATTATAATCATACATTCTCTACACATATTTGCTCTCTACTAAATTATTATAATTTTTGAATTAAAAAAAAATCATATTTTTAGTTTTCAGAATGCTGGATCAAACTGTCAAAAACTGTACTGTATTCAGTTCAGCTGATTGCTAAGCTAAATACTATCTTCAGAAATGAATTATTTATGGTAATGTACCTGGATTGTTTAGTTGCCATATAAAAAAATGCACTGCTTCTGCAGTTGGAATCTGTACCGGTTCTGATGATGTTCAGCATTGCCACTTTTTATGGACCCTTGCCAGTACATTTTGATGCAAGGTAGTACTTACAGTGAAATCAATTCAATCGATCCTCTCCTTTCATTTTAAATGAGTGACAGGAAACAATTACTGGATATTCTCTTTTCTGTACATATGCATCCAGTTCAGTGCATAACATGAATTAAACACAAGATCATGTAGCCTAGTTAAATAAATGTATATTATAACAGGCTATGAAAATTACTTTTTCACCACTGGCCAAAGTGGCTTGTGAATTCTAAAAATCATTTTAGAATTTTACCAGCCGCATTACCTTTTACAATATAACTGGTTTGTTACCAGCCAAAGTGGTACAGTAAAAATTTTACCAGCCACAGTCTAAATTTCACCAGCATTTGGCTGGTGGCTGGTGTTAATTTCACACGCTGTTATAAATACTCGACGTTCAAGGAAAGTGTTTCTTCATGTGTAGTATGGAAGTAAAGGAACTGCAACATGATCTTTTGTATGTTCAAGAAGTGATCTCTACAAAATATTGTGTACTGCTGCAGACAATATCTATCGTGAAATGCATGATTTTTACGATGGTAAGTGTGTATGGGTTAGGCTAAATGATACTCAAAGGGAGAATATAGGATTATTTAAAGTGAACCGAACAAGGGGTGGCGTATGCATTTCGAAGGCAGCAGGCGTAGTTCATATAAGACTAATATTGTCAGTGTATCCATATCTCAGCTGTGCTAATGTGCTGATGCAGTCTATTTGGAAGAGATTGGTTGTAATTGTCTCCATTAATGCTATGTCATGTGTCTGTCGGGAAGGAGATTTTTGTTGTTCATGAATTTGTGGGACTTTTGTTAATGCCAGTACAATTGAGCACGTCTATGGCCAGCACCCTGCCCACAGCTGGGCAAATGATTCAGGCCCGAGGCGTGTCCAAAGTCCACTCGCGTTCCCGGGCTCCAGACTCCAGCATCATCGTTTCGGTGACATTTCTTTTATGTGTTTTAAGTGTTCCGTGGCATTTTTACGACAGGGTCTGGGGAGTTACTGCCACTGCTATCGATCATTTTAGTAGGCCTTCCAGTGGCATTTCAAGCGTTATTCTCCAGGGATGGCTTCAGTGACCCGGGTTTTAACAAGGCAGCATCGTGGATCATTTGGCTCTTTATTACTCTGAGACAATTGTGGTGCATGAAGTGTACCGTTTTACCCTATTAGAATCGCCGTCTTCAACTGAGACCATCATTTTCCATATTCAGTGCTTCCCCTATATCCGAGAACCAACACCAGGCCAATAAAATCTTTTTTTTTTTAAATGCCTAAAAGGCTTGTTTAACCTTTTTTTTGCACAACTGCATGCAGTGATTGCTTTTTTTTTTTTTATATATAAATGAAGATTTTCCACTACTGGATTGTGTATAAAAGTAGATTTATCTGGCTCGGCTCACCGACACCCTGAATATACAACCCAATCTGGGCCCTACCAAACAGGTGACTATATTTGTCGAGATTCTAAACTGAACCCTGTATATGGTTCCCCCGTAGACAATACTAGCCATCGAGGTGAAAGAAACGTTGTGATAGAAAGCGTTGCAATGTATGGTGTTTGAAATCAGTTTTGAAATTTTTTTTATTTTTTTAAAAGTTGCATTCATTTAATGCGTGTGGGTAACTGGTTTTCCATATCGTAAGGCACGCGCATTAAAGTTAAGTGCACCATACTGTAAGCTCCTCGTGAGAGCAGTGCAGAAAACCCAGAGGTTGAAAGCACTTTTTTTTGTCCAAAAGTCCCGTTATGCTGTTAAAACTGGAAGGGCGATTGTATCATTCTATTGACCGGCCGTCAGGTGAACTGAATGCATCGCAGTATTTATAAACCTTTTAGAATGGGGAATTGGCACGCCCCGGCCTAAACCACCCAGACCACCCTAGCCAGTCAACTCCAGATTAATGGCTGAAATGACCTGTGGAGGCAGAGAGGGTCAGGGTCAGGGAAAGAGCGGACAGAGATGAGACGGGTGTACTCCTAACAATGAGCCAGGCAATGACAAGAGAAAGCAAGAATACAGAGTTCTCCGGCTTGGTTAACTCAGATCGAAGCCTATCACCCACACCAGTTTACTTTAAAATCATTAGGCTATTTGAAACAGACAATTGTATTACGGAGGGAACATGTCGTTTTTGTTTTTGTGACGGGTAGCAAATTAGCCAAAAGCATAATGTTTGCATGGAGCACGTCTTGGAGCTCTGTTGTGGAAATGGTGGCATGATTCTTTTTGTCATTGTGTTCTGTACTTTATAATGAGGGTGCTGGAAACCCTGGGCTTGACACTTGTGCTCATCCGCGGCTTCCAAATTTAGATTCCATTTCACCCTCAATCTCATCTAATCTGCGCCTTGTTGGTTAAATGGTAGACGGCTACATTAAGTCACATTAGCGAAGGGATCCGCAGATTCAGTGCTGCTGAAGGAAATGAGACGTTGTGAATTCTCTTGTGCAGAAACTCTACCGATAGAGCTGCCAACGATCGGTATCGGCTGATGGTGTTAAAAACAACCGATGGTCAGCTCCGATTATGTCCTGTCAATCGAAAAGAAAAAAAGTAGCCTGCATTGTTTATTTGTAATCCCGGAGTTTGTTTTCATTTGCCTGTCAGATAAAGAAAAAAAGTAATTGCACTTTGTTTTCTATATACAGTGCTTCCTCTATACATGAGAACCAACACCAGGCCAATAAAATCCTTCTTTTTTTTTTTCTTTTTTTTTTTTTTAAATGCTGAAAATCACGCAAATATCTATTCATTCGGAAATAAATAATCATTTGCGCTTGGGAGCCTCTGCCTGCATGGAAACCTGAGCGAGAGTGTAACCAAAAGTGGAGTGGGCCAGGGACATGCTGGCTTTCTTTATGCTCATTGATTCTTTTTCAAGCCTTCTCCAAGTGAAAGTAAGTTTTTGATATTTAATATTTTCTTGTGGAACCGCACTGTCACTGAACGCCTCTTGTTTGCACTGTAAATAGTGTAATTTAATATTAGGCCTACGTCGTGTCCGTGTCCACTCCACATTTTGTTACACTCTAGCTCAGATTTTCCAGGCAGACGCTCCCAAGTGCAAATGCTTATTGATTTCCGAGTGAATAGATATTTCTGTTATTTTCGGCGTTTAAAAAAAATGGTTTTGTTCACCTAGTGTTGGTTCTTGTATATATTATAGAGGAAACACTGAGGTAATGTTTATGGTTGAACGTTACCTCCGTAATCCAACATAACATTATTGCATTAACTCTAGGCTATTTAAATAATAAACTTGCGTTACACAGATACTGCCTTTCATAGCTAGCTACCCAGCAAACAGTGGACGTCCCACGGACGTCCCATTTTAGTCCCCTCAAAGTTATGATGTGACGTTCCCTAGGGATGTCCTAAAATCATTACTGGGACGTTATTAAAGTACTAGGAAGGTCACTGTTTGGTTACATTTTGACATTTAATTTGAATCTTTCGGGGAAGTTCAAGCAATGTCCCTATCCGGTTCTGATATGACGTTGTGCTCATAACATTCATGGGACATTCAGGGACGTTCCTGCTACGTCTGTTACTGGTTACAATATAATGTCATGTAGTGAATGTCTGGAGGACGTTACTAGAACGTCCCGGGAACGTTCTCTGTGACGTCCACGTAGAATTTAGAAAACCCTACAAAAAAACGTCGAGGCGACATCCTGATGACATTTCGAGACGTTCAGGGGACATCCTGGGGACCTAATTTTGTTAGCTGGGTAGCGAACATTTGCTGTCAAATGTTGTGATTGATCAGTTTGAACAAGTTTGCGTGCTCTGAGACAATTTCCCTGTTATGCAACTTACGGCAAGTTACTACAATCCGTTGGTAACGTGAGCATGGCACCACCTAAAACGAGAAACAGCTCAGGGACGGACTGCAAAATATTAACGTTTTTCTCCTATGTTCATGATGTGCTAATATTTTGCAAAGGTCAGAGTTTTGTTAACATTAATGCACAAGGTGCATAAAACATCGGTAACGCTGCAAAGTAATGCCAGGTGTGTTTCTATTTTTTCCTACAATACCAAACCCCAACAACTCATCCCCAGTACTTTAATCTAATGTAACTTAATTTGATGTAATATTTTTATTGAACGTTCTAAAAAATATTCATCACTGAAGTTTGTAAAACTGTCATAGATGCTCTGTATGCAATCGTGTCATCTTAATTATAATGTGGCATAGATTACACAGCTTATTTTTATGCAATGAATGCAGCGTATTAAGTCATCCTCTCCTTGTGGAGTTACATTACATTAAAGTTACATGTGCATTACATTAAAGTTGTGCAATTAAAATTGTGTTTTTTAAAATAGAAAGTTTTGAAACAGTTGACCATTAAACATATGGAAGCAGAACTACCAAAATATCGGTATCGACATCGGCCGATGGTTCACCTAAATCCTCGGAAATCAGTATCGGCCAGTATCGATTTCACATCGGTGCATCCTTACTAAATATACTCCACTCAATACTTTGTGCGCCAGCCATATAGTATTTACTGTTCTCTAAGATGGTTGTGGTGGCCACAAAATATTTCTGTGTGTACCCCAAAGGCCAGGAACTGTGCCTCCTACATACGCAGCATTTGACATGACTTTGACTTTGACAAGATTGGCAACGTTGGAAATTCAGATGAGCATACTGAAAAAAACGGCCTCACCAAGGTTCAAAATACTCCTCCTTGTGAACACTGCAAAGCCCCGTAATTGTTATTCTGAGCACCGCTGCTCTGCCGTTTTAAGCTCGGTTTGATTTTCAAATCAATCGGTAATGAGTCCAGTAATAAGCTTTCACATTATGTACACGTCTGGAAGGTGCCTGTGTGCGTGGTCGAGGTCTCTCCGTGTAATGCCTGACATGCCACGGATTTGTCAATGCTACTGCAACGGTCCCTGAGGGTATTGGCTCCTTAACAGCATTTATCTTGATTAAATGTATAACGTGTGTGTTGCATGACTCAGTTGTGAACAGTGAGCCTGTTGCTTTAGCGAAACCACTGGATCAAGGTAAAAGGAATCAATCTCGCTGTCATCAGGCGAATTTGCGACCATTAGCCGTTGTGGGATTCTGATTCGTTCGTATTGAACAAACATGCTGTTATAACACGCTGTTTGTTTTAAATCTTCGAGGACGGCTCGATTAAGTAAAACAATATCACAGTATTTTAATGTGCATAAACTGAGCAATTAGGCTGCTTTATACTTAGTGTTCTAGTTGCATTTCAGTGGCAGTGTGATTATTTGGTAACTAATTCAAAATTCTGTTCTTTCTACCTATTTTGAAATTCAAACTCATAGTTGTCATAGTCCATTATTTTGAGAGAGTGAAGACAAGTACACCTGTCAGTGACCTGATAAAGAAGTAGCAATGTTGAAATGTTGTCAAGTACCTTCTACCTTTTTGCAGTAAATTGTGTGTTATATACAGTGTGGCCATGAGTTCTGCTAAGTGTTAGTCTTTTTGAAATAGCGGTGAGTTATATTTCGTAATTACACACACTCCTTTGAAGCATGCCCTGACACCAGTTGATCCGTGCAGTCAATGGAATTGAGTAGTCTTCCAACTGTAACCGTCTCCCCAGCCCGGTGCTAGGGGCCAATTACGTATTGCCATTCGGGGCTGCCGGCCACTGTGAACACCGTCAAGATCTGATACCGACCAGGCCTGAGTGTGTGTGTCACTACACTGAGAACACTGGGTGAACTCAATAACAGGGTGAACTCAATAACTAATATCTTCATTTTCTTGTCCGGATATGTGTAGCTTTGGTGGAAATCTAGAAAAACCTTGTACAAGATACCGCCACATGAGAGCTTACAGTATTTTTCTATAGACATTCTCAGATATGCCCTTCGTTCGAGGAATATTTTGCTTGCGAAATGCCATGGCGTTCAGATGGATTTTCACTGCCTCCTGTGAATTAAAATGAGAGATCAATTATGCACCTTGGGGACCCGGCTCAAAGGGAAGGCAGTCATGGGATTTGGCACCCCGGTAGCATTAATCAGGGGCTTAAGCATTAATGCATCTTCACTAATTCTCCTTTCACCTTTGGGGTCCTGCACTGCAGGCCGACGCTTGATTTAGGCGTTCCACCAGCCTGCCATCGGATATTATTCAGATTGTTTTATGGGGGACGTCTAAGCAGAGGTCGACGACTGGAATATCGAGGCCAAGAGTAAAACTGAACCGCTTCCTTTTCTCCTTCAGACACGGACTTGGGACAACATTGGCCGAAGACGTAGAATGTGATTGTCATGGGAGCTGGACGACTGAGTCCTTGGTAGCGCGGGCAGGGTGCGGACACCCAGGGGTGAGGGTTCCGCAATGAGCCGTCCCTCCCAACGTTCCGATTAACAGGACATTTAACTCAACACACACACAAACACTAAATCTCTGCCAGCGGGGGGCTTAATGAAATGAAAGTGCCTGTCCTTTATGGAATTAAAATCCAGGACACAGTACCAGCAGGGGCAGTTTCCCTATTCTCTTACTCTGCATGCATTACAGAACCAAAATGGCAACAAAATACCGTGTTTATCATCTGGATTCAGAGGTATTCAAGGGACGGCCCAGTTGCCTTTGCGCTGTAGAAATTACGCATTGCACGGCAGTAATTTGATAGATCACCTGATCTGCAAGGATTTATATGGAATTCTCCCCAGTGGATATAAAAATAGAAATCGGAATGTTTTACGGAAGGATTTTGAAGGGTCTATACTTGCTGTCTGAAGAACCATTTAAAGGGTTTTCTCAAGAGTCCACCAAACAATTTATGGGGAAATATTTTGACCTAATACACTAGAAATGAGGGAAATGTGCTTTGCAGACCTGCATGAATTCATATTGAAATTAAATGGTTTATTTCTAATTTAGTATTTAATTATTTTTTAATATAATTTATTTTCTCTGTGTAGAGTCCATCCAGCTTCTAAGGATGCAGGGAGAAGAGCGAAAGAGAAGGAAACTCAGTATGAGTTCCAAGGGCACATCAGATGAATATTGTCTGAGAGTACGTATCTCTCCCTGTTGTCTGGTAGATTTCAGCTGGACAGAAGCACCAGCTTCCACTTGTTTGTAACTAAAGCTCTTGCGTTTTAGGAGAGGCCAAGAGAAGACGAGGCAAAGATGAAGAACAAGCTGTCCAGTTCACATGGTGAGCTATCCTCAGATGACGTTCCACTTGCAGGAAGCGCAATGGTGATGAAATAATGTGTAGCGTTAGTGTAAGCATTATTCGATTCGGTTCTAGAGAAAAATTGAATATGACATTGAAAAAGCAAATGTATGTGGTCCAGATAACCTACATTGCTGCGAATCCTATTTTATAAATTTGGTCTTTCCTTTGACTAACTAATTTCTGTTGTTTTCAAAATGTGATAATATTCAGTAAAGCCCCCTGAACTGAATGCTTGTTAGTGATGGTAGAGAATACATCTATCAGTAATAGGGTTTCCACACTCATGTTTGTTATCTTGGGTGGAAAATTACAAACCTGCACTTAAGTGACCCTAAGCCCGTCATAATTGTATTCTTCTGGTGAAGGAGACTTATCTCATCATATCGGCCATAATCTTAGCTTATCAAGTCAATACAAAATAAGCTTGTTTTAACATATTGTCAGCGATATTGAGACGACTGCAATATTATTGTGCATCCCGAAATATAATTGAACGTTGGTCACAGTAACAGAAGTAGCTTGTAACTTTAAAGCTTGCAGATGCAAAACTATGCTATACTATTAAATTAGCATATATATACGTGAGTCTTGAAAGGCAAATAGTGCTTTTTCAAAATAATTGTTTTCTCAATGACAGGATAATGTCCACTCAAGTGGCAGATTTGCTGTAGTCCTCTCTGTAACAGTGATTGTAATGTCTGCATTAACAATGTTGTTTTTATCTTTCCCCCAATATCCTTTTGTAAAATTTATGTATTCCAGCTAAATTCGATTTAAGGCATTATGAAAAAAATATTTTTTGGATATAGCCCTTGTTATATACGGTGTATTCCGAATCAGATTCAGAGATGCTGTCTGCACTGAGCGGCAAATTGCAGTGCTGTTTTCTTTCTCATTATGTGGGGCAGTTAATAGCAAGAAGAAGCCTTGGTCGTGGGATCAGTACCTGGAGGATGAGAAGGCCATTGCTGCCCCAGCGAGACTGTTCACAGAGGTATCAATCACTTTTTTGACAAATATTTTTACGGTATTTTTTTGCAACATGTTACCAAAAGGTTTTTTTTTTTTTCATATAAAGGAAGAGTCAAAAGTAATACATAGACCAGTTGCTCATTTCAATTGCAATTAATTTGCAACAAGAAATTTCAAAGAATCAATTGACGTCAATTGTCCCGTTAGTTTGAATAAGACTCTTGCTGTAATATTCTAACATCGTTTCGATGTTATCCGTTATCCTCATGTCGCTTGTCTAAAATGCGATTCCAATTACTCTACTGTATGCCTTGTGTTATTTATCGGGAAAAAAGAGCTCATGATCTTTCACGTCTGATTTCATGAAGCCAAAGCATATTTGAGGATTGTTCTCGAGTGGTAATTCTGGGAAAGCGGGCAGTGACATATTTCAATTCAAAGACATGCAGGTTAGGCTAATTGGGGGGGCATTAAACAGGGCGTTGCTGTACGAGAGCATGTGCGCTCAGTCAACCTACCCTGTATAAATAAAGGTAGGTAAATAAATAAAATAAAATGTGTGTGTTGTTCTAATAATTTGATAATTTATAATTACACCTGAGAGAGTGGAATGCTTGCTGAATCCACAGATGACCGCAGTTTCCTGTTCTATGCCTTGGGGGGCAGTTGCAACATGAACAAAAAACAAATCTATACGGTGCCTGTGAAGCAGCATGTATTCTTTCACGCTCAGTCCTGTTTTGGGGACATTTTGTCTGAGAGCTTGCAAATATAATATATTGTCAAAGCAGTCTTAACTGTGCTGTTAGAATTGTTAGCAGTGTCTCTGGGGAGTGCCCTCACAATCGCCCCGAGGAGGAGAACGGAGCCGCGTCTGTGGCTAGCACGCCCCACTGTTTTTCAACCCCCATACCCCGACACCACCACCACCACCAGTGATTCATGCCGAAATAGATCCTCTCCTACATGCAGCGTACAGATGATTTTTTTTTTTTCCTGTGACAGGATTTGATGAGACATCTGTTCTTTCAGAAGCATAAACAGCTGTTTCTATAGCAACCGAGCAGCGAAGGCACTTCAGAGCAATGCCACCAGCTAGAAAATGCAAGCATGATAATATTGAATTAAAGAATCGGTCTGCGCGGGGAAACGTCTTTGGGTCTATTCATTTGTTGGTTTTTAATCTCCAGGTTTGGCGGTATTTTATTATTATTTTTGTCTGTTTGTCCCCCTGCAGTGGCAGTACTTTCCTAATAACAGGAATGGCTATAAAGTGGGGATGCTACTGGAGGGCATTGACCCTCTCCACCCCTCCATGTTCTGTGTGCTGTCTGTAGCAGAGGTGAGTTTGGTGGGTGGGTGGGGGGGGAAGCAGGTTGGCCTTGGTTCAAAAAAAAAAAAAAAAAAAAAAACGTCAAGATGTGTCGGGAAGGGGTTTGCGAACAGCCTGAAGATTGGATGATTCAAGACGTTTTTTTTGCGTGCAAATATCAATGCAGTGTCTTGCATCCTTTAAAAAAGGTGATTGGCTATCGGTTGCGGCTGCACATTGACGGGTACTCGGAGTGCTATGACTTCTGGGTAAATGCAGATTCTCCCGACATAAAGCCTGCTGTGTGGTGTGAGATGATGGGACACAAGCTACAGCCTCCAAAAGGTTAGCTGCCATGTCAGCTTAATGTACACGTAACAGTTACGCAAATTAAATAATACGGCTTAACATTATATAATGTATAATAATGCCGCCATCTTAATACCAACTAGAAATGTGTGTAAACATTCATGTTTTTTGGATTTACTTATTTTCTTATTAAGAAATGATGTATTCCCTATGAATGATTACTGAAGTTTTGACTCATTTTGAGTAGTGAGATTGGAGTGAATCCCAGTGCTGTGATCACTGCAATCCTCATCTATGCATCTCTCTCTGCATCAATAATTGTAGGTTACAAAGAGCACGAGTTCAACTGGGCGAAGTACCAAGAGGCTTGCAATGCTCAAGCTGCACCAAAGAATCTGTTTAAAACCCAAAATAGTGTAAGTAGTGTATTTTGGTGAAGACAGCCAGAGGTACAGTGCACTGTGTATAATTGGTTCATGGAGGAACAGATTCTGGCATCATTTCAAAGTCTTGAACATGAATAGATAGAGTTGAGTTATTATGCTGCTTTTTCTTGTTTTTGAGGCGAGTGAAAAAATTCTCTGGGGCAAGTATTTTGGCAGCGTATGAAAATGTGTTTTCGGATCAGTTGTGACGGCTCTTCACCCATATGCTTTCGACAAAGTTACCACAATATGAAAAGGTGTGCAGTAAAGATTCAATAATATATAGTGGGTAGTAATGTTTACTGAAGGGACATGAGGTATGACGTTGACTGAATGGGATTGTAACTCGCGTTGTTTTGCAAACAGACGGTAACAACCTCAAAATTTCAAGTGGGCATGAAGCTGGAGGCGGTGGACCGGAAGAATCCCTGCCTGGTGTGTGTGGCGACTGTTGCCGACATCGTAGACAACCGTTTCCTGGTCCACTTCGACAACTGGGATGACACATACGACTACTGGTGAGCTGCTGATTAATTGGACGTAGATATACAACAGCCGTGTAAGGCTGTCTTCTGTACCAGTTTGAAATGTAAAAGCCAAGTAGCCGTAGCTGTTTAGGGTAGGAGCAGTGGGCCGCTTAAAACAAGATGATCTTTATTCATTCAGAGATTTAATCCCTGACCATAAATTGTAAAGCCTTATTTAGTTTTGTATTAAAGTAACAGCCAAAACCAGGCTTGTCATTTGAAACCTGTAGTTTATTGTACATATTTAGAAAACGCCTAGATTAAGAATAAGTACAAGGCCATTTTTCTGTCATTTTGAGTTACTATCTTATGCAATTGATACTTTTCATATCTTTCAAAACATGACATGTAAACTGAATAACTGGTGAATTGCGCAAACGATTTATGGAGAATTTACTTTCTGGGGTCTCTTGAGTGGCATGCAAGAGAACATATTTCAGTTACTTTTGTGTTTGTTTGCTTCTGGCCTTTTTGAATTGCAACTTATATATGTAGCCAGATGGCTTTGCTTTAATCTGGCTACAACACTGGTTCATATTCACTTAAAAATAACAGAACAGTATATTGTACAGCAGTAACCGTATCTGATCACCTTGAGCATTTTTGTGTCTGATGCCGTGTGTTTGTTATAACATGTTGTCCCTTCAGGCAGTTCTGAGTGCTCGTGATGATAGATTTGACTGCCATTTAGTGCTTCTGCAATACATCTCAACACTCTGCGGTGACGATGAAGGCAGTAGCAAATGTCCATCTGTCAATTGTTTTAGCTTTTTCAGTTCAGCGACAGAAACTGTTTGTCTTGGCATTGCAGTATGGTGCATAGTCAACTGATATACAGCTAAAATTCATTTTAACAGGCTGGCAATAATTATTCATGTCTCCTAATCCTGAGCATGAATGTGACACTTCCTTTTGACATGCAGTCAGTAAGAATGATTTATGAGATTTTCCCAGCTGGTTAGTGAACACTATATCATGGCTCTTACTATATCGAGTAAGACCTGTATATCCAATGGCCAATTCCAATTAATCTTAACAGTATTCTGTCCCATAGACATTGTCATAACTTAATATAGATGAAAATGTATATTTATCTATCCGGTTATCTGATTTACATACTTGAGCCCTAAGTGGCTTCATTCAAAAATTCAATTTAGGAGAAAGTATGAAAAATTTGGCATCTATTTATTGGATATTAAACTCAACCTCTTCGTATCCGTCATGGAGATGGTAGATAATTGGAGGGAAGTTAACTGCATTGATGAATAATATTAGAAGAATGGGTTCTTGTTTTGTGTAGGGAAAGTCAGTTGGCGTCATATGATTTAAATGAAGGCATTGTAAGACTACATAAGCACTTTCAGGGAGACAGGGGTGAACCTGATACCCTCTATTTCAACCTTCAACAAATATCAAGTTGTTTTCTGCAATGTAAGTGCAGTGAGGCAATGTAGACTTACCTGACCCTGAAGTGATTCCATTATGTTGAAAATATAATGGCAAGTAAAGCTGGAACCAAGCAACAGATATTGTTTAACAGCAGATATTGAAAATATAACAAGCAAGCAAAGCTGGAACCAAAAAGCAGATATTGTTTAACAGCAGATATTGAAAATATGACAAGCAAGCAAAGCTGGAACCAAAAAGCAGATATTGTTTAACAGCGTGTGTCAATGTATACAATTAGTTGCCTACTAGCCTAAACAGCCTACTAGCTTTTGTATTGTATAATTACATTATTTGATGAAATAATGTAACTTCAACCGGTATATAGTACCATTGATGGTGATGGTAATTGCATGTTTGCACTAGCTAGTGTGCAAATATGAAAAAGCCCCCCAGTAGAAATGTAACTTAAAAATCACATTCTGAATTGTGTATAGGGTATATTTTGGTGAATGAGCCTTGGAGCTACAGTATGGCAGCGAGCCTCTCACAGTGCAGGAGAGGGTGGAAGCTTGGGAGCTGACTGGAAGCTTGAGAATAAAGCCCAGGCCCAACACGTAGCCAATGCTCACCATTCATAACAGATTTGCGTTCAAATTGAAAAGGCCTGGTGGTGACTTATGATTTGACATCCATCGAATGTTGATGTTTTTCTGAAATGATTTGGAAACTGGAGCAAATGCCACCTCGTTTAAAATTAAGGAACAGTGTGTAAAAAGGCATATTGTATTGATGCAGGGCCGCTTTAAGAGATACCACTGTCAAATTAGCTTGTAATTTAGAAACCTCTATCTTATACTGAGACCTTTGTTATATGTCACTGGGAAATTTTGGGGAGGGACCCGATTTTAATACAAACAAAAAGCTTGTTTTTCCGAAAATCTCTGGAGCGTACACAGTCTCAGTGAGGCGATGGAGTAGCTACCTCTCAGTTCCAGAAAGGCTAAAAAAGTGGAAATATTCTGTGTGGATTCTTTGTGCAGTGGAAAACCCCTCAGGATTTCCCACTTGATTTGCTGCATTTGTCTCGTTGGCTTCCTTTTGTGAAATACATGCCACGTAGGAAAATCCCTCAGTAAAAAATACATTAGAACGTGCTGAATTCTGGGATTTAAGGTTGCTTTGGGACCAATTTATAGTCCAGTCGCAGCGCTTGTAAATCTTGCTCGTTTATTTGTTTTGTTTGCTCTGTGGGGTATTGCGTATTTGTGAGGGAGGAAGAAGCCGTTCGGTTGTGTGCTGTACAGTGGATTTTTGCTTCTGTTAATGGCTCCTGTTAATGGCAGGGATCAGTTCTCATGTTGCGTAAATCCTGCTCTCTACAGCTTCCTGGTTTAGGTTGTTGTACGCCTCTGTTTCTGGCTTTAATTAAGATTAGAGTTAAGTATCCCAACCCTAAAACATGTTTATTTAGAATTCAGGGAATCTGGTCTGGTTGTCTTGTTGTTTGTAGTTCTGTGTGGTAGACCTTTGCAGTTCCAATCTCACACCAAATCATTATTTGGGAACCCGCCATGCAACGTTTTTATGCATCCTGTTGTTTTTGGTCTTTAGGAATGGCATTGTGGCATTGTGCTTATGAAACTGGAACCAGATTAAAATAATTGTATTATTATTGAAGTAATGACAGCCATGTGTGCATATCTATGAGGGCGTATATTTAAAGCTAGAGTACGCAACTTTTCCCCAACTGTCGCTTTTGTTGTCAAAGTCATAACATCCCTTGACCCTGCCCACAGAGAAATAGACACACCTCCCACCCCACTGCTTCCACAGACCTCGTTGTGAAAGTGCAGGGTTTCTAGATACGGTTGCAGGGTTACAGACTGGTATAGCTAACATTACAGTATAAATGTCAGCTAAAAGTCCAGGTAAAACAACGGAATCTTTTCTGTTGTGGTATGACACTGAGTTTGTGTAGCGTTAGTCTGAACCCGGCATTATCTAGCTGCAGTTGGTGTACATGGTACATGTAGCCGGTTGTAGCTAACACAATCTGTACGAACGTTGGCAAACATTTCCTCCTTCCAAGAACTATCCTCCGAATAAAGTAACGTTATCAATAATAGCAACCTATCTACTATTCATTATAGGTAATTACAGTTGACTGGCAAGCAAAAAGTCCCAATTCCCTTTTCTTTTTCTTTGCGTGAAATTGTGCTGGTGTAACAGTCGCTGTGAAATTTCTAACTGGTGGACTGGCAAGGTCAATCTCACTGTTGATTGGTTTGTGATGTGAACTGGCCTATCTCTTCTATTGGTTTACGTACTAAACCACTTTGTTTTGAAAACAAAATTCAGGCCGAATCGCTGGTTTTGAATAAAGGTATAAACACAGTTTATTGTGCTGGACTTCTCTCAGAACAGTTCAATCTATGATTGCTACCAACTAAGCATGACCGATTCCCCGATATTTACTTAATTTTTTTTTAAAGTTGAGTACTTCAGCTTTAATGTATTTATAAAATGAAGCTCAGGGAAAGTTTTTGCTTGGATGCAAGCCTTAACTAGCACCGGCCTGTGCGAAAGTAGTTATCACCTGTAGTGTATCAGTGATTTTGGTTTGCCAGTAGTATCATTTATTGCTTGTTTTTATGGTCTTAGGCCGGATGAGCAGTATTCTGGGTTTGTATGGTGAGGTGTTTACAAATAGTTAAAAATGCCCAGGTAATAACGGTTACATAATTGTTGCACAGTTTGTCTGTCGTATTTAATGTCGTAGGTTAATAATGAATTTTCTTTTGAAAAAGAAAACAAAGTACCCTCTGCAGGCCTAAATTCACCCTGTGAATTTACTGTGCAGGCTTAAATCTGTCAAATCAGCAGTACAAATTGTACTTTTTCTTCTCCTTGTTCCTTGTATTTGATTGCAGACGAGCAGTAACTAGAAAAAAAACATATTAGTTGCATTTTTTATTGTGCATTTTGTTTGGCATGTATCCAATTTGCATGCATGTCACTTTGACTCTATCAAGTTACAGTGCAGAGCAGGTAAGGCAGTAGAAATCTGAAGAGTGGGAATAATACAGTCAGACCTTATTGTTAAAAAGCTAAAACTGCACTGAGCTTCCTGGAGGGGGAGGCATACAGCTGTTTTTTGGCTTATTTAATAGTACAAAATTGCTGTGGCCGCTTATTACTGACCTGCGGTTAGGCCTGCACTGCGGTTGTGTGGCTCCCCCCACTCCAGGCTCTATCTGCCATACTGACGCTCTCCAGCAGGAGAAGCTAACTCCACAGCCGCTGCCGGCTAGTGCTGCGTGTCCGCCTGGTGTCCAGGAGTCGCAGCTCGGGGCGGCACGAGCGCTGCCCCCCCCCCCCCCCCCCCCGCCCACCCCCCTCCCTCCACTCTCCTCTGAGCGTGTGCAGGGTGATCGTGCCCCACACACACTGACATCTGCCTGTAAACCCTCTGTGTACCCTTCGCAATTGACAAGTGGATAAAAACATCCACTGGGTGGATTTAAGGATCTGCTCAGTGGTTTCAAAATTAAGTCGTGGCAGAGCCATTTAAAATGTGCTTGTGTGTGTGCAGGGGTAGAGGGGGTCTTATTTTGTTATGAGCGATTCTCTGTAGTAATGCCTGCCAGCTGTAGAAGGCTTCTGACCCTAGCCCTATTTAAATTTCCTTGCATATTCTCAGAATCAGAAACATGAGGACGTATTTTGCATATATTTATTTTTGCGTTTTGTTTCTGGTGGAATGCCAGTGCTAATTTGTAATGTTTTGCTATAAATGAAGAATGCCAGCGTCCAGCCCTTTGGGTGTTTCCTCGCACCAGTTTCCTCGGATTCCTGGGTGGTGTTTGGCTCAGAACTGTGTAACGTGCAAAATATTAAGAAAAATAAAACGCCGACTCGCTGCAACTCGTATGGATTGATGCATTCCATTTTGGAGCTTTTTTTCAGCTTTATTGGACAGCACAGTGGAGAGTCAGGAAGAATGGGGAGCGAGAGAGAGCGAGAGAGAGTGTGAGAGACGGGCTACAAAGCTTGAACAGTCGACGTTATGGCGTGCAATGAGCATATGGATCGTGCTCTACAGGCTACGCCACGAGACACCGATTGCAGACATTGTTTTAAAAGATTTTTTTATTTTTTTAATCAGGACACATCTTCCTAAACTTTTCTGAATGTATATTGATAGTAGATATGTATTGATTTATCTTAGTTCTTTGAACTGTACAGCAAATAATATCCCTGAAATGTGTTTCACACAGTTCCTGCATTATGCATTTATGCAGTGCTGATGGTTTTTATAAGCGGCGCTTCAGCGTGAGTGATGAAAATCGGACTTAAAGGTTGTATCAGCGATTTTGGGTCGAAACATAAATGATCACATTCATCTGATTTTTCCTCACGATCCGCTAGCTGCCCACCCCATAAGCAGGCCGTCAAAAAACCGCGTCTCTGTAGGCAGCCTATGCTCCGAGATCGTACACAAAAACAAATGGTACTACCAACCACTCAAAACCAAAATAAACAGTATTCCAACCAATCACCGACAAGGGGTGGGTGATACTAATACGCTAATACTCTTATCTCGCTGAAATCTTGACGGATTTACAAACGGTTTGGTTTCTTACAAACGTTATTAACGTGGTTATAATTCTGGATGCTTGAACACTATTTTTTAAAACATAACATAATTGGCTCTGAGCTGGAGCTGGCTCTGTTTGTTTGGGATTTCGCTTCAGAAGTGACGTCACCCAAAATCGCTGATACAACCTTTAATAAATAACAGCAAGGTCTTACGTGTTGGCTTATTAATTAAGATTAGTTTTCGTAATGGGACATGTGTGCTTTTGTTTCAGGTGTGACGCCACCAGTCCACACATTCACCCTGTGGGATGGTGTCAGGACCACGGGCGTCCACTCACAGCACCTCAGGGTGAGTACCGGATGCTCCTCCTGGCGTCTAAGCTTGACCCTCCCAGCAATAGGTTACCCCAGATCAGCTCTTCAGGCTTGCACAAGCGGGTTGAGGTTCAGAGAAGAATATACTCTTTCATAAAGGGAACTGCCGCTAATGCAAAATCCAAGGCATTGTTTATTAGGCATATCTCTGATCTGGTCCATTAATTTGCCATTAAAACCACACCCCTGGATACTGAGAACAGTCAATGATTCTCCAAATAAGAAGCCTCTAGAACAAGAGAGCCAGCAATCCCACAGTGCTTTGCCCCATTGTGTTTGTAAACGGTAGTGTCAGCTTTTTAAATCACGAATAACAAAAACGTAAACAACTTTGAAACTGGAACCAAGTGAAATGTATAATTAATTAACGGTTCTCTGAATACAGTCTCCCCCCCCCCCCCCCCCCCCCCCAGTTGAGTTTTCCTGTTATATGTGTTATATGTATAATTGCTTTTTGGTGCTACCAGAGAGCACAGTAACTGTAGAACTGAGGGAAATTATACGTAGCATCTTTTTACACTAAGAATCCTTACAACCCTTTGTGTGTGCTCAGAGAAAAGCTACTTTTTGACAAACTATGATTTCTTTTACAATTAACTCAAGTAGCTTAATAATTATACATCCATTATGGTCAGATTGAATTTGTTGGGATCTGCAGTCATTCTCAAGAAATTATTCTGCCACTTTATATTGTGGATTTCCACTAAAAACGAAGGTCACCTTTAAAAGGACATATTAGGACTTGTGATACATCAGCCAAGATATTTGGGGAATTCATCTTGGAGAGTGGTAGATTCGTGGCAGGTGAAGATGGAAGGCCTCTTCCCTGACCAGACTGTACCTGGCTTTTAATTTCATATTGCTTTCTGCATGTCACAGATAAACATAAGCTTTTTTTTTGTATTTTACTTCACCTGCCAATAATACAATTATGACAAATAGTTCTTCAGATTAACTTATTAACTTAGAGACCAATAGCATGTCTGCCTCATTAATTATGGCCAGAAATTCTTTCACATACCTGTCTAAGTATATTTTCACCGCTGTTTAAAATATTAAACGTGAAAAGCAAGTACTAACGGTCAGGGTGCAAAATTAACACCCGCCACCAGCCAAATGCTCGTAAAAGTTTTTCTACTCCAGCAGCCACTTTGGCAGGTAACCAACCAGGATGTGTTATATTGTACAAGGTAATGCGGCTGGTAAAATGTTGCAAATGGCTGGAGATTTTTAGAATCCGCACTGGCCAGTGGGTGAAAAAGTAGATTTAATGCCCTGGCTATGGCACTAGAGCAAACGCAATTTACTATCAGTCATACTTTGCGAGGACAGAATTAGATTGATCTGTAAATCAAGACCTGCAATCGCTGTCATGCGCTTGAGATTTGCCTTTGGGTTTGACCTGAGGCCTCACTGTGATCTCTTGTGCTGCTCTTACCGGGTTTTTGATCAGGTGTCAGGTTTGTCGTTCTGCCTCCACACACTCTATATCCTCCTATTGATTCGAGCTGTCAGGAAATCTGTGCACGCGTCCGATGAACACAAAAGAGGACGCTGCTGCGTGAACCCAGGCATTTTGTTATTCTGTCAACTCCACTGTAAACCAAGGGTGGGCCTTTCCACATTTTTACGTGCTCGGGTACGTGCTGGTAGAAAAAATAAAACGATTTAAAAAATCTATTAAAATGTACCCGACAGTAAAATATTTCTCAGCAATCATACTGGACTGAAAATGACGTTCAAGATTGAACAATTTCAATGTTCCATGACTGGAAGATATTGTGTGATAGCTCATCGTACATTCTTGGCAGTTTATGTGTGTGTTTCTGTGTGTGTGAAAAATAGCGCACCAAAACTGGGAACTGGGTTTCCCATTTCTTTCAGTCGATATTTTAGTACCCCGGCCCCCACAGGTTAAAAGAAGACCAGATTCCCAGAGTAACCAGGAACTGTGCATTAACTGTGTCAGTCTCTTGGCCTGAGTCAAAGTGTGTCCCTTGTGGAATTTGCTGCAATCTGGACTCATTGCTTGGTGTCCAGATTCAGCACATGACACTTTTAACTTTCAGGCCAATTTCCTCTTGTGGCTACAACTTCCGACAGTTTTTAATTAACCTGCTGCCGTATAGCATCGGAACTGAGGTGTGATTCAGCCGAGTTATTGCTAGGCAGCGCCACTGCTGACGGCAGCTTCACCCGGGAGTCGATAGCGGAAAGTTAATGACATTAGCGGTTGTGAACACCTTTGTCGCACTCCACATTTACGAGGAATCTGGGTCAGTGTATTGGAGACCCGCCCCCGCCCCCTCTGGCTCGCCCCTCAATCTGCTGAGCTGAGCGGCAACGCTCGATTGTGTGCTCCACAAGAGTTTTCTCCCAAAGTGCCCCCGTCATCAGTTTTCCCCTTAAAAGCATGTGTAGGCTGTTCAAATTAGTTCTGGAGCAGAATCATTATACGTCTGATAAGTTGCCACGAGGAAAGCGGGGGACAGTATCGCGCTCCGTAATCGCGGCTACTCAGAATGTCATAACTGGCTCCTGAAGCCGGGCCGCGCACGTTGCGTGTAATCGATCGCCTGCCATAACCCAGAATAGCAGTGATCACCAGCGCACCAAAGGACCAAGGACGAGGAGCGGGAACGTTACTTACCACTTTGACTTAGGAGAGGAAATGAGTCACGAACGGATAGCAGCCTTTACAGCAGTGTCAAACAAAAGAAAATACGGACAACGGGGAACTACTATGATCTCGTATCTTATAATGAGCACCCAAGGAAAAGGACAAGAAAAAAAAAAAAGAAAAAAAAAGGAGAATAAAACGCCTATATCCTTATTTTAATTGGCTGCATGGACCTATTCCCATTTTTTAAATAAGCCTCCAGTCTGGCCAATGTAGTGACACCTGCATATATAAAGGGTCGACTATGCGAAATGTGGCATACCAGGTGCAATTATTTTTGTATTTTACATTAAAATATGCAGCAGTCTTGCCATTTCCCCTGTTCACTTTTTTTTTTCATTTTTGTAATTCATACATGAAATTGCATTTGCATTTGGAGATGGCTTAGAGTGAGGGCGGTTGCTGCTGCATTAACCTTATATCCAGGTTATGCTGTTGTTATTACTTCTAATCTTCATCGGTCCCTCGATTTCCCAGCGCACTCATCCCACATGTTTCATTGGTGTTCCATCAGTCTTGTATGCAAAATGTGCGCGCTGCAGATAACGCGCAATTGTTGTAGGGATTATCTTTCGCGAATGTCCATCATATTGAGTGGGATTTGAAGTGAAGGCAAGTTGTTGAGTTTTTTTTCTCACGCATGATGACTGACAGACGTATAGCGTCACCTTGTTCCATCACCTACGGCTTGCCTCGGTAGCTGGGAGTACTCAACACAGAGCCTCGCAGTCCCTCGACTTCTTGACCCGCACAAGTGTGACCATGTTGAGAGAGCCGAGAGCGTGGTTCTTGTGCAGTTTTACTGCCCATCTCAAAAAAGACTGAAGCGGAACTATAAGCCCAGGGAATGGAATTAACTTTTTTACCCTCTGGCCAGAGTTGTTTGTAGTGGCTGCTAGAGTAGAAAATCATACCGGCTGCAAAACATTACTGGCAATGCCCGAATTCTGCTATGAAACCCATCAGCTGGATGTACAGCATAGTCAGTCTACTTGCTCTCATGGTTCGACTTGCATAGTCAGTCTACTTGCTCCACAATGGCCATCATGCCTGCTGGAGAAGCTACCTTTGCTGACTTCTCGTGATGCGTAGGCCAGCCAAATGCCCGGTAGCAGCATTGGCAGCCCAGAAATGTTATCCTTCATGTCCACCACTTTCAGAGTAACGATCGCTCACAGGTAAAGCAGGACTTCAGTACAATGACCTGGGGTGCGTTTCCCGATAACGATCAATCTTAGGGTTACTGTGTGATTTCAACGAGCGGTTCTACGATGGCTCTTTAATTTGTAACACTCGTTTCCCTAAACAGTTTTCTTAAAGCCTGAACGCGCAGTCATCTTTACACCAGAGGTGTAAAATCCAGGTTCAGAAAGTAAAAAGTCCTCTCCAGTATTTACTTCCAATCACCTGGATTTGCTAATTTGAACAATTCTTCAGCCAGGAGGTAGAACTAATTAGTGAAATCAGCTGGCTGAGCTCATGGGTGGAAGAAACGCATAGCAGGACTTTTCCTTTCTGACCCCTGGATTTTACATCTCTGTACTTCTGTCTGTGGTGCTGCTGATACGAGAGGAATGAGGGGCGATAGATTGGGAGACGCACACTCCACTGTATTGCCCAGTACATGGCCGGTTAGGCACGTCAGTTTCTTTTGAAATAAAATCTTTTCCCCACTGATTTTACTTGTCTCAAACTTATTTATTTATAGGGCTATTTAAGGAATGGCTTTTATGGGTAATTTCCAAATACATAAAAATAAGTAAATTAAAAAATAAATATTGTTGCATCTAACATCACTATAAAAAAAACAATCAGTGAAATTAACACTAAAACTAAAAATCAAATAAAGTATGTGATTTATGGGCTTCTAAAACGCACTTAACCGTCTATGACTGGTCTGGAGTAATCGTTAATCTGTGAGCGTTTCTAAGAGCGTCTTAAGTTAAGATGATTTTGGGAAATGCACCCAAAGTTCAAGAAGCTTCGTACGAAGGGTTTTACGATGTCTTAGGCTAACGATGCTTTTGGGAAAAGCACCCCAGAACGGTTTGACTAACACATCTCACAACTTGCACTTGTGTAATCTTTGTGCTGCTTTTCGTAATAATGCTTCTCATCTACTGTAGACCAGGGCAGCACAGTCAGTTTGGGTGCAGCGTGTGACTTATGTATGTGTGAAATTGTATTGCGGTTGGTCTAGATTGCCCATATATCCCCTGTTTATTGAAGGTTGGTCTGTTTTCCATATACTGTAGTTCACAATCCCCAGTATCATTAGGTTTTTTTATTATGTGCGAGTGTGAAACAATGCACCTTCAGCCAAGAAGCACCATGAATAATGCATTCAAGGCGTTCTTCAGTTTCACGCGTGAACCTTGTTGAGCAATTTGTTTTCACTCCACTAATCTGAAAGCTCTGCTCACAGCGGCGCATGAAATTTGTGTCTTGTTTTGGTAGTACATGCACGCGTTCATAATGTCTAGTTAATAGTCAAAGTCAACAGCGTGTTGCTACAGTTCACACTTGCATTTCTGTTTCTATGCAATACATTACTTGTACGTGCTTGTTGCTGTATATTGGTAGAACTTTGATTTATTTACCTTGAAATGTCTCTTCGTCCAAGTTACTGGAATGGGTAGTTTTGGATGCTGTTGCTTGTGTCAAATTAGCCCCGCTGCTGTAGCTATTTAGCAAACATTTGTGTGGGCTGAAAGCAAAAGGTAAACACGCCCCTCTGAAATAAAAAGATCTCACGTGAAATGGCCTCTGTGCCCTCTGTGCTTTCGAGTGAGAAGGAGAAAGCGTAAGCCTGGAGATTGAGCAATCGCTAGTGAAACGGCAGAGAGTGAGGCGAACGTTTAATCTCACTGTGGTCTGACCGAAACCAAAGCAAGTCTATCCTGAGACAAATTCTACGACAAACTATCACTGAATTTACATTTGTTTTTATTACACTACACGACATACAAAATGCTTTTGAAAGCATTCCAGTACTGACCCTTGCGTAGAATGAGGAATTCCTTATTTGGAATACAGTTGGAAAAATCATTGTAATTTTTGATGTTGCAGGACACCCCAATCCAGAAAACTTTCTGTGGGAGGAATACTTGGAAGACACTGGCTCTTCTGTGGTTCCAAGCCAGGCTTTTTGTGTGGTAAGCATTGTGTAAATCACAGTGGACATCTTAAAAGCTATAATTCTGTGCCTGTCGTGCTACCGTTGCCTCTGCGCTTTGCTGCAATTTGCTTAATCATTTAAAGTGCTTGGTGGTGTCACTGGAAAAGTGAAATTTCCATTATGTGTATGTGATCAAAGAGGACCAGGTCTGAAGTTAAGTCCGAACTGCATTTAAATGGAAATCATAGAACTGCTTCCTGTGATTTAATACGTAATGCCACGGTCGAAGGACACCATTCATCGTAAAAAAACGTTAAGTCCTAGCTACTTAAAAACTGATCGCAGTGAAGTGGCAAAGGCGACTGATCTTGTGGTCCCGACGCATGTTTCAGAGAGCACCACACAGGTTCCAGGTGAACATGAAGCTGGAGGCGGTGGACAGGCGGAACCCCATGCTGATACGGGTGGCCACCGTTGTAGACACGGAGGACTACCGGGTCAAGGTGAGGGGGTGACCGCTACGCTCGGCGCGTGTCGGAACAAAATTCAGATCGAAAAACTCTTCTCCGCAGAGTTTGAATAATATTTCAGTAGGCACAGTGCATTCCTCCTTCCCCACAATGGATACAGACTAAGATAAAAAACAGGAAAAAAAAACGCGTAATTAGTTATTAATTTGAAAGTATGCGCTACTTTGTGCCTCATCCCAAGGCCACATAATATGCTTTTGGTGTCCGATAAAGCCAACAAAAAAACTCATCTTAAAAAAATAAATAAACTTGTTTTTTGTTTTTTTTGATTAAAGGTCTAATAATAATTTTTATTATTTAAAGGTGTTAAAGGTGTTATTACTTATTATCTTCAATGGTCCCTTGATTTCCCAGCACACTCTTCCTAACTTTAGTAAACTTTAATCTAATTATAAATAATGAGTAGAAGTACAGATGCACAGCTGCCCGTGTCACTGCAGTGTACAGCCATGTGGGGATAAACTGAGCCCATTTTTTAACAGCTAACATATAATTGGGGAGACGATAATTAATGAATGCATTAGCCAAAGTATTGAAATTTTGATCCACGTTAAATGCAATGTAATGTTTTCATTGTACAACAATATAGGTATATTAAAATGGCAGTTCATAATCAAATCACAAACATTTGCTGTTGTTATATGGTCATCGGCAGCCTGCTTGAGCAACAGTACATAGATTGGGGAGTAAATAAATGTGAAAAAGATGACTGTTTGCATTGTCAGTAGAGGTTTCTATCCAAGGGGTGAGGGACAAGTTTGAGCTATCATCTTTGAGCTAAACATTTCTTCCATCGCAAGCTAACTGAAAAACAACAATTTGTCTTCTGTCACAGTATAAAATTTCAATTAAGCATGCCATATTCTGAGAAATGAATCTGTGTGATTTTATATTCAGTGCTACTGTGTTTGAATTTAAACAGTTCCTTGGAACAAACAGCATACAAGTAATGCAGAAAAAATTAAGTAACAATTTGTTCATAATGAACTGATTTTTGATCAAATGAAAAGCTCTTGCCCATACCTTGAAAAGCAAGAAAAGAAAATCTAAGTGATATTGTGCACAGAACTATTTTAGCTGTTTTTCTGATGCAGGACGGCAGGAAAATATGCCAACCTACTACATGCAACATGTTTCAAGTCAATCGATCTACTTCTGGAAACCACGTGATAGTATTCAAAATCAACTGATAAGTCTGATTTATCAACTTGCTGCATTATCCAGTCAGCACTCGCGGAACTGAATGTCCGTAAATGCATTTTATGTTATAGTGAGCAGGTTTTGTTACTCACATTCATTGTTCAATTATTCTTTGGCAGCTATACATTGTGAATGATGAGCTCTGCGGTGCTGTACAAGTAACAATTAATGTTATCCAATGATTCTCATTGCCTTTAGCAGAGCGTCCTCAGGACTCTGCACCTTTAAATCATTATTATGGAAGCAATGCAGTGAGTTGAACTAATCAATAAGTATATTGATCTCTGCACATGCCCATCAAAATTTTTCTGTTCAAGGTAAGCATGAAAATGAAAGAAATCATTAATAAGTTCTGTCTATTTGTCAACAACTAGGTAGGCAGCCAATAACTTAACAAGAATATAATTGATAAACGTCGTTCGTTAAAAGGAGAGGACATTCGACTGACCTGTTTGTTTGCTGGTCTTTCTGCAGTGCCAGTAAAAGTCTGCATTATGGGTTGTATTAATGTATTGATGGATTTGTACATGGATGTAAACACGGTGCTATTCAGGTTGAAACTTATTTAGCATCACATTCAAAAGCAGTCGATTTAATCTACCGAACGCTTGCCTGTTTGTAGTGCTCCATAGGGACTTGATAGAGTTTTTACGGCCTGATTATAACCGCAGATAAGGAGGATGGTGCTGATTAAATCTATTGAGGTGTCCAACACCCCTGACCACCGCTGGGATACGCAAATTGTTGGTTCTCGGGAACAAACAGCACTGCCGTCTGTATTCCTTGAGCGTCATGACATATGGCAGGCTAAGCAAAGTGTGGAAGTGGTAATGTCAATTTACAATTCTCATTTTTATAGTTCACGCTTTATTTGGCATTGATTTTCAGTTTAGCGGAAGCGTGAAATGCGTTCCAGAGAGCTCATAATGGCAGGGTTTGGGAGTTGAACTGTGTAATTTAGCTTTGAATTGTAGGCTGATACTCCAGACAAGTCTGGCAACTGCTGACCATAGCCAACACCCTGATAGCAGCTCTGATGACATAGTATCATAGCAGTAAATCAAAAGGTAGTATCATATCAAGGCACAAGCATAATACAGGAAGGTTCTGATCACATGCTCGGGTAACGTCGGCGAGGAGAATATCCAGGTGGTATGCAGCTAGATTTGATCCTAGCTTTGATGTAGTTAATTCTCAGTTGTTTGATCATACAGCAGCTAATTGGTTTTAGAATGATTTAAATGGTTGAATGGTTAAATGATGATGGTGATTTATGTTTGCATGGGATTAACTCGTTTCTCTTATGAACTTACTTAATGTGAAAACCATGGAGTGTATTAGTCAATAAAGATTAGATTGAAGTCTGAATTTTATTGAGGGGGAATTTATCCATTATATTTATTTTATTTTTTTAACATCTTTCACTTAACTGACAACTTGAAAAGCCTCATGGGTAGGCACAGAAGCACCCAGATTTAAAATAAGGCTTTTTTTAAGCAACATTTATGAGTTGAACAGACAAAATTGATTTCTGGAGAGCATTAACAAATGAAGAATATATTGTACTGGTAACAAAGTGTCCCCAGAAAAATTTGGTTTTTGGCTGGGTGAGCAGTAAACCAGTAAATGTTGACTTGCTAAAATGGGATTTTTAATAACAGAAATACGGTACTGCAGGAAGCTCTATGTCACTCCAGCATATTGCTTAAAAAGGGTAATTGACTAAAAAATGCAAATATAGCTAGAGTGACTATTGCAACATAGTACGTCAAACCTGCTAATGTCCCTGTGTCGCTGGCTTTGACATACAGTAAATCAAAAACTAGAACATTCCCTGTAGGACCATTACTGGGCCCAAACACAGAAGCAGTGATTGCTTTAACACAAGCCGAAAATGAACTCCCAACATGGAACAGAAATCGTTTGAATAAGCTGTCGTTGAAAATGCATAAGAGATAAAATGAGGAAAGCGCACAGAGATATTTCACTGACTTCAGCCCTTTATAGGCCTGCGGTTAATGGTCGTGATTTCCCATCTTGTGTCTCGGCCTGGCTGTTACCATTACCCTGAAAAATATAACCTGACGAATATTGAAAACGTGCGCTCTATCCTGGCTTTCAGAACTGCCAAAAGACGTCAAGCTCCTGGCAAGCCTAGGTGTACAGGTGCACGATATTTTATCAAATGTAAAATAAACCAATAGATTGTTGGCCACCTGGAAATGATTAACATGCTACTGCAATGACTCCACCTGTTTCAAATGAGAAATGCAAAATTCATGTCTTTTCGGACAAGCCTGCCTCTCCCTGAATATACATTTTTTATTTCCCCTTTGATTACTATTTGGCCTAGGCCCTCCAGTATAAATCTTTTATGTCAGTTCCTCACTGAAGCTTTCTCCAGAGCCGTGTCATGAAACTGAAGAAATTGAATGCCTGATATGAAGACCAGTATGAGTCTTGATCTTCTGCTTCTTAGTGATTTTTTCCGTGCAAGATTGCCAGTGTGCCTTGAGTTTCCATGCATAAAATTGTATGCGTGGGCTTTAGTTTTCACGTCTTGAGATTTCTTTGTCATAGATGTGAAACGACGTGATGCAAAGTCACGTGAGACCCAGGTGTGTGCAATTAATGTGTATTCATTTGATTTGCACGCCCGAATAGGTCCACTTCGATGGCTGGCATGAGAAATTCGATTTCTGGGTGGACTCGGACCTACCTGACCTACACCCCTCTGGCTGGTGCACCCGAACAGGTCATCCCCTGGAACCGCCCCCAAGTGAGTGTACTCGAAGTGCCCGAGGGCTTTTGTTTTTATGTCCATCTGCAATTTTGGTATAATAGAAATTCTGGTACATTCCCTGGCTTCAGCCCCTCTCCTTCATTTTGATCCCTGGTATTGATTTTGCACTCACCTCTCCCTTGGTGATAAATCTCCCTGACGCATGTGGAGCAGGGCATCTCAGCATCTGACAGTGATCCGCTCTGCCATTCCTGCTTCCAGCGGCTGAACGGAGAACATCAATAAGTGTTACGCACGGAGGAGAGCGGCTCACGCGCCGAATGAAAGAGCGGTCACCCGCCTCCCCGCATAATTAGCTTCCGTTGATCTACCGACGAGAAAGCCTGACGTTGCCGAGTGCGTAAAAGGAATGGCTGTCAAATGAATGAAGCGAAAGTTGCACTGCCTTCAAGTGAAAATAAATGCAGCTGGCTTCTCTCACCTTTACAAAGAAGGAAAGTCTGTTTTTCTTCCTTCACAACGTTCATAAACTTTTATATCACAAAACAAAGGTCTGGATTTGCTCAATAAGTTCTACCATGTGTCCTGACTTCAAGCTTTAAACCCAAAAATGTAACAAACTTTTGCTACCATCCCACTTACTTGTCGATAGCTGTCGACACAGATCTTCAAACAGAGTGAGTTAATTTCCCATAAATGAGAATAGTATCTTGTAGTACATGATATTACAGTAAGTATTGCTAATCCATTTATTTGTTATTATCCATTTCAGAACAGGACGACACAATAATGCTTTCATAAAGACTATAAATAGAATGTCCAGGTCTTTGCAACACAAACAGTAACTGGGCAATAAGCAGAAATGCTATAACAAATTGAATACTTAAATAATTTGAATACAGTAAGCATTGTAAGTCAGTTAGCATCTTTAGAAGCAAGGTGTCTTTGTGAAGCAATTAGAATTGTAACACAGTAGCATGATTAAGTGTGTTATAATGCGCAAAACATGGTTGCTGTCTATGTTCAGCACAGCTTTTTAGAAGCAATAGGAAATGGGAAATGTATATGGCTATTGCACATTGGTCTGGACACTCAACAGTGTGGTGTTGATTTTATTGATTGACTTTGTCACAACAAAGGCATAAAGATCATTACAGGTCATACCCATCAATAAGCATTGGGTGTATTACACACACAACAACGCACATATGAGCGATTTAAATGCTGTGAGCCATTTAAATGTGTACGTTTCTGGTAATTGTTTTAGTTGAATAGACCGAATAGGGGGCTTCTTATATGGTCGGCGTAAACTGAAGGAAAATTTAATTTGCTTCTCATGTTTGGTTCACTTGAATGCTAAAATGTTGTACGGCTCATTTATGTTTCAGACCGCATTCCCAAATTAAGTATGATGTTCATCAGAAAGTAAGCCGTAACTACTTCAGAATTAAAAATTTTAACGTAGGCATACATCTTATACTGTCACTTATACCATTACAGTTGCATTACAAAGTTGTTGCATTACAAACCTTTAAATTGAGGCAGGAAAAGGGTTCTGTTCTTTTAGTGTGGAAAGGGGCTCATGATGGCCTGAAATATTGTTAAGGCATATTGCATGGATAACCACTAGAGAATTGAAGTACTATAAGACATTTTATAGACCTTGGAAGCTGTAGTCCCTCTAAGTTCCGTAGCCTTGGGGGTTAATTGACCCCCTAGCCTGGCCCAGTGGTCCTGCAACAGACTGAAGCTAAACCTTCATTATACCTGTGCATAAAAATCAAGCTTCCTTGTGCTGCAGAAGTTGGCCTTTGCAGAAATAAATCATAGAAGCTTGAATGGGTTTCTGTAGCCGAGGTTGAAACGCAAAATGTTTTCACGGAATTGTATAGCCAGCTATTTTTGGGGGCTATGGGACATTGATAAATGAGCGTAATTATAGGAGAGTACCTGTCTGTTGTGGCACCACGGGTAGGGCAGATGGAACAGAAAAGGCATCCAGTTTGACGCACTTCAGAAATTGTCACACGGAGGTGTTAAGGTATTTCTCTGGCACACATCCAGAGCTAATGTGTGGGTGGAAAATGTTTTCAATTCTGGGCTTACGAAGGCATGCGAGCAAATCCATCAGTCATGGATACATTTTTGGGCGTTGTTGAGGATTTATTTTTCCACTCTGTAAACCGAAAGTTTGTTTTTTATTTATTGGAAAAGCATGAAAATCCTGGCATGCTAGGTAGGCGAAAGCTTGGGTTATTGATGTCTTAGACAAGATAACCTGAGGCTCTGTCCACTCCTTCACAAAAGATATAGCTGTTGCCATCCAATTACTTTTTTTAAATTTATTTATTAATTTTTTTTTTTTTGCATGAATGGTTGTCATAGTTTAGTTGTTTTTATGGTAGATAAATGATACAGGTGTATTTGGCTGCTTGTGAACTTCTGATTTTAGCCCAGCCATTACAACTCAATCTTAGGGAAGGAATGCAGGAAGGAAATTGAAAGGAAGCCGCTTATTCACCAATCGAATTGTGACTAGGTTTTATCCGAGTTGGAGATGTTGGAGACGCATCTACCCCGTATTGTTTAATGTGACCAGTTTTAGTACGGTATTTGGCTCCATGTAATCTGAGGAACTGCAAGTCTTTGTTTGCATTTTATGAGTTTTTTTTTTTTTAATAAGATGATACATTTTGTTTTCATGTAGTTTGGAAATGGCGCTTGAAAGGAATACAGGTACACAAACTAGTCGCTCACAGAAATTGGCATTGTCAGCACGGACTCCGGTGTCTATGAAAACACATAAATGTGGGATTTCATACAGTATGTCCATGGCGACATGTTGCTTATTGATTTTTGGATTCTGTCGTATTCAAGATCGCCGTGAGTTACTGCCGTTTGCTCCTCTTTCCACGCTTCCTTCCCAAATGTCGTAAATACTGCCGCTGTTGCCAGCTTTCTCAAGTACACGGTTTATATAAACTACAAAGCCATAAGCCCAACTGCCTATACTGTGAGTGTATGATAGCCATGGAACTAATACATGTCCTATTACATATCCACTGATTAGCATTGGTCCAGTAGGAGTGTGCAACAGTGAGTCGGCAGCAACAAATATATAATTAATCAATGCCGCGATGTTTCATCATAAGATACAGTGCCGTCAGATGTTTATAATCGCATGCGCAGATTAATTCTTTAATAAAGAGATTCCTCTCAGTCCTGCGGGGATAAGGAGGAGCCCCGCGCAATGATAGAGGGTTGGGTCTGAGTGAAGGTCATGACTCAAGGTCAGGTTATTGACAATATGCTCTTGGCTGAATAGGATGAGGAATTGAGGCGTAAGGGTGCGAATGGAGTCTACATTATTCAGTAAGATGTACAGGTTGAAGGTAGTACATGAATTTATTGTCCAATATTACTGTCGCGTCAGTTGATTTTATTCTTTTTCGTCACTCTAGAAGAACCCCCCCCCCACACACACACACACACACACACACACACAAGTGCATGCTCAATGAATGATAATGTTAGGATAGTAAGAATATAGCCAGGAAGACTCATGAAGATATTAATTACAAAAGCTAGCAATATATGAAATGAACTGAAATGAAATGGAATGTTATATTTGTGAAACATGTAAATGACGACGGGCCATTTGCTCACAAGCTTGTAATTGCTGATTAACTGATGCCCCCTTTCAGTCAGTTCAATGTCAGAGAATATTTAGAGGGGGGAAAAAAATCCAATTTATGCCTGAGCCAAAATAGAATTATTTGTGAAATGGAGGGACCTTTTCCACTTTAAATACAAATATGTGCAGTGCTAACTGATTTGTGGAAAATGTGCTTATATTATAAATATACTAACATTAGTCACAAGAAAGGATACAGTACCAAGCAAATTGAATGCATTCAATTAAAAATAAAAAAAAGTGGGAGAATTGGAGATTTCAGAAATCCAAATGCCCTTTGTATGCACGAAAAAGCTATGATATGATGATAGGTAAAAGACCAATGGCTGTGTAGATGGGAGAGCAGAGGGAAAGTGTTTTTGACCGGTCATCGTTTGTTTTTAGGGTCCTCGGACCCCAAGAACCCAGCAGCCCCGGGGATATGCCCGACTCCAGGATGTAGGGGAGTCGGCCACATCAAAGGAGCCAGATACACAGGACACCACAGGTGAGCTTGAACTCCCACTACAGTGTAAACAAGCACGTCAATGTAAAGCTGTGATTTACGCAGGAGATGGATTGGCTGAAGGCCGTGTACCCTCCTCCCTGAAATCCCCTCTTCATCCGTTTGTTTAAACCATTTGTGTAAACTATCCCTTTTTCATTGTTTAATAAGAATGAGTGCCAGTTCAGTACCTTGCTTATGCGTCTGTTTTCAGTAAAAAAAGAAAATAAAAGTAACGTATAGTTAATTCTTTGGACACTTCTCAAGTGGAGACCTTTAAAATTGTTCCAGTTTTTATCAGGTTCATTTATAACCTTGAAATTGGAATTTTAAAAGGTCACTTGGCATTTCATTAAAAGGTAAGCTTTGCTTTCCTGAATTATTATCTTGGTGATTTTGTTGGATCTGTGGTTGTTGAATTTCGATAAGGAAAAGGTAACGTTACACAACTTGGCAGCTTCCCTGCATTGATCTCAGTGTTGGCAGCGGGTGTGGTTTATATCACCTTATTTCTGTGCGTTCAATCTTTATGTCCCAATACGACTGCTATAATTGATCGTAGAAATCTGTGGTTTTAATAAGACAAGATATTTATGCATTAGCAGAACGTATACAAAAAAGAAACGATCTCCTGATACCCTGCATTCGTGGATTTCAATCTGTTCCTATATGTTCCACGGAACAATACAGACGTCTTGCATTTTCCCTCAGATATTTTTGCGTTTCCAGGAAAGGTGCACTGTGTCAGGGACTCCTGTGGTAACGGTGACCTCCAGAAGCTAATTAAATTTCTAATATTTTCCCCTTCACCACACGTGTGCCTTTTTGACCTCTATTAATGCAAATACAAATGTATTATTCATCCGTGGTTCTGTCGGTTGTAATCACCTAACGGCGTGAATGCGAGCGATCGGCATCAGACGAGAGCGAGCGAGGGAGGGAGCGAGGCGAGCGAGCGGGCCGGGGCCCGGCCGCTTTAAGCCTTTGATCCTGAGAGGCCCTGGTAGCCGGGACTGGAAAGTACTTTCACAGAGAAAAGCGCTTTTAAGGAACAGCAGAAACACCTGGCTTCAGTTCACAGTCCTTTGGGGGGGGGTTTCTTAATGCATTTATTTTATTTTTTTTACCTTTCAGCCAAAAGCATGCCTCGGCAGGCATCCAGTGTACAGCGTTTCGCCTTTGCGTTAGGCTTTCGGTCTTATTTCACCTGCACTATGGCCAAGCATAGGTACAGTAGACTTTGAAAGCCACCGTCTTTGGATGCTGTACTGAATACAGTCTGTTTGAGTACAGCATTCAGAATAAAGCCTGCTCTTTGTCCCCGTGCGAGATACCGTCTCGCATTGTAAGCGGGTAACAAAATGTCATTTCACGTTTCACCTGTTCACCTGCGAGTAATTATACCGAGTTGTAGTCTACGTGGATTAGGCAGCCAGTTGTAGCGAGATTAAAATGCATTAATGTTGATGCGTAAATGTTTCAATGTAGTCTTCGACTGTGCATGTCCTGCGAGTTGTGTCTGTGATGCATTGATTGACAATAAGCAATAGGCAGGGTAACTCCCTGATTACTGCTAATTCTCGCTATGGTTGAACTGGTATTTTCGCATTGTGTACGTGGCAGTCGTGACAGTTCGTAATGCCATTTGTCAGGAGATGTCTGGTAGTGCTGCAGATTGCTGTGGGGTACAGTGGCCTGGATTCCAAATTTGTCCTTAACTTGGAAATAATTCAGTTTTATCTTCACTAACGTACTGTAGTTTTTGCTAATTCTGATAAATTGCCAAAAATGTACCGTTTGTGCAGAGAACTTGCATTCATTAAAAAAAGTACATTTTTACACGTGTAGATTGGACCTAGGCCTGTTTCAGACACCCACACATGCGATGTACACTGCCGACAGACAACCTGTAATGTATCCCTTCACACAAGGCAGGCCATGTCAAGGTGTTTATGGGGAAAACCTTATCCAGAGGATTAGCATTGGTCATGATCAATACTGAGTGATCCTGATAAGCTCTCTGCAGTGCTGCTACTGTACAAAACAGTCACATTCCCAGGCTTGTTCGATTTAAACGAGCTTTGGGCAGTCTCAACGTCTGTTTAATATGGGTCTGTTAAACCATTCTGTTTCAGTATCGACAGGAAGACTAAAATGTGAAAGAAATGGGTTTAGATATTGTGATATTTATCACTGATATCTATCTGGGGTATTACTCCCTACCTCCTCATCAAGGAAATCACTTTATTGTGCGGTTCATAGAATGCAGCGTGTGATTCGGGTCTCGTTTTCTCTTTATTTATTTCTGCTCTCCGCACCTCGTCAAAGAGGCTCCCCATTAATCCGGCCTCTCGTTTTATCAAAGGGGTGATCACAAACTGAATCGAGTAAGAGCCGGGGCTTCTCTACAAGACCGCAGGATCAGATTATTCTGAATTATTTGAGAGACGCGGATTTGGCGCGCACCGTGATTGCATGGAGAGCCACTATAATGTCTGAGCTCTGAACTTAATTATCGTTTCATTTGCATTCACTTTGCATGCATTTACACTATATTAACATAGAATACAGCTTTATTTGCGGCCGCGGAAGAGAAATGGCTTTTTGGTCTTTCGTAATAGCCAAACACGTGTCCATTTGCCAATGCTTGGGTGCCATTTACTGAATTATTTTCACTTATGGGAACATTTATGTCATTTAAACTTCTGCCTTTATTGTTCGCTAGCTTAAGGGCCGTTTGAACGAAGACCTGTCACAGCTAAGTGTGATGCATAATATAATCATGCATATACATAGCTTTCTAATTTGGAATGCATTACAATAAAATATTCTTAGTATTCTCAATACCACATGTGAGCTAATGCACAACTGTGAACAACTTTGGCTTCAAGCTTTCAGTCATCTTACTTCCATTTAATGAGGTAATTTACATTATCTGCACGTGCGTGTGTGTGTGTGTGTGTGTGTGTGTGTGTGCGCGCACAATAAAAATTCAAAATCTGATCTAAATAATTTGATAAAGATATCAAATATCATCCGCCTTTTAGGCAAGCTAATTTGATTTTGTCAAATTATGTCATCTTCATAGAGGTGCAATGGGTTGGTGATCTAACACACATGCTCACACGTACGTACGCACGTACACACACACACACACACACACACACACACACACACACACACACACACACACACACCTTTTGTTTTACTTTGGGGATGCTTTTCTACATGATTTATTAATACACATACACTTCCAAGGGAATGAAGGCGTGCCCTCGCCTGCAGGAAGAGGAGGGGTTTTGGACAGAGACCAACATGATTGAAAGGCCTGAGGCAAAAATAGTTTGCAGTTTGATGTTTGCATGTACAGAAATGTGCTTTGCTGAAGTCAGGTTGAAGTTATTTTTGGACAGTGATTCTGCGTAGGTGTATTAGGATACCCATGTTATCGACTCTGCTGTTTCCTTTGGTTGCAGTGAATATAAATGTGTTTACAGAAGTTGAGAAAGCACATGTTGGAAGAAGTGTGGAGAAGTGTTTTAAATGTATAGAAATGTGTATTCTATATATTCATTGTGTATTCTACACATTCTATATTTGTATATATAATTTCTCATTATATACCAAAACTATTTTTTTAATTATCTCCAACTGGGGCTATGCCTAGTTAAACTCTTATGGAATAATCACGCAAGTGATGATAGTTATTAATTTCCTTTGTATTGAGATTGAGTCAGTGTCCTAGCAATTACAGATGAATAATATTTATAGCCATTCATCTTGAATTGAGAATACCGTTCTTGAGGTCGCCACTTGCTTCTTCTCCAGTAATGCCACACGGTGTTCAGAAACTCAGTGCTGTCAATTTTCTATTTCAGTTGGATAGAGATCGATCGAACTGGAGAGAACTGAATCCCACCAGAACGTGGACATTTTCACCGCCGAAGCAAACCTGTTTGAGATGATGTATTTAGTAGACGTTCGACGGCTTCAGGTCCTTGTCCGATATATGAGTCGAGCGTCGCGTTGAGTTGCTCGCTTGTGCGGCGTGTTGCGAAGCAACCTTTTGTGGCGGCTTCTTCAGCGCGTACTTCTAGCTTGCCCAAATGTATGTTGTTTGCGTGTCTCTCTATCATATTTTCCAGGGTAGGAACTGGGGTATTATACTCGGAGGACCCTCTCCTCTCATTGCTCTAATACAGCTTCATGAAAAGCTCATAGCCCGCGTGAACAAGGCTTCAGATGGTAACAAGATGAGTATGTTTGTGATAAGTGTGTATGTGCATTTTGGCAAATCAATTAAGTGAAAATCAAGATGATTTTGATGTACATAGATGCGTACATTTCAGAATTTAGCAGATGCCCTTTAATGATAATACATTTATGCAGCTGAATGTTTTGGAGTACTTTGCTCGAGGGTACTACAGCACCGTTCCAGCTGGGAAGGGAACCCATGAGCCCAGTTCCCTACTGCATACTGTTATGACACTGCCTTCATTCATATCCCTACCCAAAGGAAAATTACTTTCCCTTGATGACATACTCTGCATGAGTTGTTTCATTTAATTCCTAAAACCTCATCGCAGCTCTTGAAGTTAGCTCTCTTATTTGTTTCTCCTAAAGGTTAAGAGCTGTTACAAATTGTGCTTCCTGCTGCTACAATTGGTTGCAGTTTGCTCTGCAATTCCACGCCCGATTGATCTAATGTTCATTTGGCCTAAGTCATTTGGTTTTTTTGTAATTATTGGATACAGCTATATGTAATTTAACCATTCCCTTGAAGGCATACACAAACTCGCAAAAAATAACGTGGAGTGTTTACTAACTAATCTTTTAGATTTTGCAAAATTGTCTGTTCTATTGGTAATTTGCCTGTGTTCATAGACTTGGTGTCTATTCATTTCTTTACTCTTTGACCCCTTGATCTCCAACCAAGATAATCCTTTCTGAAGAGGTGGCAGATTCGGCCCATTGGTATCCCTGCTGTGGGTGTTGATTTATTCCCCGTTGGCTTACTCTCACGTAATGACCTGTCTACAATAGATGGACGCTGTTTTTTTGTACCCACAACTGTACATCTAGGTTTATATTATAGCCCACTTACTGAACTGAAATTGAGTTCATATTGACCTATGGGGAATCCCCTTGAGAATTTAAAGCTGTCTATATTCAGCCTATTCAGCTAGTGCAATAAATCGAGAGCAAACTCATGAATCTTAGCAAACTTTTCCACCCGCTAAGCTCTTTTTTTATTTGCTGTTTGTGAATTTGCTCAGTAAAGTAAATGGCAGATATAAGTGAATAATGGCTCGATTTTTTTTCTTCATATTGACTGAGAAAGCGTTCTGGATCCCAGGAACAGATAAGGTACCACAAGGCAGTTGTGTAGCAAAAGGGTCGTGTTACTATCGGAGAGTGTCATTTGCTCACCGCTTGCTGATTCTGCAAGGACTTAACACCAAAGTGTAAAGCAAAATAAATAATATCTGTATTTAATCTTTGCCTACCCCGCGTGAGCCTGCTTCTGTTGTGTTGAAGAAATGCCTTTTCAAATGAGGCCGAGTGCAGATTTAAAAAACGACTGCTTCTGGGGATACAGCTGGATACATTTTTAAGAATAATATGAGAGCTTGTGTCGAGGTACAGAGCTCTGTAATGTGGTGGGCTGTTAGCGGTGCAGGATAATGACAGGCTGGGCGCTTTTTTTCAAAGGCCAACAGGGAAAGCATGGCTTGGTATGCTGAGCAAAGTATTTATATGCGGCGTGGTTAAGTTGTCTTTATGCTGACTCGGCTACTCGTTGCCAGCACAAAACAAACCCTTTGTGAAAACCGTGTGTGCAGTCGATGCACTCACACTGACAGATTGTATATTGTGTGCCTTAGCAAATTCTACAAACTGCTGTCGTCTATCCCCAAGTTTTTCATCCCATTACCCACATAATGATGGAGATGCGTTTTCCGTGACCTCCCACTTGTAATTTAGCCCGACATATGTCCAAATATGCACCATATTTTTACATTCTCAGTTTTGAAAACAACCACATATATACTGGAACAGTGTTTAATTGGACTAGTGTGAATGCCAGTTGAAAGTGTGGTATGTACAATATATATATATTTTTATGCCGCAACCCACTTCAATCCCTCCCATAACACAGAAGTGGGTCCCACTCGCCAGTTTCGGTAGTATCGGTCTAGATGGGTTCAAACCAGCATAACGTTAGTGGTCCAACGGTCTGGTGGATTCAGAGCCGTAACCCCAGGATATTGTCGCACTGGGGCAGGCTTACAGTTGCAACCGGTCATTCCGAATGGGGAGAGAACGATGGGGGGGAGTGCTTTTAAACACTGCCATCTTAAAATCCCTTTTGTCAAGGCTATTATCATTCTTGCCACATCAAAATTGAACTGTGAAATCTCGAGTACGGGGAAAACAATTTGGCGTGAATTATTGTGCAAAAATTGTTGAAATTGAAAAAAGGTGAAGTGAACACTTATTCAGTGTGAGTTTTTTTTTTTTACGTTCTCAATTTTAAAAGCGCAACGCTTCAATTTGCTTTGCCATCGTGACAGAGTGAATGCAGTGTGAAATTGCCGGTAGGGTTTTTTTTTTTTAAGGTTTACGAGGATTGAGGGGCGTGAGAGGCGGGTTCCCGGGCTGTGTAAGCCCTGTAATTGGCTGTGAGGGCGTGGGGTTTTGGCCGGCTGGTCTGCAGCTGGCCGTTGTTCCTGTCCTCTTCCTCTGCCAGCCATAAGCGCTCCCTCACAGGGCTGCTCCGTCCCTTGCCCTCTACCTTTTCCCCGGTCTCGCCCGTAATTGCGGCTATTTGTAGCAATCACGCTTGCTTCTTTGCTGCCAATTTCGCGTCGGGAGTCTTTCACTATCGCGAGTGCAAACTATCCTGCCTGCCACCTCACTCCGGGAGGGATCGTTTCTTTCTCAAAAGTGTACTGGAGTGCAGGTTTACATTGGACTCCTCATTAATCGCATGATAACAGGCAGTATGATTTGAATGTCCCTTCCTATTGCTTGCTTACATTTGACTGTATAAAAAAAATAAAAACGTTGGAATAATTAGTTTAAGGATATTTAAGTGTCTTTCCCACCATTTTTTCATAATTGAGTGGGGAGCGCCCTCATCGACTGAACTTGTTGGTTACAATGTGGTCAGGGTTTACGTGGAGCTTCGCTAAATAATGAGCAGGTCTTTATTTTCTTATTGTTGGTTTCAAAGAGTAAAAGTGACAAAACACCGTGTACAGATTTGCATTCGCCTCAGAGGTATCCTAAAAACGTAACGGCAAGTTGTTGTTCTTTTTGCTTGAATGTATTAAGCAATACTAGAACGATGCGTTCTGATAACGCTGTTTATGACAAGTGCCTTTCAATGATATTGTCTGGGGTGTTTTGTAAGCAAAGAGCAGTTCCTTTGCTTTTTCTACTTTGCTCTTGGTGACTGATTGCATCTATGGTGGCCCCACATTTTACCCCCGGGCCTGCTGTTTGAATAGTCCTGATATACGCTTTTCTATTTAATATAGTGGACTCTTGAGTTTATAGTACTAATCAGCTGCATAGTGTGATGAATCCTCTTCAGTAATCGTATAGTGTAGTGGGTTCACAGCTGAGGTCAGGTCTGTGCTCACCACTTCCTCTGCCTTCCTGCCTGTTTTATAGTCTGCTAGATATTCAGGGCACAGATGATGATCTGCCGAAGTTCTGGCCGCCCCTGTGTAGAGAATACTCCGAACAAAAACTGTTTCCAAAGCCATGCTTAAAATGCAATAAGTGCATGTTGTGGAAGCTGCTAGGCAATGCGTCATCTTGACATTTCAAATTGTGGCCTCTGAATGGCCGTATGATGCTAAACCATTATGTCTGCCTGGGGATTTGAACACTGGATGTTTCTGAAGCTTTTCCTCCGCACAGGTCATTCTCCTTTTTATACTTAAAAGAAACGAAAAAGCATTCTAAAAGGGCTCCAGCACGGTCCCGCCGTGCGATTAATTCTACATTGTCATTCACAGGAGGACAAGAGCGCAGTTTAGCTTGACGGGGTAATGGCTAAATCTTTTGCCATTTCGAAGGCTTTCGTTAAATAAGCAAAAGCAAAATAAACGGAAGTCGAGAATTGCCATAAACCGGCGTCGTGCAGTGGAACAGGAAGTGTCATCTTTTATTGAAGTCTTCATCACGTTCGGTTATTTTAAAAGACAATGTCCGTGCCTAATGCACTCCCTTTGTATTAAAGGAAAGTTTTAAAGTAGGAAGCAATCATTCCTAACGTTCTGGATTCATGCAGCGTGTTGTAAGCAAAGGTCCCCCTACGTTCTGTGCGCCGAATGAGGGAGCAGCACATTCGGATGAAATGAGAAACCTTATTATTAAAACCTTATTAAAATTGAAAAGCTTCCACAGAGTACATGTTGTATATATCTGAACTTTGTAACCGTAACAAGCCCAAAAAATTTTTATTTCTTGCGGGGCCCGGGAAGCATACGTTTGGTTACGTCTGAATAGAACATCAGTACTTTGCCCTAACAAGATCAGTGAATATTTATATCATTGATTTAGCCGGGGCTTGAAATTCACGGCGAGGCGAAAGGTTTCTCTGCCCCTGTGCGCGGTTCGCGCTCGGCGAACGCCCGGCGAATCGTCTGCGGTCACGCGTCGGCTCGCGGCGCCATACGCCTCCCCGCCGTATGCGGCGGGGCGCGGAGCGGGAGGGAGGCGGAGCGTTCCTCCCGAAGACACGAGGAGCAGGGGCCAGATGGCGCCCCAGATGTGAGCGAGTTTAGCTCCCCTAAATGAAAAGTGCCCCGGCCTTCAAAGGTTCCACACCTAATGAATTGGCTGCAGTTCCCTGGATAGTTTTTTTTTTAAGTTGGGGGTGGGGGGGTGGGGGGGGGGTGGGGAGGTGAATATAACATGGATACAGTTCTTCTTTATTTTATTCCATTTCACGCACCCTTTTCTTTCAGGTCCTTGCGCTGTCGCCATGGCTTTAATTGTGACTTATCTTTGTGTGTAAGCCTTTCTTAGGGGGGCCTTTTCACCACGTGAAATCCTCCCGACTGTAGCTCGGGGTCGGAGTATTTTATGTCTTCCTAAGCCCCTCTGTGCTGTGGAACATTGTGAATCGTATGGAAAAGGGATTCAAAGATGGCATTACTGGACCCCCCCCCACCCCCTTAAATAAGCAGGTTCTTGCAAGCACTGTATTTAATGCGTCTTGAGCTGTGAAAGGGCAACATTCTACCACTGTGAACGCGACATTTGTCAAGGGGTAGGACGTGATTGGCTAAGCTCTTGGTCACATGAGTAAATCTCTCTTTACTTGTCAGCTGGCGTCTTAAACGCTTAGCTGTGCTCTCTCACATGAACTTATGCTTTTGTTCCCGATGGTTGATTTCGGTACTTTCTGAAATCCTGCTGTGGGGGAGAGAAGTACTTTTTGATGCACTCAAACGTAATATTCATCATTTCGCCGTTTAATCGTTTTCCCTTGTAATAGTGCCTAGTGCCTAAACATTGTCCCTGCTTAACCTTTCTCAAAAAAGTAGCCTATTCTTTTGCCGGACCCCTGACGTGTAGAGGTACGTTTCTTGGGGCATATCAGTTATATTTTTCATTAACGCCAAGCCAACGCAAGAGGTGGCGCTGCATGTTAGCACAGGTAACGGAGAGTTCCAAAGCAGCTCTTCCATGTACTGTGCCCTTTTGGAACGTTCCAGAATGAGACGTCGATGAAATGAATGCTTACTCGCGCAAGATTTTTCTCCCCCTGCCTGTAGCTCCCCCGAGTCTCGTGTACCAGCCTTCGGCTGTCCCTACTCGGATATGAACGTGAAGAAGGAGGTGACGCTCCCGGACCGGCTGGGGGGAGAGAAGCAGATCACCTTCGTCCCCGTCCACTTCGTTCAGAAGACGAGGCGCCTGAGCGCCGGCGACGAGGGCGAAGGGCCCGAGGACCCCCGCGAGGCTCGCGTGGAAACGAGGTGCGAGGAATGCGGCCGGAGCACGGTTTTCGCACGCCGCCCCGCCGGCCAGATTAAGCGCGCCGGTGCGCCGAGAGGTCCCGGGTGACGGCCGTGGCTCGGCTGCGAAGCGCGTTCTCCTCCAGGCTCCTTCAGGCAACGGAGGTCTTTTGCTCACTCTTACCTCGGGAGCGGCACAGCGTGCAGCTGGCGGTGAAGCCGGCCAGATAAGTGCATTAGGCATATTTCCCAGAATGCATTTGAATCCTCAATCTCTGCAGCAGAAAGCTTAAACCCGGTGCCAGTATGTGAAAGGATATGCCAGCAGCCACGGGCCAGGAATTCTCTCGCAGTGGGTGTCGAGGCATCCGATTCAGATTTATGGCGTGGAAACGGAGATAAAATAAAAATAAACTTTGGCAAAATCCATAGCACGACTCCACTGAGTCTATCCTCAACAGATTAATAACAGACTCCTGCTGTCTTAGCGCCTCAGTGAAAACCCAATCTTAATAGAAGAGATAGAGTGGGTTTTTATTTATTTATTTTTTTAATCATGTGTCTAGGTTTTCATTTTCTATTTTAAATCGACAGTGGTAGGGAAAAAAATGTGCCCTTTCCAAGAGAAGTGTAGATTTTAAATTGTGCCTGTGTTTTCACAAATATGAGTTGAGACATGTTCTGTTAAATGTTGACTCAGCACTTCGCATCCATCCGCTTATTCAAGGCTCAGAATGATATTATTAAATTGCATTTTCCTCCTCCGCGCAGACTAGTCAGTGGCTGCCTTGGAAGCCAGTCTGAGGCAATCAGTGGTGTGATGAATGTTTTTGATAAACATTTCCTTTGGGGGACGGATGTGCTCCACAACAGCATCTATCATTGCAGCCTTTATGTTATTATAGTACAGTATTACAGTAGGCTATCCTTTAGAAAAAGTATACAGGAAAGAAAAACTGCCTTTTGTTTTTCCCGGTCCACACGCTCCTGTGCATGAATTATTTTAATCCATTTTAAAGAATGCACTGTTTCCCCTGATAACACTTCAAAAGTTAGCGAGAGCATGCTGCATGTATCCTCTGATTTTTCCAGACTCCGTACTCTAAAGTAGGTATCTGCACTTTGTCTACGCAATTATTTGGCACAGCCTGCTGTGAGTAAAAGCCAAAGGAAGGAATTTCTTGTTCTGGTTGATTCCCCAGAGCCATGCTGTCGGGTTACGAGGGAGCGAGCCGTCTGAGGGGACGCTACGCCTCCAACCCCAGGCCTCCCGGGTACGCGCTGGTGAAGAGGGAGCACAGGGACCAACCTTACGCTCAGGAACACAAACCGCCCGCTCCGCACGGGAAGAGGGGCAGGCCGCCGGGCAGGTAGGCCAAAATCCCCTCCCGCATTCTGAAGCTTTCTGAAAAGGGCGCAGCCCTGACTGTTGGACGTAAAGCTAGCGGGACGCCTGCCCTCGTAGAAGAGGCAGCTCCTATTCAGCTGGCGATTGTTTCGGACGTTTCGGATGTCAGGGTGGTTTTGGAGGGGCAGATGGGAGGGCAGTTGAGGACCTCTTCCTGAATATGGCTTCTGTATTAGTGAGGACCTCTTATTGTGTGTGACCAGTTAGTTCAGTAAACATGTTTAGTAGATGTTCAAATTAATTGTTGCATCTCTCTATCTAATATTTACCTATTTGAAGGGGGGAAGACAAACACAAAAGGCTATTAATAACACCTTCCTCTGTACCGTCCTTTGTGAAGTGCTTCTTACTGAATATTCAGGCTGAGAGGCATGCGCTAGCATGAGCATAAATGCAATTTCATAAATAATACACATATCAAATAATAGGGAGAGGTAGGTTAAATTGTGTATGCATACAGATGCTAGAAGCAGATACAAAACATTATGAAAATAGAACAATACAGTTGAAGAAAGCTAAATTGTGTAGGCCTACTGTGTTAAATACTATGTAATTTTGAGGTTTTTGAGTATTGGTGTGTAGGTACAGTTGAAGTCGGAAGTTTACATACACTTAGGTTGAAGTAATTAAAACTCATTTTAACCACTCCACAGATCTTATGTTAGCAAACTATTGTGTTGGCAAGTCAGTTAGGACATCTACTTTGTGCATGACACAAGTAATTTTTTCAACAATTGTTTACAGACAGATTATTTCACTTTTAATTCACTATATCACAATTCCAGTGGGTCAGAAGTTGACTGTGCCTTTAAAGTTTTAATATTTGGTCGCATATCCTTTGCATGCCATGACTTCCTGATGCCTGTGACCCAACAACATCAAAAGACTCTTGATATCTTATTTTCTGGTACTCTTACAAGCGATACTATAACTTCTCTGCATTTAAATTGATCTCTATGGGAATTTGGGGGTGGGACTAGATTTAGCTGTAAATTACACTGGAACAGTATGGAAACACATGGTTGGCTAAATGGCTAAAAGTCATCAAGGGTCTGACGTATCAAACAAGCCTTAAATCATCACTCTGCTGCCAGAAATACAGTAGATATGGATGGATAACTTGAAGGGTTTCTTCTCCTGACTTATTTTTCCATAGAGTTCAATAGGACAATTTGTCAGGAGAAACAACCCTTAAAGTGATCCATCCATATCTACTACATATCTGGCAGCAGAGTGATGGTTTGAGGCTTGTTTGATACCTCAGACCCTTGATAACTTGCAGCCATTTTACCAATCATGTATTCCATACTGTTCCAGCATAATTTACAGCTAAATCTAGTCCCACCCCCCAATTCCCATAGAGATCCATTCAAATGCAGAGATGTTATAGTATCGCTTGTAAGAGTACCAGAAAATAAGATATCAAGAGTCTTTTGATGTTGTTGGGTCACAGACATCAGGAAGTCATGGCATGCAAAGGATATGCGACCAAATATAAAAAAAATTTAAAGGCACAGTCAGCTTAGTGTATGTAAACTTCTGACCCACTGGAATTGTTATATTGTGATATTGTGAATTAAAAGTTAAATAATCTGTCTGTAAACAATTGTTGGAAAAATTACTTGTGTCATGCACAAAGTAGTCCTAACTGACTTGCCAACACTATAGTTTGCTAACATGAACATCTGTGGAGTGGTTAAAAATGAGTTTTAATGACTTCAACCTAAGTGTATGTAAACTTCCGACTTCAACTGTATATCTAAGACAAAGGTGGCGGTTTGAGCTCTCGTTGGCAATGATGGATAAAGTTTGATTTAAAAATGCTGCCTATTTTAGCATTGAAACTGTGAGCTTTTAGTATTCAGTCTTTCCCGTTTTATATTTTTATCTTTGCCTGTTTGCCAGTGTCTGCTAACTGGAGGATGCATCCAGGGCTGGAGTTTATCCAGTTAGACTGAGAGGCGGGGGTCCTAAAAATACAAAGAGATTTTGCAGAGCTCTGCCTTTTTAGCCCGGTTTGAAGTGTGTTTATAGCAACGACTGAGTTTAAGTCTGTTTATAGCAATTAGCGGGTTGACGTGCGTGCCTTTCGAACGAGCGTTGTCTGCGAGCACGCGTGCTGTAGCTCATCACAGGAGAACCTGGGTAATCTGGCTCAGGGGAAAGGTTTTTGTTTTTTTTGTGCATTGCCTTTGATCTTCGGAACATGCCGGTGCTTCAGAGAGGGAAGTGTCAGGCACTCAGCTTTCCAGCTTCCTGAGCGATGCGCCCGACGCAGGGGCCAAGGCCCCCGCGGGCCGCCGAACGCTCAAACCGGTCAACCTCGACGGGCCCGGCGGTCTCCTGTAATTAAAGCTGCGTAGAAAATTCTGGATCCTTTCATCAATCGATCTTTCAGTGTGGCAGCGTTTCTCGCACACTGCTGACTGCCTGTTTCAGGACGTAGTGCTGGGGGGTGACTGTCACCCGATGAGATATTTTGCAAGTCATGATTTTTCATATGTAAATGCATCCCTATAAGGCAGAACTGCACTGCTTTTGAAAAGGGGGTAGAAGTCTGCGTGCTTCTCTGCCCTTTATTTTCAGTACATGGTGTGCATTCTGGCCACTTATGCTCCTTAAAAAAAATTCAGAAGGTCCTTGACAATATTCACAACATAATATGAAATGTCTGCAGTGAGCATGGTTAATCCCTCATCGCATAATCAGGAATCAAACCGTTCATCACGTGCATTGTCCAGTATCATTGCATCTCACAAACGTTCGTCGTAAGCAGATGTTATTTCTGTCCGTAGCATTGAGAGCTTTAGCCACAATCTATCACGTTTGGTTTATAGTTGTTTTTCATTCGGTCGTTTGACATAAACAGAGGAGCCCCGTATGCACAGCATTCGCTGTAAGGTCACTTTTGTTGATGCCGAAGCGTTGAAGTCGTTAGCATGATCCCGCACGGAGCCCACGCAAAATTCCTTTCTGTTTTTTTCCTTCTCACTTCATTATATTTTCGTGAAAACTATGACCTAATCTGTCTGCTTTTAAAAGGAGGATTTTTGTTTGCAGTCAGATTTACTTCCACCTACACTGACACACTAAATCATGCCAGCAGTTTTGTTTACGTAGTAATATCATAAATAAATGTAAATAAATTCATATTTATTTATGTATTAAGATCGGAAATAAATATGAATAAATTCATATAAATGTACATGTAACCTGACTCAGTCAGTTACTCACATCTGATGCCCTGTTTATAACATTTCAAACCGTAACTGTAAACAAATGTGCATACACAGAACTACGATTAGGGAGTGCTGATATTTGTATTGTAAGTCTTTCATAATGGGGAATGCCTGGCCAAGGTGTCCTTAGTTAATAAGAGAGGGCATCGCACTGTGGGCTTGATTCTCAAAGTGATTCTGTCAGCCCTGTGTGTCTGATGGACAGTCACTTTTTAATAAGAAACGGTAAAGCAATTTTAGCTGGAAAAATCATTTCCAAAACTAAACCCACTTTCTTTCCACAATGCAGCAGGTGCGAATGGGTTTTATTTGTTATTTTCAACACACAGGAAGCCATTCTTAGCACATAAATATGTTTTTAACACCCAATTTTGTACGTGTCTTGCAATGTTTTGTGTTGTGTGGGAGTGAGCATGGAAGGTGTGCTTTTTATCGAGGAGGGAGGAATTCTATGTGTAAGGTTTTTAAATTTTGACGCGCTAGCGTTTGCTGGTACTTCTACCACGTGGAGCTGTCCTCACAGTTAGAAAAATCAAGGGCATCAAGGTTTCTGAAAATAACGACATTATCTTTTGGAAATCCTCGTAAAAAGCTTCTTGTCCCTGTTTTATGCAAATTATTCCCTTGGAAACTGTTCCTGGGTTCAAATCTACATTCTACTCAAAATGTTTTGAGTTAAGCAAATTTATCCTGACACAGCATTCATTTTCAGGGATGTTTGAAAAATTTGAAAAACACCTGAAATGGTTTAGTAAGTGTGGGAACTCCACTTTAAGCCACAGTCATAAACTGTTGCATGCTAAGTAAATATCTCAAACACAATGGGCCTCATTCACCAACCATTCTATGAACAAATTTGCTCTTAAGTTGCTCTTGACTTAATTTAATGTTTTGTATGAACATTCTGGCATTCGCCAATGTTTTCTTACTTGGGATTTTTTTCTTGGGTGGAACAGAAGCTCAGAACAAACATCAGTTAATCCCAAAATGTTTGTAAAAACGTTTTAAAGAAAGTCTCAAGAACAAATTTGTTCGTAGAGTGATTGGTAAATGAGGCCCAACATTTGGCATAACAAGCATGTGTACAGGTACTTTGTTATAGGCTTGTTATTTTATAAAACATGGTTAAGAATTTAATTGTTTAAAATGAGAATATTCATTATGCCTTAATTTGATGCTATGCCAATGTCACGCATTTCCGTTTATCTGACTTAATTTCATATTCACATAAACAAGTCGGTGCCAAATTAGGCAGAGATTTGTGCAACCACGAGAATACAATGTTGGCTGAGGCCGTGTATGGCCTGTCAGCCAAAGCACACTGTTCTAATCCCTCCAGCTTTCTGAGATCCCTGCCTCCATCACTTTGAGGCAGCTGGACCACCCCACAAATCTCTAAGATCTTCGTTACTAATGTTCTTCTGTCACAAACTGTAAGAAAGTGTCTGTATATTGTGTAAAATAAAGTCAGAACTCAGTCTGAAGCATCTGAACACCAAGGGCCTAGTCTTTTGACTTTTGTGCTCTTGCGTCTCAGCGTTCCCACACTCACGAATCAGCGGGGCACCGCAGCTCACTGAGTGTAACGTTTTCTATCTGACCGCGAACATCAGGCCCACCGTGGCTCAGCTCGCCCCTTTCCATAAGTCGGCACATTCCCTCCCGCAAGCTTGCACTTCAGGTCGAGCAGGAAGACTAAGAGCAGGGGGCCGTCATCTGAAAGCCCCCTTTTCACTGTTCCCAACCGCCACCGCCGCGGAGCGACGCCGTCACCCCAACCGCACGCATGAAAGCACTGAAACCACAGTCAACGAACCGTGCCTTCTGACTGAAACACTTATCCCCTGTTGTTCACGCCATGGTCGTTTCTGGAATGTCCCTTTTCGAGATGTGGTTAACATTTAAAGGAAGACGTCTCGTTGAGCAAGTGCTCATCCAGACACTCTGGACCTACCCAGTGAAACTGATTCTTATGACACTTCTTAAGTCCTTATCTTTTAATGTGGACTACAAAAGGGAGCAACATTCAGCAACTGGTTAGTGTTCCTCTAATAGTATTCATGTTTTATTCTTTTTTTCTCATTGCACAGGAGAAAAAAGTATTTCCTTATGGAAATGTAATATACTGTAGTATATTTTAAATATATTGTGAAGATAATTTTGATATATTTACAATATACTGCAGCATACTCTTTTTTCATAGGGGATTAGCTGCCAAAGAATCTCAAAGTTTGTTTTTTGTGCATGTCAGTTATTTTAGTCCCTGTTGTGTCTTTTTGTTTAACTGACCTTCCATACAGTATGAGTCATAAGATATTTGTGCACGATATTTTGTGAATTGATCGTATATTTCATTGTACCCGTTCAAATATTAGACTATAACTAGATTGGACTACTTGTTATATATATTTTTATTTATTGTATTATTTTACATATACCCTCGGTATATGGTATATGTTGGGTGGGCTCTCCAAATAAATCTGTTGTTGTTGGAGTTAAGCTGGTTCGGTTGAGGCAGATTTTACATCCCACAGTGCTCGTTGGTGTCAGTTAGTGTGACAACGTGCCGTCCCCCAGCCAGGACCTGCAGGTCTGCTTTACAGAATAGTCTAAAGGCCAGTTCAGACCAAAGATTCGCGACGCAACAAAACCGTTTTACAATGTTGCAGAGAGGAAGTGCAGCAGTCTGAACTACCCCGTCTCAGAAAGTCAGATGTCGGCGCTTGCCGTTGCAGGCGATTCATGTTGTCTATTCGCAGGTGGCGAGTTTTAGAACACAACGTACGTCAGTGCTAAGTTAGTGCTACGTTTTTTTTTTAGGAGTGATGCTGTCTCTGTAATTCATATTTTGTCTTCGAATCACCGATGACACCAGCTGTTCACAATCGTTACTTTCATACATTTGACATTGATATCGCAACCAGGAAGTAACTATGATGAAGTGGAGAGAATTGTTGCTATAGTAACCGTAAACAACGTCTCATCTCATTGCTTTGATGTGAACGGGTCAGTTTTAGAATGTTGTAAACCATGAGTTTTGCCAAAAGTCGCCAGTTGCTGTTCGTTGCATCGCAAATCTTTTGTCTGAACTGGTCTTGACAAACCGTAAATCTTCCAAAGGCACAAGGACACCCAATCAGTGGTTAGAGTAGCCAGTAAAGCGATTGGAGTGGGCCAAGCACAAATCCAGGATATGTCCCTTAAGCAGGTCACCAGGAAGGCCTATTCAATCCTGGACTGCTCTGACCATCCACTCCATAAGGAGTTTGAGCTTCTTCCTTCTGGCCACCAATTTAGGAAGTCCCAAATAAAACCAAGGCATGCCAGAGACTGTGGCCATAAACAAACTCAATCACTTGACATAATAATGACTTGGTTCTTTTTGACCCTGGCGCTTTACATATAGCAATATTTACAATATTTATATAAAAGGAATAGTTTGCATTTTTTAGACCCAGGTCCCCTGAGCTACATACCACAAATAATTTCATAAATTGGGGAACATATGGGGCTCAAGTCCTCCTGTCTCGAGTACGCATAGCTCATTCTCTGTTAGCCGTTAGCTTTGTTAGCCAAATAACATTGATTTAATGGGGGTTTACAGACACCCCCTGACGGCTACTTAACAAAGACACAATTAATAAACCAAACGTTTTATATGTAGTATTTGGTGTTAGTCACTTCCTTTAGTCTTGCTTATTTGTTTTCACCTTGTATTTATTTTGTGATATGTTTTATTGCATGTTGTTTTATGTGTTCTTTGTGTTGTATTTTTATCCTCGCTGTAAACAAGGATGTCCCTCGGGACTATAAAGTTGAAAGTCAACGTCCACATCGCCCTGACGTTCCCAGACACAGCTCCGGCATGAAAAGTTGTGCGGCGCTGTCCCCCCTGGGTTTAATGCCACAGCTCCACGCCTCGGTAAACTCATGAGACATGTCCGTGCCAGCCGGTATTCCGGCTGCACCCTGCCTCTGCGCGAACGGGAGGACATGTCGCCCGACACTGCTCAGACAGGGCAGGCAGTCCGTCACCGGCAGGTGGCTGCGGGTGTCGGCCCAGGTCAGACCTGCGCATCTGCATGCATCTCGCTCGGCCACCCCAACTGTTCCAGTAAAACGGCAGCTGGGTAAATACGCGACGGTGGTGTGTGCAGTGTCAAGAGCATATTGACATAGACTTAAGCCAAGTAAATGATAAGGGTCATGCCAAAGGTGGTTATTCCTTCCAGTGCCTCTCTCTTTGTGTACCTGATGCTCACTCTGATTCTTGGTGCTATAGTTAATTAGTTCCACTTGGCAGGATAATCACCCTCTCTCCCCCTTTCTCTCTCTCTCTCTCTGCATACTTTAGGCTTTCTCAGTCAACCAAGTATCTGAAAATCAAAGAAGAGGAGGAGGAGATTGATCTGCAGAGTGTGTTTAAAGGTAACACATTTTACACATTTCCAGTTGACATTTTCATAATTTTAGATTTATTTTTACGAATAATATAAATCTGTGCAGTTGACAGAACCCATTACGCATTTTCTTGCATGCGTGTCAGAAAACCCCATTTATTTAGAAAGCACGGGCTAAGAAATTATATTCACTTAGCTGATTTAGTTGATATTAGACTCCTTTCAATATTAAACATTTGTAGTTGCTTTACAGGAAGGATTTCTTGTGACACATCAGGCATTCGCTCGGATTTAATCGTTTCTTCATCAACTTTTTTTATGAAATGTCTGAGTACCATCTATAAGCTGCTAACCCATCCAATTAGCTGGTCACCTTTGATATTTAACTTGTTATTAAGGCCACGTTGCCACCAACAGAAGTGGTTTTTGTTCATTCAATCTATATTTTATACTGAAAATTTCAGCAACAAATCTTGTTTGCTTATGTTCCATTGATAAGCTGGTATACCAGTCCAATAAGTTACTCAACCTGGTAAACCATGGCAATAGGCTAATTCAACATATAATCTTTTCATGCAGTTATTTTACCTCATTATATCCATCATTGGAAATGAGCATTTAAACAAAGAATCTTGCTTTCATAACTGAACCAAATAGAAACGTACATTTTTAATGGATTTGGTCTAACCTCGTTAGTCTTATCTGACTTCAGGTTAGCCCTGACTGAACTGCCGCGTCTCGCGTTCAAGCCAGCGTTTAAAAACAACGGCCGTTTTCAACGTTCGCCTTTTAATTGTCACACATTTTGAGGAACAATTGTGTTGACGGTGAACTCGACGCGTGTCGAGGACTGTTCTCCTGGGCGATTTTACGGTTCAGGGCCAAGCGCGAGGGCCTCCAAGAAACACCGTTTGAGGTACTTAAATTTAATGGGCTGTGAAGCTCAAGGCCATACAGTCGTTTCAGAACACTAACTGAAAGCTGTTCAGCACCCAGCGGTGAGCTATGAAACCAGGGGACAAGCTTCACCCTCTGTGCCCTCTTAGAACTGTACTTGCATCGTTCATTCAAGGAAAGGAGCATGTGAATTTAATGGAGTCAAAATGTTGGTTCATAAAGTAAAATGGTGATCTTTAAATGCAAAGCTATTTCATACGCCCATTAATGATATAGGACTTTGTCTGTTGCTTTGAATTTAAAGCAGGTTAATAATAGTTTTCCTTTGAGGAAATTACAGGCTGCGATCCACTGTTAAAGACGCGGTACCTCTTCCAAACGCCTCACCCAGTTGTCTTATCTTCAGTTGCCCGAGGTTAATGAATCACCACCCTGGGATTTAAGCACGGAACGATTCAGAAAACAGTTCATCTTTTATAAGCTCATCACGTTGAGAGGCCTATTCTTATGTCTGCCTGCTCATGATGGATACTGAGAACTGCCAAACACATCATACGAGTGTCCCCTGTTCCTCTGAAACACTAAATGTCCTGCGTTATTTTCCTCTCCACTGGAAGAAATATTTGTAGCAGTGATTGCATCTGCATTCATATTGGGAACTTAAACAATTGTTATGAATCGCTGACTGTTTCCATGGAGACTAAGGCCTCAAGCTCGTATTAATTTTGCAGTAAGCGGAAGGTTTGAAGTCCTTAACACTTCCATTACTGTCAGTGGGAGCCAAAAGCCTTTGTTTATTTTTTTAGTTTTTGTTTTTGCATAATATTTTTTTTCGCCGAGGAAAAAAGCCATCTAAAAAAGAGCCCCTTTGCATATCCTTTTGGACCGAGCGCGTTTGTTAGCGGCTCATCCAAGTGAAAAACTAATTTTAGCACTTCGCCTGCAACATTGTCCCCGCCCCGCTGGGATGATAAGAGGAGGTGAAAGAGAGCGAGGTGTGATGACAGAACATATTACTTCCACCGCCGGGCCAGCCAGCCGTGCATATTGTGACCGCCCGCCATCTCCCTGCCGCTCTCCAACACGCGCGGCTGCTTTGATATGTTGAGTTGGTTGTTTTCCGATATTTTTTTATGATTTTTTTTCACCGGTCACGTGGCGTGTGCTTGAGTGGCCGGTTTGTTGAATTTTGTGTGGTTATACGTACAAAATTTACATGGTTATGCCGTACGTTGCCGTGCATGTCATCCCCGGAGAATGAAGGACGCGCTAAGGTGCGGGTGTGGGAATGAGGGGTGGGTTCTGGTGTCCGTAGATCCGATACGTATTTTGTGAACGGCGAAGCATCGGCGTCTTCGCCATAATGGTTTGACGCGCTCTCGGTCTAACCCTCCGTTGGGGTTTGGCAGGCCGAACGTTCAGGGTGCGGAGTTCATTCGAGCGGCGTCGCTTTCCGCGGGAAACATCTCTCTGACCCCCTTCGCTTCCGCAGAGCTCGTCTCTCCCTTTGTCAGATGCATGAAGGCGACGGCTTTCCACTGAGGATGGCAACTCCTACCAGGCCGGGCTTTGTTACGAGCGTTTAATTTCGCTGTGGAAATCCCCGCCTTCTCACTTTGACAAATTTACCACCATGGCAGGCGCAAAGTAGGTGATGAAAGCTGAGTGAATTTTAGTAGAATCCGCGTGCGTGGTGAGAGCAGCAGATAAGGCCGCAGAGCGACTGCCTCCCTGAGGCCAAGGGAGGGCAGGTGAGAGGATGGCCTTGACCGGGGTTAGATACTAGCAGGCAGAGAGCTGTCAATCACTCAGCTGGCATCAACTTGCAGGAGCAGAAGCCACAGTATTTTCAGTCTAATGTTTTCAGTCTAATTCATGTGTTTTCAGCCTTTAAAGAAAGTTTTACTAAACTGCATTTAGAGACCCTGCAGTGTTTAATTTGTAATTATTTTGTTTCCTCGTGGTGAAATCATTTGACCCAGCCTTGAAATTGTCTCTTAACCAAAGTTAAAGGAATTCAAAAGGCGTTTTTGAAATGACACACCTTTGAGAATGACTCGATTCAGCGGAGCAGATACTTTAAAGAAGAAAAACGGATCAAGAGGCTTCACGACATTTCTCAAAATGTGGGGAAACCGCAGGAAATCGCACTCTGTACAAATACACGTATCTAGAGCTTTGTTTCTGGAGCCTGAAATCTGAGTTCACATCAATATTGGCACAATTATGGAATATGAAACAAAAAGATGTAGCCAAGGAAAAACACTGAGATCCTGAACATTTAGATTGGTGCTCATTTTCCTGAAAACAGCAAATGAGGCATTTTTGCTCTGTTTGCGTAAGCAGTCTACAGATGTTAACAAATCAATTTGATTGCTGATATCAGCAGGAGTCTTGGCAGTATTGACTTTTTGCCTTCAAAGTAGTCTCGTAGGAGGTGGCAAACTGTCAAAAAAGCTTATGTTCTGAGTCCAACCATCCCCCCCCCCCCCCCTTTCAACCACCCACAATAAGGCACGGCGGCGTTATCGCCGTCACACAACGTCATTAATGTTTATCCCTGGTCCGTCGGCTGCCAGTCTGTCGTGGCCTCACTACTTCACGTTGAATCACCAGGGACACGGGACGCCTCTCTCTCCTCGCTGCGGGAACAGACGGTCACTAGTAGGACCTGGCTGGGGAGAATGACGTCGCAGACAGTCATTGTAACGTAACAAACCCATCTGGCCTTTGCAATTCACACATTGGGCTGCGTTGGCCCGGTCGCCGTACGGCACGCGATACCGAGTTGTTCCGATCATCTCGACGACCAGTCGGCAAAACGTTCAAACGGAGGAATTTCCACCCGTAGGCTCAAATGTCGGTTCAAAAGGCTGAAATGTGTTCCTGGTGTGCAGTCGGTCATTATTCAGTGTTGGGGACTTAAGGACGGAAAGCGCAACGTTAAAGCAGGCCTGATATTAATAGCCAATTGGCTTGTGCTGTGGCAGCGACCGTCCTTCTCCCTATAATCTGTCTGTTGCCATAGCGCCTGAGGGGAGAGCTTGCTTTCTAGTCAGCCGGTGTAACTAGGGCGACACCACAATACTCACCTTTCAGAGCAGGTCTGTACACTTTCATCTGTTGCCATGGCGGTTTTTCCACGTTCTAGGCGTGTCCTTTCCGGGCCTCTTTTACTGACCACAAGAATGCAGTATGCGTCACACTTGGAACACAGAGCTATGTGATGCAACAGATTCCAGTGAAACCGTTGGCTGCTTCTCAAGAATCTAGTCGTGGACAAGTAAGGACACAAAAGAGCAACCCTTATGGAAAATTAATACACTGCAGTATATTGTAAATATATCAAAATTATCGTCACAATATATTTAAAATATACCGCAGTATATTACATTTCCATAGTGGAAGATAACTGACATCATGGAAGTTGCTTACGTGTGATTGGGTCCCTCAGCACTGAATGGGGCAAACTAATTGATTAATGGGAAGCAGCAGAACTCCACTCATGTCAAGTGAATTGAAAATGGCAAGTTTTGTGTTCCTTTTCAGAATTAAAAAAAAATGAAAAAACACCGAAAGTAACCCAGTGGCAGCAGTTGTCCCAGTTTTTCTTGCAGATGTGGGTTAATGAGAAGGAGAGGCAATTTTCTCTTGTTAATTGTTGGATGTTAGTCTGCGCTAAGTGTGGAATATCCAGTAAAGGACGATATGTCATGTCAAATTGGTACAAATAGCTTGCCGTCATGATGCACTGAAAATACTTTTGTTTCTTAAAGGAACAAAAAAGGTAGGAAGGCATCTCTAAACGTTCAAAAGAACAGAAAGTTTGAACGTTAATTACGTGGGACTGGATTATGATGAAGTAGATTTGCTGGCGAAAGCAATCTTTTCAGGCGGTGTTCTGGCTCTGCCTAAGAGAGCATGATAAATTGGGAAATTGGAACACAACAGGGGGAAAAAAAAGTAATTTATGTCGAATTGGAAGCGCTTGAAGCCCTTCCTCAGCTGCAATCTGCAGTGCGCACACAGTCGCTGCAGTCGTCCTCCAGAGGGTCATTTCCCAGAGGGTGGTTCAAATCCCTCGCAGCATTTGCTGCGGTTGCCATGAGGGCAAGGGGTTAGTGGCACCGACTGTTCGTAAACCTCTTCACATAATGAAAGATGTCAACATGACGACGGATTCCACTCCAGATTGCGTCAGCGTTATCCCATCTCCTAAAAGCTTTGCCAAATTGCCCTCTTCTCATGTTTCAGAGGCGGGTTTTCTTTGACCAGATGACATTTGTGTGCGTGCGTGCGTTCATGCGTGTACCCGTGCACTTGACCCTGCTCACAGAGGTGCCCTCACACTGCCTCACACATTCGTCTTTATCCCTGACATTGTCAGAAGCAGCCGCCCGCCCTCACTGTGCAAAAGTGCCCTGAAACATGAGCAAGAGCGGGTGAAGGGTTCACCCCTCCGCCCAGCTGGGGGCAGTCATCCGCACAGAGCGCCTTTATTCTGTGATACGATCGCATGGCGATGGCTGCAATCGCACCCCATTCCCTGAATGTTCCTCTAAATGACATGCTTCTCCTGCCACCGTTCTCTGTGTCTCCGGACACGCCCGACCCCCACCACAGCTCATCCAGCTATGGTCGTAACCCTTGGGGCCGAGCCATTGGAGGATCTCGTCTGGTGGTAGTCGAGACGACCTCTGTGCCAGTAGCTCCGATTAGTTCTCTTTTATTAACCGTGAGCGTGGCGATAGTACTCTGAAGCCTAGCGCTCGTAGCACAAGTAGCACAAGCTCATAAGTTCAGTGGCTGTCGATTGTCTTTATGACGTGTAACCACTGAAAGCTGCGTACCGTCTGCACGAGTGCATGATAATGCATCATTATGGATTTGGAGCAAGGTTTTGTTGATGAATAATTCAGAAAAATATTTGAAATGACAGCTTTCACAGTTCACAAAGAGGACCTCAGTTGAAGCCGATTACTGTCGTGGCTGAAATGTTGAAGTTGAAATGTAGTGTAATCACTGGCATTAGAATGTAATGTAATCTCTCATTGAACTGGAAGTTGCTATGACAACGCTGAGATGTCACTTCCTCTAAACATATGTCCATTGCATTAAAACCTTCACAGGCCATTTTTGAAAATGTCTCATGCCTGTTTAAGAGGCATATGCCTGGCTGCTAAACGTGCCAATTTGTTCATATTTTGTGGAATTTCCATTAAGTATTCAAGATACTCATTTTGTGCGCAGTGGGAATGGCGTGCCATAAATATTAAATATTATCCTGTTTTTATATTATATTTTCCATTGTGATATAATCGTCCAAATGCTACATTGAGTTCACCAGTGTTCAGATATTTCGGGCTGATATTTTACCTTTATATAGTTTGACACTTGACTCCATTCCGAAAATGTGTGTGTGTGCGTGCGAATGCGCGTGCGAGTGCGCGTGCGAGTGTGCGTGCGTATGAAGACCCATTGATGTCAAAAATAACGAAACACATGCGCAGCAACGCCTGCTTTGATGCATGTGCAGCACAGCAGCGCCTGACGTGTCATGTAATTTCCCCATTGACTTATAACGGTCACGCGTGCACGCGTACGTTCACGCGTAATGACTGTTGCGCACCACTAATCGTATTTATGAGACGGTCCAACAGTGTCAAAAATAACGAAACACATGCGCAGCAACGCGTGTGTGCCTGCGTGATTAACTTGGTAAATTTTGGTACGCGTGCGTGCGTGTGTCCGTTGTTACGTGCGCATTGTATTTCACGCGTGACAAGATGATGCGTACTGCACTCAAAGCGTGTACACGTTCGTCTGTCACTGTTAGATACATTTTGTCACGCGTTCACGTGTAATGACTGTTGCGCACCACTAATCGTATTTATGAGACGGTCCAACAGTGTCAAAAATAACGAAACACATGCGCAGCATCCCGCGTACATGGACGCGTACATGGCCGCGTACATGGACTTATAACGGTCACGCGTTCACGTGTAATGACTGTTGCGCACCACTAATCGTATTTATGAGACGGTCCAACAGTGTCAAAAATAACGAAACACATGCGCAGCATCCCGCGTACATGGCCGCGTACATGGACGCGTACATGGCCGCGTACATGGACTTATAACGGTCACGCGTTCACGTGTAATGACTGTTGCGCACCACTAATCGTATTTATGAGACGGTCCAACAGTGTCAAAAATAACGAAACACATGCGCAGCATCCCGCGTACATGGCCGCGTACATGGCCGCGTACATGGACTTATAACGGTCACGCGTTCACGTGTAATGACTGTTGCGCACCACTAATCGTATTTATGAGACGGTCCAACAGTGTCAAAAATAACGAAACACATGCGCAGCATCCCGCGTACATGGCCGCGTACATGGACGCGTGCATGAACGCGTACATGAATTTTACCGACCTACCTTTCAAAATCTAATACTCCATGTAAAATATAGGGAAATATTTTCAGTCTCAACAGACTAATGTCCATATAGTCCTATGCTGGAATCACTGTAAACGTTAAATAGACATACATTTATAGTTTACATTAAAAATCTAACAAAAAAGATCATTTGTTTTATAATTGCCTTGAAGATCAAATGTTCCCATAGAACTAGGGCTGCAACTAGCTATTTTGATAATTAGAAGAAGTTTTGTAGTCCAAGGCAGCTCTACAAAATTAAAAAGCCTTTATTGAATGGCTCACATTATTTAGAATATTAAAAAACCAACATGTTTCGGCCTACATAGGGACTTCATCAGCTGGTGCTGAAAGAATGGAACAATATATAACATAGCCAGAAGGGGTCAGTCGAGATACAATCTATTAAATAGATAGTTATATAGATCATTATGTCAAATGAATAAACAATATTACTTACAAAATAATGCATCAAACTAATACATACTGTAGGCTATATATATATATATATATATATATATATATATATATATATATATAAACAACAACTCAAAAAACTAAAAGGAAAAAATAAATACTGTAGCAACATAAGAAAACAAGTCAGATCAAATCAATAAGTCAAACATACTAGATTGATGTTAAACAGAAAATAATATAATATAAACAATATAATATAACCAATATAATATAAAAATATAATGTAAAAATAAAATAAAGAAAATATCAGGAAATGAGCAATGAACAATGGACAAAGTAATAAAGTAACCTACTTAACCTATAGAAATGACACCAAGTCTATGGAGTCATTTAGACCTGGGGGTGAGGTGGCCTGTAGCCTATCGATCCAGCGGCTCTCTTTTTGGTTTAATTTCTTCTGTCTATCTCCTCCCCTAGAGGTGGGGGGGGGGGGGGGGGGGGGGGGGGACCATGTCAATGCCGATAGCTGTAAATATAACTGAGGCACTTTGGTGAGCGTTTTTAAGATGTTTAGCCATCGCGTAATCCATATTGTTTTTATTGCATATTTGTGATCAGCCAGTCGATCAAGTAAGCGGCGTTTCGTACGACCCACATAAAAATAATTACATTTAGAGCAGGACAGTATATAAATAACATGAGTAGTTTGACAATTAATGAAGCTGTTAGATGTATATGTTTGTTTAGTTACTGGGTGGGTGAACCCTTTAGATCTCTCCACCACATCACATTGTTTACAGTGACCGCATCTATAAGTTCCTGCAGGAGGCTTGAACCATGTGGATTTAACATCAGCCGGTAGATGGCTTCGTACTAATTTATCTCCGAGATTGGGCAATAGCATCCATCTGCAGACCCGCAGACCTGGCCTCATTCGTGATCGGCCTCAATCGTGATCGGCCTCATTCGTGATTACAGGAAGTTCGCAAGTGCGCATGCGCTTACAAGACGAAGATAAAAAACAGAAAGAGCATAAAGCCACACTGAAATAAAACAATCGCTCGTAATTAATGGAACCTTCTGAATTTCAAAAGCAATGCTATCTAGCCTACTGAGTGAAAGTCTGAGAGTTATTCAGCTGAAGTTCGCTCGGTTGCCAGTTAGTGATCAACTGTTAGTGTTAGCTATTACGTGTTACGTGATTTATTGTTGTAATTAAAGAAAAAATAGTCGGTAACACTTTGCAATAATGTTAGGCTACATGAATTGACATTAACTAATGTAGCTATGTTGTTGCTAACATTAATTAATGATGTACAAATCCATTAACAAAGCATTCGATTAACTTTTCATTATTTCGTACCCTTATTGAAAGTACAAACCTTTAGCTAATGTATTTGTTTCTGTATGCACTTATTGTATGTCGCTTTGGATAAAAGCGTCTGCTAAATGACTGTAATGTAATTTGTCAACCGGTAACTAACTAATGGTAATTAAGTTTAGCCCATGATAATGGACTTAATTTATCATTAGTTAATGCTACAATCTTAATCGAATTCCGCCTCACTACTGCTGCTGTTGTTTTGGTCAGACGTGTATATACGTGGTCTAGCTAGCTAATAATTTTCTTAGCTAGAAAACATCATGTCAGCTTCTGAATCAACTTCGGATGAGCCACCGAGGACGAAACGTTGTTGTCAGTAGCTCGTGTTGTACTATTCAGCTAAACACAGCGCGGCGCAGACATTACGGATTGTAGCCTACTGTTAATAAACAGTTGACAAATACATTTAACTAATGGTTTGTCATTTCAAACCATTTGTTAATGTTTGAAAATACTTCAATAATATTTGTACATCATTAATTCATATGAACAACTACATTAGTTAATGCTAATTCATGTAACCTTATTGTAAAGTGTTACCAGATAGGCCAGTCTTTGGTAGTCAAACCAAGGGCTCTGTTCTACCCTCTATTGTCAAACTTTCCGCCTGACTGCTATTGTTCTACCAGTGATGAACAACTATTGCTGATTTTAACATACTCCTGATGTAGAGTATCGATTTCTCGTGTCTCTTTTTTCCAGCCTCACATTCAGTGTGTGCCGAACAACCTCTCTCCAGAGCCACCTTATTTCCATCATTCATATATTCATCATTCATGTCCTTGCTGTTACAGGACTGCTATAAATAAACTAAAACTTTTTGATCCACTACTACCCTTGTTATCTATTGTCCCTTTTGTGTTCAGTCACCAGCCCTGGCCTTAACAATCCTGGATAGGATTCATTCTTCCACAATTTTTTAAAAGTAATGAATAGAGCAAATTAGACTTTTTTAATATACAATGAACAACATTTATCTAAAAGAGAAAATAGCTTGATCCATAATGAAACCAGAATGAGTACACTGGATCATTAGCATAGCCTATCTAGCTACAAATTTTTTATGTGAAATGGCAACAAATTGGATAAATTAAATAACCTTAGTCACTACAAGCAAAATATTGGGGAAATAGGATTAAAGCTGCAGTAGGCAAGTTTGAAAATACAGAAGGCTAAAAGACTTCCCTTTTGCTCTCCTCCCTCCAATCTCTATTCTAAGCCCCGCCCACCAAATTTTGCTCTGTGCACATGCAGAGACGGAGGGGTTTATTCTACAGGGAGGATATTTTGTTTGTAGATAGTTGCCCTGATTGGAGCTCTCTCGAACCAGGGCCTGAAGGTGGTCATCCAAGGCCAAACGATGGGCCAGCTGCCCGTCATCCCTGGCCCCGGGCAGCAGCTCAAGCTGGCGGCCATGCCCAGTGGAATGAGAACCTGTGTCATGAGGCCATCAGCGGCCTGTCCCGGTTGTGAAGTAGGACCCGGTGTCAGACTGCTATCTGGTGACCTCATCAGCAAATTTTCTTCCTTAGCATACAACTATGCATAAAATGTTAGTTTATCAGAGTTTGTTTGGATCTGTCCCATAGTGTTTTAAATCACCTCTTGATACCATGCATGCTTTTCTGGCACACCATTCAGGGTAATTACACTGTTTTGATTGGTATGTGTACAGTATATGAGCTTATTTCAAATGCCTTGGATCAAATTTTTAAAACTATTTTATGCTCATTTGCATTTCTCCACTGAATCGATATTTTGAGACGAATGGAGATGTTTAACAAAAAAGGCCAAAATCGACTCAATCGAATTGAGAGAATGTGATTATTACATTACATTATTGGTGGGCAGTCTTTATGGGATGAGACCTACAATGATCCTGATCTAGGGCTGGAAATTAAGGAACCATTAAGATAAAGCAAATGTTGAATTTGAGTTATGTCATCAATGGACCTCTTGTAAATATGTCATACAGATCATTAGCCTGGATTTAATATCATTAAACATATCTGATGCACCCTTGTTTCCCACTCTTAATCCATATAGTTAATGTTGTATTGCCTTTTTCATTAATTGCAGCTTTAAACTAAATGCCCCATTGTGGCTTTTTAGCCAATCAAGCATGCTTCTAGCTTGCTGTCAAACACAATACTCCCTTATACAAGGTTTTTGAGTGTAGGCTACGTGAGTAATATGTAAGAAAGAATGATACTTGAGTCAGTAATTTACATTTTTATTAAGAGACAATTCAATTCATGTAACATTATTGCAAAGTGTTAGCGACTTTTTTGTTTTCTTTTATTACAACAATAAAGCACGTAACACGTCATAGCTAACACTAATGGCTCATAGCTGTTTCGACAATCTGAAGCCGAGCCAACACGCACCATTCACATAAAAATGAGTACATTTTAGCATATTATCACTAACTGGCAACCGAGGGAACTTCAGCTGAATAACTCTCAAACTTTCACTCAGTAGGCTAGATACCATTGCTTTTGAAATTCAGAAGGTTCCATTAATTACGAGCGACTGTTTTATTTCAGTGTGGCTTTACCTGCACGCTGCTCTTTCTGTTTTTTTCCCCTTCGTCTTGTAAGCGCATGCGCACTTGCGAACTTCCTGTAATCACGAATGAGGCCGATCACGATTGAGGCCGATCACGAATGAGGCCAGGTCTGCGAGTCTGCAGATGGACCCTTCTCAGATTGGGGGCTCTTCTAAATGTACAGAGAGGGGGGTCAGGGAATATGTTGGACAAGGCATCATCACATTGGATCAGGCTCCAATTCTTTTTAATTATGTTGCCGACAGCGAGGGCCTTAGTGCTGTATGTGGTGGAGAAAAACACCCTATCGGATTTCTCTTTCTGCATCTTTCTTGTTAAGAGAGAGTCGCGTTCTACAGTAGCGGCTTTAGATAGAGCTGTTTTAAGAGTATTATGTGTATAGCCACGTTCTCTGAAGCGATCATACATCGCTGGCTAAACATCTTAAAAACGCTCACCAAAGTGCCTCAGTTATATTTACAGCTATCGGCATTGACATGGTCTCCCCCCCCCCCCCCCCCCCCCCCCCCCCCACCTCTAGGGGAGGAGATAGACAGAAGAAATTAAACCAAAAAGAGAGCCGCTGGATCGATAGGCTACAGGCCACCTCACCCCCAGGTCTAAATGACTCCATAGACTTGATGTCATTTCTATAGGTTAAGTAGGTTACTTTATTACTTTGTCCATTGTTCATTGCTCATTTCCTGATATTTTCTTTATTTTATTTTTACATTATATTTTTATATTATATTGGTTATATTATATTGTTTATATTATATTATTTTCTGTTTAACATCAATCTAGTATGTTTGACTTATTGATTTGATCTGACTTGTTTTCTTATGTTGCTACAGTATTTATTTTTTCCTTTTAGTTTTTTGAGTTGTTGTTTATATATATATATATATATATATATATATATATATAGCCTACATTATGTATTAGTTTGATGCATTATTTTGTAAGTAATATTGTTTATTCATTTGACATAATGATCTATATAACGATCTATTTAATAGATTGTATCTCGACTGACCCCTTCTGGCTATGTTATATATTGTTCCATTCTTTCAGCACCAGCTGATGAAGTCCCTATGTAGGCCGAAACATGTTGGTTTTTTAATATTCTAAATAATGTGAGCCATTCAATAAAGGCTTTTTAATTTTGTAGAGCTGCCTTGGACTACAAAACTTCTTCTAATTATCAAAATAGCTAGTTGCAGCCCTAGTTCTATGGGAACATTTGATCTTCAAGGCAATTATAAAACAAATGATCTTTTTTGTTAGATTTTTAATGTAAACTATAAATGTATGTCTATTTAACGTTTACAGTGATTCCAGCATAGGACTATATGGACATTAGTCTGTTGAGACTGAAAATATTTCCCTATATTTTACATGGAGTATTAGATTTTGAAAGGTAGGTCGGTAAAATTCATGTACGCGTTCATGCACGCGTCCATGTACGCGGCCATGTACGCGGGATGCTGCGCATGTGTTTCGTTATTTTTGACACTGTTGGACCGTCTCATAAATACGATTAGTGGTGCGCAACAGTCATTACACGTGAACGCGTGACCGTTATAAGTCCATGTACGCGGCCATGTACGCGTCCATGTACGCGGCCATGTACGCGGGATGCTGCGCATGTGTTTCGTTATTTTTGACACTGTTGGACCGTCTCATAAATACGATTAGTGGTGCGCAACAGTCATTACACGTGAACGCGTGACAAAATTTCTCTAACAGTGACAGACGAACGTGTACACGCTTTGAGTGCAGTACGCATCATCTTGTCACGCGTGAAATACAATGCGCACGTAACAACGGACACACGCACGCACGCGTACCAAAATTTACCAAGTTAATCACGCAGGCACACACGCGTTGCTGCGCATGTGTTTCGTTATTTTTGACACTGTTGGACCGTCTCATAAATACGATTAGTGGTGCGCAACAGTCATTACGCGTGAACGTACGCGTGCACGCGTGACCGTTATAAGTCAATGGGGAAATTACATGACACGTCAGGCGCTGCTGTGCTGCACATGCATCAAAGCAGGCGTTGCTGCGCATGTGTTTCGTTATTTTTGACATCAATGGGTCTTCATAGCGTGCGAGTGTGTGCGTGTGTGCGTGCGTGCGTGCGTGCGTGTGTGCGTGCGTGCGTGCGTGTGTGTGTGTGTGTGTGTGTGTAAGAGAGAGAGAGAGCAATTCTGTGTGCTCCTGGCCCTGTTCCCAGCATCAAAGTCTTGCCACTAAGAGTGTGATACCTACCAAGCCATAGGAATATATTATGCTAATCTGCACTGTGGGGTTTACAGATGAAAATAAAGCCACCTTGTTGCGAACAGACTCGGATCATTGTCAGGAGCTTGTTTGGATCTCCCTCCACTAGAATCAAAGTGCAAGCTTGAATCTCAGTTTAGAAGACTCTTCTGAGGACTATGTATAGAATAGTCCCTCAAATGGCAATATTGGACACAGATAGTGGTATACACTCAATTTAATTCTGTGTGACCCTAAAATGGCAGCATTTGAAAGACCGTTGATGTTTACCATTATTGTTTATCTGATTATATATTGCAAAATAATCTGCTTTTATCAACAACCAATGGAAAACATATAAGTATGTGAACTTGCAGTGGACAGCTGATTGGACACCACTTTCTACTAATTAGGCAAATTCGGCCCTGACCTAAAGCAGACCACTGACTTTCTAATATGACCTTGAAATGAACGGTTTTTTCACAGTGATGCAATATGTTTAACCGACCTGATCTGCACCCACTGGATGTTCTCAGGAAAGTGAGCATTGCATTAAATATGTCACCTTGAGATGAATAATTTGATAGTGCTGAGGTTTTGCCAGCCTATACTGAACTGAAAGAATACAATGTAGATATTGACTTGCAGTGTATTGCTCTATATTGATCAATTAGTAAAGGCATTCAGCATGTTTTTAAGCGCTAAATTAAAAAAAAACATTATTTTATTTCACCAATATGCACGCCTAAACATTTATTTAAATCATACTGTTCTTCAAAATATGTGCACAAAAATTTTATAAACTTAAAGGCACTATCTAGACTGTTGATGCAAAAATATGTTCCAGATAATGGGTCTATGCCACATCACGGCACTGGCTTAGACAGCATTAACAAAAAAAAGTCAGTTCAGGTCAAGGTGAGCGCGGGTTCAGGGTTGGTATCAGTCCCATTTTGCTCCCCATTAGACATTTCCAAAAGACTCATCTTCATCCTGTACTGCACATGAGATGTTTTTTCATGGCCATTGCATTTAAAAAGATGGATCTCAATCAAGCCGAAACCTTTTTATTGCAAGCAATTTTGTGTGGATCTTGCAGGCCATCTGAGGAATAAACATTGTGTTAGGCCCTTATGGGGTTTGATGGGCCGCTCCAGCACCCGTCTCATTAGACTTCCAATGCATCAGCGAACCGCGTTCGTCACAGTTACTTTCCCTTGTAATCTCGCTCTGTTTTTTTCTTCTTCTCTCCCACTGCATTTGAGAGAGAAGTGACTAAGCACAGCGCCTTTAGAGAAAACGCAGTCAAGTCACAGAAAGCGCTTGGAGGCTATAGGTACTTCCGATCAGTTGAAACAAAGCAGATGGCAGCAGGCCAACGCCACTTACTGTAAGACTTGGGACAATGGCCTCAGATGGCACTGCATTCTGAATGAGGAGTAGCGTAACATCAGGGAATGAACATTGCACAGGCTAAAAGAGATTGTGTTCGTTTGAATGTGTTGAAATTAGAGGGAATCGGCCGTGCTATGATGTAAGGCACGGCTGTGCTTTCAGCTTCTGGGAACTTGTATAGGCATCGTAACCGGCCAGATAAATATCCTTATCCCAGATCTGCTTCATTTGGGTGACAATTGAGGGAAATATTAATTGCAAGTTTGGAGTCCAGGGGGGAAAAAATGCAGGCAGTGATCGGTTTTGATGAATTTGTGGTATCACCGTGACCGAATTTGAGCAACGTTAACAAATCACTCGCAACACACTGTGTCAGAGAATGTAATTTGGTAATGCACCAGCAGATTGCACGCTCGAGCCCGGGCTATCGCTCACCGTGCCCATCAATCTGTCACGTGCGTGCAGATGCCATCTCTAAGCATGCTAGGGTGCTCGCTGTCACAAAACTGGCAGGCCTTTCTTTTCCCGGCGCATAATTTGCTTTGCAACTTTGTAACCGTCCCTTGGCTGGTGTTCGGGGATGCTCTCCCGTCCCCGTTTCCCCACAGTTATCTGATTTAAGGGGGCCCCGATGATATGAGAAATCGCTCGCCCCGTTTTGATCCTAACCACATGGGTGTCCATCAAGGTCCTCTCCTCGGCTCCATCACCGCCCGCCTCGCACGTGGAGAGTGGGTAAGGAGCATCGAAAGAGGCAGCTTGATTAGATGCAATTAATTGGGCTGAGCCCGAGAGCTGCGCTGCGGCGGATGATTGCACAACAGCTACTTCAAATCCAGTGAGGTCCAGCACTATTCGGCTTGGGAGACAAAATGCTGATGGCAGATATTTGGCAGTTAATGCTATATTGGTGAGTGTAATAATGGGCAGATTAGCTTCGTTTAGACGTACAATTAGCTTCTTTTAGATACACAATTTGCTCCTGATGAGTGGGTAGAGATTTTTGTTACGTTATTATGTTATTTCTTTTTTACATGCTTCATTATTTTATTTTTACGTGCACCAATATGTCTACCAAAAGGAGCTTTTGATTTAATACGTCAACTGCAGACAATGACCTTTGATGTCAAATTATGTGGACCCTACGTTAAGACCACTGGCATTTTCCCCAGAAGAGATGGTTTCACCCCATGCTTGCTTTCGTATAGTGTATTGTTTCGTTTTGAATTTTTAAATTGAATTACCATCATATATCGTTGTAGGAAGATTGTCATGTGGGACATTGTAACATCACTCTTTGTCCTTATTTGTCACAGTTGGTGGTCTTGCTAATACATGCAATATGGCTTCTGAATTTCAAAAGCCGACCTTTTCATCGAACAGCAGTTTTTTTTTTTTTTCTTGTAAAAAAGGCGACTGTTTTGTTTGACTGAATAAATAGTTGCCTTTTCAGTCGGGCTTTGAGTTGACAAAGACATTTCCCAGGGGCCTTTCACGGACGTCTGCCTGTACTGGGATTGGGAAACTCCTGAACTACCTGAAATACCTGAACTTTGGCACTTTTGTGTTTTATACGTCATTCTCCACTGCTTTGTTTCATTTATATCTGCCAGCCATACCAGGGTGATCTATTCAGGTCTTCTTCATTTTAAAGCACGCGAATAAAAAGCTTTGACTCGCTCTGATTTTGAAATGCATTTGCATTCGCTTTCCTTTATTCTGTGAAGCTTGTAGATCTCGCACCTGTACCTGAGGCCGCAGGCTCAAGCTGTGCTAGTTAAGCCCCTCCGCTTTCACACAGAGCTGCTCAGCTGGTTGCGCTTGATGCCATTTTCTGGAAAGACGCTCAGACCAAGGAAATATGATTTGCATTTCATTCAAAATGCTAAGTGCAATATGGACAGACCGCAGTTGTGCCTTTCGGCCCAGTGAGTTTATAATAATCCATAGCCTGTATGGAACACAGGAAAATGCAAGAATAAAAGAAAATATTTTATGATATAAATTGAGTGTATATTTGTAAATCTACAGTATTGCTGCATCAAAAGTTGCATACAATTAACTGATTGGTGTAACAGTATCTTACTGCAGTCGAGGAAAGTTGTTTTCCAGCTGCACGAATGTGTCCAATTTTAATTATGATATTGCATAAATAGATAAGCAATGTGAAACTGATAGTCATCTTAACATCCTTCATTTTCTCTGTACAGTAGTGTAGAGTAATTAGTGAAAAGAGCCATGAGGTTTGAGATTAGGTGGTGCATTTTGGGATAATATTTTCCCTAAGCAGTGTGATGTCATTATTCTCTAAGGCCTGTCATTGGCTCCTAAATACACGTCACACAAAAGTGTTTTGTCAGCTGATGGCCCTTTAAGGTAAAGAATCTGTAAAGGGTCGGCGTGCAATTAGGTGAAACGCCCGAGGGTCGACGGGGGATTCATTGCACGCTGACTGAGTAATGTACACGGCAAGCATTTTCAAAATGAGTCATGCGCCGATATGACCTTCGGCTAATGGTTTTGATGAGGGGAAAAAGTAATTGCCCATCACTGAGTGTGTGTCATAGAGAGCGAACGCTCGCTGGAGTTGTGCAGCCGGCCCCAGCACAGCACCGCGTTATAACTCAACGCCGTGCCTTTCACGGCGGAGTGTAGGCTGGAGTGGACGGGAAGATGTTTCCTCAGTGTCCTTGGCTGTCTTGTGTTCTTCCAACGCGATAATGTCGATTTTTCGCTCGCCCTCCCATTTTTGCCCGCTGTGCCGTTTCAGGAATATCAAAGCCCATCAATGTGAGGTCATTTTAGGTGTGTTGTTTGTGCCGTTTGTCATGAAGAGCTGTTTCTCCCATAGGTTGGCCCTCTGGCTGGGTGCCGTTGAAGTATAATGGAGCCCTATTAGGCATTGTCAACTGCTCTCTTCTGTGCTAGCTGGAGGCCTTGCCTGCTCTTCCACCAGGCACCCCAGAGACACTATTGGATTGCTGTCAAGCCATCTGCACAGAGCCCACATATCAAACCCTTTTAGCCATATCTGCATTGAGAATTGAGCCTTACCTCAATTTAAATAATACTCTTCCAGTCACCTATAGCAATGTTGTAAAGCGATAAAGCTCGCCTCCTGTTATTATGGCATTTCAGTACGCAGGTATGTACGGCCCATACCTCCTTTTGCTTTCACAGAATTTTAGGTTTTTCCATTTCATTATCATTATGACATGGTGTTATTGATTCCAATTTTTGTCTGTACAGAAATGAAGACTACACAACTTCACTTTCACGTTTTTTTAACATCTGCAGTGTTGCCTGCTGTTATCAGCCCTTTTTTTTGTAATGGCAGTAACACAAGCAAAAAGCTGGCAGAATTCCACTCCACATTCAAAATGCTTAACTTCATTATGTCGCATTTTTGCTGTTATTGTGAACAATGTTTGTCTATAAGCATTATTATTGATATGCTTAGCCAGCATGTTGCTTGGCCAGGATGACCTTAGATGCAACTTTGCTGCATTGCTGTTTTTTATATTTTGCTACATTTAGACAGAGCAGCCCAGTAGTATGTAGCACTGAGAGCTGAAATAACCCCTCGCCAAGGGTAGATACTGAGAAAATGTGGTGTGACTGTCGCCATGGTGATTGCATGCCCTGGTAATGAACCCATTAGATGCCCTGGATGTATGTTTTGGTGCTTGGGTGGCACTGCTCTCGATGGTCGGTTCTGTCAACTGCTGTTGTGGGGCACCTTCGCCCCTGTAGAGAACCTGCCGTAACCCCCTCCCATCAGGACTGTTTTAGCGGCAGAGCTGTCCTGTCTCAATGAGTGCAGCGTTTTCCGTTAATGTATTAAACTGTGGCGGCCCGCCACAATTTTAATTTCTAATGCCACAGTTTCAAATTAATCAAAAAAATATATAAAAAATAAAAATTCTTGTATGTGCGTACTGTAGTCCTGTCACCTCAAAAAACGCCCCTCTGGCTCATCACTCTACTCGCTGCCCCTCCCCCCTGCATAGACAGTCACACAAATGCGCGAGTGCATCTCCGAGACGGAGGCCGTGTCTCCTCACGATTCTGAGGAGATTAGACGTGGTTAGTATGTTTGTGAAATACTGATCAATAATACATGCATATAAATGAATTATTATGGATTTTTTTTTTAACAATCTGTTCTAGTTGAAAAGCCAAGTATTTCTTCAGTTCGGAACACGGTAAAACTAACTGTTTATCTTTTCATGAACACCCACAGTACAATATGTGCTCAGAGCACTGGCTTATCATCCAGCATCTATGGAATCGATTGGTCTTCAGTCCTCCCCCCTCAAACCCCCTGGTATAATAACAGAGTAAGAAGGGGGCATGTGTCCAAACTATGACTGTCATGTTGTCTCTCCGCTCCACTGGGAGACGAGACTAAAATAATATGCATGTCCCACCCACAGTGCGAACACTGGCCTTGAACTGTACGGCTGTACTCCCTTGTGGAAAACCAGTCCATCACTGCACACAAGCATAAAGCCAACAACATCAATACCCAGCATCATTTACCCTACAGTAAATCTTGAATGGGGGAAAGGGGTTTGAGGTGGCAGACTGTATACAGTATTTATGTACATGGTAAATTATCCCTACCGCTATCTACACTGCGGATTATTGAATATTCATGAGCGGATTTCAATAACTGGGTGAGTTTTGTCCGACAAAAAAGGCGACATTAAAATACACCCCGATTCACCTCTTTTACAACAAAATTTTTCATGTTGCTCTCGTTGTTTTGTCTTGGTCGCTCGTTCATAATTGCATTGTTTGATTAATATTTAAAGGGGGGGACAAGAGGAGAGCATTCACAGATGTGAAGGCTTCGTTCCTTTTGGTCCCGAGGCCTTGTCTTGCTCTATGCACATTTAATAATGTTGCATCACACGTCTTTCTTCATTTCCTCCCAACGGCCTGCCGTTCTTTGTGCAAAATGATTGGGAGTTTGTGCGGGGAATTGCAGCGGAGAGCGTCTAAGATTGATTTTGCTCCGATGGCGCGGTCCTGGCTGTTTCCTTTCCTTATGACCGTTGCGATGACGAACTGAGCGGATTTGGGAGAGGGAGGCCGGGCAGGGATCACAGATACCCTGCAGAAACCGGTGCATTGTGGGAATGTAATTAAGTTGCAGTCCATCTCCCATTTTTCCTCGGTATAGAGTGTACAAACCGTCGACCGTAGAAATTCTGAATATGATGTATAAAAAAAATATTCGGCTCTTTCCAAAAAATGAAGTCTCCGTTATTGCCCCATCGTCATTCATCATTGCTGTTCATGCGAAGCTCTGTGGTACTGCGTGATACAATTACTCCCACACATCGCTTTAAATGGCACTATTCAGCGTTAAAACCACAATTCAACGGAGAGGGCTCAGAGTGAAGTGAAGCACTAGAGCTATCTTAAGCCCCCTAAATGTACTGTATGGATAATTCATGTGTATGGATTGTCTCAGTGCCGCATACTTACTTAGCTTTGATCTCGTCTCAACGGACTCGGTTAAATAATATCAATGTGTAATTTTTGCCATAGATGGTCAGGTGGCAGTTTAAAAATGGCCAGGGATGTGCTTTAATTGTTTGGCTAATTTGGCACTGGCCCAGAACATTAAGGTGCAGGAATGGTGTCTGCTAATCTTGTTAATGATAGTTGTAATGTTCTTGAGTGTGTTGTTGCGATTTATAACCGTAAACATCAACCCTAATCTTCATTATTGCCGTAAGTCATTATTACTGCCGTAGCGAGGCGCTGCGTCACGTGCAGTTTGGCCCGCTCGTTAAAAACGGGTGCAGCCGAACGGATTCCCCGCTGGAATTTCGACGGTTAAATAGCCCTACTCCCGTAGCCCTTTGATTGCCGGATTTCTTTCGGCGGATCGTTTAAGTAGCCATCCTTTCATTCCGCTCGTTACGCTTAGTTGCGCAGTAATTGCGCGCGATGACATTTGAGGCGTCGCAGAAGGACGGGGAACGTGGAATGGCGCCCGCGCTAATGAGCGCCAGGACGCTCGACGTGACTGGGAGCGGCTGCTGAAAATGCGCCGGAGCCGAGGGCCGTTTGTCGGGGCTCATCGGGGGAGCGTGAAAGCGCAGAGATAGCGGAGCGGCGGTCCGCTCTGACTGACAGCCTCCCCCGGCCCGCTGAGGGGCGAAGGCCGCGCAGCGAGCAGCTGCAGGAGGAACAGCACGCAGGACCGCGGTGTCTCTTCATCTCTCACTAGTTTATCAAGTTACAGAGCAGAAACACAGCCATCTTTCACTATGCGTTATCACTTTTGCCTTTACCTTGGTATATACATATCAGTGGCGGCTCCTGAGCTGAAAATTGGGGAGGCAGAAAACTTCCCTTTAAACTGATTATTGGTCTTAATCATTTTTCAATCAGTTTCCTTGATTAACAATAGGCTACATCAGCGTTTAATTCACCAATTACTCAATGCCATCAAATGTAGCCAGTTCTCCTCAATTAGGCTATTAGGCAAGTAATAAAATTATTTTAACTTGCATCGCAAAATTGTGCACATTTTAATCAACATTATAATTGTGGATACATGTGCTCTTCGTTCTCCGCACTCTTAATTCCGAAAATATCCATGGAAATTAAACGATCTTAAAGCTCAGCTTTTGTTAGATAATTTTTGTAATTATTTTTTTAAAATAATCTAACAAAAGATGAGGTTGTGCTAAACCTGCAATAAAAAAGAATCTAACAAAAGCTGAGCTTTCAGATCGTTTAATTTCCATGAATATTTTCGTAATTAAGAGTGCGGAGAACGAAGAGCACATGTATCCACAATTATAATGTTGATTAAAATGTGCACAATTATGCGATGCAAGTGAAAATAATTTTATTACTTGCCTAATAGCCTCATTGAGAAGAACTGGCTACATTTGATGGCATTGAGTAATTGGTGAATTAAACGCTGATGTAGCCTATTGTTAATCAAGGAAACTGATTGAAAAATGATTAAGACCAATAATCAGTTTAAAGGGAAGTTTTCTGCCTCCCCAATTTTCAGCTCAGGAGCCGCCACTGATACATATATAGGAATATATAGGAAAATGAAACGTTAAACCGTGAAGTGAATATTAATATAGAGGTTCGTTGGAACCCATTGCTAGCTGTAGGACTGCTGCTAACCCCCTGTCCTTCAAAAGACCAGCCAGTGTTAATTGGCTGGTCTCTTGATGCAGAACGCTGTTGATTCGGTGTGTGCTTTTTTTCAATACACGCAAGTGCGGTCGACTTGAAACCTGGAGTTGTTTGCTTACCGTGACACGCTGCCAGCCAGATGGGTCGTTGAAATTTTGCTTGTAAGTTATACTGTAAAGTAGTCACACAACGAAAAGCTGTTTGCAATTCAGACGGAACACTTGGTTTTATGATTGGGTTGGATCCCTCCATTTGCGGAAGGCAACCGTTGGAATTTTTCATTTTATTTAAAAAGAGATCAATCTAGAAAGGGTTGCCGATCAGTACAGCCCTCCATTTAAGGATTTGCAGGGGAAGACTTTTTAATCTGCATTTTCAGTTTTTTCATGCCTACTGTCTTGAGAAGGCTTCAAGTAAATGCTGACAGAAAGAACCTTCTACAATTTATCAGATTTCATTACATTTTTTCAAATGCCAGGTCAAACACTTTTGTAATTTCTCCTTGTGATGGGTGGTAAAACCTTCCTACAAGTAATGGCATGTCGTTTTCTAAATATTGATGTTTGCAAATGGCTGGAATTTCCCCCCGTGGATGAAATGTCCTGAGTTTCGCGATTTAATGAAAGGCTTTCCCCAGAGGCGGGTTGTCTTAAGTGTGAGGTGTCACATCTGCCCGGTCCGAGAAGCCGTGGGACACGCGCTGATCCAGGCCCCAGATGAAAGCTCACCGCCACCCCCCCCCCCCCCCGTCTCCCTGGGCCATGTCAGAGATTGAGTGGCAGAAACATTTGAATAAGAGGCTTGGCTACGTCAGGTAAGCAGCAGTGTTGTGGGGAAGCGTTTACCAACCTGAAAATCCCACTTGTTTCATTAAAAAATTTAATTGTGTCCCTATTTTTAACAGATAAAACACCGATGCACAGCTGGCGAATCACTCCTGGAAAAAGTTCTGAAAGAACACTCCATTTTGGAGTGGTAGAATAGAATGCGACAGGTTTATTAAATAATATTTTTCTTTTTCTAAATGTCAGAAGAAGAAAGTAGTATAAATCGTTCATAATTGGGTCCATTGATGTTCTTATTTCATATATTTATATATTATTTTTCTACACACACACACACGCACACACGCACACACATGGAAATAAGGCTGAATAATTATTTGTCGAGCACCATTTAACAACATAACAGAAATAAATGAAGTGCTCTGGTGCTCTGGTTGGCTGTTGGTGTAGAAAGCTGTGATCCTGTTTTCATAATGCGAGATCTGCGCTTCCTCTCTGAAGACCCGACTCCAATGATCAAAGATGCCTGATCAAAGCACGTATGAGTCAGTTCCGCGCTAAAGCTCGGTATCATTTAAATCTTACAAGCAGGAAGGAGGTGGTTGTGTTTTCCACCATTGCACAAACATGGCCGTGCGTGATATGTGACAATGAATGCAGGAAATTCAGACGAGTCTTCAAAGGAAGCTGCTCTGAGAGTAATGTGAATTAGCGGACCTCTGAAAGTACCATTAAAATCTGAGTGAGATCAGAATCCTCTCAGGATATATGGTGTTGGATTGCAGGCCAATTGTGGAAAAAAGGCTTCCTAATAGAATTTTTGTCTCCAGTGAAATTATTTTTTTCCCCTTGAGCATCAGTTCCACACATTATCTTTCTGTGGAACTCCAGGTTCTCAAAGTGAATCTTAAATGTAATCCATTCCAGCAACCAAGTAATGAAATTCAACTTTTTTTTTCCAGTCGGACAAAATATCATTTCGCAATCAGTTCAGGGATCATATAACCAAGACGTGCATTTTGTAAAATGTTTCAATACCCAAGCATTGCCGAGATGTTGAATTATACTCATCTTTTTTTCTGACTGTGCTAATAGTTCCATCCATAATTGCATCCATTTTGTAGTCCATAATGTAAAGCATTCCATATGAAATGCTTTATGCTGCTTTCCGTGCCCTGGTGACTTGTCTTTTACATGTGCGCCTTAAAACATCAGGCAAAGGCTTGTATCAGATTACTGCTTATTTCCGCCATCTCTTCCTGCCTTATACCTTTCACTGGCGTGGCCTTGCCCTTCTGTGTATCTTCTTTCAAACACAGAGATTCGATGACTCATACTGGATTTAATCTTAGCAGGGTCAGATTTAATGATCGAGTAATGCTCTGACGAGTAATTTCATGTCATAATCTTAAGTGGTGTTATGAAACCTCCATCATTCGCTGAACAATGGAGATCTGTATAAGTTAATAACGTCGCATGTGATGGCCCCAGTCATCTTTCGTAGGTATTTATTTCGGTTTTTTATGTTAAGCATGTGCAGTGGATAGCATGTGCTAGTTCAGGATCACCAGTTAAAAGCTGGTGCCCCAGAGAGATCCACTGATCTTTAACTCATGTGGACGGTTAATAGAAACCGATGATTAGGCTGCCTAATCCATGTAATATACAGATTATTGGACCTGTGTAGGAACTTTTCCCTGAACGTGTGTTCAAAATAGGCCTTTCTGTCTCTATATTCTTCCCACTGCATAGTAATGTGTGTCTGTCTACTAGAGACAATGGCTGCGAAAGACTCTGTGGTCTAGCAGTGAACTATGAGCAATGTATGGGGGAAACATGCTGTTCTTGTTTACCAATGGCTTTTCCATTCAGTTTTACCTTTGCTAATGAGGACATACTGAGTATACGCCTCCTACATACTGAGTATATGCCTCTTACATACTGAGTATTCGCCTCCTACATACTGAGTATTTGCCTCTTACATACTGAGTATTTGCCTCTTACATACTGAATATTCGCCTCCTACATACTGAGTATTCGCCTCCTACATACTGAGTATTTGCCTCTTACATACTGAATATTCGCCTCCTATGTTCACTCTACTCTTGTGACCTGAATCAATCACCGCTGTGTCACATTAGCATTACATAGAGGAAACGGGACACAGAGACTGCAATAATCTGGCTTTATAGTTAATTTATACCTTAAGACATATTATATTTAGAATTCCCTTTGTGCGTTTTCATTTGCAAGCTCAAGTGATTTTGTTTTTCACCCAAATGAACTTTGACTCTGACCTGAGTTCTTGAAGCTGTACTTTTCACTCTGACCGTGTACATTTAATTTTTTCAGTACGGAATTTTGATGGTGAATTCTTACTGCATCACAGCAGCAATACACGAACAGATCCCATAAAAGGCTGCACATAAAAGGCTGCACATAAACCTTGAGTATTAGACTCCTATTGGAGACAGTCACTCAGGAAGATTCTTTACAATATAATAACTATACCCTGTAACTGTAATTGTTTTTATGATGGTAGCTGTAATCCAACCTTTGCAAGCCACCACGAGCGCTGACGCTAACCGTCACTAGCCGACGATCTGACGCTAACCGTCACTAGCCGACGATACAAACGCACGTCTGTCACTCTGATGAGCTCTCAGAGCTAATGGCGTGCCGAGATGCAGCCTGCGGCCTTCCAACCGCGTTGTCGTCTGTTTCCCCCAGCAGAGCGCTGCGTGGACAGCATGCAGCAGGCCCTGCACCAGTCCGTCTTCTTATCGGCCATGTCGGCCCACCCCAGTCGCGACCTGCCCCTCTGCTGGGAGCAACACTGCAAGCTGCTGCCCGGCGTGGAAGGGGTGCAGGCCAGCCGTGTGGCGCACTGGACCGTCGAGGAGGTAAGTAGAAAAAACGCGCTCCTTTTCGCTTCTTTTTCGCGTAGGCTTAATTGGCCCGGTAAAATTGATTGAGGTCGCGGTTGGAAAATCGTATTACAGTCGCTGACCGAAAATAAACAACGCCCCCAGACACTCGTATTCATAAGAATGCACAACTGACAATTCCAGTCCGTACGGTATTGTGATCGTGTCATCATTGCCACAATCTTGTTATGAAAACTGGCATTCAACATACTGTATAATGAGGGGAAAATGGGATTGAAAAAGAAAATTGAGCTGAAATGTTGCCAGTTATTGTAGCTCTGCCAAGATTATCTGTAGGTTTCATGTGAATATGTGTCAAATGATTCGAAAAGCAGGTGGCGGTCTGTCTGATGCTCTTGAGATTATAAAAAGAAAGCAGTAGTATTTGTTCACAAATGGAGTTTTGAGTCTCTTTGATTTCTGGTTAAAAATCAAATCTTCTGTAAAGAGCTCGTGTACTTGCCTTGTTTCCACCCTGTCCCTCTCCTCGTTGCTTCTGACTCATTGCTGATACAAGGATTTGCCCTTGAAATGATTTGCATGGTTTGGTAATCCTGAACTGTACACAGTTTACTGAGAGAGCATCACATGCATGGTGTAGACCAGGTTGTGTAAACAATTTGCTTTGTTAGCAGAGTTATGAACACACATCCAGCTAATTTCAAGTCTCAACCATCATCGTTGTCACAAAACAGTTGCAGTGCCTTTGTTTGCACTACGTGTTACTATGGCAACTGGTTCCCATCTACATAGGCTAGCTGTCTATGATAATTATAATCAGTGATCACTTCCTAAGGTTGAGGAATATTTTTTTTAATGTTTAATCATAGAAATGTATGATCGAGACAGAAAAGTGTTCTTGTGTCTGACTTTTATGATGCGAATAAGCTCCATATTCTCCTGCCCCTATGCTAATAAAGTGCGTCCTTGCCATAGCTTTGTTGGGACTAAAAACATTCAATGCTGCCTGGTAGTGGGCGGCAGTGTAGTATAATGGTTAAGGAACTGGACTTGTAACCGAAAGGTTGCAGGTTCGATTCCCAGGTAGGACACTGCCGTTGTGCCCTTGAGCAAGGTACTTAACCTGAATTGCTTCAGTATATATCCAGCTGTACAAATGGATAAATGTAATAAGAAGTTGTGTAAGTCGCTCTGGATAAGAGCGTCTGCTAAAATGCCTGTAATGTAATGGTACATGCGATAAATTTGGTTAATGTTAGTTGATACCATGACTGTGTTTTTGCTTGCAGCCAGCTCACTATTTCTGCTACTATCAGCATGCCTTACTAATGCTCTCAAAGTAATAATTCTGTACACTATTATATATTTTTTAAATAGTAATGCACTTTTGCTGTAGTCATTGTTTGTGCCCATTATTTATTTTTTCTTTTTACCATCCCAGAAAATTTTGTTAGGCCATTATTTTCTGTTGTAAACGGAGTAGCTAGTTGATCACGTACAGCTGCAGCGTGTCGGTGATGAGAAAGATTTGCTGTAGCATGGTAGTATATAATCTTTTTGTAAGGGAGGATTATACAGACAAAAGAAAGCGTGTTTCTTTTTTTAATGGATTAGCACAGACCAGGGAATGGCATATTCAAAGCTGTGGAGTGTGGAGAGGAATGTAACTCTAGACCAGGGAATGGCATATTCAAAGCTGTGGAGTGTGGAGAGGAATGTAACTCTAGACCAGGGAATGGCATATTCAAAGCTGTGGAGAGGAATGTTACTCTAGACCAGGGAATGGCATATTCATAGCTGTGGAGTGTGGAGAGGAATGTTACTCTAGACCAGGGAATGGCATATTCATAGCTGTGGAGTGTGGAGAGGAATGTTACTCTAGACCAGGAAATGGCATATTCATAGCTGTGGAGTGTGGAGAGGAATGTTACTCTAGACCAGGGAATGGCATATTCAAAGCTGTGGAGTGTGGAGAGGAATGTTACTCTAGACCAGGGAATGGCATATTCATAGCTGTGGAGTGTGGAGAGGAATGTTACTCTAGACCAGGGAATGGCATATTCATAGCTGTGGAGTGTGGAGAGGAATGTTACTCTAGACCAGGGAATGGCATATTCAAAGCTGTGGAGTGTGGAGAGGAATGTTACTCTAGACCAGGGAATGGCATATTCAAAGCTGTGGAGTGTGGAGAGGAATGTTACTCTAGACCAGGGAATGGCATATTCATAGCTGTGGAGTGTGGAGAGGAATGTTACTCTAGACCAGGGAATGGCATATTCATAGCTGTGGAGTGTGGAGAGGAATGTTAGACCAGGGAATGGCATATTCATAGCTGTGGAGTGTGGAGAGGAATGTTACTCTAGACCAGAGGTGCGTTCAAATTCAGCGAACAAGACGAATGTCTGCGAACGTTTGCAAACTATTTCAAACTTTTTTCCGTTAGCTTTGTGTTCGCCGCAAACGTTTGCAAACATAAGCGAACGGTCCTGAAAAGGTAGTTTGCGGCGAACAAAAATGGACCCTGGACTGAGGGAAATGTGTTCCCATGGAGATTTCAATTGAAGATACCAGCAATGCAAACAATTTGGAACGTTCTTAAAAAGCCGTTCAAATTTAACCGTTCAAAGAAAACATGTTTGCCATGCACGTTCGACTCTGTTCGCTGAATTTGAACGCACCTCAGGGGTAGGAAACCCTGGTCCTTGAATGCCGGTGACATTTCTGGTTTTTGTTCCATTGCTTGAGCGCAAGAGGTTGATGGATGATTAAAAGTCTGAGCCTGAATATTCTGAATGGTGAAATGTGAGTACCTCCAGAACATGGTTACCTGCATTCATTGCACCTGATTAATTAAAATGAGTCCAGTTATGTACAAACCCCAATTCCAAAAAAGTTGGGACAGTATGTAAAATGCACATAAAAGCATAAAGCAGTGGTTTGTAAATTCTCTTTTACATATATTTAATTTAAAACGGTACAAAGAAAAGATATTTAATGTTTTACCTTATCAACTTTATTGATTTTTGCAAATATACGCTAATTCCGAATTTGATGCCTGCAACACATTCCAAAAGTTGGGACAGGGGCAAAAAAATTTTAAAAAGACTGGGAAGTTTGGAACATTCCACTTGTAAACAGGTGATGCTATCATGACTGGGTATAAAAAGGATATCAAAAGACTCTTGATATCTTATTTTCAGGTACTCTTACAAGCGATACTATAACCTCTCTGCATTTTAATCGATCTCTATGGGAATTTGGTGGTGGGACTAGATTAAGCTGTAAATTACACAGGAATAGTATGGAACCCATGGTTGGCTAAATGGCTATAAGTCATCAAGGGTCTGAGGTATCAAACGAGCCTCAAACCATCACAGCCTTTTCCATAGAGTTCAATTGGAAAATGAGTCAGGAGAAACAACCATTAAAGTGATCCATCCATATGTACTGCATATCTGGCAGCAGAGTGATGGTTTGAGGCTTGTTTGATACCTCAGACCATTGACCCAAGAGTCTTTTGATATGCTTTTATACCCAGTCATGATGGCATCACCTGTTTACCTGTGGAATGGTGTTTTTTTTTTTGCCCCTGTCCCAACATTTTTGGAACATGTTGCAGGCATCAAATTCGGTATTAGTGTATATTTACAAAAATCTATAAAGTTGAGGTAAAACATTAAAAATCTTTTCTTTGTAGTGTTTAAAATTAAAGATAAGTTAAAGAGAATTTACAAATCACTGCTTTCTGCTTTTATGTGCATTTTACATACTGTCCCAGCTTTTGTTTTTGGAATTGGGGTTTGTAGTTATTGGTTTGGACGGAGCAAAAACCAGGATCGTCTCCAGCACTACAGGACAAGGATTGCCGACCCCTGCTCTAGACATGCTGTGCCAGGGCAGATAGGTT